>JAOYRS010000031.1:7500-735000 GCA_032432895.1 Dryadula phaetusa
CTTTTTACACCACTGAGCTAATATATAGGACACAGGTAAAAATACCTACTCATTTATACTTTATATTTAAATATTTTTTATACTAGACGGGTTCTACAACTATATATTGACTATATATAATTAACTATTCAATTGACTATAAAAAAGAAAAATTGACTAAATCAAATCATATACAAATCATATATAAATACGCTATTAAAGCTAATTATACAACTGTGACTTACTTAACACCATCTACTGTGATCACCATGTTCAGGACTCCAGCGAAGGATAACGGCAGAGACCAGGCTGCGAGCCGCTCACCTATGAAAACTGTAATTAAAGGAAACATTCCACGCAGAGGTCCAGCAATGGCCGCGCTGGAGGAGACTCCATCCCCGGTGGCATCGGGATCGAGATCCAGCGACACCAACATCACGCGGACCAAAACTCGACTTCAGCCCCGAGACAGAGGAAAAATCCTACATCAGCAAAACCTCGGAGGCCAAAGCCTGTGTGGCGAGCGCGAAAGCGCATCTAAACAACTCGCGCAATCTGAAATCCGATATAAAAGTTGGCGTTAACAAAGCGCTAGATCGTCTATACGCGCTCGTCAAGCTGCTAGAACAGGAAGTGGGCAATATGGAGGTCCCCAAGGAGCAGCCTGTCGGGAGAGACAACCAAATGGAACTCTCACGACAAATCGAGGAGCATACTAGACTATTGGCGCAGAATGCTGAGCACATGAAAGAGCTCAAAGTTGCCCTCGAAAATAATGCTGCCAAACACGTAAATGGCACATACGCAAGCGCCACTGCGAGTGCACTCACACCAAAGCCGGTGCAACCCACCTTGCACTCCATTATCATTTCCTCGGAAAAAGAAGAAGAGACAGGAGATGAGGTGCTAGAGAGAGTGCGAAAAGCAGTGGATGCAAAGGAAGGCTGGATAAAAGTCGAAAGGGTCAGAAAGGCCAAAGACAGAAGGATCATCCTCGGGTGCCCGACGACGGAGGATAGGGACAAGGCCAGGCAGAGACTGGAATCCAGTCGCCTCGTTGTCGAGGACGTCAAAACCGAGACCCCATGATCATCCTGAGAGATCTCTTGAGTATCAACTCGGATGAGGAGGTACTCAAGGCTCTCAGGAGGCAAAACGGGGAGGTCTTTGACGGTCTCGCCAAGGAGGATGACAGGATCCATGTCAAATACCGGAGGAGGGCCAGAAACCCCCACACGTGCCACCTGGTGCTGTCGGTTGCCCCCAAAATATGGAGGAAAGCGACAGAACTAGGAGCACTGCGAGTGGACCTGCAGAGGGTAAAGGTCTCAGACCAGTCGCCCCTGGTGCAGTGCTCTCGGTGCTTGGCGTACGGCCACACCAAGAAGTACTGCACGAGGGAGCTGAGGTCTGCAGCCACTGTGGGGGTCCACATGTGAAGGCAAACTGTGAGCAGTGGGCGGTTAATGTTACCCCTAACTGCAAGAATTGCGTTAGAGCTAAGATTAGCCGGTCAGAGCATAATGCTTTTAGTGATGAATGTCCAATACGTAGGCGGTGGGAGTCGTTGGCCCGCTCCACTATAGCATATTGCTAGAATTGACACGGAGAACTCGGTGTACCGCGTGCTCCAGGCAAATGTTATGCGGAAGAAGCTTGCCACTCAAGAACTACTCATAGAAGCAGCAAAACGGAAAGTGACAGCCGTCTTAATTCAGGAGCCATATGTCGGTGCGGCTCGGAGTATGAGGAGTTATCCAGGTGTGAGGATCTTCCAAAACGATGCGCCAGGGGAAGGAACCGTAAAGGCAGGAATAGCTATATTAGATGACAGCATCGACGTAGTCCAGCATCCTAAATGGACCACAAACAACATAGTGGTCTTGGGGCTGGCTACCAAGGCGTGGAAAATCACACTGGTCTCCTACTACTTCGAGCCGGACAGACCTATGAGTCCCTACATCCGCCAGCTCAAAGCTATATCCGGGAAACCTGGGATAGGCAGGATAATTGCAGGCGGAGACACGAACGCCTGGAACACATGGTGGGGTAGTGCGACGACAAACGCCCGAGGAGACGAATTGATGGAGGCCCTGGACGAGCTTGGCCTTCAGGTGCTGAACGTGGGAGACACGCCTACTTTCGATACCATTAGAGGTGGTCAGCGTTATCATAGTCACGTTGACGTAACCATATGCAGCCAAAACGCACTCGGACTGGTCGAGGATTGGAAGGTAGTCGAAGGCCTCACGAGTTCGGACCACAATGGGATCTCTTTCGGAATTCGGCTTGTTAAATCTCAAGGTGTAAACATTAGAAGAACAACTAGAAAATATAATACAAAAAAAGCAAACTGGAGTCAATTCCATGAGAAACTAAATTCACTAAAACTAGAACAAAATATCACAGCAAGGGATGCAGACAATATTGGAACAACAGAACAATTAGAAGAAATGGTAAATAAATACACAAAAATAATAACCGAAGCATGTACTGCATCCATACCAACAAAAAAGTCAGGGCAACATCTGAAGATCCCATGGTGGTCCGAACACCTGGAAAAGTTAATGCGGGAAACGACCACAAAGAGGCGTCGTATAAGGTGCGCCGCGCCGATCAGGAGAACCTGGGTAATCAACGAATACCTTAAAAGTAAAGAGAAGTACGAAAATGAAGCCAAGAAAGCACAAATATCTAGCTGGAAAGCCTTCTGCGAGAAACAGGACAAGGAAGGAATGTGGGAGGGAATATACAGAGTAATAGGAAGGACGACAAAAAGAGCAGAAGACGTACCGCTAAAATGGAACGGCGTTCAACTGGACGCGGAAAGGTCGGCAAAACTCCTGGCTGAGGTGTTTTACCCGGAAGACTCGAGTGAGACCGACACGCTTCAACAAGCGGACGTAAGACAGAGAGCCAGCAGGGTGAGCGGCGGAGCTTGCGGAATCCCACAGGATCCGCCATTCACCATCCTGGAACTACAGCTCTCGCTCGAGTCATTTAATCCGAAAAAAGCACCGGGAGCAGACGGGTTCACTGCCGACATCTGTAGCCACGCCATCAACAACCAACCTGATTTGTTCCTTGCCATCGCAAACCGGTGCCTCAAACTACACTACTTTCCAAAAATATGGAAGGAGGCAGTAGTGATCGCCCTCCCAAAACCAGGCAAAAAAGACTACGCTCATCCAAAATCGTACAGGCCTATTGGGTTACTCCCCGTGTTGGGCAAAATACTGGAAAAGATGGTGGTGGCTAGACTTCGGCACCATCTTCTTCCACGTATTAGTGCAAACCAGTACGGGTTTATGCCCCAAAGGAGCTGCGAAGACGCCCTCTATAACCTCATCCAACACATCCGATCTAAGTTGGATGACAAAAAGATTGTAACTCTGGTGTCATTGGATATAGAGGGTGCCTTCGACAACGCCTGGTGGCCTGCCATAAGGATACGGTTAGTCGAAGAGGAATGCCCTGAGGGTCTGCGCAGACTAATAAACAGCTACCTGGAAGACCGACGAGTCCGAGTAAGGTACGCTGGAAGAGAACATGGATGTAACACCACCAAAGGCTGCGTGCAAGGTTCCATCGGAGGTCCTATCCTTTGGAATTTGCTATTGGACTCTCTTCTAAGGGGATTGGGAGAAAAGAAGGTATTTGTGCAGGCTTTCGCTGATGATGTTGTGTTAGTATTCCACGGTGACAAAGCAGTCGAAATTGAGAGACAAGCCAATGTCGCTCTCGACTATGCTCAGAAGTGGGGCATCGCGCATAAACTCAAATTCGCACCAACAAAGACCAACGCCATGATAGTGACGAACAAGCTAAAGCACGATACACCGCGACTGAGCATGGGCGGGACTGAGATAGCCATTAGTCACGAATTAAAAATATTAGGACTCATAATAGACAATAAACTTACCTTTAACGCACACGTAAATCATATTTGCAAGAAAACTGTGGGACTTTACAAACAACTCTCCAGGGCAGCCAGGGTGAGCTGGGGACTCCACCCTGAAATAATTCACACGATTTACATTTCAGTAATAGAACCGATGGTGCTGTACGCCGCCAGCGCGTGGGAACCGGCGGTCCATAAGCTGGGCGTGAGAAAGAGGCTGAACTTTATTCAGCGTAGCTTCTCCCAAAAAATTTGCAAGGCCTACCGCACGGTCTCCCTTCATTCGGCCCTCGTCCTGGCGGGGATACTCCCCCTTGACATCCGCGTGCGCGAGGCCGCCACGCTTTACAGAGCCAAGAGGGGGGGTCCGCTCCCGGACCTGGCGGGAAGGGAGATCGAGCGATTGGCCCCTGTGTCCGACTGCCCCCATCCGGCAGAACATATGTGCCTGAGGTTCCTGAATCTGGAGACGACTGACCAGGTCCAGGAAACGCTGAACAGCGCAGCCCTTCAGATGTATACAGATGGCAGTAAGATTGAGGGTAAGGTGGGGGCCGCAATCACCCTGTGGAGTGGCGGGGCCGAAACTCGTGCCGTCAAACTTACCTTGCATCATACTGCACCGTCTACCAGGCGGAACTTCTGGCCATATGCAAGGCCACAGAGCTAGCACTCGGGCACAGGGCAAACTCATTTGGGTTTTATAGTGATTCTAGGGCAGCGTTGCAAACAATCTCTAACCCCAACTCCCTCCATCCACTCGCAGTAGCAGCCAGGAAAAATAGAAAATCCCTTTCCGACCGAAATAAGGACCTTGCCCTTTTTGGGAGAAAGGCACACGCGGGGATGGAGGGAAATGAACGTGCAGACCAGCTGGCAAAGGAGGCAGCCTTGAGACTGAAGCGGGCTCCCGACTATGATCTTTGTCCGGTTTCATTCGTCAAGAGAAAAATCCGTAAGGACTCTCTTGACGAGTGGAACCGGAGGTACCTGGCCGGAGAGACCGCTTCGGTCACAAGGCTCTTCTTTCCCAACGCGGTGGAGGCGTACAGGATTGTCGGAACTTTCACACCAACAAAATTTTTGACCCAAGTATTCACCGGACATGGGGGGTTCTCTGAATATCTGTATAGGTTTAAGCTCGCGGAGAGCCCAGCTTGCCCTTGCGACCCAAGCAAAGTAGAAAATGTCCCACATATTCTGTCAGAATGTCCCATTTACGCCATAGTGAGGCACAACTTAGAAAGTAAGATTAATAGTACAATAAACGTAAATAATTTTAGTTATATAATGAAGAGTAGAAATAGAAAAGATTTTTTAGACTTTTGTATATCTATCGTAAAAATAGTAATAGTAAAAATAAGGATACAATATGAAACCACAATAATATAGATTATTGTTGGCATTCATATAGGATTAAGAATAGAAGATTAAGTAGAAGATAAGAAATTAGAAATAAGATACTACGAAAGGCACGCAACTAAGTTTAAGAACAAATAGATATAAGTTGTACCATAATTTAGATATAAGCAGCAATAGAGGTAGAGTATAAGTTCATGGAAGACAAGGTCTCCATATTATCAACAATGGAGGTGTTTAAGTATTATAAATAAAAAAAAAAAAAAAAAAAAAAAAAAAAAAAAACCTAACCTAACCTAACCTAACCTAACCTAACCTAACCTAACCTAACCTAACCTAACCTAACCTAACCTAACCTAACCTAACCTAACCTAACCTAACCTAACCTAACCTAACCTAACCTAACCTAACCTAACCTAACCTAACCTAACCTAACCTAACCTAACCTAACCTAACCTAACCTAACCTAACCTAACCTAACCTAACCTAACCTAAACCTAAACCTAAACCTAAACCTAAACCTAAACCTAAACCTAAACCTAAACCTAAACCTAAACCTAACCTAAACCTAAACCTAACCTAAACCTAAACCTAAACCTAAACCTAAACCTAAACCTAAACCTAAACCTAAACCTAAACCTAAACCTAAACCTAAACCTAAACCTAAACCTAAACCTAAACCTAAACCTAAACCTAAACCTAAACCTAAACCTAAACCTAAACCTAAACCTAAACCTAAACCTAAACCTAAACCTAAACCTAAACCTAAACCTAAACCTAAACCTAAACCTAAACCTAAACCTAAACCTAAACCTAAACCTAAACCTAAACCTAAACCTAAACCTAAACCTAAACCTAAACCTAAACCTAAACCTAAACCTAAACCTAAACCTAAACCTAAACCTAAACCTAAACCTAAACCTAAACCTAAACCTAAACCTAAACCTAAACCTAAACCTAAACCTAAACCTAAACCTAAACCTAAACCTAAACCTAAACCTAAACCTAAACCTAAACCTAAACCTAAACCTAAACCTAAACCTAAACCTAAACCTAAACCTAAACCTAAACCTAAACCTAAACCTAAACCTAAACCTAAACCTAAACCTAAACCTAAACCTAAACCTAAACCTAATTTTCATTTAATCATAATTGACTTTTCTGTTTTATTTCTTATTTCACGCCTTGCATATTTTTTAAAAAAAAATTATTAAAAAAAAAAAAAAGTATCGAGAAAACTAAAAGAAATGAACCTAGAAATTTGCAAAATCTTAAAATTTTTAAACTACTATTATTTTAAGTTATTTCTGTTACTAAACTATTGTCTTTATATTTCTTTTAGGTAACATAATTTTAAAAATCTCTCTACAAAGATGATTACAGAGCACTTAGACGTATTTATAACGATGTAATTTCATTTTATGATAATTTTACATACTCTTTTATTTGATACCTATATTGTATAAATTCATGGCAATAATCACACATCTACCGTGTAATTTATCCATTTTTTATGGATTTACGAAATTTCAGCTCAATCTGTTAAAGATACCTTCTTCAAACTTAAGGTTTTTGTATCCAAATAACCAAACATACATTAGTTAGAATTAGTAAAAAAATATTTAAACAATTCTTAAATATTTTATTGTGTCGATCTAGTAATCCATGCATTCCATATCCATCTTTGGTTAGACATTTTATTAAGTTATTAACATCATTCAAATTGTATTACGTTTTCTAAAACAAAATTAAAAGTTTATAACATATTTTTTTTAGTTCAGTATAAAATTTATACTGAACTAAAAACATGATAAAAATATAATTTTAATATTTTAATAGTTTTTTAAACATTGTTTAAACATATATTAACAATAAAATATATTACAACAATAGTTTATTATCTTAGACACATGTCGACGAAAGTTGTCGATTGTTTGTTCATCTGTCACTACTCGCTTGTTGTCAATTATGAATTTTCGTTTAAATACCGTGGAATCATTTCGTATAATTGCCTATACGTGTGTTTTTATTTTAATTCCATGCACCTTTTATAAGTCATATTTATGTTCTTTCATGTTCACTATATATATATATATATATTTATCTCTTTTATTTAACTTATTACAAATTTTACTTAAGAAGAAAAGAAATCACGATTACTTGACATTACATCTAATTGAAGTGTCCAATAAAAGTGTATTAGTTTATATAATTTAAAAAACAACTAAATTTTGTTGTTGTAGGTAAATCTTATTTTTATTTAAGTACTTACATTATTGTAAATCAATATATTAAGACAAATAATGTTATATATAAGATTAATCATTATGATAAGAAGGAAGTGTTCCCTTTAATTGTTTTTCGAAGTCGTTAATACAGATCGAAATCTTAAATTTTTCTACAAACAAAGCGAATCTATTGTAACTGCATAAAATCTCACAGAATTTTTTAACTAAAAGGTGAAGCAAAAAAACATTAAATAAATGAGTACTCATGATATTATCAATTATAAAAAAATGTTTATGATAAATGGCAACTTATTAAATAGTTATACATAATTACTAAAGAATTGATCTATAAATAATTCAAAATATTGATATATTTCAGATTGGAAAAGGAAAAAGCTTTAATACTCTATACAAGTACATAAAAAGAGTTAGTGAATATAACATTACAGTGTAAATAAGGGGTGCAATTGCACTTTTGTATGTGAATGCTATTACACTTAGCATATCTACATACATTAATGATCAAATTTAACTGAATAAAAAAACCATATTTCTGCACAGAATTTCAAGATTGTCAAGACGGTTTAAAATATTTTCATGAACAACACAATCACACACTTGTAACTACACAATCTTCAGAATCATACATTCTATAAATTACTACAGTGAGCAATAAATTATAACAATAATATTATTTTATATTTGATATTCTATGTTAATATTTATTCATGGTCATTTTGCTTCATATAATAAGCTAGCTAACAATAATTAAATTAAATATTGTATTCAGGTGTAATTGTGCGCTTCAGGTAAACTATTTACTATTAAACATCATGTTTTCATTATATTTTAGTGTATACTAATATGATTGTATACATATGTTCAAGTAGTATTTAATTTCAAGTAGAAGTAAATGTACTTTTAATTTATCATTATATTTTTATTATAATGTTTACAAAACTTCCCTACTGGAAATACAATAAATATTGAAGTCACCAAACCCTCTCACTAAATGTACTTTTGTGCACTAAGTGTAATGATTATTAAAGTAAATAAAGAATTGTTATGATGATGTTTTATTTAAAAGAAAGTTCGGTAACACGACGTCTATCGGATAAATGTGGAACGACTGTGACGATTGACCCTTGAGAGTCTATTGTCTATGAATATTGTCTCTATTTAGATAGGTTTTATTGGATTAAAATAAAGAGGAACTTTTCAGTGTGACCGCACACAAAGTATTTTTGAACAATTCTCATACATAAATTATAGTTATATTTTTAATACCAAATAAATATTTGAAGTTTTAATATTTACAACGATTTATTAGCGCACTTTACTTTTTAATTTAATCATACGAATTAAAAAACTACAATTATATTTTTTTAATTCTATTTATGCAATAGAACTAAAATACCGGTTGCAAAAGTCACAAAATGATGCTAAAACAAACCTTATAAATTGTAAAACTTTAAGAAAAATAAAATATGATACAAGTATAAACCCAGTTGAATATAAACTAGGAGACTTAGTATTAGTTAAAAATGAAAATTTTAGCAAACTTGATCCATTATATTTAGGCCCGTATACAGTTGTTAAAGATTTATCACCGAATGTTGTAATTTTAGTCAATGGTAAAGAAAAAACTGTTCACAAAAATAGGACAAGACTTTATGTTGAATGATCATTAAATATATTGTTTAAGACTTGTGATTATGACTGTACCTAAGTACATATTATGATATTTGATATAACATTTCAGCACTGCATTATTATACCTTTGTTTACATATTTGTTTTATTTTGTTTAATTATTATATTCAATTTAATCTTACTTTTCATATTATATTTTGATAAAAAAAATGTTGTATCCAACATTTATTTTTGTTTGATAGGGCATGTGCTGTAGTATATAAGCAGATGACACTTGCTATTGAGGAGCAGTAATAAATTTATCTTCAAACCTAAAACATGTATACTATTTACCTAGTTCCGTCCTTATAATTTATGAAAGGGCACAAATGTACAACAAATTACCTCAGCACTTAAAAACATCTCAAAATTAAAACCTTGTTAAAAGTATATTTTCTGACAAAACATTGAATCCGGCCCTGTGTCGAATATTCTCAAAAGTGGATACATTTGACTGTGGTCGTTTCGAGTAGATAGTAATAACTGCATTTACACTATGTTAAGATACGCACTGCAACCCACGTGTTGCTTGTTCATTGTAATTTAAAAACATACTTCTTTGTCTAGCTATATTTATATAACGCTCACAGCATTTAGGATTATTTAATTTAAAAATGTGTTTTCCCATGCAGTGAAATTGTAAATTTCTTTCTTTTTTTGCTTCACGCTATTTATCCCGCACAGCAGGGTAGACAGAAAGTACCTAATGTCAAGACACTCCGTACTTCGCTTTCCACCGAAATAGAGACATCGCGTGTTGAGTGATGGAACTCAACGCCGCTCTTCGTCTTTACCAGAGAGGAAGTGAAAATAATTTAAATATAACCACTCCCCCGAGTGAGGATCGAACCCACAACCGATCGTGTTTACAGTCAGACGCTGTCACACTGCGCCACGACCGGCCTCAATTTGAATAATTGATAAATTTAATAAATTTAATAAATTTATCAATTATTAATAAATTAATATATTTAATAATAATTTTCTTTTGGGTAAATAAAATGTCTTTGGCCATAAATTAGTTTTAGGTACAATAATTCATGATGGATTTGAAGACAGCGTGTCGGAGAGCTGTGAGGCGCGTCGCGGCACTGCTGGGGCGGCGGCGCAGGCGACACCTGCAGCAACGGCGACTCCGGTAAAATTAACCTATATACTTAACAATAATAAAACTAACAAAAATCAATGTTGGCAATATGCTTTATTCAAATTATTCATATTTAATTTTTAACATGCACTGTAAATAATATAATAAAATATAAAAAGTATACAATAGGCTTTGCGACTTATATAACAAAACTTACTTATAGTTATCGAACAATTCAATATATTTTATAAAAAATAAATTCTATAAATTCAGATAATATAAACTTAATTTAATTATTGTACTTATCAGTAGCTGTGCGACACCGTGTTAGTTACTTAGTAGCTGCATCAAGTTTCACAAGCGACACGACACGTGACACGTGACACGTGACACGCAAAGTGCTCCGGGAGCCTCACATTTGGGGAGCACGGTGTTGTAATATAACATATTAACAAATTTAATATAAATATAAAATATGAACGATTCACTTCTACATTTCTAAATCATCACAATCTAAACTAAATTTTTCTACTAGACGTTAATATGGCACGCGAGAGGTGGTGACGTCATACGTGAGACGGTGACGTCATGCGAGGCTTAGAAAGTAGAATGCGAGCAGCGCCACAGCGTAGAAGGCGCCGCTGAGCGCGAGCAGCGCGCGCACCGCCGCCCGCTGCGCGCGCGACCCCCGCCGCGCACCCCGCGCGCCCCCCGCGCCGCCCCGCACGCACCTCACCGCCTTGTAGCGCTCCGTGCCAACGACCAGTCTGCGCTCCGCAGTGTTGTCGGGCGCCGCGAGCGCCAGCGCGGAGACCTCCTTCACCTCCGAGGCCGACCGTGACCGTGACCGGGGCTCCGTCCCCGTCCTCGCTTCCATCTCCGACTCTAAGTCCTCGTCGGCGCGCGCGAACTCCGGCGCGGGAGCCTCCTCGTACTCCCGGAGCTCCCCGTCTCGCCGGCCGGCCTCGCGCCGCTCCCACTCGCGATGCCACAGCTCCGGCCGCAGATCGCCGCCCGTCGCCGCGCGCCTGTAGTCCGGCGGCAGGCGCCGCGCGGGGTACGCGGCGCGCGCCGCCTCGCCCGCCTCGAACACGCGCGGCAAGTCGCGGCGCGCGCGGCGCAGCTCGGCGTAGCGCGGCGACAGCGGCGGCGGCGGCGCGCAGCCCGCCAGCAGCACGCCGGCGCGTGCGGGCGGTGCGGGGCGCGCGCGGCTCAGCGGCGAGTGGTGTGCGGCGCCCGAGGCGGCGGCGGCGCGCAGCGGCAGGCCGTAGCGGAAGTAGCGGTCGCTGTAGACGACGGTGGCGAGCGCGCCGGCGCCACTGCGCGCGGCCGGCAGCAGGCCGCAGACGGCGCGCTGCAGGCGGGCGGCGGGGCGGCGCGCGGGCTGGCGGCGGCGCGGCAGCAGACGGCGAAGCGCGGCCGCACGGCGCGTCGCGGGCGCGCTCTCGTAGGGCTCCGCGTAGACCGCGTGCGAGGGGGGCGCGGGCGCGGGCGGCGGGGCGCGCGCGGCGTGGCGCAGGCGGCGCGCGCGACCGCGCACGGGCCGTCAGTCGGCGGGTAGCGGCCGCGAGCGGCGCGCCGCCTCGAGGTCGTGCAGCGCCTCCAGCACGGTGGCGGAGCTCCAGGCCTGCGTGCGGCAGGAGTCGCGACAATAGGCGCCGCCCGCGTTGGTGAGCTCGGGCAGGCCGCGCCACGGGGACGTCGTTATCTCGCGCAGATGCGGCGCGAGCGTGGCGTAGGCGGCCGCCACCGTCTTGGCGTACTTGCCGTTCTCGTGCGCGAAGGCGAGGCGCGCGCGCAGGTAGAAGCCGACGGGCCACACCCACTCGGGCCCCTGGTGGTAGTTGAAGCCGTGCGCGACGGCGGGGTCGTCGCCGTTGTTGGAGTTGTCGTAGTCGCCGCGGTAGGCCCAGTCGTCCGGGTCGAGCGTCTTCAGGCCGAGCGGGCCCAGCAGCAGGCGCTCCGCGGCGTCGAGCGCGAGCCAGGCGTGGCGCGGGTCGAACAGGTCGGGCGCCACGGCCATGGCCACCACGTAGTTGCAGCGCAGCTGGTAGTCGGGCCAGGCGCGCGCGGCGCCGTGCGAGTCCTTGTACACGGCGCGGCGGTGCACGAGGTCGGGGCGCGCGTCGGCGGCGCCGGGCGCGGCCGGCACCCAGAAGTGGCGCTCGAAGGAGCGGCGGATGCGCTCGGCCCACTGCGCGTAGGTCCAGGCCGTGAGCGCGCCGTCGCGGTGGCGGCGCGCCACGCCGGGGTAGGGGTGCCGGCCGGCGCGGTGCTGCGCCGCCAGCCAGGTCGCCGCCGAGTACGCGAGCGCCACCAGCTCCACGGCGCTGCCGTCGCGCGGCGTGGCGGGCTTGCCGCGCGTGCCGGCCGCCTCCGAGGAGCCCATCTTGTCCATCCAGGTGCCGCAGTTGGCGTCGTTGCCGCCGAAGGGGAAGCCGGTCTCGGGGTCGACGCCGATCTGCACGTTGAAGCCGCGGTCGGACATGTGCGCGTCGATCTGGCGGCCGGCGTTGCGCTCGCGGAACACGAGTCCCTGGAAGTGCACGTCGAGCGCCTCCTGCACGACGTCGTGCAGCGGCTGCGCGGCGGGCGGGTCGGCGGGCTCGGCGTCGTCGCGCGGGTACAGGCGCGGCACGGGCTCGGCCAGCAGCGCGGCGCCGGCGGGCGCGGCGGCGCAGTACTGCTGCAGCGCCAGCAGCCACCACCAGACGGCGTCGCGGCAGTTGTAGCGCGCGCCGCGGCCGCCGTCCAGCAGGTTAGGGATCAGTCCGTGGCGCAGACACGCCGCAAACGCCAGGATGTGGTTCCGCGCGTCCTGACGAAGGCGCCCACAAACTTATCAGAAAAAGCTCCCTAGCGTTTTCTTAAATCGCAATTTAAAATTAAACAGCAGCAAGAAATTGCTTACGATATGATAACGAAAGTATATTTACTATTTTAAAGTGTTATTCCACACTTAGGATTAGAAAACATTTTTGAAAAAACGTATAAAAATTTTATGCGTTTTTCAAAAATGCTTTCTAATCCCAAGTGTGGAATAACACTTTAAAAATAGTAAATATTAAAATAACATAGCAATCCCTCTTGTTAAACGATTATTTCTTAATAATCTTTAAGTAGTAGAAATTTGTAAAAACTCTACAGAGATGCTAAGAACATAAATAAGTTGTAACAAAACGTATAAGAATTTCGACGCAGCTGGTAATAGAACGCATGGCTTAGCGGTCAGAGCGCTTGGACGGTATCCAAAAGGCGCAGGTTCGAATTCCGCTGCGTTCAAATTTTTATACTTATTTTTTAAATGTTTTCTAATAACGAAAGCAATTAATATCGGCAATAGATGATTTTATTTTCTTTATGCACCAGGCGGAACTGGTAAAACATTCTTAATTTCATAAATTTAGATACAAGATAGATACAATTCGTTCACAAGGTAAAATAGCACTGGCACTAACACCATCTGGGATCGCTGCTACATCCGGTATCTGCATACCTCTTTCGCCTCGTCCATAGTCTTTATCGTCTTCATACATGCCCTTAGGCCCCCCTAAGCCCTTTTACGTGACCTTCCTCCAGTATCTTCGATACAGAATAGTGTGTTTTCGAAAGTCAACCGAGGTCTCCCCCGACCTTTCGTACCACTCACCTTGGCTTCATAAATCTTTCTTACCATTCTTTCATCACTCATTCTCAACATGCCCAGACCACCTGACAGACTGTATTGACACCCGATTGTATATCAAACTGAGGCGACATGTGTGATCTCGATAAAGAGATTTTACAGGCTGCAATAAGGGTCCGTGCAGTTTCTCCCATACTTACATACTTCTTTCTTACAACCATATCAAATTCCTTTTCTAAATCCACTAAAGCACAGAAAATTTTCTGACAATGCGGAGAGAAAAGACTTGATCTATGCACCCTCAAAATCTTCTTGACCATGCGGAGAGAAAAGACTTTATCTATGCACCAGATCTAAATCCTCCTTGGACCTCCCATAAAAGCCTTTCGGATCTCTCTTGCATTCTTCTCGCTAGAGTTTTAGCATAAATTTTACTGCCCAAGCTAATCAAACTAATAGCTCTATATCTTGCACTGTCTATCTGTGAACCTTTGTGGTGGTGATCTCTAACATAAATTTTATATTTTCGTGGCTTAACTTGGGCAGTGTAAATTTTACGTCACTGCCTAAGCTATTTACCGGCGTAACGATAATCATGAAAATCTAATCGTTACTTGATTTCCTCATATCTTTTATAATTTTAATAAATTTCAATTAAAATTATAAATTTTATTGTACTTCATCTTTAATGATTTTAAGCTCGGAGTTTATTAAGTTTTTTAAACTAAATTCTAAGTTTCTTTCAATTCGGAAACATCTTGTTTCATAAACTTACGTAAGTCACATGAAGAGTCTGTGATTTGATAGTTAGGGACGGTGAAGATGTAAATGAGAGATGTTTCTTCTGATCTTTATTTCACACCGTCACTCTAAAACTATCGGTATAGCATTGTTTGTGCGTTGGAATGTGGACAAATGTGCTGTCCTTTTGTTCATACTATTCGGTCGCACCAGCATACACACTGGGCAAGTCCATTATGACCCACTATGTGGTACTGGATCACAAACACTCAAATATGTGAGAGTGGGATGAATGGGAGTTAAGGACAAAAGTATAGAAAACTGATAAGAGTAAAAGACACTAACTGGTTAGCCTAGTCAAGAAAATCAACAAAACCAACACCCAGACTTTCAATTCGCTCAACGAATACTTAAACTTCGACTACGACTACAATCCGAGCACATCAAAAAACGAAGCCATCAACCCACCTAAATATAAACTTCATACAACAAAGACAAAAATATCTTCCAATTTTTTAAAAATTCAAGATAGAATATTGGACCTGGAAAATGCCTTCTAAAACATTAAATGGGACAATATTAGACTTTCTGTTTTAAGGAGGCTGGGACACTTGAGGACCCTATTGAGGAACATAACAATTAAATTTTCAATTATGAAAACGAACTTACAAAGGAGAGGCCAAAGGTTTCTTTGGAGTAGCATTCATGGTCAAACAACAGCGCAAGAAAACACACATACATATACATACACACACATAAACATATACATACACACACATAAACATATACATAGACATGTATCTATACATACATACATTCTGGTAAATAGAAAAAAAATGCAATAGAATTATATCTGTGTTAAATAAAAATCTTTTAGCTTTTTTTAAAAAGTTTGTAATGTTTTAGCTTGTTTGAATCTCAGAGGTAAGGAATTCCTCAAGCGAACGGATTTTATAGTGAAGGAATTTGTATAGAATGAAGAAGAATGGCGATGAATATTATGAGTTAAGTTAAAGGTAGAACGGAGAGAAAAATTATGGGATTCACATAAAAACTTTAATCGCTCTTTACGATATGATGGGGAAGACGGATGAAAGAGAACATTATAAGGAAGGCAAAAGACGTGAGTATTCCGGCGAAGGCGAATTGGGAGCCACTTGAGCTTTCTGCGAAATTCGGAGACATGGTATGTGAATCATTCAGAATAATATTCCTGAATATTATTCTGAATGATTCACATAAAAACTTTAATCGCTCTTTAAGATATGATGGGGAAGACGGATGGAAGAGAACATTATAAGGAAGACAAAGGACGTGAGTATTCCGGCGAAGCCGAATTGGGAGCAACTTGAGCTTTCTGCGAAATTCGGAGACATGGTCATATTTGCGAAGTCCATAAATGAACCTTATACAGGTGTTTTGGAGACGTTCAAGTTTGTTTAATTATTCCTCTTTCAAATCAAGATAACAACAGCATAAGCAAGTATGGGTAGAAGGAGTGATTGTGCCAGCGCAACCTTAGTGGGAATGGGTAGAAAGCTACGTAGTCGGCGTAATGATGCAATAGCTGCAAATATTTTACCTCACTCACGACTTACCTCACTAATTAATGGTTTCCAAGATAGATATTGATCAATAATAATACCTAAATTTTTGACTTTATCAGTAAAAGGAACTATCGTTCCATCAACCATTGTAAACGGTAATTCTTGTAGAGAAATTTGAGGAATAAGTCGTGAACTATCTATTATAATAGCTTCAGTCTTCTTCGGATTTATGTTTAGTCCTATTAGTTTACTTTTAAATGAAATATTTTTTAATTCTTCATTCATTGCTGATATGAAATTTGGAAGTTCATGCAACGAACATTGACGATAAATTTGGAGGTCGTCAGCGTACAGGTGGTAGGGAGATAGTACAGCGTTCAGGTGGTAGGGAGATGGTATAGCGTACAGGTGGTAGGGAGATGGTACAGCGTACAGGTGGTAAGGAGAAGAAATATTGTGACATAAATAGTTAATAAATAAAGAAAATAAGAGAAGACAACACGCCACCTTGTGGAACGCCAGCAAACAACGGGGACCATTCAGAATAATATTCCTGAATACGAATACGTTGCTTGCGACCATGCAAGTAAGAGTGAAGCCAATCAATCACTTTAGGGGATATGTTAAGAGAATACATAATCGCCAATAGAATGTCAAAGTCTATGGTATTAAAGGCATTACTAAAGTCGAGCAGAACCAATATTGTAACTTGACGATTTTCCATGCCCAGGTGAATGTCAACTGATATGTTGACAAATGCAGTAGTCGTACTATGACCAGGTCTGAAACCGGATTGTAAAGGATTAAATAGGTTGTTGTTTGCTAAGTATTTACTTAGTTGCTGGTTTACAAGGCGTTCGAGGACTTTTGATAGAAATGGTAAGATGGATATAGGTCGATAATCAGACATGGAGGAAGGATTTCGTATTTTAGGTAGTGGCGTTAATTGAGCTTCTTTCCAGTATGAAGGAAACACATTACCATTAATTGACGTTAAAACAGGAATCATGATATCAAGGATTGGTATGATCATTTTACGACAGTCAGAGCCAACTACATCAGAATCAATCGCCAATATATTCCCTTTAACATCACTTTCAGTAAATTGAACGAAGTTTAAAATGGAATTAGTATTGGTGGGTAAGGCACGAATTTGATTTTGAGTTCTTAATTTAGAGGTTACATCAATTGTAGCAGAAGGAGAAAAATGAACGTTAAGTTTATTTATATCTATATTATATGGATTGGTATTATGTTTAGCCTTCCCAACACCAATTGACTTAAGAAATTTCCAGACCTTTTCTGTGTTACCTTCCTCAACAACAGATTTATGGATATGGCGTCGTTGTTTATCCCTACACACCCTTACATCGATTTCAGTTTAATAATTAGGGAGTTAAATACAGATACTTAACAGTCTAAAGTATTTTCCTTATAGACCATATTCCAATAAATATGTTCAGCATCCTCACGCAAACGTTCTAAATCCATATCAGTAAAGTTACGCTGGAGAAATATCCTTGATTTTGCTTTGGGCGGCTTTATTTTGTAAGAAAGAAAAATAAGATCGTGGTAGAAGAATGCAGTAGCATTGCATTGACCGTGGATTTCAACATGGTCAATGGAGGAAACTAAAATTAAATCTAAAAGAGAACTCCTCTTAGGAAATGTATGAGTAGAGGAAAGGGGAAGAATATGCAGATTAGCTCCGGTAACCACGGATCTCAACTGAGTTGCTCCATTGTTACTGTTTATCCGGCAGGTGTTAAAATCATGATAATTGAGTGCTTATATAAGAGGGTAAATCTTTCAAGCAGTATTTGAAAAGATCCGAAGTAATCTACTGTAAGTGACGGGCTGTAGTATACTCCGAGAAGGACTTTTGAATGTGCGAATGTAAGTTCGATAAAAATCATATTGTATTGAGAATAATCAAGAATATTAAATGGTATGTGAGAACGTAGATAAATAGCAACTCCCCCGCCAGCGCGACCATTGCGATCACTTCGAATCAGATGAAATCCCGGCAGTGAATAAGCTGTTGATGGCAAGCAAAGCTAAACCACGACTCGGATAATAATATGGCATGTGTCTACCACACATTATCAAAAGTACAGTTACAGTATTATCAAAAGAGGACAAAAGCATTTATGTGAACCACCTTAAAGTTTTTTGGATAAGGGGTAAGATAAGAATTCAAAGAGTCTTTTAAAGAAAGAATACTCTGTGAGCGACTGACAGTAGAATCATCTGAAGTAGAAGAACAGGAATAAAAAGAGTCCATGCTAGAATCACTGTCAGATATTTCTCTACAAATTAAATATTATTCTCTATAAATTTATCTTAATTAAATCTCAATCTAAAATACATAATAATATATTAAATAATATCTTTAATATTTAATATACGATATAATATATAAAATACTGTGTATAATAAGTATGTTAAGACAGGTATAAACAAATAAATAAATAAATATACAGTAATATAGTTAATAATGTATAAAAATAATAATAATTATTTAATTATATAAAAATAAAGCTATTTAGATGTACTAAATTTTTTCACTCACCTGCCGGTTGCCATAGAAAAATAAAAATACTACATACAATACGTCAATCGTTAAGTAGACAAATATATCTTACGCACCAAACTTACTAATGGAGTACAGAAATATTTTTAAAATAAGATAGTAAGATATTTAATAATCGAATAAAATAGTCATAATTATACAATGAACACTTTCTCAAAAATAAAAAATAGCATAAAGAAAAGGCATCAAAGTAGAAAAATATGGATAAAATTGAATATGCAATTTTTAGATCAATATTTAGAAGAAAGGAGCATAAACAACCAGTAGACAAAAGTGACAATTTGCAATATATCTTGGAGAAATTAATAGAAACTACTACGAAAAAAGAAAATCAACATAACCTAAAACACATTTCAGAGAAATTTATTATTGAAAAAGCCACAAGTAAGAACCCTAATGCAATGCAATGGATCGAGAATTTTGAAAAAGAATGTGAGCGCTTTAACATATCAAAAGATGAAACAAAAATTGACTAGAATTGAATATTGAGGTTGTTTTTAGAAAAATCTTGTTTGGATTGGTATAGCTCGATGATCATAAAACTTACAATACATGCACAGTGGAATGAATGGAAAGACAAATTTTTAGAAACTTTTAAAAACCGAGGATGGGATATAGTCACATATGCTCTTGCATTTAGGTATAAAGAAGAATTACTAATTGATTATGCTATAAAAAAAAGAAAGACTACTACTAGATATAAACAAATCAATAGACTCCAAAACAATGATAGATCTTATTGCAACGGGTTTACCTGGGTTTATATTAAATAAATTAAACAGGGACGAACTTAATGACACTACCGATTTGTTCAGAATAGATAAGAAAATATGAAGGTATGATGTACAAGAAAAACTCAACTACAATAAAAAGCGGTACATTCCTTTATAAAAATAAAACTAATGATAAGACGCCATGTAAGAACTGTGAATCTCTAGACAAAGGAATTAAATATCATCCGGAGGAGTCATGTTGGTTCAAGAAAAATAAAAATGAATCTGAAATGGTTTTTAAACCCAGAAATATAAATAACAACTCCATTATTGAAGTAGATATAAATACTGAGAAAAAAAACGAGTAAGTACACCACTAATCAAGATCAAGCTTTTATTAGAAAAAAAATTAGAAGTGAGCGGCATTTATGATTCAGGCTCACAGATCTCTTTAATAAATTCGAGGCTGATTAAATTAAAAGAAAAAACGGAAAATGTGAATATAGCATACATGGAAACGGTTAATGGTGTGAAAAAAAACAGTTAGCTTGATAACAATAAAAATAAAAATATTTGATATAGAAGAAGAGGTGGATGTATATATAGTAGAAAATAATGATTTTGATGATTTTATATTCGGATTGGATATGATAAAAAAAATCAAATTAACCCAAAACGAGGACTTGCAAATAGAACTAAAGAAAATAACAAATAATACAGATGAAATGTCTAAAGATAACAGAAATTAAAAAAAGAATATAAAAACATTTGCAATGAATTTTAACGAACACATAGAAACAGAAGAATTTGTAAGTATGACAGACCATTTAGATAATGAAAAGTAAATTGAGATACAGAAAATATTAAAGGAATATAAAACAATTTTCGCTAAGGACAAATATGATATAGGATCAGTCAGAGATTATGAAGCCCACATAGATTTACTAACAAATAGATACTGCAGTAAAAGACCATACAGATGTACTATAGAAGATAAATTAGAAATCGAAGAGCAAATATCCATGTTAATAAAGAATAATTTAAAAGAAGAATCCCACAGTCCTTTCGCTGCTCTAGTGACATTGGCATTTAAAAAAGGTGAAAATAGAAAATCCCGCTTATGTGTAGACTTCAGGGAACTGAATAAAATTGTTGTTCCACAAGCTCAACCTTTCCCATTAATAGATGATTTGATTTTTAAAATTAGAAATTGTAGGTATTTTACTGCACTGGATATAAACTCAGCTTTTTGGGCTATACCACTACGGGTAGAAGATAGAAGTAAAACAGGATTTGTCACACAAGATGGCCACTTTAAAACATCACCAGCTATTTTTCAGAGAATATTAAGTAATATTCTAAGAAAGCACAATCTCACACGATACTGCGGAAATTATATTGATGATATTCTTATGTACTCAACCACCTTTGAAGACCATATAAGACACATAAGAAATGTATTAGAGGCAATAATAAAAATGTATGTTTGCTTCAGACTCAGAAAAGTACCTCGGGCATGTAATTCAGAACAACTCAGTAAGACCACTAAAAGACAATTTGATCTCAATTAAAAATTTTCCAACTCCTAAGACACAAAAGAACATCAGACAATTTTTAGGAAAAATCATAAATGCTTCCACCATGAATACATACCAAGAAGCGCAATTATTTAAGATCCGTTACACAATTTATTAAGAAAAAATGAAAAGTTTCTATGGTCAGAGAAGTGTGAAGAATCATTTAATCAAATAAAAAGATATTTATGTTCTCAACCTGTGTTGGAAATATTCGACAAAGACTTACCAATAAAAATCTTTACAGATGCCTCTTTAGAGGATATTGGGGCAATATTAAAACAGACACAACTAGATGGTAAAGACAAACCAGTTGCATATTTTTCAAAAAAACTAAACGAATCTCAAAAACGGAAAAAGGCTATTTATTTGGAATGTTTCGCTATGAAAGAAGTGGTTAAATACTGGCAACACTGGCTAATTGGCAAACATTTCACTATTTACTCAGACCACAAACCTCTAGAAAACATGAATATTAGATGCAGGACAGATGAAGAATTGGGTGACCTCACATATTATTTATCTCAATATGACTTTACAGTAAAATATATACCTGGTAAAGAAAATATAGAAGCAGACTGTTTGAGCCGAAATCCTGTATTAGAATCAGAAGATAACAAGGAGGAAATATTGAAAATAGTTAATTTAATACAAATGAAAGATATAGTTGAAGATCAAGAGAAAAATGAAACAATAAAAGAAAAGAAACAAAACTTACTACAAAAAAATAAAATCTATTACAAAAAAATAAAGAAACATGAAAAGATTATACTCTCAGAAAAATTTAGTAAAGAATTAATAAAGAAGGTGCATGAAGACTTTTGTCATATTGGAATCAGACAATTACAGAAAAAAATAAGTCCAATATACACAGCTAAAAATCTAACAAAGAATATAAAAAATATAAAAAATATAAAACATGTGAAATGTGCATAAAAAATAAATCAAGATGTCAAGGAAAATTCGGGTTAATGTCGCAACTGGGACCAGCGACAAAACCATATGAGATAATGTCAATAGATACTATATGTGGCTTCAGAGGATCCAGGTCCACAGAAAATACTTACACCACTTAGTAGACCACTACACAAGATATGCTTTTATTACAACTTCAAAAACACAGAACGCGAGTGACTTTATAAAATTAGCAAAGAAAGTACTAGAGACAGGTGATATTGGAATAACAATAGAAACCGAAGACAAGTGGATTTCTGAAATATTTGATAGAAATAGGAAAATGCAAGAGTTCGAGATTGGAGACAGTGTATATGTAGAAAATGGAAATAGACTGAATAGAAAAAAATTAGACAAATTAAAAATAGGCCCTTTCAAGATAATAGAGAAAATATCGAATTCCATTTATAAGATTGACACTGGCAACAGAAAAACAGAATCAACTTTATTTGACATATCAAAATGACAACCTCACATCACAGCAGACGAGGTAGAAGAAACCGAATATGAAAATAACTTGTAGATTATATTATTTAGAATTTTCCTTTATAGTAGATTATATTATTTAATTTTTTCGTTTATAGTAGATTACATTATTTAGAATTTTCGCTCTAGATGTAATGAAATTACATTTCATTAGTCCAAATTTGCTGCGCTCCGCGCGTTTATAAAGTCAGTTGAATGACAGAATGTTTAGATTATTTTGAACTTTGATTTTGTAAGAAAATAAAGAGATATAATAGAGGAGGCGATATTAGTGAACTTTAAATGTCGTTATTTTCAGAGAAACAATTTGTGTTTTATTTGAGCATCCTCAATAACCTATCTTATATGAATATCCCCCTTTGTTTATGACGCATATAGGTATTTATAGGTTGTAGGTCTTTATCTTTGTAATTTATAAAGTATTGTTTCTTTTTTTGTTTTGTTGTTTATGTCGTTTATAACACTGCGAACGTTCTTAGCGAGTGACTAAATAAATTAAATTAACTAAATGTTTAAGTGGAATAACGTCATGTCGGGCAGCTTACCTCGAACCGACCCGTCAGCAGGTACAGGCCGCGCAGCGCGATGAACGTGTCGCGACCCCAGCAGCGCATGTAACCCACCGCGAAGTGCGGCAGCCCCGCCGACAGCGACGCCGGGGACTCCGCCCCCAGCGGCAGCGGCGCCGAGCGCACGCGCGCAGTCAGCTGCACGCTGGTGAGCGCCAGCGCGCGCCGCAGCGTTCCCGCGCCCCTGCGCGCATGCGCGCCAGCGCCGCGCGCTCCACCGCCGCCTGCAGCGCGCGCAGCACCGCCGCCGCGTAGGCCGGCACCAGGAAGCGCGGCAGGCGCGCCACCGGCCGCAGCGCCGCCTCGTAGCGCGCACGCACGCCTGCCAGGCGCGGCTCGCCCGCCAGGCGCGCCGCCGCGTACTGCGGCAGCCAGTCGCCGGCGCGCAGGTTGTCGCACAGCGCGTGGCCCGTGCCGTCGGGCTCCGCCTCGTCCAGCAGCGCGGCCGCGCCGGCCAGCCCCGCGTACGCGAGCGGGCCGCGCCCCGGCACGTCGTACACGCCGCCGCCGCAGCGCTCGCGCTCCTCCGCCTCGCAGCAGTACAGCAGCGTGTTGAAGTCGGCCAGGTCGAGCGCGGCCAGCGCGGGCGCCAGCGCGTACGCGTCGCGGCCGGCGCGCGCCTCGTCCAGCGCGGCGTGCAGCTCGCGCAGCGCGGCCGACTGCTCGGCGTGCGGCGACACGCGCAGCGCCAGCACGGCGCCGGGCGGCAGCGGGCGGAACTCCACCACAGTGGCGGCGCCGTCGCGGCGCACGGCCGACACGAAGGCGGAGCGCTCGGGCGGCAGCGCGCGCCGCACGGCCGCCTCGTACTCGCGCAGGCCGTTGATGACGGCGGGGTGGCGCGAGAGCGCGGCGGGCGCGCGGCACGGCGGGCCCTCGCGGTGGCGCAGCGCGGCCTCCAGCGCCACCTCGTCCAGGCGGCCCTCGAAGCGCAGCGGCGGCACGGCGCGGCCGGCGCACGCGGGCTCGGGCGCGCGGAAGGCGGTCACGGCCAGCAGCACCACGGAGCGGCGCGAGCGCGGGTGGTGGCGCGTGACGGCCACCACGTCGTCGTCCATCTGGTCGACGTACACCTCGTCATAGCCGCCCTCGGCCAGCTCGCGGTGCAGGTCGGCGAGCGCGCGGCGCGCCGCCAGCAGGCCGACGCCGGCGTCGACGCCGGGCTCCGCGTCGCCCCACTCGGCGTAGAGGCGCGCCTCGTCGACGACGTGCACGTGGTGCGGCACGAGCTCGTCGTAGCCGCGCGTGCTGCCGGCGCCGCCGCACGCCACGCTCACGAGCGCGGCGGTGGGCAGCATGTCGAACACGCAGCGGCGGCTCAGCGGCGACGGGTTGTCGTGCGTGAGGTCCAGCAGCAGCGCGCGCGCGACGCCGGGGCGCGCGGCGCGGCGCGGCGGCAACAGGAAGGCGCCGGCGGGTCTGCCGCCGAAGCGGTGCAGCAGGCGGCCCTGCTCGCGCGCGTCCCACGCGCTCTGCGCCTCGCGGATGAGCGCCGTGATGCCGAGCCGGTTCACGAAGATGTTGTCGACGTGGTCGGAGTTGGTGAACAGCTCGGCGACCACGTACAGGTCGGGCCGCACGGCGCGCGCGCAGTCCAGCATGTACTCGGCGACGTGCAGCGGCGTGGAGTGGCAGTTGTCGAGGCGCAAGCCGTCGAACACCTCGGCGGTGCGCTCCACGTACTCGCGCATGCGCGCCCACAGGAAGGCGCTGTCGGCCGGCGCGTCCCCGTAGCGCAGCTTGACGCTGTCCCCCCAGGCCAGCAGCTCGCGGCGCAAGGTACACGCGGCCGTCCGCGGCGCGCGCCGCGAAGTCCTGCAGCGGGTCGGCGTCCATGACCCAGCCGTTGTGCGCCATGACGAGGCGGCCCGCGGCGCCGTACACGAGCGCCTCCGCCTCGGCCGCGCCCGGCGCCGCCGCGGGCAGCGTGAAGTAGCGCGGCACGAGCGGGTGGCGCGCGCTCACCTCCTCCAGGCGCGGCCCGTCCTCCTGCAGGCGCTCGTAGCGCACGGCGGCGGCGCAGTTGTCGACGGCGGCGCGCAGGTGCTCGCCGAGCGCGTCGGCGGCGGCCGCGTTGAGGCGCTCCAGGTGCCCGCGCAGCGCCTCCCCGCAGCGGCGCACGCGCGCCTCCTCGTCGTAGCAGTCGGCGCGGTGCACGTTGTAGAGGCGCAGCGCCAGCTCCATGTCGACGGTGGCGGCCAGGCGGCGGCGCTGCGGGTCCGGCAGCAGCGTCAGCGCGGCCGACTCGGCGGCGGGCGCGGCGGGCGGCGGCGGCACGCGCGCGCGCGCCGCGCGGCAGAAGCGCTGCACGAGCGCGTCCACGTCGCACTGGCTCAGCTCGTGCAGGCGCGCGGCGGGCAGGCGGCGCGCCAGCAGCTCGTGGCGCAGCGCGTCCACGTGCCGCTCGCTGTCGAGGCGGCGCGGCACCGCGGGCTCCAGCGCGCCGCGCGCCACGTCGTCGCTGAGCCGCGCCAGCAGCGCGTCCAGTAGCGCGGCGGGGCGCAGGTGCGGGCAATCCAGGCAGTTGTACGTGGCCTCGGGGTGCTCCGCCAGCCACGGCGTCTCGTTGGCGGTGTGGTTGAGCACCACGTCGCAGATGGACAGCATCTTCCAGTCGCTGCGCATGCGCGCCACGACCGCCTCGACGTCGGCGAGCGTGGGGTCGCGGCCGGCGGCGGGGTCCGCGTGGCGCGGGTCGACGCGCAGCTGGTCGGCGATACTGTAGCTGGACTGGGAGCCGCCGAGCTGCTGCACGGGCGTGAAGTGCAGCATGTTGTAGCCGGCCTCGTGCGCGACGCGCAGCGTGCGCGGCCAGCGCGGCAGCGGGCCCAGGCACTTGGCGAGCACGGTCTGGCACATGACGGCGTTCAGCGGCACGGCGACGCCGCCCGCGATCAGCTCGGGCGCCACGTGGAACCAGCCGGAGCCCTGCGGGCCCACGCGCGACTCCCTGCGGACGGAGCGGGCGGTACAGGGGGTGGCGTGCGTGCGGGGAGGGCGGGGCGGGGCGGGGCGGGGCGGGGTGTGTACTCACGGCGTGTCGTACACGAAGTAGTAGTGGTAGACGCCGGCGCGCGCGAGGCGCAGCTCGGCGTGCGCGTCGTGGTCGGTGACGAGCAGCCCGCAGCCGAGCGGCTCGTCGCGCTCGTCGGGCTCGTCGCGGCGCCACTCGAGCGCGTAGTACTGGTTGCGCGCGAACTCCGGCGCGCCTTTCTCGTCCGCTACACAGACAAAGCTCGATTACCTCTCCTACCATAAAAACTATTTTAATGTAATTTTTAGAAATAGACTGGACCTCGAAAAAGCTATAAAAGGCTTGAAAGATTCGAAATAAAGGATAAATAGTTGATTTTCGGGATGAAAGTTAAAGCAGTAATATTACAGGTAGGTGCCTAAATGCAGGAGTTTGAGAGTGGGTAGATGATTAACGTTGTTTTTTTCTTAAAAACTACTACCTATGAATGCCTATAGGTTACAGCTCAATTCAATTATTTTGCGTAATTTATCGAGAATATAATAAATATCAAAAATTACTGTTTTCTGACAGCTACGCTCGCTTGCCTTACCGAAGCCGTTCAAGTTATGTACATGAATACATGTATGTACTGTGAAATTGTTTCTCTCACAATCGCTCTAAGAGTCCACAACATCAGATATCATGTAATTTTGTATGGAAATCATAAATATTTGAGTGAGCAGTCAGTACGATTAATTAAATTAATACTTTTTGAAGCGAAGTTCCTTAACGCGGCTTACGGGCAGTGACAACGTATGCTGTCTGTGCATGTGTGGGTGCGACCCTACTACAAATTCGAAACTCATAAGATGAAACTTATCGATTAACAGAAAGCGCATCGGAATCGTAAACATTCAGGCTGGCCACATACACTCAAATTTGTTTTCCATATTCGGAGAGGAGACTCGAATATGTTTACAGAGAAACTAATAGGAAAAAATCTAATGTCCCGATTTCGGGAACAAAACAGTCAACGGGATGTCTTGACACTAGCGTATCTCTGACTACGCTGCTATGCGGAATAAAGCGTGAAGCTACACGAGCACACAGAGAGCGCTTCGCTCGTTTCTCCCGACCAGGGTAGTTAGAAAACTAAGATCCTGACGTCAACACCCAAGAATGAAAATATGTTATTCTTCAATCTTCGACCAAAGTCCGCATTTTCTCTTGAGAGAACATTGTGATGAGAGACAAAAATTTCTTTTCAGTTAGTATATATCTTTACAGCATTATTATTTACTATTTTGTACACCCATTTCTTAAGAATAAATATTTCTCATAAAATATTAAACATTCCGAGGTCATACTTTCTAATGGATTATTTACCTTAAAAATAATAATTAAAGTGATGTTCAATTTCAAACTACATTCGAAGTTAAAGAAACATCTTACTCTTTTTTTCTGCAATATAATAAAGTATTATAAATTTAAGCATTTATCAATTTTTATTTAAAATGTATATATAATATTTATCGCTTTCAATGCTTAACGTGTGATGTTATTGGACTTTGTAAATGACATAAAAAGGTTTAGGCGAATAGTTTAAGTTATCACAATCAGAATGACCTGGACAGAATGTCCCACTAAGCACTTGCTCTGAATTTTAAAATTCAAAGACATAAAACAAACCAACGATACATTAAGTGCCTGATATACCATGATGTGCACAGATCCTGTCATCATGAAAACCAAAGTAAACAAGAAACGTGTTGTTGAATTTAATTTGGTATGTCCTAAGCCTTATGGTTGCCTACAAGAAATCGTTATGTGAGCAATATAGCCGACAGTAAATTATGTTTAGTGTAATTTTTATGTTTTTCAAATATTTATTCTTATTACTTTAAATTATAACTTTATTATTATTATTATCTACTTTAATTATTGTTTAAGAAATCAATAAATATTTTATTATTTATACTCATACGTCGCTGCACTCGCGTCGCTGAGCGACCACTTAATAAATAGCTACTTACCCGCGTCTGACACCACATAATTTGTATAGAGGAACACTTTGCGCCCGAGAAGACTCGGACCCGGACTGAACTGCAACCGATTGCCCTTTTCAAATCTGTAAACGTTCAGTTATCAGACGTGAAATGAAAAATAAATACTTCACAATGATTACGTTTGATAACCAAGATATGTACTTGTATAGCGTGGCGTCCTGGTGCTCCCCGTGGTTGAGGGTGAGCACGAGCACGTCGTCCGCGGCGAGCGCGGCGGGCGCGGCGTCCGCGTCGGGCGGCTGCGGCGCCTCCTGCGCGTCCTGCGCCTCGCGCCGCTCCACCGCCATCTGCCTCTGAGACACACCACACAAACGTCTACCTTACGAGTTACGAGTATTTCGATTTACTGCTGTGCTGAGCTGTATCATGCCTATGCGAGATAGTGGTACTACGCACTAAGCGAACGGACGCAAAGAACAGCGTAAACAAAGTGAACATGAGGTAGTTGGCGCCACCTTGTCGATGGCGCCCGCGGAGCCCCCGGAGCCGCCGGAGCCCCGCTCGTGCACCTTGCGGTAGTCGCTGCAGTCGCGCGCGAGTATCTTATGCATGTCTATGGCGGGTTGCGGGCGAGTGCGAGCGAGCACGTGCGCCACCGCTATATAGCGCGCCGGCGTCACGCTAGCCACATAGACCGGTTCCAATACAAAGCTGTCGCCCGAGCGTGTACGCCTTTACAACTGTGACTACTGGTTACATGTCAGCTAAAGGCTACTATATTACATTGTCATATGATATGATTCATCCCAAAAAGCCATGTCACTCATTATAGCATCTATACTATAGTGGCTTGTTGGCTTATTATAATTGTGGTACAATTGTGCAGACAGATCAGATCAGATCAGAATTACATGTAAATACTCAAGAGTAAGTTTTTTTATTAGATTTGCTTTTTAAATAAACACATAACATTTTACAGAATAAAAATTGTAGCCACCACATGTAATCTGCCCTGTCTAGTGATATTTTTGAAACCAAACAAATAGTATAAATTCTTAAATAACTGTATGTATTCACTATCTTTTTTTGAAAAGTGAGAAACTTACGTCAGTCATATAGTATTTTACAACTAAAGATATTTCCAATGGACCTAAACCAAACTAAATCAATGAGGTTTGTTTTGTTTCTTTTACTTTTATAATTTACTAATAGCTACAGTATGTGGAATTCCTAGTAGTAGTAAAACTTAACTTTTAAAAAATTTGGATACAAAAAAAGAAATAGTAAGCAACCTTAGTATTGAACATAATTATTACATTTTTATTAATATTTTTTTTAGCTTCACACTTTTATCCCGCATAATAGAGTAGACAGAAAGTACCTAGTGTCAAGACACTTCATACTTCACTTTCCATTGAATTCAAGGCATAGCATCTTGAGTGATGGAACTCAACCCAGCAGTTTGTGTTACCAAAGCGAGGAAATAAAAATAATTTTAAATATAATCACTATAACATATTTTTTAAAACAACGCTGATTAAATCTCATCTGTGCCAATGAATATTATACCCTTTGATATCTTGAGTATAGTTAATAAAAACAGTTAAGAAATTAATAAGTTATAATTGATAAGTAAATTAGAGTTTCTAATATAATAAAAAATAATATATACTCTATATTCATGCAACTATTATTGGCAAAATTGCAGACAGCACCCTAATTATTAATAATAAATATATAATTTAATAAAACCTATTTAAACCTTATATATAAGTAAGTACCTGGATACATATTATTCTTTTTGATAAACAGCACAATATCATAGCAGGCTATCACTAGTATAGTTAGTGTATGAACATTCATCAGAGTATTGTTAAGGCAGTAATCTGTCACAGTAATTTGAATTAGAAGCTTTAATGTCATGCTTATTATGCACACATTTTCTACATTTAAAAGCAAAAATACTTATAGTACCATTTGTTTTGATATAATTTTTTCCTATTGGGATATTGTTTAGGCTTACATGTTTGAGTTTATAAGCCATGAAAAATCTTATAAATAATAACATATTATACTTATTTGAAATAATTTTAGAGGATTCAGTGACAATAGGAAATTGAATATAAAATGTATTCATAAAAATTTTAAAATATATTAAAAGACAGTTTACAATTTTTAAATACCTAAATATATGCATAATATACCTACAAATCCTACAATAGAATTTAATTATAATTAGTTATAACCACCTGTTGGTGGTTGTTGTTGTTGTTTATGTGCTATATTATTATGTTATTTGTATAATTTATTTAATTTACGTGAAATTGGTAACCAATTATTAATTATCTGCAAAAAGATGCAGTATAGATATAGAAGTTATAGTGAGGACTCCTTCGACTAGCTTGCGTATTGTTCTAAATTTAAAAAGTTTTTACTCACTAATAACAGTAGTGAAGTTCACTGTGCATTCATCCACAACCCGCCTAGGAGAGCGTGCGTCAACACCTGTCCCACGTCTCTCCGCTCTCTGCGTGTTAACGTTGCTAATTATAGGCGACGAGCAAACACTCGCTCCGTGGTTTCAAACATATCACAATTCCCTCTCTTGACCCTAACAATAACAGTTTGACAGTTCGCTGCTCAAGGTGACCTCTACTCTACATTTATTCTTGTCATACTTCACTTGACAGCCAAAGAGCATTTTGCAGATTATTGTTATTGTTATATAAAAATTATCAATATTAACCTATAGATATAATATTATGAAGACAAAAATAGTCACATTTAATTTTAAAAATGATTGCTTATCATCTGTATTCCGTAACACGTAAACAATACAATACGTAGTTTTGTGATCTTGTTGCTTAGGTACCGTCTTAATTATTCTCATATTTTTTTAGTCTAAACCTTTATTCATTAAAATTACTAATGAGGTGACAGACAATATAGATTTTCAATAAATAACGTGCTCATTTAAGATGTGCTATAACACATCCATATAATTTAATATTATAATATCATAGGAGACACAATATAAAAATATTAAAAAGTATATTCATGTATATCTAATTAGATATTTCTACTTACATAATATTTTACAATAAGATAAACTTCAAAATCCTCTAATGAAATAATTATCCAATATTTTTATTGGACGTGACGAAAAGTACTGATGGGAGATTTAATGCTTGCTGTACGTACACAGACGAAATGTTATGATCATTGATCGTAAACGCTAAATTTACAATACATTATATAACATTTAGCCATTAGATAATAATGAATATTCCAACTGTTCGAGTGTCGTGGTCGTTACGAGTCTACTTACAGCTAAGCTTAAGGTTAAACCGTCTTGGCTTACCTACTTTGTTATTATTTTTAATTTGCAACTTTAACTTTGATAAGTTATTGGTACTGATTCAATTAAATTAATTTTAACTAATCAGGGACAACATACTCATAGATAATATTTAAAAAGCCAACGGCACCATTACCGCACACATACGGGTAACGAGAACCGATTCACGTTCTTATTGAAAATGGACGCAATCTTTTTTTATTTTATTATCTTTACCTCTTTGTCTTTACATATGAAACCGATCGTTCCGCAGTGGGACAGCTGACTGTAAACGTGATTGGTTTGATATCCGATTCCCACTTTATTATACAATTGGTTGAACACATACATTGTACACATTTCAGAAAATATAAATTTAAATTTAGGAGAACACAACGTTTACTTTACTGTACCTTAACTCACTTACATATAGAGACACAGATACATATAAATATATATACATCAATATAAAAATTTAACTTAAAATAACATAATAAATAGCAAAAATAAAAGAAACAATACAATTCTAGAACATTCTATGAAATTTTCTTATGAATAAGGAGAGACCAACTAACCGATGTCGGAGAGGTAAGATTTACACCACTTAAGAATTGCGTTTACTACACGAATCTTCTACGAGAATAATGAAAAGAGTTAAAGTTATATTTATTAAAGATTATTTCTTTTTAACAATATACCTAGTTGTCTGTTGAGAGATGTTTCAAATCCTTCGCATTGTCAATAAATGAGATACATAACATTAAGCGTGCAATATGTAAGTAAATTGTAACATAAAAATGTACTTATTTTGTTATATAATATTATATGTTACTCCAAGGCCACCTTTAACCCGTCCCTTATCTCGTACATTATAATTTGTCAATATTTATGTATTTCTGAAATAAATTTGTAAAAATATTGTTCCATCATCATGATGTAGTGATATTTAATAATTGTTACGTCTAAGATTCATCCGCTGTTCAGATTCATTGTGTAAGTGGACGAGCAACATGAACGTCGTCATAACAGGAGCCGCGGGATTCCTCGGGGTGCGGCTCACGCACGCGCTGCTGCGCGAAGACTGTCCGCTGCCCGTGCGCAGCCTGCTGCTGGTGGATGCCTACGAGCCGACTGCCCTGCCCGACCCGCGAGTGTCCACGCTGGCGGTGGACCTGACGGCGCCGGGCGCGGCCGCTCGCGTGGTACACTCCCGCATCGACGTGCTGTTCCACATGGCGGCCGTGGTCAGTGGACACGCCGAGGCGGACTTCGACCTCGGTATGCGCGTCAACTTTGACGCGACTCGCGCGCTCGCCGAGGAGGCCCGGCGCCAAAATCCTGCGCTTCGCCTCATATTCACCAGCACGGTTGGTGTGTTCGGCGGCGACCTGCCCGCGGTCGTCGACGACAGGACCGCGGTCATGCCGCATAACTCATACGGCGCGGAGAAGGCCATGTGCGAGCTGCTCCTGAGCGACTATTCGCGGCGCGGCTACGTGGACGCGCGCGTGCTGCGGCTGCCCACAGTGTCGGTGCGTGCTGGTGCGCCCAACAAGGCGGTCACCTCATTTGCCAGCGGCATCATACGCGAACCCCTGAACGGGATAGAGAGCGTGTGTCCGGTGGACATTAATCTACAGCTTTGGCTGGCGAGTCCGAAGACGGTCGTGCGCAACGTGGTGCACGCGGCGACGCTGCCAACGGGTGCGGTGAGCCCAATGGGCAACTGGCGCGTCTTAAACTTGCCCGGGATATGCGTTTCCGTCGGAGAGATGGTGAATGCACTCCGTGAGGTCGCCGGGGAAGAGGTCGCGTCACTGGTGCGGTTCGAGCGAGATGAATTCATACAGAAAATTGTCTCAGGCTTCCCCAGCAAATTTGATAACACTCGCGCCCTACAGTTTGGTTTCACGGCTGACAAGAACTTCGCCGACGTTATTCGCACTTACATCTGTGATGATCTCCGACAATAGGTATTAGGTATACTAACAAGGCCGACCATACGCTCGTCGACTTGTTATCTTGACCGAGCGATCGCGCTATAATACGACATAATAAAGCTTCATAACACTGCCAATTGCAATCTACTAAAGTAAACTTATAAAAAACAGAGTACGTACCCAAATAGAAAAACTACAAATGTATGCACGTTTCGAGTATACCTACGAGGAGTAAAGATTGTGATCAACTCTATCGGTTTGTGATTATACAATATACCTATCAGAATATTATATTACCTAATCTATGTTTTGTTCGCAAATAAATAAAAATAATATTTGGAATTCTATGGATGTATAAAATCTCGTAAAATCATTCCAGGTTATGTACAAAAGTTATAAAAAATATATATTAAAATTTTATTAAATAAAAATATTGTATTTTTTTTCTCAATTTATTACGTTACGCACACTTACGCACTCTAGCACCTTGGCAAGTCATTAGTCTATGGTATATAATTTTATAAATTTATCTAGAATCTTTGGACTGGAAATGAGTTAAGCATTGTAATAAAATTTAATATTCAAAAAACAAACTATTGAGCAATTTTATGCTTGATTTGGGAAGAAATCTAAAAATCTAGTCATGCCACAAAATGTTTTGTTTTAAGGCTTTGCGCACCACAATGAAATATAATAAAGAATACATGTTAAAATATAGTTTTATTACACATCCAAGTATTACATCATTCAAAACCAAAAAGATTATTTTGAATAGCTTGCTCCGAGTCCCACGCCTCCGCCGGGTGAGGGTCTTGTCTGATCCGCTTGGAGGCGGGCCGGGCGCCGTCCGCGTCGCCGCTGTGGTTCCTCTTCCGTTTGCTCCTGGCCGCGGGCGCCGGCGGCTGTGCAGGGACGGTCGCTGACTCGTCGTTGTCGTCATGTTCGAGCTTACACTTTTCCTTTTTATGTTTCTTCTTTTTTGGCTTACAAGTATCTATCGGTGAAGACTCCTGTATTGATCCGTTGTGTCCGTTGAGTCTCTCCGCTATGGCGGATGGGATTTTTATAGCTTTTTTATAATTAGCACCAAACAATGGATGTCGGCATTTAGTTTCTGGAAGAGGAATGAAATTATTTTGATTATTGGCCAGCACACCCTGATCGGGGATGTGCGGCTTGGGTATTCTTTTACGGAATTTTGTAAGACCCATTACAGGTATACTTTTAACAACTGGTTTGTTTGTAGCCTTATCACAAGCCAATACTGGCAGTCTCTCTATGCTATCATCCAGCGCCCCGTCGTAAGTCTGACCATTCAGTTTAATTTTGCATTTACTATCTAATGTGAGGTTGACATTAATGAAGTCCTTGATGTCAAACTCGTGCGGGCATTTTATAATCCATACATCATCATCCTCGGACACAAAGTGATTTTCTTGCATGTTTAATGATGCATGGCTGATATTTTTCCTAAATTTTACAAAATTTTTAATTTGTTTCGGCCAATCTTTATTGAGTGTGTTTTGCACAGATGTAAAATCCATAGTATCTTCATCTTCAAATCTTAACCTGTCTGATATTGATTTATTCTGTTTTGTCACTTCCTTTTCACTCTCGGAACTTTCTGAAGTTTTGGATTCTCTTTTTTTTATAAGCTTGTTTTTAGTTTTTCTTATACTGTCACTGTGGACCTCCTTTTCAATAGTATCTTCATGTACAGACATATTTTCCCTGTCACCTGTCACATTCGTGATTTGTGTTATAGTGCTTTCATCATATTTGCTACTGTCAGCATTATTTTCAGATATTTCTAGTTTAGAAATGTTACCACTTTTATTGTCACTTACCATAATATTATCAGAATCAACAAGATCTTCCTGTTTTTTCTTACTTTTCTTCTTCTTTTTTTTATTTACATCTTTTTCTTCTTTAATATTAAGTACACTATCACTTACAGAGTTTTTATTATCTAATTCACTATCATTTTTCTGATTGTATAATTCTGCTGATTGCAAATCGTAGTTATCAGAAATAGATGTATCTAAGGATTTGTTATGTTTTTTCTTTTTTTTATGTTTTATTTCAGTGGGTTCTACAAAAGACTCCTGCTCTTGTTTTACTCTAAAATTAAGATAATCATCAATTTGGTCATTTTCAGAAATATCATTATTTCCTATAGAGGTACTTCCATCTCCTCCTGACTCCTGTGATTTCAAGCCGTTAGAATTGGCATCATGATTGTTTCTATGTTTCTTCTTTTTCTTGGGTATTGTTTCTGTTGTCTCAACAAATGATTCCTGTTCCTGCTTCACTCTGATATTTAAATAGTTATCAATATCTTCTAATGTGTCTTTCGATGTATCATTACTTAATTTAGATTCATTTTGTTTCTTTTTTTTCTTTTTTGGAAAATCCAAATCACTTTCTGGTTCAGATTTTATTTTACCATTTTGAATCTGTTTATTATCATCCTCAAGATCTGCCAATTTCCTTTTTTTAGCTTTCTTTTTGATTTGTTTACTTTCATTTAGTGATAGCTCCCTTTGGTTGACAGAATCTGATTCACATTCTGGTTTAGCATCCAATGCCCTGTAAACATTATTACAGGTGTGTTATTATATGTATAGTATAATTATGTACAATACATTTGTACCTGTGTATGACGGTTTTAAATTGTAGCAATTAAATATTAAACTTTTATATCAATTTTTATCTCTTATTTTTTAATTGGAAACATTAAATGTACTTACATTTCGGAATTGCTTGATGCGTCTGTCCAAGCAAAATTATCATCTGATGAGTCCATGTAACATTTTAGCAGAACATGAGCTTTCTGTAATGAACCTTTACAGTCGCCTCTCTTAATATTAAAAATGTAAAAATTATGATTGAAGAGACTTAGGTTATGCGTGTGTATTATAATATAACCTCACATTTCACAATCCACAAATAAACATTGATCATAGAATAAAATAAGTGTACTGTATACATATCTAATGTACTCTGTGGTTACGACTGTTCTTAAGTGATAATCATAAACAAAATTAAAAAATATGTACTGATTTTATAAGTTATATGTTTAAATTTTGAATTGAACATTATATTAATTTTATATATTTGGCAATAATTCAAATTAAATTATATAAATAATAATATAAATAAATTATACAACTTAAATTTAAAGAAACAAATACATTAAAGCAATAAATATTTAAACAACATTTTTGAAAACATTTTTGAATAAACTATTAAATAGTTATAAACAATGTAAATTAAAAAATATTTCATAAAGTTTAATAAAATTTTTTATCAATTATTGATGTAGAACTATTTAATTTGATTGTATAGTTTATTAAAAAATTACTACTCGTGTACTTATTTTTGGCATTTTCATATTCAGCTATAACTGTGCAAAATTAAAAAAAAATATCGGCTTTTTGACGTTTATTTGACGTTTAAGGTCTTTCTTGTTAAACTTTGTGTCCAACATGGTGAGTAGGTGCTAAAAATATTTTTAAATCCACTTAAATCATCTTTACTATTAAATTAAACTTCCTAAATATTTATATATAAAGTGATTAATATATCGGTATAAATGTAAAAACTATATTTTTTGTGTACCTCATATATTACGATGGTTATTTAAAAAATATTTATAGCAGTACAGAAGTTTGTAAAACATCCTATAACAATTGTGATTTTGTTTGTGCGAAACTAAGTGTAATTTAAATCGATATATTGTATAAATTTCTAAAATTGTTTTCATTGTGAGGTTATGTTTTCATGGTGAAAGCTTAGTTTTTGTTTGTGTGTTCTTCCAGGCTCGAGGACCTAAAAAGCATTTGAAGCGTTTAAACGCGCCTAAAGCATGGATGTTGGACAAGCTAGGGGGTGTGTATGCACCCCGGCCGTCCACTGGACCCCACAAATTACGCGAGTGCTTGCCACTTGTTATTTTCCTACGTAACCGTCTAAAATACGCGTTGACTGGTAACGAGGTACTCAAAATCGTCAAACAGCGGTTAATCAAAGTAGACGGCAAAGTGCGTACTGACCCAACATACCCAGCGGGATTCATGGGTGAGTTGTTTTTACATGATCACTAGTCTAGTTGTCTATTTTAGTAAACCATCATATATGTTCACAATTACCTTAATTATATATCTTATATATGTAGAAAAAACAGTCATTTAAAATGCATTTTGAAAAGCCTTTTTTAAAATTTATTCATTAAAACAAAAAATGTGATTCTTAATGATGTTTTATTCTATGATCAAAACTATTGGAGGCTTATTAATAATCAATTATGAACAAAACATGTAAATAGTTATCTATTATAGCTCTTAGGGCTTAAAGTATATTACTATAATATATATATTTGTAATGTTTACAGATGTGATCTCAATTGAGAAGACAAATGAACTGTTCAGGTTAATTTATGATGTCAAGGGTCGTTTCACCATCCACCGTATCACACCTGAAGAAGCTAAGGTTAGTTGTAGAGATTAAAAATGCACACTAAGTCAAAGTAACTTTATCCAGTGCTGTTATTTATTACTTAAATTATTAAATAATATTTATTTATAATTATTCAGTTGGTATATTATTGTTGGTAAATTATGTAAATCATTGCCCAAATTAAGGGTTAAAAAGTGAGTTCACAGAAATCGTATATAATCAGGCCAGAAGTAATATCTATTGAAATTTTAGTTTTTAATAGAACAATCCCATATTCATATTGTTTTTTTCTTGTATTTTAATATTTAAATTTGTATAAGATTATAAATAAACCAGCAATACATGTAATTGTAATGTTGAAACTGTGCAGTGTCACTTATTGTCGAGTTGTTAATCATTATAACAATATGTTATCTATGTCTCATATTTTTATTTATTATTATTTATAAAAACTAAATTAAAGTTTATATTGTGAGATGCATGTCAGGGTAGTCACAGAGGACCTAAAGCCAAAACACTCCTTTGCCTGCTCTGTTTGAAATCAGGACATTCTGTTTTGAGTTGCATCTCAACACTGCTTCGTCTCACCAGAGTAGTGAAATGAAAATAAGTTTTAAATATACCCATTCCTCTGAGCGGGAATGGAAAAGCCATTGTGGTGTAGTGGAATGATATTTTTGTTTTTAAGCACTAGTTTGTGGGTTTGATTATATGAATCTCAGTTCAAATTAAAAAGAGAAATATAACCTTACATCAGTTATATATAGTGTAACCTCTCCATGCAAATATTTAAATGACTGGTGAAGGATGTAGTTGACTGGGCTCTGAATAGTTACGGGAAAGGATTTTCAGTCAACCTGGTAAACTAATTTTTTTTTGTTTATTTGTTATGTTTGATAATTAAATTATAGACATGATAAATTCTACGAGCTCAGTATTTAAATACAAGAAAAGTGTTATTGTTGGTATTGAAAGATGTCCCTTTGTTTCCATTTGAAATGGTTTAACTGAGGTTTTGTGTTTGTGCGTGCAGTACAAGCTGTGCAAGGTGCGCCACGTGGGCACGGGGCCCAAGAACGTGCCGTACCTGGTGACGCACGACGGGCGCACGCTGCGCTACCCGGACCCGCTCATCAAGGTCAACGACTCGGTGCAGCTGGACATCGCCACCGCGCGCATCATGGACTTCATCAAGTTCGAGTCGGGCAACCTGTGCATGATCACGGGCGGCCGCAACTTGGGGCGCGTGGGCGCCATCGTGTCGCGCGAGCGCCACCCCGGCTCCTTCGACATCGTGCACGTGCGCGACACCACGGGCCACACGTTCGCGACGCGGCTGCACAACGTGTTCATCATCGGCAAGGGCACGAAGCCCTACATCTCGCTGCCGCGCGGCAAGGGCGTGCGCCTCACCATCGCCGAGGAGCGCGACAAGCGCATCGCCGCCAAGCAGGCCGCGCACTGAGACACCTAGAATAAACTGTACACCCTACGGCCCTCTTTCATTGCCCCGCCCGTCTCCATTAACCAATGTGTATTGTAACTCGGAGCCATGATCTATGGCCAGTAGGCTCATTTTGTAGTGTAGACGCTCGCTAAGAAAGGATTTTTTGAAATTCAACCCCCGAAAGAATGAAATATGGTTTGGGAGTTGGTACGACAGTCCGTTAATTTTTGTTTCTAGTCTGTTAGTAGTCTGTTTGTGAAGTTTTGTTTGGGTTACTGATTATAATTAAAAAATATATATTTCAGCGTTTGTAAAAATATTACGCATAGTGGTGTGAAATAAGGAATGAAGGTTTGTAAGAAAATTTCCCCATTTTTCGGGTTCGAAATATGAATTTTTTTTCATTAAAAAATAATAATTACATTCTTAAGCGCTTTGGTAATTTCCATTCCCAAGGACGTCGGACATTTGAAGCGTATGTTTAATTGACTAATTTAAAGATTATAGAATTGCTATTCCTTAGGAGTATAGGGGTAAAATAGGGGTTGAACTACTTTTAAAACCTGCCCATTTTTTCGTTTGGGACATACTTTGTTTTGAGGTTATAAATTAGTTAGTATTTGTGAAAATGTCTTCCCTAAGTGGTGACAGGTACAGGTTGTATAGAAGTAAGTAATTATTAGAGGCATAAAAGATTTTTTAGGTCAAACGACGAAATAGGATTGTCTGATTTAAACGAAGTAAATTATTAAACAGAAAGTAGCTAGCGTTAAGACACTTCGTACTCCGCTTTCTACAGAATTCGAGACATTGCGTGTTGAGTGGTGTAACTCAACGCCGCACTGTAACCCTGAGGCCTGCACCGCCAGTATTGGAGACGATGTGGACTATTTCCGCCATCTGTAGCGTGACTGAGTATCCGCCTTGACGCCAAAGCATTTAGACTGATAGAGAAGCGCCTGGGCGGCTGATAAGTCTATAGCCCTTAGGACACCGAGGTTTCTTCCCAACTTCGTTAGCATCACGACCATATCTTTCTCCCATGCCTGGGGAAAGTATGTCACTCGCAAGATGGGGTTGAAATTCTTGTTAATGCTGCCTGACGTGCTGTTCTGACGCAAAACGCTATTAGAAGATATTTATAAATACATTTAAAATTTTTGTATTTTCAACATTAGTAAGTTAAAAAGAACTTAACTTCTAGAAAATATTAAAGACAAAGTGGTGCGTTGAGTTCTACCACTCAACACACAATGTCTCGAATTCGGTGAATAGCGAAGTACGGAGTGTGTTGACACTAGGTGCTTTCAGTCTACCCTGCAATGCGGGATAAAGCGTGAATTTATATTAGTTGCATTTATCCAAAAACAGAAAACAAATATGGCGGCCCGTGCAAAGCCGGGACTGCCGCTAGTACTTTATATAGAACCATTAGACTAAGAACTAGAAAGAAAGATTCAAATATTATCCTTTTTTTTTACCCGACACCGGGGCGCAGAGGAGGGCAACGTGTGCATGCTTGTTGCAGTTTGGCTTTGTAGGAACAAGTGGAGTGACTGATGAGTGCCGAATGTGTGCCCATTGGACGCGAGCGCAGCACTCATTGCGTCTTCTGAAGGAGTTGTGAATGCAAGATTAGGGTGGACTAGTGAATGATGTGCCATATTTGAGCGGTATGGTCGGATATTTGGTAGAAATGAAAGATTTAATATGGACGTGGAGATGTATGTTGCTGACAGTGACAGTAATGGTGTCCCGTCTTCGATGAGACGGCGGCACGCCAGCACAGCTGCATGTGGCTGCTCACAGTGCTGTTATGAAGCAGCGACGCTGTTATGCCGCAGCGGAACGTGGGTGTATTGAATGGAGAGTAGATATGTGAAATAGATATCCGAAGTTAGTTTAGCCAATCCGCAACGGAGAGGAGCACTATGTACCTCTCCATATGGAAGGCGTAAGCGAGAATATTCTAAGAAGTGAAGATCAGTTTGAAATATTGGTAAGAAAGATATGTATATGAAAGAAAGGTGAGTTGTACGAGAGGTAGGAGGATACCTTGGAAGACATTTGTTGGATAGCCACGTGATGCATGAGGATTTCCTGTCAGAACAGTATTTATTAAGCGTTAATGACGAACTAGGCGAAACAAATATGCAGTTTGCATTTGGCGCACGGTTCTTTCTGACTTGCGGGGTACCCCTATAGCATTAATTATTTTTTATTCATGTATACTATAATATAAGAGTAATATAATTCCGTCCGTACATTGAAGATATTTACGAAAAAATATGTAAGAGTGATATAAATTTAATAATAGAATATGAATCTATGATTTTTAAAAAAACTTTGTAGGTCTGTTTGTCCATTTGTACGCGCACGTCTTAGTAATTGCAGGACAAAACTGAATGATGATGATGAAAGATGTTGACATAAAAATTTAGGATCTTCGACATCTGTTCAAAAGTCAATAGTATAACTAAACTATAAAAAATATACATAGGTACCTATGCCGTTTACAAAAGCTAGGTAGATAGAAAAACTTTATTGCTGACTAGCGCACCTAATCAGAAAAATTGATATGTATACACACCTCTTCTGTGACTTATTTACTTTATAACTATATATACATGTTATAGAAGAGTAGAAAAATCAATCCTGTACATGAAATATTCTAATTGAGTATCTTAATATATACAGTTATATATATACATAGTTACACACAGTTTTTGTGTTGGTCTGTCTGCTCGTTTGTGCGCCATTCAAGCTAAAGCTAGCTAGTCTGGGTATATACAGGATAGCTCATATCGTGACATTTGATGTAGTTTTCGAAAAAATAACCGAAAAAACTAAATGATTTCATATATTGATCATTTAAGGAATTGAGAAGATAAATAAATAGGAATTGAGAAGATAAATAAATAGGAATTGAGAAGATAAAAAAAGGAGAGAAGCATCTTGTACGATACTTTCTTCAAATTACATCGCTTACTTGCAAATTTACTTCCAATCTTACTAAGTAATGTTACGTAACATACGACAAACTAACGATTTGCGCTTAGTCCAGCAGTTTTTTTAGCTCCTTGCTCCTGTTCCGTATCGCAGGGTAGACGAGAACTATTAAGTGCCAAAAAAATCCCTTCTCCATTTTCCAATGATTTCGAGATATGGAACTCAACTCCGTGTTTTTGTCTAACTAGAGCGAGGAAACGAAAATAATTAGCTACATACATTAGATCGCGTTTACAGTCCACGGTAACCACGCCACGACCGAAACTTGAGTCCCATAAAAACCGATTTTCAAGAATATTTTCTTGTACTTTCAATTTTTATGTGATTTCAAACATTTACATATGACAACAATGTCCACATGTGATTTTACTCGTCCACACATGACATGGTCCACATGTGATTTCACCCATCCACACATGACAACAATGTCCACATGTGATTTCACTCGTCCACACACGACATGGTCCACATGTGATTTCACCCGTCCACAAATGACATAATCCACATGTGATTTCATTTATCTACATGACATCATACACATAACATCATAGAGCATATGTGATTTCATCTATCCATACATGACATCAAGGTCCACATGTGATTTCACCCATCTACACATGACACATGCGATATCAATGTTCACATGTAATTTCTTTTGTCCACACAAAATCATGATCCACATGTGATTTTACTCGTCCACATATGATATCATGGTCCATATATGGTTTGATACGTCCACATATGACATCATAGTCCACATGTGATTTGATGCGTCCACATATGATGTCATGAGCCACATGTGTTTTTACTCATTTACACATGACATCATGGTCCACATATGATTTCACCTATTCATATATGGCATCATACTCTACATGTGATTTCACTCATCAAAGTCAAAGTCAAATAATTTTATTCAAAATAAAAAAAATTATCACCGGTTCACTAAAGTAATTGGCGCAAAAAACTAAGCGGGACTTTCCCTTTTCTTTTAACATCCAAATAGTGCATCACGGTGAACATGTAATGTCGCCCATCCACATATGACGTCATGGTCCACATGTGACTTCATGTGTTTACATGCGACTTCAAGAGTTCACATAGTTCCAGTCGACACACCATAATGGCGCAGTACAACTAGCAAAGAGCACCTTATTGCAAACATGATTGGCTGTTTGTTCCATTACACTCGGGGAAATGATTGTTTTATAGCTATTTTTTTATTTGGCGTTTTAAATTAAATCACAAACATTTTTTTAATAAAATATTATCTTACTGCTAAATAATAGTATTACAGCTACTCCTATAGCCTAAAAATCAAATAGCCAAAGAGCATCCAAAATATCAGCTCTTATTAGAATAATAATATATATTTTATACTATTTTTACAGTTTAGTGTCTTTCAAAATAGTGACCAGCGCCTAACATTCTGATGAATCACTGAATTATCTGCATACGACGGCCGATTATCCGCCAGGTCACTTACTATCATTCCTTTTCGATTTCACTTTATTCGACATCTTAGAGACAGCTATCCAAATACAAATTGATTACCCAGGTTGACATGGCTCAACTCTATTTGACACCCCAGTGAATATCACACCGAGGCGACACGGCAACTTCTACTACTTACTGAATACATTAAATAAAACAGGGCGAGTGATCTCGATAAAGATATATAAGATCATTTTACAGCCTGTAAAAAGGGTCCGTTCATACTCACGTTCACACTACGTTCTACACTGCAATGTTTCGTGTTAGTGATCAACTATATATAAAAAATACCACATTAATTTTACAGAACCTGTAGTAAAGTTTCATACAAACTTCCAACCCCCAAAACCAATCCTTCAGGGGTCCAATTTGACATTATCTTATTTTAGTGATGATCTACGTCTTAAAAAGAACGAACAAGCAGTAGCAGTTGCAGTAAAGATGTTTAGTATAAACTATCAACCCCTTCAAATACAACCCCTTAAAGGTTAAATTTTACAATTTTTCGCCTTAGTGGTCACCTGCGTCTTCAAAAGAACCTTCATATTTTTTTCTTTATATCTACTCTCGCTCACTTTTTTATTAATTTAATTTAATTATTAACTCTTTTTTATTTTATTAGCAAAATTAATTTTAGTTTATACGTTTATATCATTAATTATCTATATCACGGATTTCATGCGACATCAGGATAGTTAGCATTTCGCGGTTGGAAAAATCTAAGCTTACCGAATGAAAGTAATTTTATTTATAATATATGTAATGGTGATGATATTTAAGATGTTTTTTTGTCTGTTTAACATCCATATAATGAAAAGTGGGCTGGACGGATTTAAATGATTCTTTAGCTGTACAGTTCCTAGGCGAGGTTAGTACTAAGGTAGACCTACGTTTATAAAACTGGAATACATAATAGAATATCTAAAGCATCTGCTCTATAAAAAATAACTGCCCTGGCTAAAGCTGTTTGGCGTGATGGAGCCGGTTAGCAGTTTCCGATGACACATCTATGGAAATTGGGGTCATTGAATAAAATAATAATGGAGAGTTAAATTCTTACCCGAGGAGGAAAAGCGTTGAGTCTCGAATTTGATTTGGGAAAAATTACACTTGTACTCGAAAGCCGAAATCCAAACAAAAACAGATTAATTAAAGAATTCGTTATAATTCAAAGATTTACATTGGCCGTTTATAAAAATTGTTATTGTGTTCGTGTGAAAAGACTTGCATGGCAAAAACCTGTATTGATCTGTTTTTGATCTGGTATTGGCTCGGCGTCCATTATTATTCACGTCATTTTTATTAATATGGTAGCGAATTTTTATCCGAAGTCTAGGAGGAGTCAAGATCACAAGTGTGTTGAAATATAACCACATTAAGAAGTAAACATTGATTGAAACAACTTTTGTATGACAGTTCATGTATATTTTGTCATTAGTTATTTACAAAACTATACCTTTAAAACTACTACATACTCTAATATATAGAATCATTTGTTAATATACAAGTATAGATACTATACAACGTTTTTATTTACAACACTTACTTTCAATAAACTCAGTTTTTATAGTGTTATTAATCTCATACAATTGTTGCAGTCATTACATTCTGGTCAAATTAGCTTTATAAATAGACATAAAGAAATAATAATTGATATAAATCTGAAAATCTTACATAGATGTTCGAAACACCATTAAAAATAAATGATCAAATGGTCAGATCAACCCCAAAAACATGTCCGCAAACAATCGCTCTTTGTGTATTTCGCGTAAATAATAAGTTTTATCACAGAAATAGCTCCGAATTAAATTGTGTAAAAAATGTAAAATGTTTTCAGTCAATAGCTAAGTATTGTCAAAGTAAAGAAACAAGCAAAGTAGAATTAGTATTGTTTCCATCTGTAATCAACACGAATGAAATCTAAATAACCTTATTACTGAACAAAACATAATTTTTGTTCCTACATTTAAGATAAGTGTAAATACATACAATTTTATAATTTTCAAACGCTGTCATACACCTCATAAGGCACAGACTGTAATTTAAACAGCGGAATACCAAAAAGGCCCGAGAAGAAAAACAGGAAAAAATTAGTAAGTAATAAGATTATGAGATTATCTGTGTAAGACTTGTTAAGACCCCGCATAATACTTAATTTCGTTTTATTTATAACTAGAATGCAAGAGAATTACAGATTATTTACGTTTCCGAACGCCTAATGAGGTCCATAACTATTTTTTTATAAAAAATTGTTTCGGAAGCTTCAGCGTACTTTAAAATATTTGCTTTCTCCAGTTGATATGATTCTCCAGTTCTACAACACCCAATCTTGTACTCCAATTGTAGGTTTCATTGGCTCAATAAGCCTCATTTTTGCCCCTATTGATTTGGTTTTAAAAACACTTTTATTATAGTATATTCATTGATACTTACAAAATAATACACTTCCAAGAGTTGATTTATAAGGATTTAAAAATCCCCCGGGTATTACGATAATTCTACCGATTTTATCTTAGTGTTCAGATTTTTTTGCCCTTGGACCAGACTAATACGTCTCATGCACTAAGTGTTGAGACGTAGGAGGTCGCGGTCGGTGAGGTCGGGGAGGTCGGTGGCGTGGTGCGTGCGCATGTGTCGCTGCAGGTCGCGGCGGCGTGCCAGCGGCTTGCGGCACAGCGGGCACGCGTGCGCACCCCCTGCCGCTCCCCCCGTCACACTCTCTGCCGCATGCAGGCGCACGTGCTTGTTAAGGTTGCTGGGGTCCCCGAAGGCGCGCATGCAGTGTCGGCAGCGCAACGGCTTGTACCCGGTGTGCGTGCGGATGTGGATCTTGAGGCCGTACTTGCGCGAGTATAGTTTGCCGCAGTACACGCACACGTGGCCGTCGCGGGAGCGCCCCCACGCCGCCGCCAGCGCCTCCAGCTGCGCCGGGTCGGCGACGCTGACAGAGGCGATGGCAGCAGTGGCGGCGATGGCGGCGGGCGCTAACGGCGTCGTAGTTGTGGCCGCCCGCAGACGCGCCACGCACCGCCGCCAGAAAGCGCCCATTTCGAAGGGACGACACGACATAAACATATGTATTTTTAATGGGTTGGGATGCTCGAACTGCGCATCGCACAGGTGGCACGAGTAAGTTTTTTTACCTGGTAGGAAAAAGTAAATCTCAGTGTCCACGTCTAGTTTGAGTTAACTTGTATATATGAATTATATTAAAATGTAAATGATTACCGGTAATATTGCGTAATGTGAGAAAGGGCATATCGAGATGAGCAAGTGTGTGCTCGTCGAACCAGAGGTGAAGCTCGTGTAGCGGCGGCACGTCCGCGGCCAGCTGGAGCGCCAGGCGCGGCTCGGCGGCGGAGCTTGCAGGGGGCTCCAGGCACAGCAGCACGGAGGCGTGCGGGGGCGCTGGCGCCAGGCTCGCCCGCCGCGCCGCGAGCGCCAGGCCGCCTCGCGCTCTTAGCTGCCCGCACGTATCCGTCTCCACGTATATCTGTTGCAATTATTCATTTATTTAATTTATTTATGTAGTACTTTCATAAACTAAACCAAAAATTAAAGTTTAAATGTGAACCTGTCAAGCACTTGTATGTAGGATTTAAAAGATTTTAGTTTTTCTGTTTGCTTCAACAATAGAGATTTCATAAAAATCACCTTAATTTAAATGAACAACTTATAAACGAACGCTTACATTCTCGTACTGGTCTGCGTGTCCCGCCTCCGCCAGCTCGCCGAGTGTGAAGCCCCGGGAGCGCGCGCCGCGCCGCAGCCCGCACCGCGACAACACGCGCGCACTCATCTACCCGCCGGAATGTTACACGCACTTCAACTATTTTCTATATTTCCAATAACAGGTAGCACATACTAATATTTTAACATTTTTTTATTACTACAGTGGCACATTGATATTAGAGGGAGATGTGCGGGCGCAGGTTACAAGTGCAAATGGCAACAAGTGAGCAAGGCACCTATATATATGAGTATTGGGGTAGAGGGCGGAGGACACACAGAGGGCTGTCGCCAAAATCTGCGGAACACCCTCCGCAAATCAGTCTGTGATTAAACAATTGTTACCGCGCGCCGCTCCGTACCTACATGTAACGCGGGTACGCCTCCCCATTGCCTGGTCCCCGCACACCGAGGCTAACGCGCGGCGCGCGGACGCTCACCGGCCAGTAATCGCATTGTTGAAAATATTATGAAACTATTTATGTAATTACTACTATTTCCCTCATGGGTAGTCCTGCGTCATTTATGCAAGTGTCTTTCAGATAATTTGTGTTGATACTATTGATTTTTTTTAGAAATTGTACGTATTGTGTGCAATATTCGTGTGTGGACTCACACTGTACTCTGTCTAATTAAAGTCTTCCTTTTTTTCAATTTATCTATCCCGCATACCAGAGTAGTCAGTGGTAACCTTGGGTTAAGACACTCCGTTGGCTGCTTTCCACCCAAAAACGAGATACGTGTTGAGTATCGAACAGAACGTCGCACTTTGTCTTACCAGAGTGAAAAAATAGTTATAAGTTTTAACTAATATCATTTCCCCGAGTCGCAAGGAATCACAACCACTAGTGATAGAGCCACAGCGCTACAACGGCCCATACACTTTTATCGCGCATACCAGGTAGGTGGAAGTATTTAGTGACACTCCGTACTCTTTTTCGTTGAAATCGAGATATGCGTGCTAAGTGGCGACAGAACTCAACGCCGCCCTTTTTCTTACCAGATCGAGAAAAATATTTTAAAAATATTCATTATCCCGAGTGCCAGTACATCTAGACGCTGTCCCACAGCGCCACCAACGGATTACATATTAATTTACAAAAAAGGCTGAGTAAATAAAAAAAACATTATCATTATATTTTTTTAATTCAAAGTCTATAACAAACGTACTATGTAATTATTCTCTATGAAACTCAACAGTAATACAACATTTTTCCAATTTTCAGAATCATCAAAGTCAAGTCAAGTGAGACAGTTGAAGGAGTGCTCGACATTATTTAGCTTTACGCATTATCCCGCATAGCAGTGTAGACAGGAAGTACCTAGTGTCAAGACACTCTGTACTTGGCTTTCCACCGAATTCGAGATATTGCGTGTTGAGTGGTGGAATTTAACGCCGCACTTCATATGACTTTATTATACATAATATTCATTTCATTTTCAAAAGTACGAAACAATGTATGTATTAATGTAGGTATTTTATATAATAATTATAATAATAATTATTTGATACATACAGGACGGTGACGGGCTCATGATTTTGATATCTTTTTACATAACCGTGCCTAAACTTTCTAAAATGTTAATTTACAGTATTATTTCAAAATATAATAGTAAATATAAATATATTAATCCAATTCACAGTTAAGCCTGCTTCTTATGTGGCTGTGGCAAGCTTCGACCGGGAGGATCTTAACGCCGTCGCGTCGCTACATCCCTTCACGTGCCTCCGCGAGCCTCGTAGTCCTAATACGTTAAATTTTGTTTTCTTCCCAAAAATATCTCTTTACACTTCAGGTTCTGAAAATGTCATAAAATAAACAATATAAATACTATTTAATCACAGAAATAGAAAATGTAACAAAGCTTCAGGCTTAAAAAAGAATTGACTAATTTTACGATTAGTTGGTTTACTTGTAACAACAATATTAGGATAAAATGTTGATTTTAACCACTAATAAACCACTAGATCCTCTCTTACATGTATGTATATTAATAAAGAAACTTTTTTTATTTAGCTTCACGCTTTTATCCCGCACAGCAGGTGGACAGGAAGTACCAAGTGTCAAGACACTCCGTACTATGCTAGCAACATAAGTGTAGTGATGTTATAAATCTTATCTATTAATATTTAGTTATTAAATACATTTCTAATACATATTAAATAGAGTGGCTACAGCTGCACTCGGATTAATTGTTACACGAACGCGCTCCGCAAGTGAACACTCGCACTCACTTGACATAATCCGGCGTGATCGCCACAAGTGCGAGGGGGAGGGAGCGGGTGTGGGGGTGTCGGCACAACCGATACAGTAATTTGCGGACAATAGCGAGGTTATTTAAATTTAAAGAGATTAAATATATTCAGCGTCCCGAGCCGGAACACCTCGCAACACTCGCATCGAGTTCACATCGCCATTGATCGGTCTGATCACATAGGTGTCGGTTCAAGAACGTTCATTTAGCAGATAGCGTTCTTTCTCTAAGAATTTTATATATTTGAACAAAAACATTGTAACGATAGAGTAAGAGTTTCAGTCAACAGAAAAAATATGTCCCTGCAAGTTTAACCAACACGAAATAGAGGATCACTTTTAGACGTATTTCCAGTGTTATTATACTAAAGGATCTAGTATAGTTTAATATTGTTACAATATTAATTGAAACAAAAGGTCGGTACATCACTAATATGTATCAGTGGTTTTTTTTATTAATCTTTTTTCGCATTACTTACATTATAATCAAATTAAAGAGAGATCAAAAAGGGGTGACAGTGGAGCTTTGCAAGTTGTGTTTTTATAAAGTGCCCCAAATTGTATCGTTTAAGCTCGCTGCAGTACATTATGCCGGCGTAGAGTCGCAGCTGCACAAACACGCGCTGCGCTCGCTTGACACTTGCTCGGGTGTCTTGGTGTCTCCCTTGCGCTTGAACAGGGCATGAATAAGGCCTATCATATAAACACTACGTGCGCTGTCCGTTTCAATTAAATCTGCGAATTTCCGCGTGTAGGAGATGAGTGTCGAGACAGTACAGCTGAGGGCGCGGTCCGGCTCACGAGAGCACAGATCTGTGTACGTAGTGTAATTGTTAGCGAGGGCCGCTAATGTGCGCGAGTGGAGCGACAATATTGACGCAGCGAAGTGTCACCCGGTTGTAATTACACACCGTCTATTGGATAAACTGATAAGATATTGCAATATTTGAACTAATACGTGCAATGAGGTCTGGCGTGTCTGGCATCAGTATACTTATGTGTTCATAAACCTACTGGAAGTCGCCGGTGATAATTTCAATTAAGTTTTATTATAGACTATAGGTGGTTTAAGAAATTTGTTCTGCATATAAAGCTATGGTTTACATAGCTGTGCGTTATATGTACATTGCATTAAAAAAAACTATTGTAACTATTTGCAACGATAAACGTTTGAATACAATACGTATAAGGGGTCCGTAATCTTTATTGGTATATCCCGCTCAGTGTCGCGAGAGTGGTCAGGTGTCGCAATATGCTTAACGCATTAGGGATCTTATCGTCGACACTCGCCACGAGATCTCAGATAAGCCTCGCTGCTCTAATCACTCTCGCCGCCCGCTGTTTGAATCTGCTTTGTTATATGTTGCCAACAAATACAAATAACAAACCGCTCATAAAAATGTACACATATTTTACAATAGATAAAGCGTAGAAACAGTGTTTGTTCAATATTTATAAGCGTATATTAATAAGATCTTTGATTTCCACGATTATTACACATTTTAAACGGATTAATCGCGTATATTTTAGCATTCGAAAATATGTTTTTGGAAACCTGACGTTTCAGACATTTTGAGCTGAGCCTCAGAACAAATGACCGCGGTCTACTGTAAATTAAAAAGCGTATATTAACTGTTAAATCCGCATCCTCATCTCTAAGATGTTATCATACTTCCCGTATTCCCGTATGAGGCGCTCGCTCGCCGCCGCACGTGCGCTGTTAAATTGGTTGGGGCTGCAGTTACATCAGGAGAGTGTTTGCGTTTACATTTCCGTTATCTCAGATACAATCTCAATCGGTAATCAAACTTACTGTGAATTCAATTAACCATAGAATTTATATGGAAAAGCACTTAACACAATGCGCCGCACGCCGCGAGCTGTTGGTGTTGTTTACTTCATATAAACTGTTGCTTTCACTTTAAGCTAACTATATTTTCAATAATATACAACATATGACACACACATGTCACATGTCACATGTCACATGTATATTATTGAAATACCAAATTTTTATATTTATATTGTTATATGTTAAAAGAAACAGTAGGGTGGGATGTTTTGAAATCAAATTTATGGCCTTATAACTGATTTTAAAACATTAACTTGTTTTTGATGTCATGTGTCTTTTACTTAACACATCTTAATAAATAAATTATTAACATTTATATTCATCCCGGTAAGAATCTAATTATACACAAGTTTTTATTATTTTGATAAAATTCAATTAAACACTTAAAATCCTTTTGCTAACAAAAAAATTAAGTGCCTATTACTACAGCAGGACTGACACCAAAAAAAAACTATAATGCTCCTTTTATGGTCGCATTCAACAACATTTAGTTGTCGTCAGTAAGTACAAGGTTATAATAGCGATGTTCCCGAATAAGCGTCCAAATGAATTAGTTTGCAACAGTTTGCACAAGGAGGCGGCCGGCGCACGTGCGCGGAGAGGGAGAGGGCGGACGCGGCAAATCTATATTATAATGTCATCATAGCGTATCAATCGTAATCGTCCGCGACCGCAGCCCGGCTCTACCCCGCTCTACCCCGCTCTGCGCGGCTCTGCCCCGCTCTGCGCGGCTTTGTGCGAGTCCCCCACACTGATACGCGGGCGCTGCACCTGCGGCCGCGACTCTACAATACTGGTATCAACAGTCGTCTCTACAAGAGCGACTTTCGGTAGAGCACAGCGTAAGCGGTGAGTGTCAACAGATTGTTATTATTCGACAAGGTCGGTGTGTCGGCTAATGGCGCTGGCATATCGCTGTAATGAGCGCATTGAGTGGCGCGGCGGCGCGTGCACGTGGCGCGCGTGGCGAATGCGCGCGCTGCACTTGTGGGCCGCAGGGACCGCCGAGCTCCTCCACCCGTACTCGGACCGATTACTTAATTGTTCCTAATATAATCCGGAACATATCGGTTAATATTTAATATTTGATAATATTTAAATTACGATACGCTTTGTATTATATGTACATACAAAGCGTGTCGTATATAAATTATTTTACATTTGTTCACATACATTATAAGAAAATTAACTATTTATTAACGTTAATGTGTTTAAGTTAAAGTTTTTATAAAATCTAGCAGTCAAAGTAAAATTGCCAATCCCATATCAGATTGCCGCGACGGTGCGGGGTCGTAAAGTAAGAACGCCTACTTAAAATAACAATTAACACAATGTATGAGTTTCGTGTATCTTACCCTCTTCCTCCTCAGTGAGCGTAGACGCGGGCGTGATGGACTCGGGCGGCGACTCCCTCCGCGCCAGCGACTCACCAGCTGCGCTGTACAGCTCCGCGCGTGCCTCCAGCACGTCGCGCACGATTTCTGTGGACACACCCACACTTACGAGTATATATAACGTAGACACACGCACACTTACGAGTATATATACCGTAGACTCAGATAAACACAACATAAAAAGCAAAAACAGCGTCACTCTTTATACGGCATTGCAGAGTAGTCACTGAGAACTTAGTTTCGTGTCAGGTCCCGATGGCCTAGTCAAGTTGGTATATTACCCGAGATGACGTCGCGGCTGGTGATGATGGACTCTATCTCGTGCGCGACCTCCTGCACGAGCCAGGGCAGCGCCTCCTCGTCGACGCCGCGCCGCACGCGCCGCACCAGGTGCCCGGCGTCGCGCAGCCCCGCCAGCACGGCCGGCAGCAGCTCCGCCACATAGCCCTGCACCAGCGCGGCCGCTGCCACGCGCGTGCGCGCCTCCTCCGCCGACACGCGCGCCGCTCGCGCCTCCCACACGCGGCGCTCCTGCACACAGTGCACTATGTTGACACTTGTGAAACTATATTGCCTATGTCTGTACTAAATATTTAGTTAACCTTTAATTAAGTAAATTTCGATACAAGTATCCGATTTATCGCGTCGCATATCACTTTCTATTATCACTAATATCACTCATACTTATTATCACTTTTTATAATACGTATATAAATTATTTAAGATGCCCTTTGGACGACTAAGTAATAAAAGGAGCACGTTACCTTCTCCTGCAGCAGCCTCTCGTCCTGCTTGGCGAGCCTCTGCCGCTCGGCGAGCTCGGCGTCGCGCAGCTCGCGGTAGCGGCGCTGCTGCTCGCGGAGCGCGGCCAGCTCCTCCTCCTGCGCCACCTCCGCCAGCGCCTGCTCCGCCGTCTTGCCCACCAACACCTCCAGGATGGGCTGCACCTCCACGTCGAAGTCGAACAACTACAAATAATTGATTTTTATGATGTTGGTGTTGTGTGTTTCTAATTTATTTTATTATTAATAAATATTTTTTTAATAAAAAACTATTAAATTTTTATGCATAATTTTAAAAAAAATATTACATTTCTGCACTCCTCTATATTAACTGAAACTGAATCACTTTCCATACTCTATCGAGCGCGTAATTTTCATAAAGAAGAAGGAACATTTAGTTCACGTATTAGTTCACAGATGCTATTATTGTGTTAGTTAATTACTCTAGATTTGAGAGTTGAGTTCAACGACCTCTACCCTTAATTATTTTACAATGTAATAAATAGAAAATAGACTATATTTCTGAGAGAGAAGACAATATCTGGACACGCTTATATTTAATCTTTCCTCTGCGTATGAGTAGGGTGGTAGTGTCTCACGTCGCCCGGGTATATCTGCGTGTGCGCGTCGGCGCCAGTCTTGGCGGGCACGTAGACGGGCGTGGCGGGCCGGTCCGCGAACAGGTCCGTCTGCACGCCCACCTCCAGCTCTACGCCTTTGTCGAAGAGCTACAACACACGAGCACATAATTGTACATCTTTATCGTTAAATGACATAACTGCCCGTATTTATTGAATTATAAGTTTTTTGATAAAGTACAAAATTTAATGTCATAGCTACTTGTTGATTTAAAACATATCAATGCAACACTCACTCTTTGTGATGTAAAAGGAAAATACGTACGTTCTTCTTCATTGTTTATTTCGGAGCAACTTGTTTAACCGTATTTAGAAAACAAAAGATTGAAAGCGACCGTCAATGTAATAATAATAGGGTAGAACACATCGTCGTACCTGTAAAGATAAATGAAAGTAAGTAAACAATAAAAGGAGTCCGTAGTTACCTCCTCTAGGTAGTACTCCGTCTGTATGGGGTGGTGGCGGCGGCCGGGCGCGGGCGGCGGCGTGCCGGGCCGCAGGCGCGCCAGGGCTGCGCGTCGCGCCAGCGCCCGCCGCCGCGTGCGCGCCGCGCGAGCCGCCCCGCTCTCTATACCATCACCCTGTATAGGGTCAACACACACACGTGTTAGGCATACTACGATAAAATATGTTTAGTTTTGTATGTTTCATATTAATAATGATTTATACAAATGTAACACGTAAAATTAAGATAATATATATTTTTCAAAGACTTGTTTAAATATAAATATAGATCCTAATTCTAAGAAGCCGACTATAATTACGTACAAATTTGAAATAAATAATAATAAGAAAAAAAGTACACACTCAGTCTTTAGTGCAATAAATTTTACCTACTTATAATACAACTGTAGAAGGATCAGTTCTGTACATTGAGAATATTAAGGAAATAAGTAGGTGGTTTTACTAGATTTAGTATCAAACTAAACTCAAAAATGTGATTAAAAAATGCCTGTTTCGATTACAATGAAATTTAGTATAATAATACTTCCACTTGCTAGGCGTCGCACTGGTTTTTATTATTCCGTAAAAGTGTATACATTAAAAAACAGACGTAATTTTGCAGCCCGATCCATAGCCATGACTACTGTACTAACCGCAAATAATAAGTTGGTCGTATGCTACGTCATCCGTATTGGAATTTACTAAATTACGCTTTGAACATTGGCCCAAAATATTAAATTTATTATATGAATTAATCATTTAAAATGACTATTTTAAATAATATAATAATATTTTTAAGTTTTACTTATTTAATTATTTTCTCAATTTATTTAAAAAAAAATATGAATTGAATAAATTTATTTTTTAATAAAGACATACTATTTTTGTTTCAATTTAATATTATTTTCTAGAAATGAATATAATTTTATTTTATTTTGTTTATTTTATTTGGTGCTAATAATATATAATATAAAACGTTCATTTGAAATGTGGTGGTGGTATGATGGTCACGCACACGTCCCACCAGGACGTGTGCGTGCTTTAGGGATCGACGAAATATAAAAATTTAAAATCGATTTTATGTTGATGCCAGCGTCCGTACGTAATGACCTGTAAAAGATTGTGAGATCGATTCCCCCTCGGGGGAGTGATTATATTTAAATTAACATCATTTTTTCACACCGGTAAGTCAAAACACGGCGTTGGGTTCTACCCAACACGCAATGGCTTGAACTGGGGCGAAAAGCGGAGGACAAAGTGTCCCAAAACTGGGTTCTATCTCTATAACTCTCCTATATGAAATAAAAAGTGAAGCTAACAAAAAGTGCACACACACACACATACGAATACCTTTTTACAATATTTTTTTGCTAATAACTACTTATTAAGATTGGAAAAAATTGCAAATAATCGACATAATCTGACGGTTTTTGACCCTATGGACCCTATAGTATGAGTATTTATCCAGCGTGGAGAAATAAAAATAATAAAATTTACAATCGTTTTCGAGAGTGGGTATATATCCACAACTTAGTGGAGTTAATGGCAGCGGTTGTGTTGTGTTGTGTGAAGATCTCCCCCGATCCCTCGAACTGCTTTTATATTTAATGAATGATATCTTGATTCGCCTTTCGAAGGTCAAAAACACAGCATCGATGGAGATTGATACTGGAGGAAGGTCACGTAAAGAAGCAGTGCCTCCGAAGGGCATGTATGGAGGCGAAATAAATATGCAAGGGTCGTAGTGTTTTGTTCGTTCTTTCTAATTACTCCGCTAGTGATTAAACGTGAAGCTACAAAAAATAGAGCAATAAAAGGCTATAGTGGATATATTACTAAGAAGTAGATATTTGATATAGGTACGTACATATATATAGACGCTAAGTTAAGTATCATCAAAATAAAAAAATATATTTTTTTTAGCATCACGCTTTTTATCCCGCAGGGTAAGCAGAAAGTACCTAGTGTCAAGACACTCCGTACTTCGCTTTCCACCGAAGTCGAGACATAACGTGTTGAGCGGTGGAACTCAACGCCGCACCTTGTCTTTACCAGAGTGAGGAAGTGAAAATAATTTAAATATAATCACTCCTCCGAGTGGGGATCGAACCCACAACCCACCGGTCGCGTTTACAGTCAGACGCTGTCACACTGCGCCACGACCGGCCTCGAAGTAAAATATTTTATTGAAAGTAGGCCTTCGTCACATAGGTGCTACTACTTGAGGCCGATTTTACATAACTTTTATATTAAAAGTGATTTGCGAGATCGTGAAACACCAAACCAGCAATCATTGAGAATGAAACATCAAGGTCGGTTTCAATATTGTACGTATTTTCAAAACCATTCCTTGAAACAGTTATATGTTAAAGAACGTAGGTATATTTAATTTAACACATGATTTTATTGGATTATATCTATTTTGAATACTTTAAAAGCCTTACTAGACTGATATACATAGAACAAGAAATTAAAAAAAAATGCTTAAAATTCAGCGGGATACAAACAAGTACCTCTTGAAGACCGCCCATACGCTCTGGCCACCAGTCCAGATACTTCGATTTATTCTTTGTAAAAAACAATTATATATATGTTAAAAAGTGTATGTTATTATATCTAGTGGAATATCGACGCGGCCCGCATCGAACCCGCGACCGCCCGCATTCTGCTTGTTACTATATATTTTCGCAGCGTATCAGTTACACGTATTTGCATATGTCGAGTAACTGTACTGAGCTGTGCTTGCGGGAGCTGGCGACTACTAGTGGATATGTCGGTACCTATTTTAGTTATCTAGTTCTTCGTTTCGGTCGTTCAAACTTGTAACGTTTTCTAAACATTTATTTATTTATCTAAAGTATTTAAAATGTTTGATTTACACATCTCTTTACTATTCTATTGTCTTATTTCTCATCTCTCTTACAAACTAAAGATGCTGTTATAAATATGTTATAACAAGCTAATGAAGTCTTCAGGTAGCTTTATAGAAGGCAGTGTCTAGTGACAGAACACTTGGTTGGTTTCAAGAAGCGCGAGTTGCATTCCCACTAATTTCAAAATAATTTTAAAGTGTTATTCCACACTTATACATATTAATAAATAAAATAGCAATCTCTTGTTAAACGATTATTTCTTAATAATCTTTAAGTAGTAGAAATTTATAAAAAATCTCTCTACAGAGATGCTAACAACATAAATAAGTAGTAATAAAAACATATAAGAATTTCGACGCAGTTGGTAGTAGAACGTATGGCTTAGCGGTCAGAGTGTTTGGATGGTTTCCAAGAGGTGTGGGTTCGAATCCCGCTGCGTTCAAGTTTCTATACATGTTTTCAAAAATGTTAGGTATATAGTAGGTAGTTTACTTATTTAAACTATTGTTATTATAACGTTCTTCAACTCCTTTGGTAACTGCACAGGCACGAGGATGGAGAAAGAGCTACGAGGCATAGATATGATACATTGTGGGTAATAATTAAACTCATAACAAAATTCTACTGAAAAAGTATTCTAATCTATCTATTTTAAACTTATAATAATAAAACGCAACATTAACAAACGTTAAACACGCGTTAGCATTAAAACGACGCGTAGAACCGTCCACTTATAAAAATTAAAGTCATATTCATAATGTCAACCGAGTATCAAGAGTCGATATCAACATATCAATCCCACGTAATTGTCATACAGTGTGTACTATGTGCTGTGCAGTGTACACAGTGCCTATTATACCTGCCTATTTGCTCACTTCCCCTAGCGGCGGAGTGCGACCTGCGGCCAATACCAACGAGCTGCTAATCAACTCACCGTGTCAACTCATAATCAAATGCAAGGTTAAGGTTTTAAAAACAAATTAATTCACTTGGTTGGTTCTAATAATTATCTATTGGTATTTATACAGACACTGGAGTGAGTGGGACGTCACGTTTGGTTTATTTTACAAGTTACCTTTTACTGTTATTAGGTAAATAATGCGTCATACGTCGGACAGCGGTGATCTCTATCATATAAAAAATAACATGAGACGCTTCTCAATATACATTTCATGCTTTTAAAATAATCGTCTAAGCCATAACTTTCAGCCTTATATTCTTATTTATTATATATTCTTATTATTTCCTTATAGAATATAATTATAAGTAAGGCGTATGTATGTGAACTGTTTACATTATATACATACTTACGACAAAAGTGCTATAAAATCACCCTACAAAAGAAATGGTTCCGACATAGAAATATGGGAACATAAAATATGTTATATTTGAAGAAACAAAATAAGCCCGTATTTAATTGGCCCGGTTCCAAGTCCTGGGCAGAGACGTTGACCGCACTCGTTAGCCGCTATGAATATCGGATTACGCGGCGATCGACCACTACTTACCTGCCCGCCTTATGTGCCTGCTTGAGCCTGCTTGTGCTAGTGTACGAGTATATGGTCTAGCTCTAACTAACTATTGAAATACATAAATGCAGTTTTAAGCCGAGAAGAATGTACTGTAAGATAAAGTTAAAGCTATTTTACAAGTACCTACTTATATACAAAATATGTGAAAAATAAATACCTATTGCTAGAAATTCTCATACGCTTGTTACAACTTATTTTTGTTGTTAGCATTTCTATACAGAATATTTTTTTAGAAATAAATTTAAGGTAACGGAAATTTATAAAAATCTCTTTATAAAGAGGCTAACAACGAAATAAGTTGTAACAAGCGTTAAGAATCCCGAACGTATTGCTCAGCGGTCAGTCGGAACGCTTGGACGGTTTTCAAATTGTGCGGGTTTGAATCAAATTGCGTTCACAATCTTATATATATTTTTAAGTAAATGTTTGAGGATATTAGTGTAAGGATAACACTTACAGAAGCTTGCGGGTGCGCGGCAAACGTGCTGCCGCGCACCACCCGCTTGTCATGCATCAAGTTGGAGTGCCCCGTGGCCGCCGGCCCCATGCTCCCGCTGCGAAGAAACAAACAAACAAAGTAAATATTAATACCTAATATATAACTAATATTGTATAAGCCTTCTTTTAAATTTGGCACAGTTTGGTTCATTTTAAATTTATAATAGAATATTATTCCAAATATAGTCACTAATTGAAGTATTGTAAGTTTTCTTTAAATGATAAGACAAGTGAGGTTTGCAGGGGTAGTGACCTGCGGCCGGTGGCGCGCTGGCGGCGGGCGGAAGTAGGCCGCGGCGCCGGGCGACCCCCAATAATAGCCTGACCTCTCTACTTATCGCTGCGATATATATAAAATTAGATAAGACTTCTAGACTAAGTCATTTTAAATGAAGTCACAATATATTCATCGTAATTATGAAGTACCGTGGAAGTTGATTACGTTAGCTAATAATACGATAAGAGTTTCAATATTATTGTCATTGATACACGCCGGCGTGTAGCGTCTGTAATCGATACTAACGATAACGAGTGCATCATGTATGGTAACCTGAACTAAATATAGTACATTACTACTACTTGCATTTTGGAATGAAATATAGCGGTGAAGATACTAACGCATGTTCCTGTTGTCCGAGCAGGTGCTTGACTCCTGCAACTCCCGCTATTAAATTTCTGACACCCCCAAATAGGTCCCCGGCGTGCGCCCGGGCGCCGGCAGCGACGCCGACGCCGGGCGGCACTCCGTTCTGAAGGACTTCAGTCTTTTTATCAGGAATCGAGCGCTTTGATCTGTTGGACACTGCTTTTGGCTTACTCGAATAAGAGTAAACAATTTTCTCCCTCTCCTGTTGCGGGTACAATGTGTCCAGTCCGAGGAGGCACGCCACATCCGGCGGAGGCAACAAAAACTGCCCAGATTTTACAGTAGTTATAAAACGGGGCTTTTCCGTCTCGCCCACGCCTGACGCTTTACTGCGACTTTTATTAATGGAAGGAGACTTGTCAATCTTTGTAACAGTCTTGCCCTTTTCACTCTCATCTGGTATTGAATCTATTCGAGGCTGCGACTGGCTCATCGTTCGTTTCGGAGGCGTGCTATCTTTCCAGCTCAAATTGGGATTAGAAGTCGCGAGAGCGCCGGGTCGGCGACGGTTGCGGGTCGGGCGGCGCAAGTTGGCTTCCAACACTTCTTTTTCCTTTAATCGGCGAAGCTTAAAATCGAGCGCTCGCGTGAACTTAGGGTCGAGAATGGTCTGCGGCGCGACGGCGGCGACCATTCTTTCCGTCATCTGTTCCTTGGAGGCGCTCGGCAGGTGCGTGCGGCCGTCATCGCGCTGCAGCGGCTTCACGACGTTTACGTTGCGCATCGTCGCCGCCTCGCGGCCCGCCGTCGCGCCCTCCTCATGATTGATAACGGTGAACGCATTCGCTTCAGGCGGGACTTCGAGCATCACTGGCATCGCCGCGTCATGACCTCCTCACAGTGTTGTCGGCGCGACTCCGCGGTGAGTCACGGCGGCGGCGGGCGGGCGAGTGCCGGCCGGTGGTGGCCGGCGGTGGTCGGTGGCGGACAGCGGCGGTCGGTGCGCGCCGCCACGAGGCGTAAGCGCCGCGGCCGCGGGCGTCGCTTACACCGTTATATTCCGAGCGGCGCACTAATGCGGCATGTATACAATCGCGCAAGCGCCCACGTGGACACGAGGCGGTAAACACGAGGGTGCCCCAGTGTAACTTACTTTGAACTTATAGCGATATTTAGGGAGTTGTTCAATATAAGTAATGAACATTAAAGTAACGAGTCCGAGAGTTCCTTAGCTTGTGAGTACAAACAGTATTGGGCCGATATATTTTGTAATTTATTTTTGTTGTAATAATTCATTACATAACACTTTTTGCATTATTATTTCTAAGCATTATAGCATGAACTGCCTTTTTTTTAAAAATGGGAACAATATTTAGGAGGTATAGCGTATGCTTAGATATACGAGTAGATGCAGCGCGGCGCGGTGCGCTCGTCGATGTAGCGTCGCGAACTAACCGCTGCGATGTATGTAAGTAAACAAGCAAGGCTGCTGCCGCGAGCATTTCCACTCCGCAGATAAGCGAACAGATAGATACCGCGTTGTAAGTAATTCATATTATGGAACCTATTTTGTTAAGTCAATAAAAAGTGGCGGCGGAAATCATTTATAATTGAAGAATGATTATATCATCCTGGAAGGACTTCTTGTTATTTTCAATGTCATACTTTAATTATATAAATTCCACAACGGGCATGTTATTAAAACGTTGTTTTTCAAGTAATATTTAGTAATAGTGAGATGTTGACCTCCGCTGGACTCTAGCACTTAATATTTCCCAAGGAGACCGGATGTGCGTCAGCGGCCCGCGCCGCCCCGACCGGCCTGGCTCTGTTGGCCCTACTCCCTTAAGTTACGATATGACTTCAAGATTACAACACGCTAATCGCCTTTTAAGCTATTTACTTAAATGCTAACAAAATCGAGGTTTACACATATATATATATATATACATATATATATATATATATATATATATATATATATATATATATATATTTCCGTGTATAAATAATTTGTTAGAAAACATTTTAGAAAAAACGTATAAAAATTTAAACGCAGCGGGATTCGAACCCGCGCCTTTTGGATACCGTCCAAGCGCTCTGACCGCTAAGCCATGCTTTCTACTATCAGCTGCGTCGAAATTTTTAAACTTTTTTGTTACAACTTATTTATGTTGTTAGCATCTCTGTAGAGAGATTTTTACAAATGTCTATTCCTTAAAGATTATTAAGAAATAATCGTTTAACAAGAGAGATTGCTATTTTATTTTAATATTTTTTTTCTAATCCTAAGTGTGGAATAATCTGTTATAATATAATTCTAAATACTTGGAAATACGAAAATGAAATAAGATGAAATACATGAATTAATGTAACGTAAAATTAACAGAAGCAAGTAGTGTTGGTTACCATGACGACCGGTGTTTACGCAAAATCCTCCTAACCGCTCGTTAACCTTTTGCAAGCCAAGGTTAAGGGCAATGCTCTTCTGTTAAGCTATTAGCAACCTTTCATCTAAAGCGTTATCGCGGCTGTAGATCTTTCACGCGAACTTTCAACGCGAAGTGGTCAGACCCTACTTACTTACGACGTAATAATGTATAAAGGTGTTATGTCCCTATAAAGTTATTTGCTTACTAAAAACGGAGCGAATTTGACTAAATATGTATAATATACGAAAATTTTAGATTTTAGAATTTTAGATCCTTGTATTAAATATGTATGTTTATGACACTACTCCTCCAGTTTTCGTCTTCAAAGGGTAAATCAGTCTAAAATCTCAAGGTGTGCTAGCTCTCAAATATTTACAGACTTGCCACTTGAACAGTTTAAAGTTATGTTTAAAATTATATGAGACCGGTCGAAAGCGCAGTGGGACAGCGTCTGATTGTAAATGCGATTGGTTGTGGGTTCGATTTCTACTGGGCATATTTAAATTATTTTCACTTCCTCGCTCTGGTAACACAAAGTGCGGCGTTGAGTTCCGTCATTCAACACGCAATGTCACAAATTTGGCGAGAAGAGTAGTGCGGAGTGTCTTGACTAGGTACTCTGCTATGCGGGATAAAAGCTTGAAGCTAAAAAGAAAATCAATTATATTACTAAGTAAATATATTATTTTGTTCAAAAATATTCAACTGATATTGATGTGTGGTAGCCCTTCTTAACAGAACTGAGCTGCGAGGTGCTACGAGCTTCTAGTAGGACTGATAACACAGAGACTTTCATGTCAATTGACGATTTAAAAGTGCTTGTAGCCTATTTGATATATTTGTACGAATGTAGAAGGATTTTAAAATGAATTTTAATCGTATTAAGTATTTTTATTATTTTTGTTTTATTCAAAGATAGAAACTCAAGATAAAATAAAGTTTAACTATGGAGTGCAAGGCGCATACACTCTCATCTAATTTGAATTCGTCGCAAGGGAAAGCTAGCGTGACTAACCATGACACATTAAAATGTTAGTTTTAAAAACAGATTTTGTTTGAATAGTAAATTTACTTGCGTTTTAATTTTTGAGTTTTGAATGTAAATGTAAATCATCAGATATAAAGTATAACCTTGCGATAGTATCGTCTGCGGACTGACGGACGCGGGCGGCGGCACGCGACTCCCGCCCGCCCTCCGCAAGCCGCCCGCCCTACCAATCATTTAGATTTGAGAAGGCTATACATAGGTGCTACAAGATGGTTGGAAGTTTGTGACTGCTAAAATAACATGTAGCGTTCTTATAAGAATTCATTGTTTGGTCTGTTTCTGTTTAATTTGTATCAACGGATACAGCGGACACAGAGGACACAGCGGGGAGCCGAGAGCTTAACTCACTGTGGACTTCATCGTCGTTACGGATAGTTCCGAGTGAGAGTCATTACTGTATTTAAAAAAAAACAGATATTTAAATAATTTTAAGAAAATGTTCTAATTTGGTAACTTTTTGTATATAGTCTCTTATATATAGTAGAGACATTATTTTTTTAGCTTCACGCTTTCATCCCGCATAGCAGGGAAGACAGAAAGTACCTAGTGTCAACACACTTATATATATATATATATATATATATGCAAAGTGAGTAATTAATATGACATTGTTATTGTAATTAGACGCTGTTTACAACTTGCGGTCACAGGTGCAGCGACAACCGCGGAGGGCCAAGGCCAAAGGTTTAAATTGACTGAATTTTTAAATATAAACATGACAATACTGTTCTTTCATGAAGCTCTAAAATTTGCAAATGTAGCAACTTCAACGGAAATACACAAAAGCACGATTCGCGAAAAAATAAACATTGTAACTACTTTAACTACTAACGGAATCAAATAATTTGTCATATATATATATATATATATATATATATATATATATATATATTGTAAGTAGTGTAAGTGGTGTAAGTATTCCGTGTATAATTCGTACAGTAACAGTAGTCACTGTCACTGCGCCACTCGCGACAGACGCGACGCGGCGGCCTACTGTCACCCAATTGACTCATCGTTTTAGATTTCTAGGATTTGTAATGCCCTACTATATTTATTATTGATTTGACACTTATTTTTTGACGGTGCGATGTTCATGTAGCTACTTATATTTTATTGTGAACACCATTAGATGTAACATCATGAAAACTATATATACATATGGGTTTTATAAAATGTCATGAATAAGCTAATCGGACATGACAACTGACTTTATTAATAATGAGAGGAAAAGATACATCTTGCCGTAAATATTTGTATGTTTGTTACTCACCACGAGGGATCTCTCTTGAGTTTTGCATTATTGTAAAGTGCGCGTGGCGTGCTAGCGTACGTGTAGGGGCCCTTCTGCCGCGGCGGCCCCTCCACCAGCACCGCCCGCACCGACACACTCATCCGGCCGCGAGTCCACCAGCGCCCGCAAGCACAGCGCCTCGCACACCGCGCCCAGCACACAGCACATGCACACAGCTAGCCCACAGCCCACAGCCTACAGCCCACAGCCCACAGCCAGCAGCCAGCCGCTACAGCACGCGCTCTGCGTCGCGGCGATGACGGACTGGGAGGCGTTCGAATATGGAATCTCTAAACGTCATAATTACAGGTCGATGCTATCTGTCGATATCGACCCTCAATGGTCAGTGTCCTCGCGATTGTTTATGACGAGACAACAAGCGACTGTCGTTGCCATGACGCCGCCTAACAAGCTGGCCGGCGCTTGTGTCCGGACTTGGTTATGATACACTTTGTTCATGAATCATATCAAATAAAAACAACGTTTCTACGCGAAACTCATTTTATATAAACAAAGTATTTAAAATTATGCTATTTTTTTAAAATGTAAAATCAAAAAGATACAGCTTTTTTAATTTATTATTTTGTAGCGACATCTGTCGCCTTATATTAGTACTACTCGGGAGCTTTGTAACAAGCGAGAAACTTGTGTCGCGGGCCGTTTCTTATTCGAGTCAGTTTAAGTGAAATCCGCTAGATGGCAGTGAAAATAAATTACACACACATTAGATTTTATATTTCATATATATTTTGGTCTGTTTGCTCTTGAACTAGGGTTTATCGTTATAATAAGTCGTATCAGAGATCCTAAATAAAAATCTGTATTCACTAATATTAGTTTATTTTTAGCTTCACGCTTTCATTCCGCATAGCAGGGTAGACAGAAAGTATATAGTGTCAACACACTCCGTACTTCGCTTTCTACCGAATAAGAGACATTGCGTGTTGGGTGGTGGAGTTCAACGCCGCTCTTCGTCTTTACCAGAGCGAGGAAGTGAAAATAATTCAAATTTCATCACTCCCCCGAGTGGGCATCGAACTCTCAACCGATCGCTATTACAGTCAGACGTTGTCACACTGCGCCACGACCGGCCTAATGTTAGTGATTTACCTTTACGGTGCAATAATGCCATAGGATATTATTTTTTGACACCGAGTACTTCATATCTACCCTACTTTGCGTAACAAAGGCTTAAAATATCATTTTATAAAGTTATCTTAACCATTATTCATTTTGTTACTAGAATAGACTATTCCATCAAAATGCATTTAAAGTTTAAATTCTCAAATTTCGCGCACTTTTTTAAAAAAGTTGACGTTGGGATTGATGTTCTGTTCTAGTGAATAGAGTCTTGTACAAAACGTAACGTAAACGTAAAGATCTCTGAGTTCTGTACAATTGAGATAGTCATAGATCTCAATCGTATCACTCCCCCGAGTGGGGATCGAACCGGCAACCGGTCGCGTTTACAGTCAGACGCTGTGCCATTGCGCCCGGTCGCAAATGAATATTATTACATAAAAATACATATATCCTTTGCTTTGCGTTCGTAATATGTACATTAATATATTAAATTAATTAAACTAAATTCAAAAGGCAATGGGCGGAAGCAGTCAGCGGAGTTTCTTGATACTATGGTGGTTATCTTTATCTTCTATGCGAGATGAAGCGTGAAGCTGCTTTAACTTGCGTTAAGTATTTTTTTAAATTAACAAGATTTGCCAGGACTGACCTAGGACAAAATGCCGCGCTCCAGCTATTTTTCAACATCCTTCATCTTTCAAATATGATATAAAAACAAAATAATTCATAGTGGTTTTGATGTTAATTTATATTTGTTTGTTCCTTCTATTGGTTTATTTTATATGTTTTATTATTTTTATGTATAATTTAAGTCATATATGTGCGTTTTTTACAGTTATTAGAACTGTACTGGTTTTCCGATTTTTTTGTTTATTTTTTTGTTTAGCGAATAAGGGATGTATACAATTATTGCCATAGATAGCTCTCTATATCGACTTTTTCCAATTTTCTATCGATGTCTTATCTCCACGCCTAACCAGTTCTATCAATGTTAATTTTTTTCGACGATACATTTAGAACAATTTTCATCCTTTCGTTAGTTCTGTTAAAGTTATTTTAAATAAAACTACTCAGAATTAGTTTAAATAAAATTTAATTTAAGGAAATTTCCTTAAGGCCGGTCGTGGCGCAGTGTGACAGTGTCTCACTGTAAACGCGATCGGTTGTGGGTTCGATCCCCACTCGGAGGAGTGACTAAATTTAAATTATTTTCACTTCCACGTTCTCGTAAAGACAAAGAGCGGCGTTGAGTTCCACCACTCAACGCATGTCTCGGATTCGGTGGAAACTGAAGTACGGAGTGTCTTGACGTTAGGTACTTTCTGTCTATCCGTGCTACGCGGGATAACAGTGTGAACCTAAAAATATCCTAATCTGTATTTTTGTTCACAGATAACATTTGGGATTTAAAGTTTTCTATTAAAAAAATAATAGGTAGTATTTTTTTTTATTTTCTTTTTTCATTATATCGTACTTCATATCTCAGTTATTAACAAAGGATATACTTTATGATTTTAAAAATTCAAAAAAGCAAGAAATGGAATGCAATCATACTGTTATTCAAACGTTAGTCTCTGATAAGAAACGTCGATTGTGAATAATGTATTAACACTTTCTTTCCTGCAACGTTTGCATTTTTTCGTATGTATATATAAGGAGTAAATATTAATATTTTGTAAGTATTGTGTTCCGAGCTTTAAGTATTTATGAAGTGTATACGCTTGAGCGTTTTCCGAGTTAGAACTACTTTTAAACTGGCAATTATTCAGGACTACAAATAAATTTATAAAATAAAAAGAAGTAAAAAAGTGAGTATCTTCTATAAAAAAATTCACACGACATTTTTTCCATCACTAATTGTAAGTAAAATAAATGGTTTGCATAACATCTCCACCCTCCGCCCTCTGCCCTCCCCCTCCCCCTCCGCCTCGCCGCCCTCGTCCCTCGCTTCCCGGTCGTTGGCGCGCGCGCCGTGACCAATGTCGCGATGAAGATGTCATAAACTAATGACAATATTACTTTCCGAAATATAACTCTTCGGATGACAGCCCTAGACAAATACGTCTCATACATCACTGATCCCACATCGCAAAAGGAACCTTATTGTGAATGTATAGAGTTTATCTTCCAATAGGTGTAATGTATGTGGGGTGTCTCATAGGGCAGCGAGCGCAGTGTCTTCGCAATCCGGACAGGGTTGTCAAAGCGTGCAGCAATAAATATAGTTGCTCTTCCACTCAGAAGAGGAGGTGCTTAATGAGCTGTGCGTAATGCCCTTGAAACATAACTTCCGCACTTTTTGCTCGTAAAAAAGTCAAAGAGCGTCGGTCGCGTGCGTCGCGTCGCCGCTTCCGCTCGGCTCGCTAATGCCGCTGCTTGGGAAGCAGCTAGCAGTACATCTATGGGAATAATGATAAAAAACTTGGTAATGATAGCAGGGCGCGGCGACCGCGTGACTGATGGCGGGACGTATGAAGTATCTTGAGTATGTAATATACATACATACATACCTACCTATAAACACTTGCTACGTATCATTGATCTTTTGTATGATGATTTTATATATTTAAACTATAAAATATTCATAAGATTTTGACACATTTTAAATGATGCTATTTTAAACAGATTAATCGCGTATGTTTACATATAAAATACATTTTTGGCAACCTGACGTTCCGAACGCTTAACTTAACGTTACAGTAGTCCGTAAAAATAAATTCTCGAATAGCAAAATATACGCGATTAATCGGTTTAAAATAGTTTCATTTAAAATATTATTCATTCCCTCTAAGGATGATACCGATTTAAGTAAATAAATGCTCTTACTTATAAAAATACCTAAGTTAAATAATTAAGACACGTCTCATTAAAGCATTCGTGCTACGACTTTTAAGTTATAAATAATAGAGTAGGTAGAGATATGTTTTGAAAGACTTTGTATCAGGCGTGACCTGCAGTACGCAGCATTGTATGGTACATTATATAGTTACAATTGCAAGCAAATTACATCGAGACATCATATAAATTAAAATCGATTCCGGTAATATACCGGTAAAAGAAGCTAAAAAAACCACTCAATAGAATATTTATATACCTGTCGGATTGTCACTTTGCGGGTGAAACACGCAATTAACGGAATTAAACTAATTTTGGTAACAGTCCAGAGGTACATACAGAATAGTTTTTATCTTAATATTTGTAGTAGTTTTTGTATAACAAATAAAAATTGAAATTCACCTTTTTTATACTGATAATCAAAGGAGAGATAGCAATGAATTTTTGCATGGTAGCAGCTTAAAGCTTGGAACATCATATTTCATTATTTCATCCTGATATTCAATGTAATTCCGGTAGGAAATCTAAAATCCGAATTCCTTTAAATTACGTCGATAACTTGCAAAATCTTTCTAATCCCACATAGTAATGTTATTAGAAAAAAAAAGAATAAAAGTTAAGATATATGTACACTTATTTCACAAGAAACAATTAATTGATTTTAAATATTAGTGGTTCATCCAAAGAGTAAGCGCCATCGACAATTTGTTATAAAATTTATAAAAAAATTTCCAATTTACCAATTAAATTAATATTTACCAATTAATTAATTTTCCAATTTACCAATTAATTTACAATTTACCAATTAAATTAATAATTTAAATTTTATAGTTGTATTTTCATATATTTTTTAACTAATTAACGCAACGATCTTAATATTTATACGACATCTGACTTACATACTACTTATGTACAGTGTTCACTAAATGTTTACGGAGAGCAGATTCATAATGTGGGTCACAACACGACGTCCAGTATAGTAAAGTAATATTAATTCGAAATCAATAAAAATAATCATCTCTCAACACAAGTATTATCAATCATTAACGAGTAAGAAAGTAACGAAAGAACAAACGTAACGTAACGTAACGTAACGTAACGTAACGTAAGGAACGTAAAATCTGTTAAAAATAAGCTAAGCAGCAAGCAGGATAAAAATCTTTATTTCATCTGAAATTAAGATGCACATAATCTTGTGTCCCTCAACAAAGAAAGCTATAATTATTACAATCCTTGCTCAAAAAGTTTATTTTCTCGATACTTATTAAAAACTTCTTTTTGATATTTATATTGAAAATTTCTGTACATATAACTACTACTAGCTAACTATTATAATTTTTCACAATTTCCACAATAATATTAATGTTAAAAAACCCGAAGGTAATGTTTCTAGGGTGATTTGTTTGTCAACTTGTCAATTGTATATCAATATGTGTATATTGAATCATATATATTCAAAAGTTACAAAGAAAATGGTTTATAGGAATACAGTTAAAAAAATGAAAACCAAATAGACGTATATTTATTTGCGTAGTGTATAATAACGATATTGATATTTTTGTACGTGAAATATTGAGTAAAAACTTAAATTGGATATAAAAAAAGTAAGAAATGTTTGTGATTTAAGTTAGATCGCCAAAAAAATACAGTAAAAGCAGAAATCTATTGCCGATACTGGGTAAAGAAACGTAGCGGGTATTTTTTTTAGCTTCACACTTTTATCCCGCATAGCGGGGTTGAAGGAAGTACCTGGTGTCAAGACACTCCGTACTTCACTTTCCACCGAATTTGAGACATTGCGAGTTTAGTGGTGGAACTCAACGCGAGTATTTTTATTATAATAAAAAAAATTTTACAGTCCGTATGCATCTCATACTCTTACGATTTCGATAGTTACTGTGATTTAGTTGTGAGTAGAGGAAATGAGAGTCAGGGGAAATGGTAGTGGTTCTTTCTATACTGTCTTCTTTCATACTGAGGTATTCAGCGATGACGTGCGAACGGTACTAAACGTAACGCCCAGCACTTGGTGTTACTTATGTATTCTAATTATTTAACCTTAGCCCTTAACGCGTACACCGCACACGACGTTTGCAATTATCTTGTTATGGAGATGAGCCGCTTTGCATCTTGTAGGAATCGGTAATTTTATTACTGCAGATCGTAGTGTACTGTAGTATCTTAACAGGGAACGTGTGAGTTAGAGTGAAAGGTATTGGAGGAAGTGAGTCCAATAGATGTTTTTTAGGTACATTAAGAAGGTTGTTTAATTAATTGCGCAGTGTGACAGCATCTGACTGTAAGCGCGATCGGTTGTGGGTTCGATCCTTATTCGGGGGACTGATTATATTTAAAATTATTTTCACTTCCTCGCTCTGGTTAACCAAAGTGCGGCGTTTAGTTCCACCATTCAACACGTCTCAAATTCGGTGAAAAGGGAAGTATGGAGTGTCTTGACACTAGGTACTTTCTGTCTACCCTGCTGTGCGGTATTAAAGCGCGAAGCCAAAAAAATGACGGTAAAATTAAGCTGGACTTTTCTAAAGGGATAATGGAGCGATGAAGTGTCAGCTTTTATATTATTGGCTTACTTTGTATAGTTGTTCTATGGATGAAGATAATTTTTATATATGAGACGTGTTCCTTAGAAATATTTGACACCATTGATTTGATACTTTAATTTACAAAGTAATTTTTGAAGTAAGTACAGTTAAATTATATATTTAATTCAACACAATTCATCACACGCCGAGTCGGAAATCTGGATTTGGTCTAGATGCTATTTTGGTATGACGTTTTGTATGAAATACCGTAACATGTTTTTCGCAAGTAAAGTTATTTTGGAAAAAAATAAAATAAAAATAGTTATGCGTTATCAGTTTTGATAAGTTATTACTCTCTTTTAAATACGACTGTTTTAAACGGATTAATAGCGTATATTTTGGTATTCGAAAATACATTTTTTGGAAACCAGACGTTTCCAACACTTTACACTCTGCCTGTGACCACGGACTACTGTAAAGAGTTCGAAACGTCAAGTTTGCAAAATTGTGTTTTCGAATACCAAAATGATCCGTTTAAAATAGTTTCTTTTAAAATGTGTTAAAATTGTGAAAATCAAATATTACAAGTCATACCTAAGGAAGACATGACAAATATTTAGCTCCATATTTAGGATTCGATGATTGTACGTATAGTGTATAGAAGTATATTATATTTTAACAGCGGAGTTATCCTTTTCCTACATTAATCCCGTATTAAAAGCAATATTCAATGAAATAACTGCCAATTTTTTTAAAAGTGTGTTCTCAAAAGTGAAATGTGAACATTAAATAGTTCCTAAAGTATAATATAGTTATTCCGAAGCGTACTGAATGGACGGCGAGCATCAAGACACGGGACGTCAATAAAAAACCACTTCTCCCAAAGTGGATTTAGTGAAATCTAAAAACATGGCCCCATCCAATTTATTAGAGGATCATACATATGTATTTACGAAGGCAGCTCCTCGCGCCGCGCCGCGCCGTGACCCCGCCGACTGCTGGCTGCGACGCTGAAAAACTGTTCGCTAATAAAATCAATTGAATAAAACATTAGAGTAAACCATTTTAGGGAGCTGGCCGTCGCTCCGCTCACTCGTCATCACGACGATTTTGACGATGTCACCTTTTATTTGTATACCTTTGAAACAAAAACGCCTTGGCCGCAATAAATCAACCGGGAGCTCCTCAGGCGAACAATGGCCTCTTTAAACATGTTTTGCGAGCGTCGAGCCTTGTTAGGGGGATATTTGAACAAACGGAAACTATATTAGAATATAATTTAAGGAATTAAATTAGTCGTGAGAATGCAAGAGAAAAACATAGGTGTACGAATTTAATGTTATATGTTTAATATTAACGGTTGAACCAAACCAAAAACCAAAAGATTCGTTTACTTAGACCTAGAGCCTGCCCAGTCCTCATATCAAACACGTCATACGACGCTTGTCACACCCAGTGTCCAGGGATTTATAGTTAGTTATAAGGAATTATATATAATAAGTATGAAATATAAACAATATACACTAAACATTTGACGATAAACAATAATATATTAACAAATAATTTAAAATGATCTTTGGTAAAAGATATTTATAGGAATATGTATGAATGGGTCAAATATGTATTTTGTAGTAGCCCAATTATGATTTTGCTTTACAAGAGTTTCTGTAGAGGTTGCCGAGTACCTACTTGCATCTACTTGTTACTAATGTATTTGATTTTTTTTTGCTTCTTGTTCCACATAGCAGGGTAGACAGAAAGTACCTAGTGTCAAGACACTCCGTACTTCGCTTTCCATCGAATTGGAGACATTGCTTGTTGAGTGGTGGAACTCAACGCTGCATTTTGTCTTACCAAAGCGAGGAAGTGAAAAAAATTTAAATGTAATCCCACGTGTGGGAATCGAACCCACACCCGATCGTGTTTACAGTCAGACGCTGTCCGACTGCGCCATAGCCAGCCGCTATTGAAAATTTATTCATATTATTTTTATTTGTTATTAGTAGTAATAATATTGATTATATTTAAATTATTTTCACTTGCTCGCTCTGGTAAACACAAAGTGCGACGTTGAGCTCCACCAATCAATACGCAATGTCTCGAATTCCGTGTAAAGTGAAGTACATAGTGTCTTGACACTAGGTACTTTCTGTCTACCCTGCTATGCGGGATAAAAGCTTGAAGCTAAAAAAAATTGCCTCTCTACATATAATAAATCCTGAATGTGGTGTTTCATTAGTAATTAGTAATTTTTGAAATCCTCCTTTGAAAAATGTATATAACACTGAACGGTTTCGAGCGTCTTGTAACCCGTTCAAGCGCTCTAAGCACTAAGCCATATTATGCAGCTACCTTGAAATTCTTATTTGCTTATTTTTGTTGTTAGCATTTCTATAAAATATTTTTGCAAATTTTGTTCATTAATTTTAAATGAATATATTTTATACGAATTAATAATTTGTGTTTTGGTATACGAAAATACATTTAAGGAAACCCGACATTCGTCTATGATAATAAGTAGACTGATGTGCCATTCGTGAATTGATGCTTCTCTTTGCTTTAACAATTTCGTATAAGCCACAGTCACAGTCTAGTTTCTATACACCTGCACACTGCAAAGAAATATTAAATTTCACGGGTCTCAAGCATTGGCTCACAGTTTTATTAGGCTTAAATATAGTTTTGATGGAAGCTCTTCTTAAGATAACACTTTTGAAAAAACCTATAAAAATTTGAACGCAGCGGGATTTAAGCCCGCGCCTGTTGGATACCGTCCAAGATACGATATCCAAGAGGCGCGATCAAATTTGCGTTGCGTTCAAATTTTATATACGTTTTTTGAAAAGTGCTATCTAATCCTAAGTGTGGTATTCCACACTTTCACTTTAAAATTACTTCTTAAGATGTTGCTAATCCTGCGATGTAATCCTGTAAGCATTTAATGACGTAGTTATTTACTATTTTAGACCTTCTGCGCGTGCGCATATCTCATGTATGCAGTCGCACTGCTGCAAAAAGTGAGAAGCGATTTATGTACTCATATTAAATGTGTGCAGGCATATGAGAGTCGTTTTAAATAAATGTATGACATTACAGTGTAAATGTTATTCTTATTAAGTTGATTACGCTGTCTGGTTCCATTCTAGGATGGAAATAGCCACTGTACTAATATTAAAGTGATATGGTATAAATAGAAGTATATTAAATTAATATCTGATAAAGGGCAGGGCTGATTATGGAGCTCAGTGCATGTTGTTGTAATTATTATTGCGTTTTTGTACTCTGCGTTATGTAAAAAGCAAGTTACAGGAACAAACATCTTGAATATTTCTCGGAAATTTGATAAACACAACAAGTGTCGACTCTATTTAACCTCACGTGTGTTCGTACATATTTATGTACATCATTGTTGCATGTGTGCGCTGCAAATGTCACCACCAATAATTGAATCAGCCATGTTTAAAATGGCATAAAAACGCGAATGATTGCATTATAGCGAGCGCCCAACATGCACACGCGTGTCTATGTACGTACGCATGTGTACGCTTCAATTGGTCGACGGTAATTATTCACTTTAAACTGCCATACTTTACAGTAATTACGTTATTTATGTGACTCGGAGGGAATTGCCACTGTGTTCAAATTTACAATGGCGCTAAATTTACTGACTTAGATTTTCTTCTTACGTCCTTTATCCCGAGCGAGGAGCAGAGAGAACGGAGTGATATTCCTTGTTCGTTTTTTTATTCTTCACCAGTACCGTATAAGTTTGCATGTTATTTTCTACTATATTTTGCATTTAAAAAATTATGAAAAATATTTTTAATTTTTTACAGCTTCACGCTTCATCCCGCATAGCAGAGTAGTTAGAGACAATTTAGTGTCAAGATGATCCGTTGACTGCTTTTTGGTGAACACAACAACGCACTTTGTCTTGGGTGAGCGGAGAAATGAAAATAAATTAAATATAATGGATCCCTCGAGTGGGAATCGAAGCCTTCAATCACGGTCAAATATTGTCCCACTGACTCCCCATGACGTCCCACTTACTCAATAATATTTTTACAAAAATATGTAATACATAAAGCTCGTACGTAACTTAATTGAAAATTTAATAGGACTTTTCAAAAGTGTTGACTACTTGCACTCAATATATAAAAGTTGTATGTAGGTACAATATTTATAAACCTCACGCCGACATTTATCTTAGCAGTAGTTAATGCCGCCGGTCACCGCGTCGGCCCGTCCTAATGTCACGGGTACTCGATTTGAATTGAAAATATGTACACTTAAATAAATACATTTTGTTTACTTTCAAATCGCTGTTCTATATCCATACACACTTAGTAAATTGTGAATTCACGCGACAAATAGTCAACGTGATAGAACAGAAAAAAAATACAAACACCAACAAATATTCCCGTTGAATATTTAAAGTGTCTAGAAATAGGGCATCGCTGAAGGACTTAGAGGAATTAATCGTGTTTCGTGGAAAATTCCCGCCTGCGCCTGCGCCTGCGCCTGCGCACTGCCCTCCCGCCTCGCCTCCCCTGCGCCGCCCTCCTCGCCTCGCTGCTGTCACTCAATTCTAATGAATGTTAATAGCTCACGTGGCCCCACGTGACCGCACCAGATCTCCGCGATGTATTCAGATTGATGCGTAAATCTTTTATCAGATAGCAAAAAAGTAGGCAACAACGGTGTTTTTAAAGTAACAATGATCGCGGTCTATCCTACTGCACGGAATCGACGCATAGCTCACTAACTTAGTCTAGTTTCTTATGCTTAAGAGAGACTGCATTAAGTTAGTGAGTAGTCCAGAGTACCTTGATACATCGACATGTATACTCAATAAATATTTTTGAAACATTTTTTGAAGAATTTTTCTAAAATGTTTTCTAATCCTAAGTGTGGAATAACACTTAAAAAATAGTAAGTATTCAATAAATATGCAAAAGTTATCTTCTTTTTAAAATTTTTCATGTTATTAAAAAATAAAGGATAAAACAAGTGTTTAATAAGATTTGGACGTATAGCAATAACACTAACAATAATATATAATAATATAGAAGTAACAATATGTAATAATAATAAAGCGAAGTACGGAGTGTCTTGACACTAGGTACTTTCTATCTACCCTGCTATGCGGGATAAAAGCGTGAAGCTGAAAAAAAACACCTTGTACCTACAATAAAGCATGTCATCAAACTTCCTCCCGGTGTCACATGAATTCTTCACTCTACATTATATATTTCACTTAAGAATTTTCTATTTAGTGTAATGTCAAGATATTCCGCTCTCAACATTCCTGATACTTCAGAGACATCGTATTCGGTGGCAAAACTCAATAGAGCGCTTGAAACCAGAGACTCGTCATGCAAATATTCATATCGGGGCTCTTAAGTTGATTGATGGGTTATTTTTTTTTGCAGACGCTTTTACATAAATTCGTGTTCTATTCACCTACCTGGCCGATGTTTATTAAATAAAAAAACTATAATTTAGACCTAAATAATTGCTTAATTGATACTGACATTTTAAGTAAGCTGTCTTATATTTTTGTATTACTTGAGGATGCTACATACTGGTTGGTGAAACTCAACACCGCATTTTATCTCCGGACTCTGTTTTGGTCACGCAAATATCTCAAGTGTTTTTTACTTCTTTAAAAATAGTAAATATTAAAACAAAATAGCAATCTCTCTTGTTAAACGATTATTTCTTAATAATCTTTAACTAGTAGAAATTTGTAAAAATCCCTCTACAGAGATGCTACATAAATAAGTTGTAACAAAACGTATAAGAATTTCGACACAGCTGGTAGTAGAACGCATGGCTTAGCGGTCAGAGCGCTTGGACGGTATCCAAGAGGCGCGGGTTCGAAACCCGCTGCGTTCAAATTTTTATACGTTTTTTCAAAAATGTTTTCTAATCCTAAGTGTGGAATAACACTTTAAAAATAGTAAATATACCTATTAATAATATAATCGATATATCGCAGATCATTGCGGGCTCAGGTTCGCCGCGTACATATATATATATATATATATATATATATATATATATATATATATATATATATATAACAAAATATATATGAAATGTGGTAAAATATGCTAAATTCACCTCTTTTATAATGTAGCAGTTATTATTTTTTGGTGAAGCAATTTTGTACAGATTTTACAAAGTAAGGTTCAGGGTTGTCGACACAAATAAATGTCAGGTAAATAAAAAATTGAATAGATTTTCTTAGTACTTACTTTAAAAGATTTTATAGTACTTTAGTTTTATCTGGAATTTGGATAATTTAAGAGAATTGTACATAGGTACATGTAAAAGGTTTATATTTATTTTATTTTATTATACAAATATGAGTTTATTGGGACACCAATTAATAATATTAAAATAATCTAGATCTCAGATCTCTCGGATCAGAATCGTTATCAGTATATTTTCATTACGTTATGGCTTTGCTGTATTTCTTACACATATTAACAACTAGTCCCGCTACATTAATAGTGTGAACTTGACCTGTGCTATAATTTCTTCAGACTAAACATTTAAAATTAATATAATTATCTTATTTATATACATATTAAAATAAAAAAACCTAAACTTTAAGGAAAGGTTGCCAAAACGCAATACTGGAAACTGCATTGGTGACCTTCGTCCATGGATATCTAAAACATTAGATTTGTTCTTGGAATGGAAGTGATAGGACATGAGGGAAGGGATGGGTGGGAATAGGGAAAGCTGGCTTACATGACATCGAACCGGAACACATTCTTAGATATTTGGCGAAATGTTCTTGACATAGTAGTGGTCACGAGCGGGTCGGAGGACTAACCTCCTACCACCAAATGACTGGCATACTCGCCTCTTACGGGACGCTACTCAGCAGCGGAGAGGAATCCCTTTACAGTATTGATAAATACCCCTATTTATAATTTAACATTGTTCCGTAAACAGTTATACTTTTATTATACGCAAGCATAGTTTTTCAGAATATTCCCAATAAATATTTTCAAATTTGTGTAATATTAACAATATTACACCAAGTCCAGAGTTTCTTGATAACACACAAGTGGTAGCCCTGCGCCCTGCGCTCTGCTGCCTGTAGCCGGCGCAGCGCCCGCGCAGATAGGAGTCCGCGTGCGATGCGCGATATGCAAATCCCCTGCGCGGCTACCGTATTGCCCGCGCTATTGTACTCGTTTTATTGCGCACGCGCATCTAACTTATGGCCGACCCGCACAAAGCGCCGCGCGCCGCAACCCTTTGTTTCACTCCGATTGTCGATTGTTCACTCATACCGCGTAATATTTTATATACAAACATACATAAATACATATCCCCATATATCCACAATACAAATACTTTTGAAATTATTTGTTCAATAAGTGTTATTCCAATCGAAATCACTTTTAATAGAAAAAGTGTAAACATGAATGCTAGAAGTACATTGAACACGAAGTGCTTATTGCTTTTTATGTTTCACCATGTACTACAAGCGTTGTGGCACATGCTGCCGTTTTTGTAGATCACCCATATTTGCGATATTATTAGTGTCTCTATGTACTATATTACATCTAAATAAGGAGCTCGTAAGTGGAGTCTGTGAGCGCATATTATGATAAATAGTCTACTTTGCACAATTTGTAAAAGAATGTCAATTATGTTGATTAAACATTGAATATGAATTACAAATGTGGTATTAGTGCGGATGTTTTAGGCGTTCGATGTGCATTGTTCGTTATACTTACAACATAAGGTTGTTTCTGTATTTAATTACGAAAAATGTGCTACTTTTTGCTGCTTTGGAGCTATTTACGATATCAAATGCAAAGTTAATCAATATTAATGAGTGTGGTAAATAATTAAAGTAATCAACGGCCTCCGGGAGCAACAAAACTGATGCCGCAGTTGTCGAAGTACAGCGACGTCACATTCCAACGAAGAATTGACAAAAAACGAGCCGGCGTACTGTCACTATATTAAATTCCAAGGAACAGTAGTGGTGTATAAATCAAAGCGTCCCGACCGCCATATATCACGGTCGATGTAAAGAACTTCAAGAATTGCGCCTGTCAGAGATTCGATGCTTTTTTTTTTTGGAAATCGTTCGGAAAGTTGAAGAAGCCCGCAGAAGCTCTATTGTCCTGCGTCGCCCTCGAGCCCGAGTTCGGGGCCGAGGGCAAGCGACGCGGCGCGGACTTTATGGGACTCAACGAAACTACATTTAGTGATTATTACAAAATGTATATATTATCAATTGTTTAATATTTCTTTGTGCTATACTGGTTTATATATCTGATCCTCTATTTGCTAACGATAGCTGGCAGTACGAACTAAGATTACACCATTTAAAGTATTGTATAAAAATTATTACTTCAGCTTTACGCTTTTCCCCTTACAGCATGAAGACGAGACCCGTCTGTGTATGGAGATTGACGCAGTGGGACAGCGTCCGACTGTACATCGAGCGGCTGTGGGTTCGATCTCCACCTGGGGAGTGATTATATTTAAATTATTTTCAGTTCCGCGCTCTCGTTTAGACAAAGTGCGGCGTTGAGTTCCACCACTGAACGCATCGAATTCGGCAGAAAGCGAAGAACGGAGTGTCTTGACACTAGGTACTTTCTGTTTACTCTGCTGTATATAAATTTAAAAAATATATACAAATTTCAAAAAAGTATTTTCGTATACTAATAAACCTCTAATTCGAGATATTGCATGTAAAGCTTTTGTCTTATAAAAGCGGGGAAATGAAAATAATTAAATATAATCATTCTCCCACTCTTTCGGGTAGAGATCGAATCCACTAGTAACGGGTACACCCGTTTGAGACACTGCGCCACTTAATCGCAATTGCTTCGAGTTCTAATTAAATCTTACTGTTTTTTTAATTTAAAATACTTATATAGTGATGTTCCGTGTACATTAAAATCGGAAACAATTTTTTACGCCGAAAACCTACTTCGATATCGTATTTCCAATTCGATATTTGTATCTATCGACGTGTAAACAAACGTGAGCTCGTTTGATGTGGCGTTGAAATAAAAAAAATGAGAATATATTGTGTTTGGCATAAAAAGATGGTCGCTATCAGATGGTACACGTGCACCCGCGATTAATCTAGGTAACAGGTAACGACGGGGAGCGGCACCGGGATTGCTGCCACGTTTTTGCGCCGACCCCGAGCCTAAGGACAATACTTCCCCGAAATTTTGCCGATTCCCGTTCAAATCACACCGAGGCTCGTTTATTTAATAACACAAATACATAACTATTTTTTTATATTTGATTTGTTAAAGTTCTGATGACATTCTGATTAAGTACGTATTGTTTGTGTGGAAACGAACATCGATCCTGTTTTGATTTATTTTACTGACTGAGAGTAAATGAGCTGCTTGTACTAGAATATTTTATCATTGACTTATTATTATATTATCTATTTTTTTTCAGCTTCACGCTTTCTTTCCCGTATAGCAGAATAAATCCATACTTAGTGTATACACCATACTCCGTTTTTCGCCGAATTCGAGACGTTTGCGTGTTGAGTGGTGGAACTCAATACCACGCTTTGTCTACCAATACTACCAGAGCGAGGAATTCTAAATAATTTAAATATAATTATTCCCCCAATGGAAATCGAATCCACAACCGATCGCGTTAACAGTCATAGGGAGCCCAGTAAACCAATTAAATTTCGATTATTATTAATTAATTTTAATTATTGATAATCGATATTTAATTGGTTTAATAGTTACAATATATCATAAAATAGTTTAATCCAATTGATAAATTCAGAATATATATGATAATTATGAAAGTAGAGATGAAAGTCGCGTAATTATGTAACCGGAGTGCGCCGCGGGTCAGTGTCACCACTCTCTCGGAGACAGACTACAGTTAGGTATTAGAACTGTTCCATTTTGTATGAACTGAATTTTCCATGTAAATTAAACATATCATCAAGATAATGTTATTTGCTGAACGCGCAAATATTACGTAACTCACCTTGGTTGAAATGTGGGTGTTTTGACAACACCAGCGGGATTGGCGGTTTATTTTTTATATACATATGAGATACAGTTATGTTAATTGTTTAAACTGTAAGCTGTAACGCCTTTTACAATGAAATTGTTAAATTTGAACAATTTTACCGTAAAGGGCTTTATAAATATACGTGAAAGCGATGATAAAACGCCTTGTAACTACTAACAGACATTTCAAACTAACGTAGGATAATACTCTAATACTATACCCATCTATATATTTATCTTTTGGAAACGTTTTCAAGTATTTTGTAACACCAAATATAAGTGTAAACGTTACTCAAAGGCGTTCATTGATTTGACAAACACACGTTTAGGCTGGTCATGGCCCGGTGTGACAATATCTGACTGTAAACACGATCTGTTGTGGATTCGATTCCCACTCGAGGAAGTGATTACATTTAAGTTATTTCCACTTCCTTGCTCTGGTAAGACAAAGTGCGCCGTTGAGTTACGCCATTCAACACGCAATGTCTCGAATTCGGCGTAAAGCGAAGTATGGAGTGTTAGGTACTTTTTGTCTACTCTGCTATGCGGAATAAGAGCGTGTAGTTAAAAAACATTGAAAGCAACAGTAGGTACATCTAAGAACAGTGGCGGGTCGCGGGTCGCGGGTCGCGGGTTGCGGGTCGCGGAGGAGGGCTGCGTCAGCGCATCTACAACACAAATGCGAGATCAAATATTGATGAGTTCTCGAAACCCGCACCGTTACCTTCTCGAATACGCTCTGCATACATCGCAAGTGTTTTTCAACCCGAACATACGCGTTTGGGCGCTTTGATGTACCTCAGCTCGAGCCTGCGCGCAACACCCGCCAACTACTTAAATTACTTGAATTATTTATCATTTCGTATGTTTCGATGTTTGCTCTTACATAGAAAGCTTTCTGCTTGTATTGACGTCGCTCCAAACAATCATCATGGGCTTCATTGTAAAACTCAAAGTACTGTTAAATATTTGTAAAATTATATCATTTGTTAGCGTAGCGTTTACGTATTTAATAAAAACTGGTAGTAGGTACCGAGTCAGGGCCCCTCCCACATAAATCACGCCGTGGAGAATCGCGTAAAGGGTTCCTTGGCCATAATAGGAATATGATTTAGGAGACACAATGAGAGGTGACAAAAACGTCGACTAGAGCGGTCCAGTGCGCCGGGCACACCGCACAGGTGCGTCGCGCTTTCTACGGAACTCGCAGATACGATCTCCTCGCTATTCAGTGTCTATTAACACGTTCGTGCGAGGACGCCAGTTTATGCACTACGTGGGAACAGAGTCCCACGTATTTTACTCAATACATAGCAATTTTGTTTATGGTTATAACTATAGAATAGAAATATATTTACTATTGCTTTTCATGCTCCTTTTATGCGAATAACGCTATCTGCACATTAGTTCCTCTTTGTTAAAACTTTACAGGTTAGAATCGTTGTTTGCGAGTGGCCTTAACAAAACAAGAACACAGATTCATCGTGATTTGACAAGTGTTTGAATGAATGCTTGCACGAGTATTACAAATTTCCAGAAGAAAATGGGACATGTTAATGGAAAGCAAATTGCATAATGAAGTCGGTGACGCGTAGCAGAGAGCAGACGAGAGGGCGAGGGCGAAGGCGAGGGCGGGCGGCGCGGCTCGAGGGCCCTCCGCGTCGCGCCTCGTCGCCTTTTAATTACACACATTTCAAACATCGCGACGACTTCATCACCGAAGGGTTATCTCCCGTATAGCGCTTTTTGTCTCGCCTCGGCCTCCGCTCGCTGGTGACGGCATTCAATTATGACCGCCGACGACGTGTTTTAATGAAGTATATTAGACATACACATTATGATGTTAATCACGTGTTGTGATTCACATTTATAATGCGATTGACAAATTCAATTACATTAAAAACAACTAGACAGATCCTCTCAGAGTCAGACGGAATCGAGGTACATATATGGTATCTACATTGATACTTGTGAACGTATCTTTCATCCTCATTTATATGTGTATCATTTTACTTTAATAAGTGATACCTATTAGGTAAGATTTAATATCCTGGCGAGCAGTAGGTGGGTGCGTGTGGCGCAAGGGTAGGGTCGTGTCGGGTCGGCGCGGGCTCTGCGGGGGTCGCTAATGTATTCGCAATAGTTTAATTTAGCATTGACATCTATCGCTTGTTTGCGGGCGGACGGCTTTCATTAGGACTGATCCCTATTGCGAGCGCGCGGCGGGCGGCGGGCGGCGGGCGGCAGGCGGCGGCCGACACTGGCCAAATTAAAAACTACTAACTAAAGCTTATTGGAGACGTAACGTTTATTGTTCTAATTGTTTGTCGAGTTCAATATTGTGTAATGTTTGTTTTGTACAAGGCTATTTCAAATGCGTATAAATTTACCCTCTCTTTACCCTCTCCGCTTAGGTCAGAGGTTCTCTCCGCTTGCTGCTCACTTAAAGTACACAAAGACAAAAGCATTGATAAGAAATTTTATCATTTTACGTTATCTCGCTTGTAGCAAGTAGTCAGAGGGAATCTAGTGTTAAGACACTACTGTTTTTCGTGTGCTTATGTTATTTTATAGACAGTAGGCGCAGTGGTGAGACACTGCCCGCTGTGTCGCTGTGGCAAAGAGTTTGAAATGAATAGGTATATCTCCTAAATTTGTAAAATTTGCTGGCGAATACTTTTCCGGTATTATATTTCATATGAAATAGGCGCAATATTTCCCACGCGTTTAAACAAAACATATTGATTTGTATTGACGTCGATTCATTAACGATAGTCAATGCAAACAGAGAAAGCAAACAATACGCTTAGCATTTGCCAAAACAAAAGATTTGCGGCTTACATTGTGGTAGGAAAGATGCAGCGGAACAATGAGGGATCGTTAAATCGGCCAGTCGGTACGCAACTCCCGCGGCGGCATTCACGGGACCCGTCTCCCCGCCCTGCGCTCCCGTCTCCCGTCTCCCAGCTCCCAGCTCCCAGCTCCCTGTCGGTCTGTTTGTTTGTTTGTTTGTTTACTGTTGTACGGACACCGCATCCCTCGTTAGGCCGCCACGCGACTTTGCGCAATGCCCAACTGATTGACACCCTATTAACGGATTGCCACGTCCCACCGTGTCCCGCCGCGTCACGCCGCGTCACGCGGCGCGGGCCAGACTCGTCAATTGATATCGAAAGCCGTTCTTATTGCGCTCCTGCATCACGTCTCTTTATTTGAACGCCGTTGATGTTATTTGCTTGTTTGTTTTGTATTGTTAGTTGAAGGGATTCTGTAAGAATATATATTATATGCATTTTGAGTTAATGTCTTATTCATATGTTATTTCTCAAATAATTACCGTTTTGGTAAAAAATGAGTTAATTATTACACTATCTTAAATGAAACTATTTAACCGGATTAATCGCGTATATTTTGGTATTCGAAAATACATTTTTAGACACCTGACGTTTCGAACACTTTACAGTAGTCCGTGGTCACTGGTAGGTCTACCAAAATATACGCGATTAATCCGGTTAAATAGTTTCATTTAAAATGTATAAAAATCGCGAAATTCAAAGATCTTATTATTACACTATCTATAGGTACTTAAATAAATTACAATAACGTTCTTAATAAATAGAAGAAGAATAATTTGACTCGCATACTCATACAAAAATATATTTGCATTTCAACAATTATCGTGATATCTACGAAAACGTAAAGTGAGATGATCGGCTTTATTTATTTATAATATTAATTTTAGGCCGGTCGTGGCGCAGTGGGACAGCATCGACCGGTTGTGGGTTCGATCTGCAGTCGGGGGAGTGCTTATATTTAAATTATTTTCACTTTCTCGCTCTGCTAAGACAAAGTGCAGCGTTAAGTTCCGCCAGTCAACATGAAGTATGTCGGGGCGGTCGTATCATATACAGTACTGTAGACACATACCTATTGCTTTTTATGTGCAACATTTATTCAACTTTAAACGTGATGTTTTTCAATTTGTATTTCCGCATTTGGCGACCGAATTGTCATGATTGGATGACTTTCCCTTCCGACGCTCTGAGGAGATGAGGAGGAGACTCAGTGTCTTGAATTACGGCAGAATGCTGGGAACGTGGTCATTTTAACTTTAACTTATTATATATGTATGTATTGAAGTTTGTTTGTAAAGGAATGTATCGGACTAATTATATTATAGCATACGGGTACTTGTCATGGACAGACCAGCCAACGCTAATATCCTTACTGGGATGTTCAAAATTAGCGAATTGTTTTATTACGCCCATATTATTACTTCAATCGATTAAATATTAGCATTATTCCAGTAGTCGCAGCTTCAAGCGCTATAATATTTACCTTTCAAATCAGTCGTCTAATTAGCGACATCTCTGAACACGCCATTAGCGCTTCAATGTAACTTTGAATGTAACACACTGAAGTGCCTGAAGCGATTTAAAATTAATAAAACCATATCAGCTGCCGCGTTAATAACGCGTTGCCATAGCAACAGGTATATCATTTTTTTTAATAACCGTGTGTGTCAAACACATGGTAGTATAATATAATATAACATTTATGTTATTAATTTAATATTAATATATTTAAATATCCTGCCCTTCTTCTCTATATAATCTATTTACTGTGCCAAATTTTATACTCCTCAGTTCGCGTTATTTTCGTAAAAACGGGTACAAAGAAATTCCTTTACTTATTATTATATAGATAACAATCTAAGGTGTAATGAGCGCTTAATAATGCATTAAGCGTTTTGTTATAAAATATGTGCATTGTTACACATTTAGTTCTGAACACACGCAAGTTCTAGAATTTAGTTTAGTAGTAAAGCGTTCTACAATTTATTATAATAGTGAATTAAGTAAATAAAAATAATTAACAAAAAGTAAATATTAATTCAACTATAAAATATTGTTTTTTTTAAACAAGCGTTTGAAGTTATTTTCAATTTATTTTTTAACCGGTCACCGTATTTAAGTTTTCAAGCTATTTCATTTGATGCCCGTATTGGATGGATTGTAGAAAAAAAATAATTTGACACTTTATTACGGCAGCCATTTTGAATACACTAATCATTGCATATAATTGTATTGTTGGCAGAAGTTGTTCCGAATTTCACCTCAACGGCACACTGGAGACTGGGTGGCGTTGGAAAATATATATTTAAAAACGTACGTAAAAATTAAAAAAGGTGTTTTTTTATATAAAAGTTTGTTTTTATATTAAAGCTATTAGGTTTTATATAAAAATGAAGTAAAAATTATAAAAAAAAACAGTCAATTTTATTCAATTTTAATTGAGAATAGTGTACGAGTTACTTTGAAAAATAAGGGATTTTTATTGTACTCTTTATTATAAACCGATTAAAATATTCATTATATTTATATATATTTATTATGTATTTATTATACTTATTAGATTATTTATACTATAGAAAATTTTGATATTTATTTTAAGTAAACACAATCGGTGGCCTTATCACTAAGGGAGTGATCTCTTCCAGGCAACATTGGGGTAGATTGAAAATAACCAACCACCAACTCATGTTGCCAATAGAATGTTTATAATTATTAACATCGTGCAATCTATGTGTTTATATTTAGCTTCATGCTTTTATGCCGCGTAGCAGGGTAGACAGAGAGTACCTAGTGTCAACACACTCCGTACTTCGCTTTCCACCGAATTCGAGACATTGCATGTTGAGTGGTCGAACTCAACGCCGCTCTTTGTCTTTACCAGAGCGAGGAAGAGAAGATAATTTAAATATAATCAGTCCCTCGAGTGGGGATTGAACCCACAACCGATCGCGTTTACAGTCAGACGCTGTCCCACTGCGCCACGACCGGCCTCAGTATATTACAATACAATACTTTTTTTTTAATTATTTACATAATTCTCTGTTTGAAAATAAAATACATATTTTTTATTTTTTAATTCGCTTGAAGACCGTAAATGTGTGTTTTTTATATTTCTTTTGAACTAATATTTATTACACATTGTTTGATTTATATCTAGAAATAATTTTCTATAAATATCTATTAAATAAAAAAATTGTGTAGGAACATGTATAGTATGTATAGTAGTAAATACTTATAAAACATTTTAAAATTTCAAATCCAATTCGTACACAAAACACATCTCCGACTAAACAGAGCAATAGAAAACTTCCAAATTACGAAATCCTTAGTATTTTTTAACACTTAATTATAACTAAGTGTTCTTCAGTGAGTGGCGCAACGCATCGGGACTCGGGACTCGGGATTCGGGACTCGCGAGATGTATTGCAGTGATCAGTGGAGCCGCTTTGCATCTCAAACGCGGCTCGTCGCCACTTGGTCACGCCGCGCGCCACCGTGGCGCACCGCGGCGGAGGTGGCCATTGTTGTATGCCAATTCAATTATAACTTCTCTTAAAAATTAATTAATTACTTTTTAAAGAAAGTCTATATGTTATAAAATCTCTTTCAAATATGTTTTCTAATCCTAAGTGTGGAATAACGGTTAAAAATATTAAACTATTAAAATAAAATAGCAATCTCTCTTTTTAAACGTTTGTTCCTTAATAATATTTAAGTAGTACAAAATTTGTAAAATCTCTCAGAGATGCTAACAACATAAAGAAATTATAACAAACATATAAGAATTTCGACCCAGTTGGTAGTAGACCGCATGGCTTAGCGGTCAGAGTGCTCGGACGGTTTCCACGAGGCGCGGGTTTGAATTCCGTCGCGTTTAACATTTTATCCGTTTTTTCAAAAAAAATTTCTAATCCTAGGTGTGGAATAGCACTGTAAAAATAGTAAGCTATTATAATACCTATTTATCGTGGTTAGATGAGACATCATTTGACTGAAACGAGATTGGTTGTAAGTTCGATTTCCACAGCGAAATAATATTATTTCAATTATTTTCATGACGCCATTCTATTAAGATAACGTGCGGTGTTGAGTTCCGTCACACCACAATGTCCCGAAATCGGACGTAGAGTGGAGAATTCGGTTCTTTCTGACTGACCCTGTTAAGCTGGAAAGAGCTCGTGAGGTGGTTCGTGAATTGTTTAATCAGAAAGAGTTTATTTAAAATTACCTTACGCCCGATTTAAGGTAAGCGTGGTGGGCTTCTTTTAAGCTGCTACATGCTGGACTAAACAATCATTTATATTAGTAAGGAAGATATTTTTATATAAAATTTTAAACACTAAATGTTACTTTGTTTTAGGCACTCTACAAGCACTCTTACAAGGCATTTACGAATCCTGGACTCTCTTAGAGAACACATAGATACTCTAAAATCTCTATCAGTCTCATCAGCTTAAACACTTAAAATTGTATAAAAATAGATATTATTAGATAGTTATATAATGTCATAGTGTTAATAAAAAATATTATTACATAAGACCGGACATGGCGCAGTAGGTAAAAGACAAGGAGCGGCGTTGAGTTCCACCAATCAACAACGCAATGTCTCGAATTCGGTGGAAAGCGAAGTACGGAGTGTCTTGACACTAGGTACTTTCTGTCTACCCTGCTATGCGGAATATAAGGGTAAAGCTAAAAAAAAATTATAGTTAATACCTAAAACATACCTCGTGAAAACACATTATTATAATTTTGTTACATTTTGAGGTACCTGTGAGTATATTTTTTTAATATTTTTAATACAATTAATCTTCTTTAACAGCTAAGCTTGTTTAGAATATTTACTTCCATTGAAAACTGCATAATTTGTTTATTATCTCAATAGATGATGTTTTTGAATACTTGTTCGAAATGTGACTTTACGGTCAGATAACACTTGACTGCCGCGTCTCAGGTAATGTCAATGATGTACTCAAGAGAAATGTATATCACCGAGTGTTTTTCATAGTAATTAATTTTCATGTTAAAGTAGGTTTTAGGACTAATGAACATCTTTGCGTATGAATTACATACCATTAAAAATTCCTTTTCCTCTCTAATGAGCGTTAATGCTCGTATATAGGATTTACATAATACAAATTGCCACCTTGTGTCGTCTCTTCAACACATCGAGTGACACTTAAAGTACAAGGAGGTACATGACATTTGACTCAGAGTATTATACCAGCGTTAAGTCGGTCTCGTTGTCAAGGAGGGCACTCGTCAGGTCGCGAGGGCAGAGGGCAGAGGGCGCAGGGCCGAGGGCCGAGGGCGGAGGGCGGAGGGCGGAGTGAGTGCTCGTGATATTAAGTTTGTTTTGTCTCGCGAAGAGCGATTTAAATGCGAAAGTCCGCGTCGCCGCTAGAGGGAGTGCTTTTATTTTTATTTGCAGACGCTGAGAGCCAGCCTGCATAGACAAACATCCGGCGAGCGAAAACGCTTGGATAATTTAGGAACAAAAACTCGTTCAATTCCGTATTCCCCTCTGAAAACACTTGCTATGTGCACCTACACCTACCTATACACACTTATCGTTATTTTTTACATTTTTTTCCTTGTTTAAAAGTGAAGTATAATTAAGAAGTGTAAAGCGATATTAAGAGTAGATGTATATTTAGTAAGAAATCTGCGAACATTTTAATTAATCAAGTTTTTCCTTTGACGTATCCTTGCGATGCATTAGTGACTGAGCGTACGTTGACGTTTAGTTTTTGATATCCAGTATTTAAGAGCACCGTGACCACCTACAAGGTGGCCCATTGGGTGGTAGCTCGGCCCGCAGCCGCGCCGAGTATGCGCGCGGGCATCGGACACCGCGGCAACAAGAACTTAAAACTTTGCAATACTCTAAATTGACGCGTTCTTGGTTTTTTATAACACAACTTCAAGAGAAAAATGTTTTAATGCGCTTAGGAAGCGGGACCTCCATGATATTAACTTAATTGGTGAATTAGCGTGATTATTTAAGTGCTTTTTCTAGTAAGAAAAAGTGCGGCGTTGAGTTTCGCCATTCAAAGTGTAGAACCGAGTGTGTTAAAACTAAGGTTCCATTATTACCGCAGATAATAGATAACACTAGTTAAGCATTATTGTTATAATCATATAATGTCTTAAATTTGGCGGAAAGTGGAAAACGGAGTGTCTTGACACTAGGTATTTCCTGTCTACCCTGCTATGATCGAGGAAAGCGTGAAGCTAAAAAAATATTCATATTAAATACTTAAAATCAAAGTTACATTGTTAAAAATATATATTTGTGGGAAAATAAACCTTAAAATGCCATTGAGGACCTTCATTATAAAGAGACTATATGTACAGTAGTGTGTCCCTGAGTATAATGAAAGCGAGTATTTTAGAGCAATTGATTTATTTACTTTTTTTTTACAGCTTTACGCTGTATCCCGTATAGCAGGATAGTCACAGTCTACAACTAGTGTCAAGACATTTCTTTAAATGCTTTCCGTTCGAAATCGAGACAATGCGTGTCACTCAACACCGCGCTTTGTTTTAACATACGGAGAAATGATAATTAATTTTAAATTTAATCATTCCTCTGAGTGACAATCGAACACACAACAACTGCCTTTACAGACAGATGCTCTCCTACTGCGCCACGAGGGACTCTAACAAAAATACAATATTATAAATCAAGGGTTGAAAAAGTTACCATAAAAATCTATCATCCCGTGCACTGAAAAAACTATTGACGATAGACCAAAAAATATTCAACAATACTATACATCGTATCAATATCTACGAAAAAGTCCGCGACAACATATGTCCAGATAGTGTAGTTACGCCACTATAACTGCTTTTATACATTTTGAAAGTCGAAAAAAGGGCTACAAGATTCAAATCACATTATTCATAACTCTATATTAATCCTTACCCCATTAAACAATATTTAAATAAAGATCTTTTCAATACTTGTAAAATACTTGTACTTGGTAGGAGGTTAGTCCTCCGACTGGCTCGGGACATGACAAAAACGATCTCTCAAGTATCCGATGATGTGTTCCGGTTCGATGTCATGTAAGCCAGCTCTACCTAATCCCACCCATCCCTTCCCTCGTGACCTATCACTTCTATTCTAAGGCCGGCAACGCATCTACAACTCTAATGTTATAGATATCCATGGACGAAGGTGACCACTTACCATCAAGTGGCCCTTCTCGTTTGCCTTCTAAAATAACCTATTCCATTTCTTGCTATGTGTGACTTAGACAAAGGTTTCTTTAACAGGTAGTTCTCAAACGATACCATTCATCACCTCTGTATTAATCCTTATTCTATTAAATATTAAATTATTATTTACTTATTACTATTTAAATTATTATATTTGGACAATTCATTCGAAAGATATGACCAATTTAAAAATATCTATCTAAATAAAATAATGAGGTGTGGGGAAACAGAGGCGTCGATATGTGTGAATCAGGTACCTACGTAGTGCATAGAAAATAATGATTTTCTAAATTATTTTATTGATATTCACCCACTTCATAGCGGCGGAACCGCTAGCAGGTAGGTATTAATTAAAGTAATAAGAACAGCTAGACATATTCTGTCACAAGAAGCAAACGTTTTGTAGACACCATACAGCTCCCCTTCTTGTTGGAGGCATGCCAACGCTTATACTGAGAAAAGCAAAACCAAGGTATCTGCACCGAACTTATTTAAAGTTCTACAGGTTTTTTAATTACGTATGTTAAGAGACGTGGAGCATTCCGATAAAGTTATAAAGGGTTCTTGTGGAATTGAATGCTTTTGATACTCACTCAGTAAAAATTTGTATTAGCTCTCCGTGCTACTGTTATTGAGAATTCCTTGAGTTTTATATAATATATATATATATATATATATATATATATATATATATATATATATATATATATATATATATATATATATATATATATATATATATATATATATATATATATATATTAAAGGTAATTTCCTAATCTATTAAAACAAAATATATATGTAACATTATAGGCAATAGATAAAATGGTAAATCGCCTTCAAATTAATATGTAGATACGCGTACAAACTAGAATAGTGCCATGATAAGGCTACTTCTAAACGTAAGACAGCTTGCTACAAGATGATATATTTTATTACTGTCATTGTATATGAAAATAATAATTTAATATAATATTAAAAGTATTCATTATAATTCCAGTCTTGGTGCGGTGGGATGGCGTCTGACTGTAAATACGATTGGTTGTGAGTTCGATTCCCACTCAGGGAAATGATTATAGTTTACAGTAAGCTGTAAAATGTAAAAGCATATGTATAGCTCTTTATAATTAGGTATTTCTTAGATGTATTTTCTAATTATCAATGAAAGTCTAATGTACTACAATATGGATGACTTTTCGACCCTTATGAACGATATGAAATTTCTTTTAATTTACTTCAACTGTAGATTTCTTTAAAATTTCTTTAAAAAAAAAAATAAAATTTTGCGCGTTCTTAGTGGAATTACTAGAACTTTTGTCTAGACTAGATTATATGAAAAAATTGTTAGAACGAATTTAAAAAAAAATCTGCCATATAAAGATTGTGTGCGCTTAGCTTTATTATTGAGAAATTTCACTGGAAAAAATCTTCTTTTTTTTAATATTAAATGTGTTACTTGTGTGTCGCAGTTATAATATTACTTTGCATTCAACTGACTGACTGACTGATCAAATGTTTATATCAGATGTTCGAAATAAATAGATACTGACAATACTGACGATACTGACTATACTGACAACACTGACGTTTATTTGATTCGTTGTAGAGCCTATTTGAATAATGCATCTTAATGGAGTGTTTGAAGATAATTATATATTAACATAAATTTAAAATGAAACTAACTTATATAACTAATTATAAATAAAACCCCGGTCCGGGCAGGTCGTGGCTCAGTGGGACAGTTTCTGATTGTAAACGCAATCGGTCCTGGGTTTGATTCCCGTTCAGGGGAGTGATTATATTTAAATTATCTTCACTTCCTCGCTCTGGTGAGACAAAGTGCGGCGTTGAGTTCCACCACTCAATATGTACTTTCTGTTTACCCGCAAAAAATCAAAAAATGAATCCGCGTTAAAAAACCTATTAATTCGCGCGCGCTTACTTAATATATTGTTTTCATGGACAATTATGAATTTTTATACCAAATGTAGAAAATTTATTATTGTATGAAAGTGTGAGTGCAGCCAACTATAATAACGATGTAAAATAATAACGAGGCCGGTTGTGGTGCAGTGGAACAGCGTATGACTGTAAGCGCAATCGGTCCTGGGTTCGATTCCAATTCGGGGGAATGATTATATTTAAATTATTTTCATTTCCTCTGGTAAGACAAAACGCGGCATTTAATTCCCATGTACGTACTGTGGTGTAGAATAAAAGCGTGAAACTAAAAAAAAATATAATATACAATATTAGGTAATATGTTTATAAAGTGTGTTTGTTCAAATTCATAATTATTTTATAGGTAATTATTTATTTGAAGTAAATTAGTGTCTCGTTAGGAATTGGCCAGTGCGTAAATATGTCAGTCTTCTATTATTTGATTATCTACACATTAAATAGATGTCTTACTTGACTACTAAGATCATATGGTTATTAGTTTTATATATTATTTCGTATTCATGAGGCCGGTCGTGGCGCAGTGTGACAGCGTCTGACTGTAAACGCGATCGGTTGTGGGTTCGATCCCCACTCGGGGGAGTGATTATATTTAAATTATTTTCTCTTCCTCGCTCTGGTAAAGACAAAGAGCGGCGTTGAGTTCCACCACTCAACACGCGATGTCTCCAATTCGGTGGAAAGCGAAGTACGGAGTGTCTTGACACTAGGTACTTTCTGCCTACCCTGCTGAGCGGGATAAAAGCGTGAAGCTAAAAAAAAATGCGTTCCCTTCAAGCGTTTCCAGCAGTGGTCGTACATACATTTTCGTGTTTCAGTACACTTTTCTTTTATCAGATTCAAGCTCCATCCCGCATAGCAGGGTAGTCAGAGACAACCTAGTGTCAAGAAAACTCCGTTGACTGTTTTCCCGAAATCGAGACATTGCATGTAAAGTGACTAAAGCTTATCAAACACTTATTTACTTATTCCATTCCATTCGATTTTGAACGCCATGACTTGCGTTTAAAGTCAGACGCTGTCACACTGCGCCACGACCGACTTCAACTTAAATAATTCTAAATTAGAGAGGGGGAGTAATTATATTTAAATTATTTTCACTTCCTCGCTCTGGTAAAGACAAAGAGCGGCGTTGAGTTCCAACACTCAACACGTAATGTCTCGAATTCGGTGGAAAGCGAAGTACAGACCCTAGGTACTTCCTGTATACCTAAAAAACGAAATAAATAATAATACACATAAAGCTGTAGCTTCAATTTCCCAAGGCATCAGAACACCCAAGTAGACGGCGCGACGCCCGCGTCACGACACTTGGTGACGTGTCGCGCTTATCTCCTTAATGTCCTTCACGTGTGCCTTGAAGGATCTCATACTGCTGATAAAGGAGTTTCCCATAGTTAGTTATCATGTACCATTGCTTAAATACGTGTTATAGAGCGATATGAATAAACTTTTTATGATTAAAACTATCGGTCGAAACTACCTCGTATTAGAAATGATAAGATATCTAATAATTATATCATTTTATAGTTATCTTTATATAAATGAAGTGTAAATACTTTGCAGAATATACCTATCTAAAATCTGTCAGTATAATTATTTTATGTTTTGAAACAATTAAAAATTGTTAAGTGCGGCGTTGAGTTCCACCACTTAACACGCAATGTCTCGAATTCGGTGTCTTGACACAAAATGCTTGACACAAAGTACCCTGGTGCGGGATAAAAGCATTTTCTTAGCATTGAAAATGCTAACGTTAAGAAAATTAAACCGCTTCTCGCCACTTGTCGCTCGTCGTACAAGGCTGGGTAGTCAGAGATAACCTTATCTTATCAAGACACTACTTTGACAGTCGAAATTTTAACTGTGAACTTCCGCCTGACATGGTAACTCTGAAATTTGTTCATACCAGCTCTAACATTTGGTGCAATATTTCCTCCGGCCTTTATTGACGAAAGAAAAATATATCGAGAATAACAACATTGGATAAAATATGATTAAAATAATCCAATTATCCATTTAATTTATTGTGATATAATTATATTATCAGAAAATAATTGCAATCCTTATACGGGTGTGGAATGTAGAGCCAATGAGCTCTGCCTGAGTAAGTATTTGCCGTGAGTACTCGCAATACGTACAGGAAGTCATCAATCAAACTATGACATGATAAAATCAATGGGATATTTGCGTTAATAGAATTGACCTCGGGTTAAAATCTATCCAATCTATATCTTTACTGTTTGAAAAATTGAATGAAAATAATTATACAATTAAATCTAGTCAAGTATGAAGCGCCTCAAATAAAAAACCGAACAATGCTTGTAAATTAATTAGTATATATTAATTTAATATATTGTAAATATTTTTCATAGTAACATATTATAAATTATAATTAAGGGGGGTCGTGGCGCAGTGGGACAGCGTCTAACTGTAAACGCGATCGGTTATGGGTTCGATCCTCACTCGGAGTATTTATATTTAAAATTATGTTCATTTCCTCGCTCTGGTAAGACAAAGTGCGGCGTTGAGTTCCATGACTCAACCTGCAATGCCTCGAATTTGGTGGAAAGCGAAGTAGTGACACTAGGTACCTTCTGTATACCCTGCTATGCGGGTTAATTGAATAGGTTATGCCAAATATATATATATATATATATATATATATATATATATATATTACAATAATTATCTTTCTAGTAACTGCACGTCTCTATCACATAAAAACGACATCACGTATCAACGATACCTGATCTCATGATTTATTGCAATTATTCACATCCAGGAAGTAGCGACCGTAAATTTGTTTTTTTAATTTTATATTTGTTTTTTGTATTGTTACTTATTGTATAGATGTGCAAGTTACGGAGAACACAGAGAAACGAAACAGAGATAAGTTATGAAGAAAGTAATCTCTTCCTTCCTTTTAGTCTTATTAGAATGAAAAAAATAAAATAAAAATAGTTTAACATCAAATAGCTTCACGGTTTTTTTGGAGTATAGCAATATAGTCCAAGAGAAGCTAGTGTCAAAACATTCCGTTTTCCATGTTCTCCAACAAAAAAAGGACAAAAACAATAATTGTCGAAACTGAGCGCTGCGCTGAGTCTCATAGGGTGGGAAATTGAGAATAATAATATTTCTTCGAGTAAAAATCGAATTCGCAACCAGTCGTGCTTACAATAGAACACAACCCTGCCAGTCCCAGTGACTGCAAAATAATAACATTTTATTTTAAATAGGTATATATGTAACTATTTGTCAAAGTATAGATGTACCTTGCCATCCTTAAGTAAGCCCACAACAACTCCAAACACACCCTGGAAAAGTCCCGCAGCTCTGCCTCTCTACTGTAACAAGTTGTGAGATCCATGTAATAACAAGTCGATTAATCTATTTAGTCTCTAATTAAAGCACCTTCTGACTTAAGTCATTATCATGTTTTAATACAATACACAGCACACGACGGGCCAGCAACCGAATTCGAATATGATGGTTGAGGTGAGCATCTTAAAGGAGTTAATGCTCCTGAAATAGCGAAATATTAGTGAATTGGTTGCACTAGATGCCATCCATTGTTAAGTTCATGCCCCCAGAGCCATGTTGTTATCCGGCGAGTCGCTTGGCTTAGATAATACATGTATAATATGTGTTGGAGACGAATTTGGTGGAAAGCGAAGTAGTGACACTAGGTACCTTCTGTATACCCTGCTATGCGGGTTAATTGAATAGGTTATGCCAAATATATATATATATATATATATATATATATATATATATATATATATATATTACAATAATTATCTTTCTAGTAACTGCACGTCTCTATCACATAAAAACGACATCACGTATCAACGATACCTGATCTCATGATTTATTGCAATTATTCACATCCAGGAAGTAGCGACCGTAAATTTGTTTTTTTAATTTTATATTTGTTTTTTGTATTGTTACTTATTGTATAGATGTGCAAGTTACGGAGAAAACAGAGAAACGAAACAGAGATAAGTTATGAAGAAAGTAATCTCTTCCTTCCTTTTAGTCTTATTAGAATGAAAAAAATAAAATAAAAATAGTTTAACATCAAATAGCTTCACGGTTTTTTTGGAGTATAGCAATATAGTCCAAGAGAAGCTAGTGTCAAAACATTCCGTTTTCCATGTTCTCCAACAAAAAAAGGACAAAAACAAAAATTGTCGAAACTGAGCGCTGCGCTGAGTCTCATAGGGTGGGAAATTGAGAATAATAATATTTCTTCGAGTAAAAATCGAATTCGCAACCAGTCGTGCTTACAATAGAACACAACCCTGCCAGTCCCAGTGACTGCAAAATAATAACATTTTATTTTAAATAGGTATATATATGTAACTATTTGTCAAAGTATAGATGTACCTTGCCATCCTTAAGTAAGCCCACAACAACTCCAAACACACCCTGGAAAAGTCCCGCAGCTCTGCCTCTCTACTGTAACAAGTTGTGAGATCCATGTAATAACAAGTCGATTAATCTATTTAGTCTCTAATTAAAGCACCTTCTGACTTAAGTCATTATCATGTTTTAATACAATACACAGCACACGACGGGCCAGCAACCGAATTCGAATATGATGGTTGAGGTGAGCATCTTAAAGGAGTTAATGCTCCTGAAATAGCGAAATATTAGTGAATTGGTTGCACTAGATGCCATCCATTGTTAAGTTCATGCCCCCAGAGCCATGTTGTTATCCGGCGAGTCGCTTGGCTTAGATAATACATGTATAATATGTGTTGGAGACGAGAGTTTCAATGTAATGTAATTCATTATGTTTTCATGCGATGGCCAAGTCGATCTATTTGCTTATAACGTAAAATATTTTTTTCAATAATAATATAGAGTTCTCGAGACGTGCTGAGACTTGGGTTTTTTTACAGAATGGTTTTGAAGGCATCTCACATCTTTTTGTAGAGTCCTACTTTGGCTTTGGCTTTGTCTCTTTGTTCTGCTGAAGCTCAAGAAGTAGTACCGGAAAGGAACAAACAGTTTTTCTCAAAGCCCACTAACTGTCTCTCTGGGTTTTCTCGGAGGCTTTGATGTTACAATTTCTGACAAGTCTGGACGGTAAATACTTTTTAATCTGTTGTATTCGCAAATTGAGGATTTCTGCGCTTTAATACTTCTAAAGACGTTGTTTTTACATAATTCAACATATTTTCCAATGAGAATGTTATTCAATTTCATGGGCTAAACACACCCTTACCACTCCTATACCCCCTCCCGCTATGCCTCATATAGTAGGTACCTATCTACACCTATTATTTTCTAATATACAGTAATAATGATTCATGAGCTGCAAATGTGACCTTGTTATCCTATACATTTATATGGGATTACAAATTTTTAATGCAGTTGGTATATTTAGAAAACTGGACCGAAATTACAAAATATTTAGGTTTTCCCATGATTAAGACACTAAACTCTATTTGTGTTCCTAATTTGAATCTTCTATGTCTGCTAGAAGTGCCTTGTGATGACCCGTGAGTCAGTCAGCGAGTGACGCAATTCAGAAAATTTAACAAGTTCTCATTCTTATACTACTGGTTCAAATTGACTGAAATTTGAAATATAACGTGTTTATACACTGCTTGATTGGTTGCTGAAAATTCAGGCTTCTTGTTTTATCTACAAAGAAATTATAGGCGGGCCGGAAATAGCTTGAATTGCTTCGAGAAAAGGATGATACGGCCGTGCCACTTTTTTTTGCTTGACTTGGCTGGGCCACTGCTGTGCCCGCAGACCCAGATGTAAACAAGGTTATGTATATCAAAAGTATTTATACTTTACTTTGGTAGATCTAGATAAGGTCTAGATTTTAGTTTCAATTTTCAGCACGTGATTTTCCTATGCCTTAACACAAGTTGAATATTTTTAATGGAATTATTGACATTAAAAAAATTTAATTATTTTTTATATTTTATCTACACATGTTGATATATTGAGGTATCTATAAAAAATATAAGGAATAGCCATATCTATTTAATATTATTTCAATTTCATTATATTTATATTTGTTATTATGTTATACAATATAACAAAATTAAAGGTACAAATAAGTCAAATAAATTGTAAACAATATATATTTTATATTTAAAAAAATATCATATTTATAATAGCATTCTAATGACGTTTGTCGCCATGTCGGCTCCGAACTGCGTGCAGTCATAACGTTATTAAACGCCTGTCAGTTATGTCAGTCGACTCACACCCACCTATTAAACGCAAAAGTATACTTTTCAAAATGGGAAAGCGCTCAAGTATCGCGAAGTATTGCGAAAAGGCGCGAAGACGTCGCCGGGCGCCGCCCCCGCTCTCCGCCGCCCCCCGCGCCCACCGCGGCCCCCCGACACCTGCACCAATGAGCATCACGCACGCCTCCCATTGGCCAGCCGGAGCAAGGCGAAAAAACGTGGCACGTGAAAAACAATGGCACTTGCACTACGTGAAGTGTAGTGTAGTCATTGTGTCGTCGTCCAGCGTGGCGTGACCCGCCGCGGCCCTCGCGACGCTATCCACGAAGGGTCAGGCCGCGCTGGCTGGTCACCTGGGAGGTGCCCCGGCCTCACGCTAGATGGCCCTCAGCACTGCCTCTAATTGAAGATGCAATAAATAAGATTTATATCTGAGTATTTGTTACTGGAGCGAACTGAAGTCGTTACCTGCTTGTACACGACTATGGAGAATTCGACTTTAATGTTAAACTATTGGAAATCATATTTAATTTTATTACTATGCTTATATTAAAAAAAATTGTATTTCCATAAATAAATTCGTACCTGTTATCTATTGGACTAATTGTAAAAGTCATCTATCTACTTTTTATCATGTTTGGTAAATGATAAGAATGTTAACTTACAATACTCTAAATAAACAACTATATTATTTAAATAAACTATTGATATTAATCATTTATATAGAAAAGAGATAAATCCCTCAACAAACAATCTCTCAAGTCCTTATTTTAGCGAAAAGCGGAGGACATGACTTCAATTATTTTCATAAGGCGCTCAGCCTGCCTCGTACTGTGGGAAATGCGTGGTAACAAAATACCCAGTAGATACATTAAATTAATTCTGTTACTGATTGGTACTAGCGTGACTCTATTATATACTTTTATGCATTTAAAAAAATAATTTCAATAATATTAAATATTAATAATTTCATATTCTAACTATGTCCTCGTGATGTACAAGAGTAATGATTATATATATATATATATATATATACATATATATATATATATATATATATATATATATATATATATATATATATATATGTATATATATATATATATATATATATTATACAATTAGGTGTGTTATTCTTAATTAGTTCATTGGATATAGTTTTTTGTTAGCCTCACGCTTTTTTCTCGCATAACAGGGTAGATAGACACTCTGTACTTCGCTTTCCACCGAATTAGAGATATTGCGTATTGAGTGAACTCAACGTCGCACTTTATCTTACCAGAACGAGGAAGTGACAATACTTATACTTTAAATATAATATCTCCCCCGAGCGGGAATTATACTTTAAATATAATATCTCCCCCGAGCGGGAATCGAACCCACAACCGACCGCGTTCACAATCAAGCCGCAATGTCTCTCATAGAATTAGCTATGATAAATATTTTAAGTACGTCCTTTACTTTTTAATATGCTAGCATGACCACACTAATCTATTGACTTGAAATGGTTGGGAGTTCGATATCCTCTTGAGGTATAATTTTTAATCTATTTATTAGGTACAGAAAAAAATATCTACAGATAATATAAACATAAAGATAAATTATGAAAATTGTTGTTCCACTTAGGTACAGTCATACTCAATAAGGTCATAATTATTCCTGTATTGGTAAGGTTTGAGTACGATATTACAATATATTTTCAATGCATAGAAGTAAAGTGTATAAAATATTTTTTTATATAAAACATAATTTCAGTATGGTGCAAATATTATGACAATGTCTTTTAGCTTCACGCTTTTATTCCGAATAGCAAGGTAGATAGGAAGTATCTAGATAGGAAGTGTCAAGACACTCTCTTTACACCAAATTCAAAACATTGCGTGTCAAGTAGCAGAACTCAACGTCTCGTTTTGCTTACCAGAGCGAGGAAATGAGAACAATTTAAATATATTCATTCCCCTGAGTGGATATCGAACTCACAGTCATTGGCGTTTACATTCAGATGCTTTCCCACTGCTCCACGACCGGCTTCTACTAGTACTATGATATAATACAACAAATTCTAAGTTAAATTCGTATTGTAAAGCAAAGTAACCCTTACCACATTTCAAGTGACTGACTGATCAACCTGCAATTATAATTTATTTAATTAGTTTAATTCAAAGGAAGTCTTAAAACTTATTCAGGTGTCAGAGATATCTAAAATGCAATAAAAATAAATGTATAGAGAATGGGGAAAATATTCTTAACCCTATTGTTTCATGCTATCAGGGTGTATTTTTGTGACCTGTATATTTATTGGTAGAGATCGGTACAAATTTACATAAAATAATTAATAAGGACTTTGATTTTTCCGTTTTTTAAACATTTTAAATGAAACTATCATAAAGTTACACTCTGTCTGTAACCACGGAGTACAGTACGTACAGTAGTACAGGGTTCGAAACGTCAATTATACAAATATATATTTTTCAATACAAAAATGAACGATTAATCACTTTAAAATAGTTTCATTTAAAATACGTAAATAAATTGTACATTAAGTACATTTGTACAATTTTTTACACATTTGTACATCGTATTGACAGTTCTAAATTAATATATATTCAGAATATTTAATACATACAATACCTTTTTAATTGTTTTTTAAATTACATACAACATTGATATAAAAAGCCGATACAGAACTCCATATGTAATATAAATTAAACATAATTATTTAAACATATTTTTTTTCTTTTTCTATGTCTTGCCATATCGAGGATGTAAGAATAATGTAAATATAACCACTCGCCCGAGCGGGAATCAAACCCACAATCGATCGTGTTTAGAGTCAGACGCTGTAATTAACGTAGGTCCATTCTAAATTAAACCTAATATAACATTTTTGATCATATAAGCCGGAGGTCACCTTACATTGGATGTTTAAATATTTTGGACGGCCTTTTTTCAGTTATCAGTAATATTCATCATTTTACATACATTGAATACTTAATTTTTACTAAATACAAATTGATATACATTTTCGAAAAACGTATAAAAATTTGAACGCAGCGGGACTCGAACCCGCGCCTCTTGGATACCGTCCAAGCACTCTGACCACTAGACCATGCGTTCTATTACCAGCTGCGTCAAAATTATTATACGTTTTGTTACAACTTATTTATGTTGTTAGCATCTCTGTAGAGAGATTTTTTACAAATGTCTACTACTTAAAGATTATTAAGAAATAATCGTTTAACAAGAGAGATTGCTATTTTATTTTAATATTTACTATTTTTTTAATGTTTTTTAATCCTAAGTGTGGAATAATAGTAAATATAAATTGATATAGCTTATTTATTAATTAAAAGTCGATTGAAATAGGTACTTTAAACAACCGCTAAGTGATAAGAGAAGGCTACCAAAACACAACAGTGAAAACTGCATTTAAATCGGTTAAGCCGTTCAGGAGATTAGCGTGTAACAACCGACACACAAACAGAAAATGCAATAAATATATTTTTTGGTTTCCATTGCATTAAAAAATGCCTTTGAAAATTAATTTTCTTACATACAGTCCTTGTAAAGACAGCGTTCAGATACATTTTTATCATGCCTGTACTATTGGTTAGTAGATGTGTATCAAAGTAACATATTTTATTTACAATAGTTATAAAGTTTATTACAACTGAATGAAACTATTTTAAACAGATTAATCGCGTATAATTTGGTATTCGAAAATACATTATTGGAAACTCCACAATTCGAACACTAGTCCGTGGTCACTGTAAGCAGACTGTGTTAACAACGGACTACGGAAACGTCAGATTTCCAAAAATGTATTAATCGAATACCAAAATATACACAATTAATCCGTTTAAAATAGTTTCATTTAAAATGTGTAAAAATCGCGAATATTAAAGATGTTATTATAAATAGCTTTATATTATAATACAGATAACAGAATGCGAATTATACAAATATTGATATAAGCAAAGTACAAAGGTATCTACATAGTACAATCTGTACATATTTAAGGGACATTGTGGCTCAGTGGAACAGTCTGACTGGTTGTGGATTCGGCTCCCAGTCGGATTGCATTTTAAAATTTGCTTTCATTTCTCTGCTCTGGAAAGAGAAAGCGTGGCGTTGAGTTCACAAGAAATATAGTGATTTCGGATGTTACGCAGTCAACGGAGTGTTTTGACACTAGGTTGTCGCTCACTACCTTGCTATGCGGGTTGAAGTTTAAAAAATCTAATACTTCTATTAATATACATTTAATAAAATTTAAAACAATACTTAAGTAAATATCAAAAACAAAATTTTCGTTTCACACGACCAAGATGCAATAAACAGAAAGTGACAAATGTACTGGTGGTGTTTAAATAAACCTCTTAGATAATAAAGTATAGGAGTGGTTGCATTCAATTTGTAAGCACCGTCCAACAATGGGCGGCCGCGGTCTGCGGTGAGACAATGCCGAGAGCGACAGCCGGCGCTGCGGCGGAGGGCGAGGGCGCCGACGCTCATTGTTACCGAAACTGCTTCCACACTCAACTAGTTGTGTCACGTAGCCGGTACGTTACCAACCATTACTTACGCACATTCCCATACGATTGTCCAGCTCTTAACCTGTAGGCAACAGGGCTTGTTATCGCGTGGCGCGGGTGCGTCGTTCGTACGCGGTGCTAGGCGACGTCGGCTAAAAAACTCCGAATGACATAAATATTGTATAGACGAGTGTGGAATGTGTAATGAGGACGTGCACTTCTTGTCTCCGATCCCGCGCTCCTCAAACTGTCGGTGTCACCAAAAAAAAACCGATACAAAACCTTCAGAGGATATTAATTACTATACTATACAAGTACACCTAAACGTACTTTTTTTTCGTTATTTTGTACAGATTGTTTATTATCTATCTAGATTTTAATCTATCATTATATCAGTTACACTTATATTTAAATAAAAATATCAGTATATACAGAAATAATTCACTAGTATAATTTCATATTAAATTTTTTTATTACGCCGATCTGGTAAAAGTCCAGTTCCGCCATACAATACGTGACGTCTCAATTCCTTAATCCTTTTTCTCTCTAACTATCCTGCTACAAGGATAAAGTGTGAATTTCAATCAAAAATAATACTACATAAGCTATGACATTTGATGTTTTAGAAGCAGTGACCCACAGGCACGGTCACGCGCAACAAATACCGTCTGCTAGCGTCCGCCTCCGCGCCCGCTCTCGCGACCGCTTGTGACGCGACTTACTACTGTGCTCTCTGTTTAGCGTACGTTTTGATAGAAAAATATTATTTTGCATTTATTATTTAAAAAGAAAAAATAATTTATATGAAATAAAATGAGGCCGGTCGTAGCGCAGTGGGACCGCGCCCAACTGTAAGCGCGCTTAGTTGTGGGTTCGATTCCCATTTGGAGAAATAATTATATTATATATTTTTTCATTTCTCCGCTCTGGTAAGACTAAGTGAGTGCGCTCCAATCAACAGGAAATGTCTCGAATTCGGCGGAGAGCGGAGTACAGAGTGACTTGACACTAGGTACTTCTTGTCTACCCTGCGATGCGGGATACAGGTGTAAAGCTAAAAAAAACTTATTTATTTATTTACTTATTTCAAATGTTACATTTCATAAATATTGTGGATATCACTTAAAATATGCATTCTTCATTTATGCCTTTACGCATTTCGCGTGTTTAGTGACTCAGTTGTCATCATACCTGTGCACGTACAATAAGACAACCAAAGTATTATGACTTCTTAGTTTTAAAAGAGCTAAAAATTCAAAAAAAAAATTATTTACCCTTTTACCTAAAGAGTCATGTCATGAGTATGGATATATCAGATAAGATACACCCTGGTAAAATTACGTTTTTTTACAAATAATGAATTTGTACAAAGTGCGGCGTTGAGTTCTGCCGCTCAATACGCATTGTCTCCTCACTATGAAGTACGTAATTAGGAGTGTCTTGACACTAGATACTTTCTACTACTCTGCTATGCGGGATAGAACTAGGGCCATTTGCTTGTCTTATATCGTCACAGATATAAAACGGTAAAGTAAAGAAAATCACATACCTAATTACTTGGTACATTGTAGCTATAGGCGAGATTTTTGAATGTAAAATAACTTCGAATCTAGAAGAATCTATTGAATGATCTGGTGACTGTTTTTATAAAAACGTATAAAATTTGCGGGATTCTAACCTGCGCCTCGTGGAAAACGTCCAAGCGCTCTGACCGCTAAGCCATTCGTTCTACATCCGGCTGCGTCGAAATTCTTATGCGTTTGTTACAGCATGTTTTCTGCTACCCAAAGACTATTTCTAAAAAATAATCGCTTGGCAAGAGAGAATGCTATTTATTTTAATATTTTAATATTTTACTATTTTTAAAGTGTTATTTCACACTGAGGACTAAAAGCATAAATAAGTATAAAAATTTAGACGCAACTATGTGTTAGAACGCATAGCTTAGCGGTCTGAGCGCATGGATGGTTTCCAAGAGGAGCGGGTTTGAATCCCGTTGCGTTATAATTTTCCTACGTTTTTTTGTCAAAAATGTTTTCTAATACTAAGTGTGAAATGATAATTTAAAAATAGTAAAAACCCTCCATTGCATCCGCCTAAGAAAAAATGCGACGAGGGTCGAAACGTAACACCGCACTATAACTTACCAGACCTTTCCCAAATCAACGTGACTCTCGAGTCCAGATTCCAATTAGGTTCAAATAGGAATAAAACCCCGAGCCAGAACGCTCGCAACTACACATTACTCACTGCACCATGACGTACCTACACTATTATTATAGCATTTGGTTTAAATATAGATACATTGAAGTTAGTTTCAATTAAGATATGGCATTCATTCATATTAATTGATAATAACAACTTGACCAAATAAAGTAATTAAAGCGGTAGTTCGTTGTCGATATTAAGTGGTATCATATACCGAGCGAGGAATGTTTTGTTCTGAAGGGACGCGGGGCGATGAGACGTTTAAATTGCTCGCTAAAGAAGTCATGTTCGAGACATAGCGAGGCTGCACTTCGCGGGATTCGCGACCGTAACCATTAGCCGGGACAATTCGGGAGTAGTTACAATAGCATTCGTGTTTTGTTTTTGCGCATGCGACTGTCGCCAGTGCAGCGAGGCATAGAGGGCGCGGGCGCGGGCGCGGACGCGAGCGCGGGCGCGGGCGCGGCCTAGGTGGTGCCTGCGCATTCCGACGCGCGGACGCACCTCGTTGCTATTCCGCGCCCGCCTCCAGCGCCCGCGACCGCGCACACCGACCGCGCAAAAACACACAACGGCCGACCATTTTATACGTTCCAAAACGTTCCATCAATACATCGATACGCTCCGGCCGTCGCGTCGCCTTCTCAAATAACGCTACCATTTTGTTTTTGAGCGATTTGAAAGATTTCGTCTCGTGCTTTTTGCGAGCGCCAGCGGATCACGATTTACATCGGGAGCGGTGGGACGCGCTGTTAGTGGCGGGCGGTTAGTATTCCGCGAGCAGCCCGCTCAAGTCGTAACGATCAATGTTGGTTACTACGTAAAAACCCCAATTCCTCGTCTTTATCTAAAACTAAATGACACAAATATTTCGAGATTTAGTATTTACCCTGGTTACGTTACCGTACTTCGTACATCAATATTGGAAAATATGATATTATTCAGATTTTTAAGATCGACGAAATTTTTAATTTCTTCGTATCTACGTTTAGCGGAGTGGTCTGTCGACGTGTGCGACATAGACGCACGATATCAAACGCAAGTAGCTGTACAACATTTATTACCATTTACATGCAATGAGCTTAGTGGCCTGCTGTTTTCGTGTCAGGCTGTGGCGGAGGAGCGGGGGAGCGGGGGAGTGGGAGGGAGGAGCGCAGGGACCGTTACTTTTTATGGTACTCTTCAGGAATTTTGGCGCCACTGACCTTAGCGGAGGTAAAAACATAATCGTTAGGATAAATCTCCACACACACACGAGCACACACAACCAATATATGTATACGTAATTATCGATGTATGAAAGATTAATATGATTTTTTTTAATGTATTCACAGCTTATAGATAACATGAAGCTCTAGCCAATTAAGCTGTAAGTCCTTGTTGTAATATTTATTGCCAACATACAAGTAGTTTTTAATGTTAATTTAAATATAGCAAGGTGCTTTGTTTATACAGGCTAATGTAAATAAAATATTATCGATTATGTGCAATTAATCGATAATTACATTTTAATTATGTAACTTAACATGATATAATAAGGATAATTTAGTCTTATTATACAGTTATCTTGATTTTCTATGAATATATATTTATTGAATCATGCCTTGACTCCTGACATGTCACGTGGTTAGGACCCATTATCGTTGTGTTGGCAATAACTCAGGTTCTTTTACAGTTTCAAAAGGCAACAGTGTTATATTATTTATTGCTAGAAACATTATAATATATGTAATAATGCATTTGTTAATATTATAATTAGAGAAAAGAAAACTTAAATCTACCTTTTCTGATTATTTTAAAGACAACGTGTTGTTTGGCGGAGTTTAACACTGTGTTTTCCTTACTTATCTGTCTCTTATTACCTTAATGTACAGATCGAAATAATATTTGGCATGTGCAATCATGTATGCACTTTGCAAATTACGTATATAACAATATATGCAGGTACTTTAATGTAGCATTCTGTTAAAGGCATTATCTACAATAACGTTTAGGGGACAAAAACTCGAATGTTGCAAAACGAATTATCACCTGCAAATGATTATTTGTAAAAAGTTAATTAAAATTCGCATTTTTCCTTTTTTGTAGAGTTGCGCCGTGACATTGTTGATTGTAACGTCTTTACTGTAGATGGGTCTAACGCAGCGTCAGGTGTCCCGTTACAATGTCAAGGCATCTTTCAATGCTTAGCTCTTTATTATGTCTAATACACTCTGTATTAGACATTGTAAAATGATAATTGAAAATATTTGTATTTTCTGTATAAAAACTTAGGTAATTACTTAAAACTATCCCAGTGAAATGGGACAGCGTTCGACTTGAAACGTATAAGGTTGTGGGTTCGACCTAACAAGGGAATTTTCAATTTAGTAAGGACGTTAAGAGCGGTGAGTTCTGCGAATCATGTTTGGATTCTGGGTGGATAAAGGAGAACGGAGTGTCTGCTGACATGTATTTAAAGTTTGAAGTAAAGTTTTATTAATGTCTTTATTAATATTATAATTGAAAATTAATTCGATTCAAATGTGTGTTAAATTTTAACCTTCAAATGATTATGCAAGAATTAAATTCTAGGAGTAATATTCCAGTAATAAGCACTAATAAGATAATAGAAAATAATTATTTTAATTTTTTTTAAATAAATATTATCTTTTCTCTAATTATTCTACAATTAGGATTAGAAAATATTCTTTAAAAACGTATAAAGAAAAGCAAATAATTAAGCAGTATTATACAAGTGTCAGTTAAATTAAACATGTGTTAGAAACCAAATTAAATATTATCAAGTAATGTACTTTTAATTAATATATATATATAATTATATATATATATATATATATATATATATATATATATATATATATATATATTATACATGTATAACGCATGTATTTTTAGTATTCATTTTAAAATAATATCTAACGCTATCAATTAAGTCGTTTAATTTCTTAAACAAGGTGTTTTATATAATAAATATGTATAATTAATTTATTAATAAACAATATAACTAGAACGATCTAGAGTTCGATAAGCTTAAAATATTATTTTAAAGCCATCTTAAGATTTTTGTCCGTTTGTGTGTGTGTTTTTTATCTGGCACAGATAAAAAAATTAAAGTGCTATATATATATATATATATATATATATATATATATATATATATATATATATATATATATATGCAAAAACTTTAATAGGACCTTTCAAAATTAATTATGAATCTATTGTAAATGCCCTTCGGATAAAAAGCAATGAAAAGCAGTGCGGTGTTCCTAGCTTATCCTACTAGATACTTACTAGATCTTATGGCAGTGTATGGCGATTACCTCAGACTGAAGGGGCATTTGTGTTACAGTAAATAGGTATATTAAATCAAACTACCACCACGTCTTAGCTGTCGCTCGTACTGCTCTGGATTTTTGCAAAATTAATTCCATCTTTATATGGGTCCTATATTCGAAAAAGGTTCCAATTAAATATTTAAATGTTTTTACATATCAATAGGCGCGCGGTTCATTCCAGGCGTATATTTTCTTTATACAAATTTTCTCTTAACATGCAATGTTTGTATATAGTGAGGGTCTTGCCACTCCAACTTGATACACGAGTACCGTGTCTTCAACAGATTGAGCTGAAGTATACGCGTTTAGTTTGAGTTACATAATAACTACAAACAATCAAAATTATTGTTGATTTTTGATTCAAAAAGGCACTACAACAAAATATTAGACTATATTTTGTTGTAGCGAGCTTTTTGAATCAAAAATCAACAATATTGTATAAACCATCTAGTATGGATATCATTAACTTGTAGAGATTTATGTGAGAAATAAATGATTTTTTTTATCTTCACGCTTTTTATCGCGCATAGGAGGGTAGACAGAAAGTACCTAGTGTCAAGACACGTCGTACTTCGCTTTCCACTTAATTCGAGACATTGTGTGTTGAGTGGTGGAACTCAACGAAGCACTATGTTTTTACCAAAGCGTTGAGATGAAAATAATTTTAAATATAATCTCTCCCTCGAGTGGGGATCGAACCTACAACCGATTGCGTTTACAGTCAGACGCTGTCCACTGCGCCACGACCGGCCTCATGAAATTATGACACTTTTAATTTTTCATATGTTTTGGTATAAATGAAAATAGCCTAGTTAGTGAATGCAAAGTTGTAAATTACGCGGCGCTGAAATTTGCTTCACCTCCTTAGAAATATATATACTTATATAATAAAAATAAATATTCCTAAATTCGCAAAAAGTTAGCAATTTCTTCATAGTTTCTTAAGCTATATTTAATATAAACATTCGTTTTTCACTAACAATAGGCTTACCTTTACGATTATATCGCGCAAGCTTTACAGAAAGTACCTAGTGTCAAGACACTTCGTACTTCGCTTTCCACCGAATTCGAGACAGTACGTGTTGAGTGGTGGAACTCAACGCCGCACTTTTGTCTTTACCAGAACGTGGAAGTGAAAATAATTTTAAATATAATCTCTGTCCCAAGTGGGGATCGAACCTACAACCGATTGCGTTTACAGTCAGACGCTGTCCCACTGCGCCACGACCGGCCTTGACTTTGACTCTATATTATTTCGTTATTTTAATATGTAGCCCGCAAATACCATATAATAATAATATTTTAACATTATCAAGGAGTACAAATTCAAAATCAAAATATCTTTATTGCAATAAACTACTGAGAATACTTTAATGCATTTTCGAATCCTTTAGTAAGCTACCACAGGGTTTAAAAGCAATTCTTCTAATGTAAATACTTAATAATTCTTACAAACAAATTCAATTTTATATATTCGAAAGCACTATATATACTGTAAAGTGCGCTATGTGCTGATTATCCAACAAGGAGCAATATTTATATACAAAAAATCCTCTTTCCTCATACTAATGTATATAGGTACCTAATGGCTCGCTGCGCGCTGTCGCTGCGTACTGCCGCGATGCCGCCGCGATAACGCGCCTGGGAAACGAACTGTACCGGCTCGGCGCCTCTAACCTCACCGCTCCTAGAGGCTATACACTGAGTTTTTGCGTTATTACTATTTTATTTACTGTTTTATGACGATATCATGGCATGAGAATCGATTATTATAAAAATAACAAACTATTAAGGCCGTATATACCCAGTGGAGTAATATCGATCTGTAAATGTGAATGTGTTCAATAGGGTTCGATTTCCAGTCAGACAAATATTTATTATATACTATAATTTAATCATTTTCATTTCTACACTCTGTTTAGATAAAGCACAGAGTTGAGCGCCACTCAACACAAAATGTCATGAATTACTCGAAAAATAAATAATAAATCGATTGTTTTGACACTAACCTCCCTCTGGCTGGAAGTGTAAAACTGCAAAATAATAAGCTAAAAAACGTTTTTCATTACTTTTCAATAAATTTCCAATAACTTACACTTGTATAGTGTTATATCACTTTAAAATATACAAAGTGTCAGATAAAACAAATATAAAATAGCGTATTTTTGTCAAATAATGCTGAATTTTCATATAAAAATAAATTATATTTGTATAACAATAAAGATTGTGTCCGATATTCATTAATTAAGTAACTATAACATAATTGAGGCCGGTCGTGGCGCAGTGTGACAGTGTCTGACTGTAAACGCGATCGGTTGTGGGTTCGATCCCCACTGTGGGGAGTGATTATATTTAAATTATATTCACTTCCTCGCTCTGGGAAAAGACAAATTGCGGCGTTGAATTCCACTACTCAACACGCAATATCTCGAATTCGGTTGAAAGTGAAGTACGGAGTCTCTTTACACTAGATAGTTTCTGTCTTTACCCTGTTATGCGGGATAAAGCGTGAAGCTAAAAGAATAATAATATAATGGCAGCACATTTTTCATTTCCGTTAAAACTTTCATGAAATAGAGAACGGACCGATTCTACTTTTAATTCTTTTAATTCAAAATAAATATTGGCGGTAGATTGATATAATTAATTTTTGTATCAACTGACAGACGAATGCCACCTCGGTATACCTGCAAGTGTGACCACGGACTACTGTAAAGTGTTCGAAACGTCAGGCCTCCAAAATATATTTTCGAATACCAAAATATACGCGATTAATCCGTTTAAAATAGTTTCATTTGTAGTAATTAGAAACTAAATGTCAAAACAAATAACTTAACAAAACTAGATATTCTAAATGACCTTTTAAGTAATTATTCAAACACCGCCCATTGTCATTGTCATTCAGGGAGCGTCCCTTGCGATCACTTCTATTACGATCTCGCGGCAGAGAATGCTATTCATCTCTCAATCTTAATAACTTAACACTTAACTACAAAAGCAAGGACCTCGGTTTATAACGTAATTATACTAACTGATAGTTCAACTTAATCTGGACAGTGGTCATTGCTATCCATGGCGGGATCTAATGAGACTAAGCGACTAGAATAATGAACCCTAAACACATGTCTTCAGTATGGGTAGAAGGGTCAGACTATGCTGGGGTATTACTTATGATTATCTTACCTTATAGTATTCGCTTTCATAAATAATTCGCTTTTTTGTACTGCCTAATAGGATGGATGAATGATTTTGTACTAGTGTTACTTTGTCTCTATACGAATGAATACGCATCGAATTCTTAGTTTCACGCTTTTACTCCCTATCGCAGTGTAGACAGAAAGTACCTAGTGTCAACACACTCTGTAATCCGCTTTCCAACGAATTCGAGACATTGCGTGGTGAAACTCAACGCACTTTGTCGTTTTCCAGAACGGAGAGGTGAAAATATTTTAAATATAATCAGTCCTCCAAGTGGCGATCGAACTCACAACCGATCGCGTTTACAGTCAGACTCTATCTCATTACGCCACGACCGGCAAGTAGGTAGGTAGTTAATTTGTCGTATTAGAATAAAAAAAATGATTGTGAAATATTCCAGTCACTTAGCCGCTGCAATTTTGTCACGTTTCCTTGTGCGGTACAGCGTGACGCCAAACGTCGCAGGGCGTGCTGCGGTAGTGAGATGGCCCGAATGTTGCGCGCATATTAGCTCGTCCTCAACGGCCATTCTCACGTCAACGTCAGGTTAGCGCGAAACACACCGTTAATCATTCGACGACCGTGAGACTACTTGCGCCTGCGCATGCGCAATACTTCCCCGGCACTCCAGCACGTACGTCACTTGTAGCTTACATGCTAATTTACGTCTATGGAAATCGTGCAAACTACATCAACAATAGAGACGAAGGGACATTACGATATACTCGTTATTGCATATTGCGATCGATATGTACCTCTTGATAGATACCAGCGCGGCGTGCTCTCCGCACTCCGCCGCGGACATTGTGCGCAGGCGCGAAATACGAAACAATGGCGGTTTAAAATACAATGAGTGCGACCTGAAATACATAACGGCGACATTCCCGTCACGACTGCGTTTTCCTTTTTCGACTATTTTGTCCGCGGCGCGGCGTAGGAGAGGGAGCCGATCACGAGCCGACCACGAGCCGCACCGACCTCCGCTTATTAATAACGTGGCTTGAATCGCATATCTCGGCGAGATGACGCTGCTCACATCACCGTCGCTCCTTTACACCCACATCCCCGCTATAAAAAACGACCGGTATGGCCTTACCCCTTAATATTCATCGGAGCTCCTAATCGTATCTCGAGCATATAGATGGTGGTCGTGATCGCATAAGCTGCTCGTCACCTCGATGGTCGCTAATTGGCGTCCGCAATGCGGCGCGGGCGTGAGCGGCCCGACACCCCGACACGACGCCGCGCGCCAGCTCCCGCACTGGCTAGCCTAATTCTCGCGGCTGTTGCCGTTTAGCATACATTACGATGTAAATCGGGCTCGCCACCGACGTCTTACTTCGCACTGTTAGGTCTTACCATGAAGCCGGCGAATATGAACGCTCTGCACCAAGTTCTCGGTACCTTTTGCTCTGTTAGCTGCGTCAGTGCGCACGCTCTAGTCCTATACATACGCCCGTATACACCCACAGTGGTCTCAAGTGAATATTCAAATTGCCTAATTAGTGTGGCGGTCAAGAGGCCGCGTGTTTCAATAAGAATTACATATATGCAAATACTAATTCCTGGCAAACTACTCAGCATAATGTCGTGAATGTTTCTCTAAGGATTTTATATCATGAGAAAGTTGATCCTGGGACTGTGATATCTCAGTCCATACATAATGATACCGAATTGTGCCTCTACTCGCTACTACTTTAATACGTCTATTTAAATTCAAACAGCCCTAGTGTTGATTACGTGGTGTCGCGGCATCCACTGCACCTCTGTACATGTAGATTTATAAAACTTTCTAGTTTTAGATATTGCAGCTCATGCGTATGATGTACCCGGAAACAGAAAAGTCTATATTTATTTGAGATTATATTGTGGAAAAATTTTTTTTTAGCTTCACGTTTTTATCCCGTATAGCAGGGTAGACAGAAAGTACCTAGTGTCAAGACACTCCGTACTTCACTTTCCACCGAATTCGAGACATTGCGTGTTGAGTGGTGGAAGTCAATGCCGCACTTTATCTTTTACCAGAGCGAGGAAGTGTAAATAATTTGAATATAATCACATCCCCGAGTGGGAATCGAACACACTATCAATCGCGTTTACAGTCAGACGCTGTCCCTCTACGCCGCGACCGGCGTTTTATCTTTCGTATATAAGCGAAGTACGGAGTGTCTGGACACTAGGTACTTTCTGTCGACTCTGAAAAATGTGAAGCTAAGAAAATAAATAAATAAATAGCTGAAACACCGGTGTTTATTATAAACATGAAATTATAAAATATCTATTACATAATGAGCTTTGTATTAAACTTTCAATAAAAATTTGAGAATTATTTCAGTAAAAAATTTTTAATCTTTGAACAAAAAAGAAAATAGTTACTTGTAGTCATGTGTAATTGTGCTTATATAATAAAGAAATTTGAATTTGTATATAAATACGTGAAATAAACAAACATTTCAATAGTAAAGTCATAATTATCGTGTACGGCACACTTAATAGACTTGTGGTACATTGTGTATATACAATATATTGCGCGAATTTCTAATAACCTGTTATTAACCTATTAAATGATTTACTCAGTAAGATTTTTTTTAATTTTTTTTGATATAAAATACCCAATATTTGGATAATCACAATGATTTTGATAATTATCTGTTATAATTCTCCAATCTAGTCGAGTAACCACGCCGGTCGTGGTGCAGTGGTATCGCGTACTGTAAATGCGATCGGTTGTGGATTTGATTCTCACTTGGAGTAATGATTATAATTAAATTATTCTCGCTCTAGTAAGACAAAGTGCGGTGTCGGTGAACATTTCGCATCCGCCCTGCTATGCGGAATAAAATTGTGAAGCTAAAAAAATGCAGGCCAACTAAGGGTGGCGTTGAGTTCCATCACTCAATGTCTCAAGCAGATAAGAAGTACGGAGTATATAGAGATGTATGTATATGTGTGTATATATATATATATATATATATATATATAGATTTTATTGTTTTATGCACCTCTCTGCACTCTCTTACAATATGTTTTTTTGGTGGTTGCTTTGAATAGATTACTTCTAGCGATAAGGCAGCCATTGTACATATATGTTTTTTTTTTTGTAAAAAAATATTTTATGTATTTTATTTTGTTTATGTGCAACAGAGACTAGGATCTCTATGAAATAAATAATGATAAATTTCGCTACCCTTTTAATTTTTTTTAAGTACATCGAATAAGGAAGTAAATAGACACTAGTAGTAAATATGAGTGGGAGGAATAGTTAAGTTAAACTCACAATAAGTATAAGGAAAAACTTATATGATATGATTGTGAGATGACATATGCGTTATGTATATGGCTATTGTTGACTTCAGTCCAAATCCTTAAATTCAGGTAAACATGGATCTTTCATAATGCACTAGGAATGCAATTCGGTGTGAAGAAATAACACGATAGACCGGTATGTTTAAATATTGCTCGACGAATATTTCCTTAAAATAGGTATATGGGTATCTTCTCTTTCACTCTGAGGCGGGTTCGGGACCCTTACCACCCAAAGGTCTTCAAAGTAAAATTGTGTAAAATAGAAATACATTTTAAATTAAACTATTTTAAACGGATTAATCGCGTTTATTATGTTTCTAACACGTTACAATAGTACGTGGTTAAAGGTAGACTAAGCGTGAAATAGTGTTGTACAATATTTTTTTTGGTTAATAAATATAACATAGAAAGAGATCTTAGATATAAGTCCTCCTGTTGCTCATAAATCAGATCAGGAAAATAAAAATAATCAATATCGCTTCAATGTATGTACATATGTATCTACTTGGATTTTTCTCCAGCATACATTCGAAAATATTATAAAATAAAAAAAAAATATAATATATATTATGATCATCCGTACAAAACATGGAACAACCGATCATAAAGATAAACGTCTGACAAAGTCAGGATGTAACATGAATGGTTCTTGCAAGCTGCCGTGTGAACTGCGGAAGACGGCCGCAGGCGCATCACGTTGGAGGCGACGAGAGCAGCCCTTATCTGTCACGTGCCCCCTCGCACCGGCTGCCGAGCCTCGTCCCGTCCAGCACGTATCCCGCACCGGAAATGTAACTTTACCTCCACCGGGACATGTCCGCGGGACGTGCGCCGACTGCCGTGAGACGTCGTGACTGCGTGTTTTTTGTAGCTTCCTCCAGCCCTTCACACGCTGTTACCTAATAATACTATAAAACTATTATAAATATTACTGTAGGCACCACTAGGTAGGTATTAGATTGGACTTTTAATGGATAAGATATATTTATGATAAACTTTCTTAACGGACTTGTTTATTTAAATTACATACATACATACATAAATACATACAAAATCCATACACAGAAGTAAAATAAATGTAAGGTATAATAATCCAAAGTATATAAGCACAGTGTCAATGCCAGCTATAAAGCAAGGCATTTTTTTTTGAATGTGCTAATTAAAGTCGGTTGTGGCGCAGTGAGACAGTGTCTGACTGTAAGCGCGGTCGGTTGTGGGTTCAATTCCCACCCTAGGGAGTGATTATATTTAAATTAATTTCACTTCCTGGCACTGGTGAGATAAAGTGTCTTGAATTCGGCAGAAAGCGAAATACGAAGTGTCTTGACACTAGGTACTTTCTGTCTACTTTGCTATGCGGGATAAAAGCGTGAAGCTAATAAAAAATATGCAGTAATAACTAATTTCTTAATTTTTCGTTATAGTTTCATCAAAATGAAGTCAAATCAAAGCCAAAAATGTAAGTTAACATGACACACTGTCCAAACCGGATGTTACAAAAATAATTGCTTAGATTTTTGCATAAACAGTAGTACAAAATGTCTTATACAGAATGGAAGCATCTCTGATCATCATCTCTACATATATTAGTAGCGGGAATTGTAAAAATTGCAAAATAATATACCTTTGTAGTCCTGTAGATAAGTTAAGGACAGCGTCAGCCTGTAATGACAGTGGTAATGGGTTCGATTTTAATTCAGATGAAGGGTTCCGTCACTCAATACAAAATATCTTGAAATCGATCGGTGGAGAGTAGATAGTCATGGTACGAGGTTCTTATTGGCAATGCGGAAAAAATCAAAACCAGATTATTATACCTGTTCTTTTTATAGGAAAATGGGGCAAGCGACCAGAAGGGCCACCTTATGGTAAGTGGTCGCCATAGCTCGTGTACATCTACAACATTAGAATTATAAATTGTCGGCCTTGGAATGGGAGTGAAAGGAGATGAATGAAAGGATGGGTTTGTGTTTAAAAGTATTTTTTAAGAAATATATATGTACAATAACAATACCAAACAATTTGAACTGAATGTTGAAATAGAACAAGTATATACTTTACCAGGCTAGTTAGACTCCATCAAAAGTTAACAAACATTTTACACTTAAAAAAATTAATAAAAACATTGCAGTCATATCATTTAAAATGAATTAAGTACTAAGTGATAATTCGTTATTTCATTATAAAATAACGTTCTTATACATGAATGTGGGTAGTTTGAAAATAGTAACAATATAAGCTTGCGAGCGGACCCTCCGCGCGCCCCTCATACTACTGTACAGGCGACAGCGGGGACGCTGCACGCGGAGGACGTCGGTTGGGTGACGAATTCACTAAACTTGTTTTGTACATTTGCACGGAAATAAAACATAGTGATGGGGCACGTAATGGGGCTGTCAGTGCTATATCTGTCTACATATGCTAATTCAGATATTTTAGTTTGGCCGATTTTCGAAATCAAGTTAATCAAATGTGTTTTACTTCGTGCATTATAATTTATTTGTCAACTTACATATATACTCTTTTAATGTAGTTTAATATGTAATTTAATTAAGTTACTTTTAAATGGCGTATAATTTGTTATTTTTAGTGCTTTGAATTTGAATAATTTGAAGTAAATTATAATTGGTAAGGCAGGGTACTCCATACAGGACAAGCATAGGTATTGCATGGACGTATTAGACTGGGATAAATACTTAACTACAAAGTTAAGTGAGCTGAGGTTAGTGTTTCTATTAAGTACCGGGCTGAGTAGGCCAAGAGACTTTAGCCCTTTGGTTCTGAGATGGACTATTTGTTTCGAGCAATTAACGATTTTGTCAAATAACACTCCCAAGTATCGCAAAACAGTTTCCTCTGAGGGCATAACTGCTAGCAGCTGAAAACAATAGCTTTCATTCTGGTGTCGTTAATCTTTAATTTTCCCTTTGTAAAGCACTCACTGCAATGTATCTATGGGAATGGAATGGAATAAAGGGTGGGTGGTAGTAGGGAAAGCTGGCTTACATAACATGGAGCCGGAACACATCATCAGATACTTGGCGAATCGTTTTTGCCATGATAGTGATCGCGAGCCAGTCAGAGGATCTTCTAACCTTCTACTGTCAAATTACTGGGGAATTATATTCTACCCCGTCCATCACAGGGGAATACTGTAGCAGCTGCGGGGCTTACATCTGTTAATAAACAAATAAAAACGAGCCCACTCAATACGCTTCACGCAGCGAAAAACAAGTGACTGATGACCACGCAAATATATGTGTTATCTATAAGGATGTATTGTTAATATCTATTTATACTTTTTAAATAAATTCATACTTGTCAACTTGGAATTATCATTAAAATTACAAAGTACACTATAAAGCTACACGTGTTATATTTGCAAGCATGATATAACATAATTTGATTTTAAAGTTATATATTTTAAATTCATTTAAAGATTATTCACGTACAAAATGTATGATAACTGTAAATGTGGAAGATTTCCACCGAAGGAATACATTTTGCATTATATAATGTAATGATATTGACATATTATTCGGGAAAAAGAAGAATTTAAGTAATTGTTAATATCGGGAGGTGATAGAAAAAATGTGGTGGCATGGTGAGTGGGTCTGTTGCGGCCACCTGGGCGACATTAGCATTGTATTGTAATACGAAGCAAGCGCGCGAGACGCGGGGCCGCGCGGCGTAGAGCCTGAAAAAACAATACAATTGTTAAATTAATGAATTATTTAACGTAATGTAGGCGGCCGCGAGTGGCTGCGAGTGACCGCCCTTGTAACGCCACATTGTCGATACCAACACTACTGCACGGAGCATACTGATATATATATATATATATATATATATATATATATATATATATATATATATATGTATACATACTTTTATTCCCGCAACAACAATGCCCCACCGTCACCTCGTCATTTATCTTTAATATTATTAAAAGTGGACATTATGAAGTGTGAACAGCAGCTTATCTGTTAACAATTGTAATAAATTTAAATAAATACATGGCGATGTCTCCTCTGGCAGTCGCCCTCATTACTATGGATCTATAAACGCGCCGAAATAGTCGGTCGAGTGCTTGCCGAGTGTTCTGTTTATATTTCCGAGATAGAGTCTAGATTCGCGCGGCCGCGGTCGCCGCGCCTCATGAAGGTGATGAATTCTTGTTCGGAGGTGAGCAGTGATTGACGCGTCGATCGCATCTAAATAATGCGGCGCTGGCGAACTGTATTCATGAATACCATGAATACCTGACGCGCGCTTTATCTGAGAAATTAATCGAAAATAATACCGTTTATAGCTGGCTTAATAAGGTTAATACGCATCAGAGGTGGCTGCGAGGCCGTGCGTCAGCTCCGACCTTGGTGTCCAAGGTGTTCTGACAAAGACTGCGCACTGCCGCATGCCTCGCGCCTCACGCCTCACGCCTCACGCCTCGGGCGGAGCTCGGCGCAGCTACTTTGGATTCCGAGTCGCGGCGTTCGACGAGTTATTACCGAGAGTGTCGATTGTGATTCCGCGGACGACGTCGGCCGCTGCGCATACGCAAGCAGACTGCCAGCGTTAGAAAACTATACGTGCCCGGAGATACGTGCGCGAGCGGCGGACACCGCCTGGCAACCGGCCGGCCACTCGTCAACGCACTTGATGCAGTGCGAGCTGAGATATTATCTGAGTACTCAAATGAGGTCCTAACTGTTCACTTCCCAGTGTCTGCGCCGTGAAGACGACACCATCCTTGTAAAGAAGTCGAAGACGATGTGCCTCCGATAACACTGATTCATATTTGCTATTCCCAGATACTTACATCTTTGAAACAGCTACAGTAGCATAACCTTTCACAGAGTACTTGTTGGTCAAGCTACAATAAATATACAAAAGTTAGGTTGTTTATTTTTAAATAGTCTTAGGAAAAAGCAATATACTTAATTTATACAATATCTTTAAAATTGAACCGGAAATCGAATGTTTCTTGGTCTTAACAGACAAAAAAAACCTTTTTTTTATTACGTACCTAGTAACTAATAGTACGTTAAATACCTTAATTAAGTATTTAAATTCAAACTCGAAGCCATTTCAAATGCGTTGTGTCAGCCACTTTCTTGGCAAGTATGTCCACCGCCACTGTACATATTGTCACAGTACTGTCGACTTACAGTAAATACTTGCTAGCTCCATATTTATTAAATTATAAAGAGAAAAAAAAAAGTGAATAGTATATAGCACGGGTAAGTAGTACAGGTCGAGGAGGCGGTCGCAGGCGAGCATCACGCATGTCCGTCACGTCGCCGGTCGTATCTCCACGGTTACCATTATTTCCTTTTGTTTTAACAGGAACATCTCGTTCTTGGAGAAATGGATAAATATACTCGATCGCTTTCCCAATAGACTACGTACATTCCGATATCTATTGGAAATTATTGTAATTTTTACAATATTTTATGCAAAATGTATGATTGTTTACCTAAAATAGTTAGAACTATGTAGGTACATTATTTGAATATTTAATATGTTTGAATAGTTTTTTTTGATTTCATATAACATTTTATGTAATTTGAAGGAATGATTGTATTTAAATAATTTTCCTTTTCTCGCTTGTGTATAACGCGGCGTTGAGCTCCGCCACTCCTGTCCCGAATTAAAGCTGAGTACAGTGTAAAAAACAAATGAATACAATTTTCGTATGAATATCGTTTATGGAGTATCTATGTTAATTTTTTTTGTACCTAGTGTAAAAACACTCCGTACTTCACTTTCCACTGAATTCGAGACATTGCGTATGGAGTGGTGGAACTCAACGCCGCACTTTGTCTTTTACCAGAGCGAGAAAGTGAATATAATTTAAATATAATCACTCCCTCGAGTGGGCATCGAATCCACAACCGATCACGTTGACAGTCAGACTCTGTTCCACTGCGCCACGATCGGCCTCAAATTTTTATACTAAAACTTTAAAATAATCTATGGAATAATACTCTTGAAATGGCTCTTTCAATTGGCCGGTGGTTTTTTGTTTTGAAAATATTTACGAGGGAATTTGTAAATGGCATCGCTTTTCAAAACTTAGTTTATAATAAAACAACGAGGGATCGTTTAGTAATAAACAAAGTATGTATAAATAAAATATATATAAGAATCACGTTTAATAATCAAAACAGTTGACATATATTAAAGTAGATACTTCGTATTAATATATATTAATGTAAGCACTTAGCTTTAATGATACGGCATTACAGCGTGCGTGCAGCCATCGGTGCAATTAGTTTCCAATATACTTTTTATTATAATAAACTTACCATACGTATAAACGGTCTTAATATATATATATATATATATATATATATATATATATATATATATATATATATATATATATATATAATAGTGTAGATGGAAAGTACTTAGTGACAAGACACTCCGCACTTGGCTTCCCATTGAATATGATGCGTGAAATTCAGTGGAACGCAAAGTACAGAGTATCTTATCTGGGTGCGTTTGAAAAACCATGTGTTGACAACGCGTTGCCTTAGCAACGCGTACGTCACTTTATATAAACATGCTAGTGTGTGTTACATTTATTTTATCAATTTAATATATTTTTATGCATTATTTTAAAACATATTAGCATTCTGCACTCCTTCTCTATGCAACTATAACTGCCTAATTTCATATTCTCGTATTCGCGTAATTTTCGTAAAAAGAGGACCACAGATTTTGTTTAACGGATTAATATATAGATACTATAGTAGATACTATAGTGTAGTATATACATTTATCATGTATACAGATGTAGTTACAGTTGAAGTAAATGTCGAGTAGATCAGTTTATCTCGCCGGCGCTCGTCAGCAGTCACGTCGCCATCGCATCTCTGGCGCCGGAGTCCTCAGTACGTACTCATGCAAATGAGTTGACAGACCACGTGCGTTTCTGTACGCCGCGAAATACAAAAGCAAATATATCTACGTACTTGTATATGTGTATTTAGTTAGTTACGTGCTCGCCGAAAAACACATTTGGCTTGCATAGTTGTAATATAAAAAAATTTTAGTTATTTTTGTATAATTTGTTTGTATATATTGCGAATAAAATTATTTAAAACGTCTCGAATATAAGTGAATTAATTCTCTACGTACGTACATTTAAGTCTTGGTAATTATCAAATTGGTGGGGCGTTCTTTGCAAGTGGACTTTTTGCTTTATAGAAGAAAAAAAAATAAAAAATTCACCTTTACCGCGGGGAACTCCCGCATAGCAAAATGGCTTTAACCCAGTGTCACCATTCTCTGTTTTCTCAAAGGAAACAAACATAGCAATGGTACATAAATATTAATAAATACCGAATCAGAACAATATATTTTAGTTAATTTTAACTATTTATATATAAACTAAACAACTTTCTTACATACAATTTCGTAATTTGACGTCATCCTGTACTTCCTTTTAGTTTATATATCATGAAATACCTCATCAAATAAAAATATATAAAATTAGAGTGTCCGTTTGTAACATCTTTTCATATATTTTTGTCTATAAATATATTTTTCCTTACATAATTAATTTGAGGCCGCTCGTGGCGCAGTGGGACAGCGTCTGACTGTATACGCGATCGGTTGTGGGTTCGATCCCCACTCGGGGGAGTGATTATATCTAAATTATTTTCACTTCTTCGCTCTGGTAAGATAAAGTGCGGCGTTTAGTTCCACCACTCATCACGCAATGACTCGAATACGGTGGAAAGCGAAGTACGGAGTGTCTTGACACTAGGTACTTTCTGCCTACCCTGCTACGCGGTATAAAAGCGTGAAGCTAAAAAAAAAAATTAAAAAAAAATAAATTGAACGAAGTACGTTATGTAATTAGGCTTGTTATCGTTGTTTATAGTGTAATTTATTGCCACAATATAGGTGTTACTTAGGCAAATTTTCGTCATCCATAACGCAGAGCGATGTGAACTGGCTATTACCTTTAATCACTAGTTGCCGGTCATCGCACGTCGCTTAATAGACACGCATTTATAAATATTGATGATGATGGCGGGCACTTGCAAGGAAATTAGAAAATTATAAAAAAAAACAATATTATGTGAAAATGTTCATGTTATATCTACTAGTGACCTGATCTATGAGTCATTTTATATTGCACAATATTATTGGAGTGATAAGTTTGAGTTGTTCTTACGAAAATCCTTTGGACTCAGAATATGATATTCGCTGTCTTATTAAATGCCTTAGAAATTCATTTATTTAATGAAATAAATATTACACACACTATCAGTTGTTTTATTTGTTCCAGCTTCACACTTTTATCCCGCTTAGCAGAGCAGGCAGAAAGTATTTAGTGTTAAGACACTTCGCTTTCCGTCGAATTCGAGACATGGCATGTTGAGTGGCGGAACTCAACGACGCATTTTGTCTTACCAGAGCGGGACACTGAAAATAATTTGAATATAATCATTACCCCGAGAGGGAAACGAACCCACGACTGGTCGCGTACAGTCAGACGCTGTACGGCCTTAGGTGGTTGACGAAGCCTTTATAAGTAAAAAACATTATAAACATCGTTCATTGCTTAATTAACTTAACTTGTTCTTTTCTTCTATGTCAAAAGCGTGGATACAATTTTCTTAAAAAAAAAAACAAATCCGAGTTCATTTTAGACCTAATTCTTTTAACTAGAGGCTAACAATTAATTTTACACAAGGCATTATTGTACACTATAATATTTTATAATATCTTGTTAGTATAATGCATCTATTACTCTATACTTTCATACATATGTTACGACAAAAACGCACTTTGTATGTACAAAGGTATGAATTGCAATGGACTTATTGGAACTAATTAGTTTACTTTTTGCGTATATATTGTATAGGCGAGTATGTACGTACCTCATACTACACACATATATGAATATGATAACTGCCTACTTCTTAATATACTCCATCTAAAACATATTGACAAAACAGTATAAAACATTGAGCCCAAATATTATTTGTTAGAAATAATCTATATATAAGAGAATGCTATTTATATGAATATTATACAAATTTTAAAGTGTTATTCTATACTTAGGATTGGAATAACGTTTCGAAAATACGTATATAACTACTATGTTAGGTAAACAGGTCGAAATTTAAAACAAAAATAAACAATAAAATGTAAACTAGTGCAAGAATAGTAGGCAAGACACTCTGTTCTCCGCTTTCCACGCCTATTCAAGGCATTGCATATTGAGCACAGGGATGCTGCGTTTTGGAGCGGGGGTAGTTTAATTTTAAAATAATCGTTCCCCTGAATGTGCCTCGAACCTTAAATAACACGTTTTCTTTATATTATTTTATAGCTTCACTCTCTTTATCACGCATAGCAGGGTAGACAGAAAGTACCTAGTGTCAACACACTCCATACTTGCTTTCCACCGAATTCGAGACTTTACGTGTTGAGTGGTAGAATTCCACGCCGCACTTTGTCTTACCAGAGCGGCTCATTTTAACAAATAATAATATATTTTTTTATGTAAACGTGGTAGTAGTGGTGATGAGGCCGGTCGTGGCGCAGTGGGACAGCGTTTGACTGTGAACGCGATCGATTGTGGGTTCGATTGCCACTCTATGAAAAGATTGTAATTAAACTATTTTCACTTCCTCCTTCCACTTTGGTAAGACAAAGTGCGGCGTTGAGTTCCAGCACTCAACACGAAATGCATCGAATTTGATGTAAAGCGAAGTACGGAGTGTCTTGACACTGGGTACTTTCTGTCTACCCTACTATGCGGGATAAAGCGTGAAGCTAAAAAAAAGAAATAAACATGAGCAATGAATAAATACAGTAATTAGTGTCCTACTAAGATGTAATGATGTAAATGGCTGTCTATACAATGCGAAGTGTCCCGGCAGGTGTGGCTGCAGTATGGCTGTGGCTGTAACAGGCGAGGATATTTCGTTAGACCCGACGCGGTCCAGGACGACATTCCAGCCCGCCATTTTTATAATTTCTGCCAATTGCCGTATGTTCTTACCTCACTTTAATCGTTGATATTGGACGGACAAGTTTCAAACTAATTGAGGTACTCAATATTTACAGAAAGTAAACATATTTTTCGATATATTTAGCAATTTATAATTCAGTTTCACCATTTATCTGGTAAAACTAAATTATTAAGAGGTCTTAGTAAGAGGTCCGGAGAATTGACGGAGGGAGGACGTTAGAATTGAAAAGAGGACTCACTGATACAAACATAACCATAGGAGATTTTTTTTTAGATTCACGCTTTTATCCGGCATAGCAGGGTAGACAGAAAGTACCTAATGCGTGCTGAGTGGTGGAACTCAACGCCGCACTTTGTCTTATCAGAGCGAGAAAGTGAAAACAATTTTAAATATAATAACTCCCTCGAGTGGGAATCGAACCCACAACCGATCGTGTCTACAGTCAGACGCTCTCCTACTGCGCCACGATTGGCCTCAGACGATCATAGGAGTTAAAAATCATTAAATCCAGTCAAGTATTTCTATAACGCAGTATGTTATGTGCACTGTACACTGCCATTTAATTGCAATGCTTGGAATTTCCTTATAATAATTCAGATTGTATTTATCTTGTATCTCATATAGATAATAAGTTATATAACGTTATAAACTAAACTGTCTTCATACTTTGAGGTTGGAGATGTATGTAGATAAAAATGGTAAATAATTCGATTTTATAATGTAAAAATAAAATACAAAACAAATTAATAGCTATAAAATCAATTAGAAAATATGTTGCCATCGGCTCCAACCGCTATGCTCGCTAGCTCACGGGAGTGTCGATCTGCGACGCCAAGAATGTGCTTTGTATGCATTCCGTGACGATGTTAAAATCGCAAGTCCTACATATAATTCTACATATATACGATTTTTCTATGAACTTACGAAGGTATAGTGCCTTATATAAAATTATTCAATTTTAAAGAAAAAACAGTGTAGCAAAACTAATGGCGGTTATATGCCTGGTAATAGAACACCAAATATTGACTTTTAATTTTTTTCTGTTTGTCTGCACTTCTGTACACGTTGATCTCGAAAACAGATTAATCGATTTTAATGTAGTTTTCATTATACTATGATTATTTTATTTTTTACGTGAGGAAATCCGTTAGGGATATCAGCTTGATTGGAGATTCAGGGCGGGTTATGTGGTACTCCAGATGTAGATCGTATACCCACTAACACCTCACGGTGGTCCTCCTCGACTGCCTCTAGCCGCGCTACGGGAAACTATGACAATATTACCTTAACATTTTATAATTGTTTTATTTCAAACCCTCCATAAATAAGCAAGTAGTATAAATTTAGAATATTTTTTTTCGATTATTTCTTTCTTTCAATAATTTCTTTTAAAAGCATTTCATTTTGTTTTCTAATTTCCTAATCGACCAACAGAAATTCAGGGAAGTTTTAACAAAACATCAGTTTCATTGTAAATAACGAGACGCGTCGCACAAAAATTGTGCAATTTATTTAATAAAAAAAAAACAAGAATAAAAAATTACACGTATATATAAATTACTACCTAAAGCTGTTTAAGGTAACAATATTAAAATTATATAAAATTGTATAATAACTTTAAGCGGTGACCATATTGTAGGCATAATTGGTGCGTAGGCGCAGGTAGGTATTATGTATATATCATGGCGGGTGACAGTCACTCGGTGCGAAGCTGACGGCTCTCATGTTACCGCTCTCCGTTCTCCTCGTCCAGCCTTTATATAGAATAATATGATATTTCATTATTGATAATGTACTGCAAAAAGACATTTTAAATATTTATATATTTTTAAGGCAAACAACGCATCTGCAGCTACCCTGATTCGACCCTCGTTTGCCTTGCCTGTCCTATATAAAAAACTTAAGCATATCAGTGTGGTTACAGAGAATCTAGTGTCAAGACATTCTGGTCAACTTTCCAATTGAAACTAGACGTACAAAAATTAATTATATCAAACTACCGCCATCTGTTTCTTAATTGCCTCGCGTACTGTCCTGGATTCTTGCAGAATGAGCTGACTGTTTTTGGTGTGGTGAATTTGAGACTATAAACGTCAGTTTTCCAAAAATATATTTTGGAATACCAAAATATACGCGATTAATCCGTTTAAAATAGTTTCATTTAAAATAAAATAGATGTTTTACTGTGTAAACATAATATTTATATATTTAGTTTTGGTTTTTGTCACTTTTCACGCTGCCTACAGTACTTACTTTACTAAAGGGGAAGATGGAATGCGAGGTGAATTACTGATGTGAATTTAATACAATATTGTAAATATTATTAATACTATATTTCTATAGTCTATATATTAACAAGTGAAGCAAATCTTTTAAAGAAAATTACGCAAACGGAGAACTGTTCAGGATGCTAATTTATCTTTTAAATATTGTGACACACACTACTATGTGTTTGTCTGTGTTTATATGCTATGTTTATATAAGACAAACGTTGCCATGGGCAACCCGTTGTTAACGCATCAACTAAGACACTAGCATGTAAAAAAAATACAATACAATTTACGCTTGGTAAAATGAAATGGTATGGCAAAAGACACAGCTTGAAAATGATACGAATTAAAAAAAAAACTATTAATTAAGATAAGAAATCTGATACAAAGTGCACTGTGAACTGTATGAGAATATGCACTTGTATCGCTTTATTAAAGCGACTAAGACGATGTTCGGTATGCAAGGGCTGCCATTACTGAGATGCACGTTGCACGTTGTAATCCCAAGAACTAATAACAATAACATAATGATTTTAATTCGGCTCCAGCTGAGAGATCGAAAGTGAATTTATTTCCACATGGCAGCCGGGAGCAGTCGCCGCACAGTCGCTAGGGTGACTGCTCGTTAATGGAATATTATTTTGTCCGAATTAATTACGTACACTTTAAAATGAGTTGGTATAATGACTATGGATTTTAAATCATTCAAAACGTCATGTTAAAATAGATAAAAATTTGTTTTATATTAAATGTGTAAAAATGAGGCCGGTCGTGGCGCAGTGGTACTGTGTTGGACTGTAAATGCGTTGAGTTGTGGGTTCGATTTGCACTCGGGGGAATGATTATATATAAACTATTTCTATTTTCTTGCTATGGTAAGACAAAGCTTGGCGTTGAGTTTCGCCACGTTGTGTTTTGAATTTGTAATTAAACATTTTACAATTACTACTGACACTTTCGCAGACACAAGCACAGATATTCAACGATGAATTTTAGCCGCGTTTCACACGCGTAACAGTTAATAGCTTAGATAATTAAAATATTACAACTGGAACATCATAACCTAAATATTATTTGCTTGGTAAAATAAATATATATATATATATATATATATATATATATATATATATATATATATATATATAATATAATATAATATAGAGATATATTTTATGTAAAATTGGTATATATTAAAGATTAATTTTAAAAATACACCGAAAATCGATAGAGAGAGACCCCGAAGGGATACGGTAACGGAAAACGTAGCTACTGTTCTTTGTAAATTTAAAGTAAATTAATTTGTTGATTATTCTAAAATTTTTATAAATTATTTTTTAATTTTAAAATGACATGCAAAAAGTATCATTGAAATAACTTACAAATATCATATGACAGTTTAAACGTCATGCTTTTGATTGTCGTGTTTTAGGCGGGAAACAAAAAGATGGCTGTCGTAACAATAGACAACAGACTTGGTTGCCACTTGGCGCCATGTTAAAATACAAAAATTGTGAATTTATTTATTGAATATTATATTGAATGGATGAATTGTATTATTTGTAGCTAAAACGTGGAAAAAAATGTATTAAAATAATCATCGACCGGAAGAATGAATATTCTTGTAAAGTCGATTTAGTTTGATGCAACGGTTTCTTTATAGTTATATAGAAGTATGTAATGCTCATGAATAATAATATGTGAAATTAATATTTTACAATTACGCCCTGAAAAACGACGCGGCGTTGAGTTCCGTCAAGCTTCTTGTAATTTGTTTTGAGCAAAAAATTGACAATGGAGTATTTCAGTAGTTTTTGGTTCTTTTATCTATCTTATTATATATAAGAGAGATATGAGATATGTTAGTCAAAATAATATACACGTAAAAGTACAGTATGTAAACAGTATGCAGCGTGGCGACCGCAGTCGGGAGCTCTCCGCTACTATTGGAGTCCACCCCGCCCACTCATTATATTCTTATAATATAAACTCTGTTTTTAACCGCGCTACCACGTATACAAGATTTTTAATATTACAAAACAACACACAATTATAGACCTTATCCACTTAAATTAAAAGGTTATTTTGACGTGAAATATTAGATTAAAAAATTGACATTGCACAAAATTCCAACAAGGCACAGTAGCCAAAGTGAGGTGAAAATGCAGTAAAAAATGATTTACATACTGAGGTGTGTTATTATTGGAGCTATGCCTTCGATATTATTAATAGCAGATATTTTGTCATAATTAAGTTAGGGGTTTTAAAAACACGGGCTTTATTTTGTGGTAGGTACCTACTTGCAGGAGGCTTTAATGGCTACTTTAGACGTCAATTACTGTCCTTGTGACTTACTTTTTTTCCTTAAATATGAATCTAGCTATAATTATATCTAGATATATGTATAATCAATATTGTATTTAAATGCTTAAATGTAAATTTGGTGTAATTTTAGAAATAAATACACATCTTCACGCTTCATCCCGCGTAGCAGGGCAGTCAAAGAGAATATAGTGTCATGATACTCCGTTCTTTGCTTTCTTTTGCGGGGAAATAATTTTAATATAACCTTACCCCTCAATGGGAACGATAGTTATATAGTCAGATGAGTTAAACGAACAGACCTCCTAAGAGGAAATATAGACTTTAAATACGAAATATATAACTGATGCGTGGTGGAAAATAAATTTTCAATACCTAAAACTGTACTAGTACCTACATATGTAGTATGTATAACAATATTATTATAGTATAGTATCCTTTAGTACATTCGAAGAACTCTTAAGGTTATCAATCGACCCATTTTCTGGCGTCTTCTGATTTATTTTGTATAAGAAAAAAAGCCACATAAAAACTTGACAAAAACAAAAGCAATTTACATAATTTCAAACAATTATTATAATAATATCAAGTATCTATATAGATATGAGATATATTCCAAGAGCATCTGATGATTTTCATTATAAAACTCCGAAGCTGTCATTGCGAAATGTCCTCTCATTTATCTTCACGTGAAATAAATGACCAATATGTAGGAAATTAACACTCTCGAGCTTAATTTTTATTGAGAAGTGTTTTTTTCACGCTTTATCCCGCATAGCGGGGTAGGTAGAGACGGCCTAGTGTCAAGACACTGTCGACTGTATTCCAGTAGAAATCGAGATATTGCGTGTTGAGCGTTGAGAGAGTTGAGAGTTGAGTTGAGAAAGTTGAGTTGAGCCGAGAAATGAATATAAATTTTAATTACAATCATTCCCCCGAGCGGGAATCGAACCTACAACTAGTCGTGTTTACACTCAAACGGTGTCCCTATGTGTCATGATGTTTTATTTTTTTTCATTCTTTTGTTAAGGCATTCCATTTTATCCACTTATTTTAAAGCGTAACTTAACGCTGTGTGCCTATCATAGTATTTTTTTTTAGTAAAATTATTAAAAAATATTTTTGTATAGTAAAAAGAAAATATGGGCTTAGATTATCGTAGCGAGATGAGACAGTGTCAGACTGTAAAAGCGATTGGTTGTGAGCTTGATTTGTACTTGAAAGTATGATTGTATTTAAAACTATTTTTATTTCTCTGCTCTGGTAAGACGAAACGTGGCGTTGAGTTCTGCTATTCAACACACATCTTGATTTTATGCAGATACTAGTGAACGAAGCGTCTTGACACTGTGTAGTCTCTGATTACGACCGTGAAAACATACTATTATAATAATAATATCAGGTATACCTGTGACCACGGACTACTGTAAAGTGTTCGAAACGTCAGGTGTCCAAAATGTATTTCCGAATACCAAAATATACGCGATTAATCCGGTTAAAATAGCTTCATTTAAAATGTATAAAAATCGCGAAATTCAAAAGATCTTATTATGTGAAAACATTGAGATAACCTAACATTTTTTTTCTTTTTTTTGTTTCAAGCTTTCTATCGCGCTTGACAGTTCGACATAATGCATGTTGTGTGGCGTAACTCAACACCGCGCTTTGTCTTACCAGAACGAAGAAATGAAAATAATTTTAGATTTATAATCATTAATAACTGAACATTTTTTTATCGATATTTAAAACAAGTCGAGTACATCGAAAGCTCCCGTATTTCTTGTTGGGAAACGTTTTAAATCATCCAGACGTGCGGCCACGCCTCAATTATCAACGGAATGCCTAAATATATAAGTGTCGCTTACCGCCGCCTAATTGCTTCGCATGCCCTACCGCAAGTATTACGAATCACTGGCCATAATTAATTATTATTTTTAATTATTTTATGAGATCAGCCCCGGAATTTATTTGATTGGTCGTGACTAACAGTGGTTATGGGTTCGATTCTTATACGATGGGAAAATGCCGTTATGGCGCAGTGGGACACCGTCTAGGTGTAAACACTCTCGGGGTAATCGTTTTAATAAAAAATTACCTGTAGGTCTCCTGGTGTTACACGGGACCGTGGGCGTCGGCAATCGTATTTATAAGAAAAAAAGTAAAAAAAAACATGTAATGTATATACATAATTAATATATCTAGATGTCTCGCTGATGCGTTAACAACGCGTTGCCATAGCAACGTGTATGTCACTTTATATAGGCGTGTACGTCAAACATATGGCAGTGTGTGTTATATTTATTTTAATAAATTAATATATTTTTATGCTTCTTTTTTAAATTTCAGCATCCTGCCCTCTTTCTCTATATAAACTATAATTGTCCCAAATTTCAAACTCCTCAAGTTACATTTTTTTATTAGCTTCACGCTTTTATCCCGCATAGCAGGGTAGACAGAAAGTACCTAGTGTCAAAACACTCCGTACTTCACTTTCCACCGAATTCGAGACATTACGCGAGGAAGTGAAAATAATTTAAATATAATCACTCGCCCGAGTGGGGATCGAACTCACAACCGATCGTGTTCACAGTCAGACGCTGTCACACTGCGCCACGACCGGCCTCATCAAGTTACATTATTTTCGTAATATGGGATTTTTCTTCACATATTAATATACTAATTCTTATAGGAATAGTAAAGTGTAGGCGCACGGATAGTAGAGTAGAGCAATTAAAGTATTACAAGTCATTGAGCGTATCAGATTAGCATATTATATATGTTTATGAATTACAGATATTGAACATCGAAAGTGCGCCATGACCGCGAGGATGGACACCACGCGGCCCGCGCGACGTGAACACAATGCGGGATTGGAGAGCTTCTGATTAATAGATTTCTTCACATTCTATACCTTCACTCTTCTCCAGCACCGCCTAATGTAAAATCACATACTGTTCTCTATATTCGGAGTGATTGTGTTGCGTGACGAAACTCAGCGCCGCGCAATGTCTTCCATCAGCGGGAAACTAGCTTTAACATATATACATTAATAATTGTGTTTAAAAACAATTATTGGGAGCATTTATCACTGTTAGAGATTCCAAGCTAATGATTTTTAATCTGTTCTGTTTGTCTCTGATTTAAATACAGTTTCCACTATTGTATTTTAGTAACACGCTTCACGGTATTATTCTGTATAGTAAAGAGTACCTACTGTAGTATTATATAGAGGTTAACGCCGCTTTTTGTCGTATCACAGCAAGGAAACGAAAATAATTTAAATATAATTATTCCCCCGGCTGCGCGAGTGAGTTCCATCGAACCCACAACCGATCGTGTTTACAAGACGCTGTTCCACTGCGCCACGACCGGCCTCAAATTAATTTGTCTAGAAGTATAATTTACTATAACAAAATATTATACATATTAAAATAAATACTTCTCCTACAATACTCCAATAAATAATATTATATCTATGATTATATACAAAGTATATGTTTACATAAGTAATGTTTCTTCCTACTCACATTAATATAATTTTTGGAACGATTGTCTTAAACGCCGTTTGTGGGTTATACGATAAGTGTAAATCGTCACGTAACGATGGTGTGCATGTGTGTGTTGAGCCTACTACAAACAAACATTTCTTTTTCTATCAGTTATTATTAGACAGTGAGCGCATTAGTACCATAGATACTCACACAGACATATCAACCAATAAAAAAAATTCTCAGAATCACAGATTATTAATAACATAATGAAAATTTTTAAAATGAATAAAATGAAAATATATATTACTTTGTATATGTTATTTAGTTTAGTTAGAAAGAAATTATTGCTCTACACACTTTGCTGACGTAGCTCTGCAGATTTCACGTTTGGGTTTATAATAAGCATCTGGCGCGGTGTACCGCCGCGGGCGTCGCCTGTACGACGGCGGGCGCGGGTTCGATATCGCGGTCACGGCTATTGACTCGCGTCTGCTGACTCATTTTATGACCACACGTATCAGTAATAAACACACTTTAAGGGCATTTAGGCTTTTAAATTATTCAAATTTGAATGATTCATTAAATCAAAATTATTATTAAATATATATATATATTTAATTTATGTTAATAGTTAATTTTTAAAGTGCACTTTGACGATTTTACAGAAAGTATATGGCCAGAATTAAATGTAAATTGGAATTATTTAAGAACAACTAAATTAATTTAATTCATAAATTTATAAGAAATCTTTAAATAAACATTATAATTAATACTAGCAATATATTTTGAGGCCGGTCGTGGTTCAGTGGGACAGCATCTGACTGCAACATGATCGGTTGTGGGTTTAATTCACATTCGCGGGTGTTTTTTTTAATTCTTTTCGCTTTTTCGCTCTGGTGAGCCAATTGCGAGTTGAGGTTTGTCACTCAACACGCAATGTCTCGAATTCGGTGGAAAGCGAAGTACGGAGTGCCTTGACACTAGCTACTTTCCGTCTACCCTGCTATGCGGGATAAAGCCGTGAAGCTAAAAAACAATAGATTTTATGTTCTTAATAAAACGTTCTACTGGTTTTCTTAGAATTCTTGCATAAAATCAAATTGCATAAATCTAAGTAAAGTATTATTGTATTAATAAATTATTATTAATAAAAAAATCAGTAAAGTGTTTATTCTAAAATAAATCCAAAACTATTTTAACTTAACTACATGTTACTTGAACAAAACATATTCAAGTCATTTGGTAGCGCAGTATCGAAGCTTACGATCGTACACGTGACTTTTTGTCCGTCTGTCTGTCAAGAATTGATCGCTCCCATATGAAACCTATACAATTTGAAAGTCAATCGCCATTTTTTGTCGAGAGGTCCCGTGTCCAGTCCCGAGCAGAGGTCGCTCCCATATCCCATATGCAAACAAATTGCGTCAAATTTTGGATATTTTGCTTGTATTTTTTTTTTACTTAATTGAATTATTCATTGGTTCCTGTTCGCTGTTAACGCGATATGTATAGGAAGAATATAAACGATGTTTTTAAACGCATTCGTTAAGTGACTTAGCAAGTGAAATCAGTCGTCAGATACAAGATGTCCGGGAACGATACGGATATGGGCGGTGATAGCTTGAAGCTTTGTACTATTCATTCAATTAATAAATTTTTAATACATATTTATTATTATTATTTATTGAACTACATACTGAATGTGTATTTTTTCCTTATTTTAATTTATCTCTAACTTGCATATAATGATAGTCGGCTACTTAGAACTAAGTAGAAAAATAAAGCACCAATAAATATTTATTGGGTTCTTCAAGAAATATGTACTTTTGATTGTGTTAAATAATAATTTTATTTAAAGGTTTTGCGCTGCAATTCGGAATACAGGAAAGAGAATCAGTCCGGACACAGGGGATAATTTAATCGATATTTATTGAGTGTTAGGTTAAGCGTTTATAAAAAACATTTTTTACGCTTTTACGAGTCTAGCTGCATGTTTTTGTTTTTTTTATCGAAAAAGGAGGCAAATAAGCAGAAGGGTCACCTGATGGTAAGTGGTCACCTTCGTCCGTGGACATCTATAACATTAGAGTTGTAGACATTAGAATGGAAGTGATCGGATATGAGGGAAGGGATGGGTAGGGATAGGGAGAGCTGGCTTACATGACATCGAACCGGAACACATCATCGGATACTTGAGGGATCATTTTTGTCATGATAGTGGTCCCGAGCCAGTCGGAGGACTAACCTTCTACCCACCAAGTTACCGAGATACCCGTCTCTTATGGGACGCTACCAAGCAGTGGAGGGGAATTGTATTCTACCCCGTCCCCACATAGGGAAAAATTTGCTGTTATTTTTTACTGCCTAGATTTAGTCAGTTAATTTAAAAGCGCAGTTCAAAATTCGATTTACGATTGAGACGAACTAATTAAATATTATTTTTTATGTAATTGTTCCAAATGTAAATAGTGTACAGATTTTAATCTTAATAATATCCCTTTTCTTAATGATAATTACTCTTTTCTCTCCGTCTTCAACATAATAAACGTTAATACATTGTACATTATTGTATTGTTGTACTTAGTGACTAGTGAAATATTTAAAATAATATTATATGTATATATAATATTATTTTAAATAGCTTATATAGCTATCTAATATTAGCTAATATAGCTTCACGCTTTTATCCCAGAAAGCAGGAACCGGAAGTACCTAGTGTCAAAACACTCCGTACTCCGCTTTCCGGTAAATTTCAAGGCATTGCGTGGTAAGTAGCAGAACTCAATGCTGCGCTTTGTATTACCGGTACGAGAAAAATGGAAATAATTGTAATATATTCATTCCCACGAGTGGGAATCGAATCTACCACCGATCACGCTTACAGACAGACGCCGTCCCATTGCGCCACGGCCGACCTCATTTTCCTATTTCCTTTTCAATAATAATATATCCTACTTATATCTCATACATACCACCATGTTTATTAAAACTAATTAAGAACGGGGAAAGAGCATAGTTAATATGTTTCATGTTAAACTTGATAATTTCACCATAGAGTAGATAGATAGATTTTTTTTATAGTTTACACCTTTATTCCGCACAGCAGACTAGACAGATATTAGTATTTAAGACACTCCCTACTTCGCTTTCCACTGAATTCGACATTTCGTGTTGAGTGGTGTAACTTAACGCCGCACTTTGCCATACCAGAGCGAGGAAGTAAAAATAATTTAAATATAATCACTCCTCCAATTGGAGATCGAACCCACAACCAATCGCGTTGACAGTCAGACGCCGTCCCACTGCGTCACGACCGGCCTCTGTTAATTTTATTTAGTAAAAAACATCAATAATATAAGTAATCGAGCGGACGGCGAGCTCCATTGCGATATCCAAGAGGGCAAATGTATGCAGATACTGTAGATGCTATCTCCGGCGTCGGCGCAGCGAATCGATCCGACGCGCGCGCCGCAAATTGAAATCGTATACCATTTTACGCAAGTCGCAACCGACAGGGAAATTTGTGCTTATATAATTATACCACGCTCTCGGACTGTCTTATTTCAGACGTTTTAATACTTTGCACTTCATATAGGCGGTTTTCGCATGACGTGCAATTTGAGAAATTACCAGGATATATTGTAATATTTACTATTTTTAAAGTGTTATTCCACACTTAGGATTAGAAAACATTTTTGAAAAATCGTTTAAAAATTTGTACGCAGCGGGATTAACCCGCGCCTCTTGGACACCGTCCAATTTTATATGTTTGTTCTAAAAGGATATATTGTATATTTTAGGTAAATTGATTTTGGGTATTGTGCAGCGTTATGCTATTTTCTTTATAGATAGGTCCTAATTCAAATCATTATATATTAAGTGGCGGAATCCAGCGCTGCGCTTTCTCTTACCAGCGCAGGGGAATGAGAATCATGTACATTTAATCTGAGGCCGATCGTGACGCAGTGGGACAGAGTCTGCCTGTAAATGCAGCTGCTTGTGGGTTCGATCGCCATTCGGGGGAGTGATTATATTTAAAATTATTTTCACTTCCTCGCTCTGGTTCAACACAGTATGTGTTGAGCTCCGTCATTCACCAAGTAATGTCTCGAATTCGGTGGAAAGCGAATTACGGAGTGTCTTGACACTAGGTAATTTCTGCCTGATAAAATGCGGGATAAAAGCGTGAAGCTAAATAAAAAACAATCATTCCCTCGAATGGGAATCGTAATTTTAAATAACGCGCTTATTTAACCTGCGCTATAAAAGTTGCTATATAAAGAAAGATATTGATAATAAACTAAAGAATTTAAATAGGCAGTTGTTCGTACAGTTGAAGTAAATAAAACATTTTACATGATTTTCTCAAAATATTACAATTCCAATATCTTTACTCATCGTAAAGATATTGGAATTGTTATATGTATATAATTCGCTACTTAAGTTACCTCAAAAGTTTAACTAACTTGTAATGTATAAAACATTTTTGAAAAAATGTATAAAAAATTTCTTCTATTCCTAAGTGTAGATTAACACATTCAAAATAGTAAATATTACAATAAAATAGCAATCTCTCTTGTTAAACGATTATTTCTGAATAATCTTTAAGTAGTAGAAATTTGTAAAAATCTCTCTACAGGGATGCTAACAACATAAATAAGTTGTAACAAAAACGATTAAGAATTTCGACGCATTTGGTAGTAGAACAAATGGCTTAGCGGTCAGCTTAGACGGTATCCAAGAGTTACGGGTTCAAACTCGCTATGTTCAAAGTACGGAGTGTCTTGAAACTAGGTGCTTCCTGTATTAACAGGGTACATCCGACATGTGAGATGAGACCGTCAGGTTGTTTACATTGATCTATTGGTATAATATAAAAGAAAACAATATTAAAAGAAATCCTCCGAATGGAACGGAAGTCAGTTCTGCTATGCAAGATAAAAATGTGAAGCTAGAAAAAATATATTTTTCTTACCCGAATAAAATTCAAACCCACACTCCTCGCGTATCGTCACAGATCCTCACGACGTCCACACAACACACACAACTTGGTGTACGATGAAAAATATAAGATAGTCTCACTATTGTCTCCTTCATTTATTACTAAAAGCCGTCGGCAGTTTTCTAATTTATCTCATAGTATATAATTGTAAGCGCGATCGGTTGTGGGTTCGATCCGCACTCGCGGGGTGATTATATTTAAACTATTTTCACTTCCCCGCTCTGGTAAAAGATAAAGTGCGGTGTTGAGTTCCACCACTCAAAACGCAATGTCTCCAATTCGCTGGAAAGCGAAGTACGGAGTGTTTTGACTGCAGGTACTTTCTGTCTACCCTGCTATGTGGGATAAAAGCGTGAAGCTAAAAAAAAAATATTAAATATATATATAAAATTTTTAATAATTGTACAATCAGCAGTCTTCAAATAACTGTTTTTTGCGAAATCAATTTTAAACAAAAAGAATCAAACATAAAATAAAAAAAATTTATTGGTTAGAAAATTTTACATTCAAATAACATTAACATAGCACACTCTTATAAGCTAAGAAAAAAACGTATGGGACTATACCATCCTCATTCTGGAGATAGACGGGGCTAAAATTCAATTGTCCACTGTGAGTAACGGCGTTGAGTTCCGCCACTCAATCTATGACTAGAATTCAGGAGAAGAGTAGAGAACGGAGTGTCTTATTCTATGAAGGGAAACAAGTTTTGCTGCCTATAAAAAAAGCGTAAAGCAAAAAGTAATTGGAAATCTAATAAGACCGCTGTTAGCAACGACGTTTTGTATTTACATTAAAAACCATTATTTATTTGTTTATGTAAATTATCTAAAACTAACATCTAGCGTGGACTCCCGTTTGTATGGAATGCAATAGATATAGTCCGGGGGTCGGTGTACGTTTGTGTCGCGTCCCCTCGCGGGCCGACTGCTTGCCGTCGCCAACAACACTTGTATGAGGCTCGAGTTATCAAGCTACGATACTTAGCTGGGAAAATTCAATGAGATTCTTATTTTAATTTATTTCTTATTTTAATATGTATTTTTTTCTAAATACATTTTAGAGATTTTTGATGTTTTATATTTAATAATAAAAATTTTAAATCAGACATTTCCCAAGAATAGCTATGTGCATAAGACAGAGGGCACCTAGAATTAAGGCATTTTTCTACAATGTAAAGAAAAATAATAAAATATATAAACTATTTTAAACCACCAGTCTATCAGTGAAAATGAATCTACCTGTGACCAAGGACTACTGTAAAATGTTCCAAACGTCAGGTTTACAAAAATGTATTTTTGAATACCAAAATATACGCGATTAATCCGGTTAAAATAGTTTCATTTAAAAATAGAGAGAATAAAATTTAAGAAACGCTTATCTTGTTCATTTAATTCCATATTATTAATTTGAAGTTATAATTGCAGAAGCGTACAAATGAATGTAAAATGCTTTTAATACTAAAAATAGAGGAGCTTCAAGACGTACAAGAACCAGGACACAAAGTATTGCTCTGTATATCATTACTGTTGTTTTTATAATAAATAAATAAATTCTGTGTTAATTCTAGTTATATTAAAACTATACTACATATATACGACTATATATATAAATATATATTTTAATTTTCATCCATTATTTTATTTTAATTCTTTTAACTTCAAATCTTTGAAGTTAACAGAACATAAAACAATGGATGAATTTAATAACTAATTATATAACAAGATCTTTGATTTTCGCCATTTTTATACATTTTAAATTAGTCTACCAGTGACCACGGACTACTGTAAAGTGTTCGAAACGTCAGGTGTCCAAAAATGTATTTTCGAATACCAAAATATACGCGATTAATCCGGTTAAAATAGTTTCATTTAAAACGAATTATATACTAATAAACAATTCACTGCACATAATGATATAAGATATCTATTTTTATATGCAGAAATTGAATGAATTGTTTATTGATATATAATTACTTATTAAATTTTATTATTAACACTAAGACTTTATAGCGAAATAACAAACAACCGATAGGAAAATATTTATTAAAAGTCCAGTTTCTTTCAGTTAAATCAGTAACATATCTATATCCATATAAATAACAAAACGTACACACTCATACATATTATAAGCAAATGAGAATTCAAATTGGAAATTAATAAGGAAAATAATTAAAACTTATTTGTTAGGTAAGTTGGTTTATAAAAAATATTGTATTTAAATTTATAAAAATAAACCCTCTCTAGCGGTATTATTGTAAAGAGTCAAATGAGCGAGTTAGTATGAACACTTCAGCTACGCGACACTAGATGGCGCTTGCTAACATTAAAATTTTTAGATCCATCGTATTGTACAACTTAATTTAATAATATAATAAATTTTTGGAATATATTAATTTATTATAAATTACTTAATATTTTATTGCGTTTGTTTTTACTTTAATACAAATTTGTATTAAATTTTAATAATTTCATTACCTATAATTTTGTACAGAAATAAATAATTGTATTTACATCTTCAAAATATATTTTAACAGTTACTATAAATATATTTACTAAATTTAAAATAAATAATAATATAAAATTCATAAAAAACGAACGAGTTCCTCTACTCAGTCATAGATGGCGCTGGCGGTAGCGCGTGTGGGGATCCTGCACTGACGTCTCGGTCACGCTTGTAGAATGAATATCCTCATTTTTATTCAAAATTATTTGAATTTATAATATGTAGGCGTAATAGTGATTTGTTTATCATTTAAATAATATGTGGGTCATATTTGTTGTGTGACGTACACCTACTAAGTGGTGCTACGTAGTATGTAGAGCTCTATTGTGTTTGTCCAATATTTTGATAGCGACTTTTTTTTAATTTGTTTTTTAAATATATGTTTTTATTATTGTCACTCGGTTAATTTAGGAAGAAATGTTAATTATATTTAAATACTAATAACATTAATTTGATTTCAAATTTCTTAATCTAACTCTACATTTTTGGTTACTAAACTGGAGAGAGTGAATTTGATATTTACGTGTTTTTGAGTTACTTATTAAGTAAGTAAGTATATGACAATTTCATGGACTCTACATATATAGATGTTATGGATATTAGATATTCATATTTAAATTCTTGTTAAAAATATTGAAGTTCAGTTAGTGTTTAAGACTCTCATCTCTCCTCGTACACTTATGTTATACATGAACTCATCAGTACATTAAAAATGATTTTAATTATAAATAATTAATTTTATTTATATTGTAGTTGTAATTAATAAATAAACAGATGGATTTTATTCAAAGCCTTTAATGTCATAAATGTATTTAATAATATTTTGGTTTTCTGTTTATATTTTATTATTATTGAATGGTGACACTTTTTGAAGCCGAGTTTGTATGACATTTTTTATATTGTGGATAGTTGATCGAAGTTGTTATATTATAGAGTAAAAGAAATAGAAGATGATTTTAAATATTTTAGAATTAAAATACTGCAATGTGCATGAATCAACCATAGAGAAAATCTAGACGATTTGAAATCAAGAATGGGATCATATTCCCAAGTGAAACCCATGACCCATCTCGATAACAGTTGGCTGTGTCTACTGAACTACAAGGTCCAAATGATAAACGAAACGCGACGATAAAGGATACCTATCTCATATTGGATACGGAAATGTGAAATACATAAAAATGAATAAATTATAATAATTACACTAGATATATCTATTGTAAGAGAAACGTATTGGCCTTTCTTACTATATATGTAGAGTATATGTAGAGTTCAACAAATTTAATTTTTTATTGAGTTTAAGGTTTATTTTTCATTTATTGAAGAGAGAACTCTAATAAAATTTGAGTTTCCTAAGATGTGTACATGGGTTCGTAAGATTTAATAATTAATTTTTAATTCAATACTCTTTAAAGTAATAGATCAATAATATTTGTTTCAATGACATTTGTGTTCCAATAGGAATGTTATAATTGTTTGTTATTTAATGTAATGAATGTAAATAGAATCTAATTATTCTTGTATATATTTATAAAAAGCATAAATACTAGCCGATATTATATATGATACACAAGATATGTAGAGTCATTCTCTATTACAGCAGTGTTCCCATATTGCGCTGAGTCTCAGGCTCTAGGAATATTTAATCTATATAACGTTCTTTAAGTAACTACTTCATTTACATGGTGACTGTATACACCGTGCGTGTTTTATAAACGAGTAGAAGCTCTCTGAGCGTCGGTAGATATATTTGTAAATGCCGGAAAAATCGTACCGATTATGTTTGTAAATATTAAGGTGTGAATGATGAGCGGCGAGCGCGCGACGCGCCGGGCGGACGTCGTGTGCGCGGGGGGCAGCGGGGGGTAGCGTAGGGTGCGGGGGGCGCGGGGTGCGCGCGGCAGTGTGTGCGGCGTGTGGGGAGGGGGCGCGGGGGGCGGCGCGCAATTACGGCGTCATTAGCGGGCGGCGCTGGGCGGGGCCGCCCCTCTCCGGCGCCGGCGCGCGGCGCGCCACCGCCGCCTCGAGCCCAGTCCGCACCGTGCTGCCGTCGCGCACGCACGCGCATGTCGCTCGTTGTTGAATCCGGTGATGTGAGGTGGCCCCCGCCGCTACCGCAGCGCCGCGCGATTGACGCGCTTGTTTCGCGAAAAAGTGCGCCAGGTGAAGGCTCGAGAGCCTTCGAGCCGGCAAGACGCCGTCCACCGTGGATCTGAGGTACGGCGCCATGGCGGCGACCACGTATATGCCGGGAGAGCTGGATCTCGGCAGCATCGGTGGGTATCATGCCGCATCGCCGCGCAGTGCCGAGCCCGCCGATATGAAATACCAGCACCCACTGCACGCAGGCGGTTCCCCGTCGCCGGGTGCGCCCGTGGGTCTTAACCCATGGGCGTCGCTCCCGCCGGCGGACCCGTGGACGATGCACACACATCACGCGCACGCGCACGCACACCAGCCCGATGTGAAGCCCCCGGCCTCGCAGCACGACCACCGCCATCTGCAAAGCCACGGCTGGCACGCACCTGTCGTGTCCGCGCACTATGGCGCTGGCTCTCCGGTGGCGCTGCATGGTGGATACCCGGTGCCTATGCACCAGCACCACATGCTCCGTGACGTGCAGCCTTCTCCTCATCCTCTTCATCACCATCACGCGCTTGAGCGCGATCAACCCGAGGAAGACACGCCCACGAGCGATGATTTGGAAGCATTTGCTAAACAGTTCAAACAACGACGTATAAAACTTGGTTTCACGCAAGCTGACGTAGGTCTGGCGCTCGGTACACTTTATGGAAATGTTTTCTCACAGACCACGATATGCAGATTCGAGGCTTTACAACTCAGTTTTAAAAATATGTGCAAATTGAAACCCTTGCTACAAAAATGGCTCGAAGAAGCGGACTCAACGACAGGTAGTCCGACGAGTATTGATAAAATTGCCGCTCAGGGTCGCAAAAGAAAGAAGCGCACATCTATAGAAGTGTCCGTGAAGGGAGCGCTCGAGCAGCACTTCCACAAGCAGCCGAAGCCTTCTGCTCAAGAGATAACGACGCTTGCGGACAGTTTGCAACTGGAGAAGGAAGTCGTGCGAGTGTGGTTCTGCAACCGCAGACAGAAAGAGAAGAGAATGACTCCACCGAACACGCTGGGCGGGGAGATGTTAGACGGCATGGGCCATGGGCACTACGGGCACGATGTGCACGGATCGCCACCACTGCACGCACACTCCCCCGCGCTGTCGCCGCCGCACGCACCGCACGCGCCGCACGCCCCGCACGCGCAGCACGCCCAGCACGCGCAGCACGGCCTGCAGAGTGCACACACGCTGGCGGCACACTAACAGTTCGCCCCGTGGGCGCCACCGCGGCCCTACTACGCGGAGCCGCACTAGCCGCCCGCGGGACCCCACATGTACATAGCTGTACATAGTTCGCGGAAGCCAAGTTTCGGTTGTTCTCGTTAGGCGCGCGGCCAGTGACCTCGTAGTGAGTGACAATGCGGAGACAGCCGCCGCGCGCCCGACAGCCGACCGCCGGCCGCCGCTGCCGGTAAGTACCCGCCAGCGTCGGCGCCGGCGCCGCCTGCGACTCGTGCTACCGTGACAGACGATTCCATCGAATTTATTTATAGATATTATGAATTAACGATGTTGCCGCGCGCCGCCCAGCGCCGCCTACGTGTCGGTAGGAGACGCGGCGCGGACTAATGTAAAACCGTTGCTACTATTGTAAACTTATAATTAGTGATGAGACGAAAGCGAAGCACGAATCGGGTCGGAGCTTCGCCCAGTGAGGAATACGAAAGAGTCAATAGGTGCAATTTTTGTTTTAAGTGCTCGAATACGCCGGCGAGGCGGCGCGCCGCCCTCGGCCCGGTACCAGTGCGCCCACTGGGGCGGCTGTGCCTGGTGGCGAGTCGGACGCGCCGCGTCGCTCGGTCTTTCACGTAACTTATTGAAAATGAAGCAGATACGATGCCAAAATGGTTTTATTCCTGTTTTAATTGTTTTGTTGTTTTTTCGTTTGTATGTAATTGTGGCCAATTTCGGTACTTAATTTTTATATAAATAGGTATTTTTTTATATAAAGTAATGTTATTTCCACGTATATGATGGTATATATTAAAATGTTCTTTATAGAAAGTGAGATATATAGAGTCCGGTCTGTCCGTCTGTCCGGTCCGGAGCTCTGCTCGTCTGTCAGGGGCACGCTAGAGCTTAGAGACGTGTTAGTTGTATGGACGCTGCCGCACGTCGCCGTACTGTTTGTTTGTCCGTTTGTTTGTTTGTTTGACTTTGTTAAGGACACGAGTGCTCACCGCGGTGTGTGTGTACTACTAGTGCAGTGCGCGAGCCCGATACGAACCAAACCCAATGTTGTAAATGTAATTATTTCGTTATTCTCAACGAAGTTGACGAGTTGATATGTATATAACTGTATAAACTATGCTAGGTAATGACGAACAGACGGCAGTGGTAGTGCGAGCCTCTCGTAGGTAAATAATGAATAATTAGTCTTAAAATGTTTTATATTATTATCTAAGTATTTAAATAAACCAGAGTAAATATTTTATTTGGTAGTATTATTGGAAAATCCCGGTCAATAGGACCCGTCGACGGCGAACACTTGTTAGACTCCAGAGCGCGACAAGTAGCGCAAGCAGAATGTAAATGGCATTCACTTGATGTAACCAATATTATCTTGTATGCTTGGCGAGAGTCTCGAATACGATCGCAGGCTTATAAAGAGGTTTCTGTACAAGGTTTGGACTCGAACACATAAAACATTTACTGTACTGGCGGCACAGTGAGGGCCGACTGGCAAAGCGACGGGTGACAAGTCGCGATCTACCAGGCTTCGCTAAATAACTTCACATACACGAACACCTAACACACTCTACCTTAATATAAACCTCAAACAATCTATATAATTTGAATAGCCTCGACTATATATTTAAAAGGAAATCAATTTGAAAGACACGATATAGTGTATTTATAATGAGAGATAAAAAGTACATTGGAGGCAAACTGGTCTCCACTACATATTCACCACAAATATAAAATTAGATCTTTTTTAAAACGGATTTTACGTAATCCCAGATAATGCCTTTAACAGTTTTTTAAAGATTTTTTTATTGAAATAATTGAATTGAAACAGCCTGTAACATTGATATGTGTACAGAAGTGATAGATCAGGTGTTTACGCGAGCGCAGGAGTCCCGCCTCGCCTTTGATTTATTGAACTAAAAAATGACCTTTCATTTGAATTTCGTATAGCTAGCTTCATGTGATCGATGCGGTGAGGTGACGGTGATACCGAGAGTTACCCATTATTGGGTATATTTACTAGGATTCTTTGATTTTTTTTTAATTATTACTGAGTTTGTTTGAATATAGATTTTAAAAAAATATTTGATCAACTGGAAAAGATATCTATATCAAAAATCATCCAAATGCCACTTTAAACGATAGACATTAAGAAAAATGTATAATATTTTTTTTACATATTAAATTTATTGTACAAAATTAGTTTTTAAACAAAAAGATGACAAAATTACTCCCTAATTTTGTAAAAATATGGCTGATACAAGTACATACGCAGATTTTTTTTATATATCTTCAAATATATTTTTTGATTTTTCGTCACCGCCACTCGTTTCCTTAGTGTTTGCGCTTATTTATTGACTGACAAAAGGTTTTCACCTGTCAATACGTGGATCATCGGCAAAAACCGGGAGCCGGTGGCTAGCGTGCGAGGCCCGCCTACAAAAACATCACGTGTGTCGGGGAGTATGACATTCCGAATGTGTAATGAAGCGAGGCTGTACCTACTAGTGAAACGCGTTTAAATATACTATACTTAAAACAAAACGTTTTTCTCACCTCCTCTATAATATTCACCTTCATAGACTATTGTTTATTTTATTTAGCACAACGTACAAACATACTCGGACACACGTACACATCGGCGTCGGCATCAACATTATATTTGTACGGAAATGGTTCTAATAGAAATTGACTGACTGACTGACCTCATCTTTATTACATATAAATCACCTTAATAACATTTTACAAACAACATTTCTATAACAATACAAAAAGGTTAAAAAACACTGTCAGCGTAAAAATTCACAAAACAACAAAATCGTTTTAAAAAGAATTCAAACAAATTAAATCAATGTTACTTTATTAAAAAAAAAATAAACAATCCGCGGTTTGAACAGAACACCGTGTTTAGATCAAAAATGTATAAATATATATTAGACTATCAATAGTGTAGCTTTGTATTATTGTGTTCCCCTCGCCACCGGCCGCTCAGGACTTGTACCTACATAGGACATGACACCTTTGTCATTTTTAATTTCATACCCAATTATTTCATTACAATCACTTTGATACGCTTAAATATTTCAATCCCTTCATATTGTTATTATTAACTAAATTAATGAATGGTTTTCACAATGAATTATACAGCTTAAAGATAGATATAAGTAGCCGGCGGCGCGCCATCACGATACCGTCCCAGTTCTAACTACTTAAATGACATTTAAATTATTTTTAAATGTATATTATTATGGGTATTATGTTAATTTAACAGCAATAACTAATAGAGCCTTATATATATATATATGTATATATATTACTTTGTTACTACATCATTAGTCCTGAATAAAAAAAGATAATGTCAACAATTTTAGTAGTGATGTACAAGATAACAAAATCACGGTGAATTGTCAATCTTGATCAAGTGTTTATATCTAAAACAACCAGACGGTCACATCACTAGAGGTGCGTAAACATCGTAAATGATATATATCGATAATTAATATTTGTTTGTTCTAAGTTTTTATAACTATTACAGTTATTATCGTGTTTAATCGATTTTAAACGGCGTTTTTTAATTCGCCGCTTACATATCTATAGTTTACCATTGTTCTATTACATGTTGTCTAACAAAGTAGAGTGATCGTGTGTTTTGTAAGAAGATTTATGTATAATCTATTATAAGATGTCCTTTGCTTTTAACGATTTATGTCTACGTTTTTTTTCATTTTAACGCAAAATAGAATGAAGTGTCAAGTGATGGTCTCTAGGTTGTTCTTCTTTTTTTGTGGTACAACCCTACGCCATTTTCTAGTTGCGTCAGTCTAGTTAGATCGATTATTTTTATAAGTAGGAAGTAAATCTAGTATAATAATAGTTTTTTTTTATCTGTGTAACAATTTGCTAGAGATACATAAATACATAGGATCTTCAAAACAAACATTTACTGGTATAAACTTTCGAAACATCACAAATAGGTCCGGAAACATTCCGGAGACAAAAGTAAAAATATAAAAGATTATATTTTCGAATAAAATTGATGATAAGTGAGTAATTAACATGTCTGCTTCGTAATGTGTCGATAGAATATTAATAAGAGCTGATAGAGGTGCGCTCGTGCTATATTATTTATACTGCAACCGTACAAGTTTTTAAAATTTAGTTTCTAAAACTCTACCTGAGATAGACTATTTGATTTGAATTCAGATCTCTACATAATAACCGGAAATTCATTTTATCCGGAAATATCTCTTCATTATAAACAATTAAATTTTCAAATATATAATGTCATACTACGTGTTAATTTAATTTAACTTATTGTTAAAGTATTATGCGATTTTTTATTTGGATACAAATAACAAGTGTAATATAAAACGTTACAAACGAAAATAACGATACATAAAAAAGTTTGGGATCAGTGAGGCTTAATAGTTTGTTTTTTAAGTCATCCGTATAAGTTTACATCAATCTTATTTTAATGTTTCTTTGATTGTTTAAAATGTCGATACTGTAAGGCTGCGAGTGTGTGGGAGTTAGCGTTCTTTTTAATTTAATTAAAAAAAATAATTAAAAAAAAACGTTTATAAAAATATAAATGCACCAATTCATTCAATCATTCAATATTTATTATTATAATAAATATAATATAAAGCTATGGACATATAAAATACTTTAACATATATTTCTATAGGAGACTAAGTAGTGCACGGTACGTACAGTGAGTGCTTTATACGCTAAGCCGTCGGCATGAAATATCGTCACGTTTGATAGGAATCTTCCACGCTTTAAATACGTATAATTGTTCCGGCAAATACGTTTTAATATAAGAGAATAGAGTCTTATATTTTTATATTATCTTATTAAACACTATAATTTCCTTTAGGCCGAATAAAACTATTTAATATGTTCATAAAATCTGTTTATTATACAATTACTGTTATAAAACATTGCTATAATCAAATTTAATTTTTGTTAAAAGGTTTTTTTTTTCATATCAAAATGCATCGCTAAGCCGAATTTAGTTTAGTGTTCGCGGTAATATGGGCAGGTGCATAGGGGGCCGCGGATTCGATGTCCGCGAGGGGCAATTTATGTGCGGCGCGGCGCCCCGTCGCGACTGCCGTGAAGGCAGTCTACCTTTTCTCAGGAATTTGTAGGTGTTGAACATGTAAATAGCTGGCCACGTTATTCAGTTTTTTTTGTTTGATACGTATAATATTAATAAGTTAATATATTTTGGTGGTGACTCTACTGTGATTTTATCGAGTAAACGACGAGTGCATTTGATTATTGTGGGTTAGTTTACCATTAAAAAATCCCTGGTCTATTAAGGCAAAGACAGGCGCATTGTGATATATATATATATATATATATATATATATATATATATATATATATATATATATATATACACAAGTTCTGAAAAATGCAAACTAAATATAAAAAAAATACTTAATAATTGTATTAAACACATTACATTTTAAAATTTAATGTTTACGACTCTACATGCTTGGACCGTTTCATACTGATTTAATTCAAAGTCCATTGAGTTTCTTGTTAATTTTGAGAGTCTGATTAAAAAGATATATAAAACCATCTTTATGTTCCGCTCTTATCTACAGAACACCTCTGAAGATTTTGCTAATTAAAACTTCATATTGAAAATAAAAAAAATTAAACCATGTTCTAAAAATATAATATTAAATTCTGTCAATTTATTTGTTTTCTATGTCTTCGGTGTTACTTGAGTCATAATTTCAGTAAATAAACCTAAATAAATATTAATAATTTGCAAAAATCATTTGATTTTTTCTGCCAGAGAAGGTAAACTACTAATCGATATTTAAAAAGTGTCGTTAAATCGATTTATATTAATTGAACCGAAAATAAACTCAGTACTAGTGAACTTGTATTACTGCCTTCTATCGCAGCCTCTTAATGAAGCTCAAACGATAAGATTAACATACTGACTCTACCTTATAGATATCTGTTGCAAGTGACACTCCGTTTTATTACCAAAGTTAATTTACCGGATAGATAAGAATATTATGATTTACTGATTACACTGTGGGAAAATGTATAGAGTTACATAGCGTTGGCTTATGGCGAATAGAAAAAAAATAATTGTTCCATATGAATTATCAAATAATGTTTTAACATTGAAATATTTGGCCTTATCAATAATATAATATAAAAGTTAATATTGTATGGATTAATCTACATTCACAAATTATATCTACTAAAGTAAGCTAAGAAGGAAAATAATTAAAATAAAATAATTTTTAAACGAAACATAGAGTAGATTTGGCTTCCGAGTTAAATCTCAAACGATTTATTACAATGCAACAGCGTTATTAATATTCCAACTCATAAAATATTTAAATTTAATTGATATTTAGATTTTAATAATTCAAATTATATTTATAATTTAATTAATTTACATCTATTAAAACGTAAAGACAAATTGTCTTCAATTTTTTATTCTTTTACATGAAAAATGTATTGATAATTGAATAATTCCATTAAAGCTAATTATAATATGTATTAAATATTGTTATTATTTATTCCGATAGAACAAAGAACTTTATATAAAAACGCGCAAGCCAGTGTTTATAATTTTTAGTGAAACGGTGTGTTCCACTCCGCTTGCCGCTGGGTTCAAGGTGCGGCGCATACGGGCCCATATCACAAGATAAATTAACTTTATACTGATTGTTGGTTTTTTAGTTTCTTCATAAAGAATTCTTTAGGCACATATGAAATGAAGCTGAGATGTATTTCAGAACAAAGTAAAGCATTTGATTAATATTAAAATGTAGAGTCAATATTTGATGTAGAGTCGATGAGAATTGTGTAGAATTTTAATTTAATGCTTGTAATATTAACAATGTTTCGTTTATTTAAGATTTAATAACTTAGGAAGCTAAAACTACACAATAATCGACAAAAACTATAATTTAAAGTTATAAATATATAAAATGGAGATATTTTTCCTTATTACATGGCTCGATATAGTATAATATTTTTTAATTTGTATAAAAGATAGTAAGATAATACTACAGTATCTAATATAGAACGTCTAACAGTATTTAGTTAAACACAAACAAGCAGGATAGAGTCCTGGCCATACATCAGCGTGACAGTTATTGCTTTTGAATCAACACTCGGAGCTGACGTCACGTGGAATATGAATAATTGCGATTATCTCCCGATCGACTCGCTGCGGCATGTGAGATTGTTATATATTTGTACGTACCTATATGTACGGCTACGTATGGTTAACAGATAAATGTTCTCTACACTACACCTAAATTTAATTTAATTCAATTAAACAAAATAAATGTTTCATAAAAAGTGTAAAACGCTTACTTATATTAACGTATATGTTGAAAAACTTGATATCATACATTATTTTAGCAGATTTTGCGAAATATCCATTAGTTTTTTCACTTTTGAATCAAAAAGAAATAGTAGAGACCGGTCGTGGCGCAGTGTGACAGCGTCTGACTGTAAACGCGACCGGTTGTGGGTTCGATCCCCACTCGGGGGGTGATTATATTTTCACTTCTTCGATCTGGTAAAGACAAAGTGCGGCGTTGAGTTCCACCACTCAACACGTAATGTCTCGATTTCGGTGGAAAGCGAAGTACGGAGTGTCTTGACACTAGGTACTATCTGTCTACCCTGCTATGCGGGATAAAAGCGTGAAGCTAAAAAAAATAGTATTTATTTTATAAATTGCATCCCATTTAAGTAGATATAGTTTTAATTTTAATAAACATTTCTTTGAGTAGGACAATTACGTCACAAATTCGTTTTATGTATAAATTGAAAAATATAAAAAAAAACTAAATGAAAAATGATATATTTCATATATATAGGTTTAAAAGCATGTTCTATGGTTTATTTCACATCGTCTCTAGTATGTCCCAAAACCCATATGTAGACAGAACCTTGTAGAGTTGAAACTGCTTTTTGTCTATGAATAAAAACTGGACTCTACGTCTAGCGTTGCGAGATCATTGTCTGTATTAGGTTTACTTTACACAAATACTTTGCAATCTCTATCTGGTGTCTGGATAATATATTATAAAATTTTGTTTGTTACAAAAATATATAGTAAGGATAGTTTGTATAACCATAATATAACTGTCATATTATCGTCGAAACGTTAAAAGTGAATGTTATAACTTATTTTTATGGATTTATTTTATTAATTGTAACATTTATTTAAACAGTTGTATACTAAAGGACTTTTTAGAATAACTTTTGATGTGCGTCAATTTTTTAGTAGTTTTAAAATACTCTATTCTAACTATAGAGCTGTTATACACAGGAAAGAAAAATATCAATAGATAGATTATATATATATATATATATATATATATATATATACATATATATATATATATATATATATATATATATATATATATATATATATATATATATATACATATATATATATATATATATATGTATTTGTTAAAGCCAAAAAAAGTATTATGATGTAACAAACCTCGAATAAAGGTCTCTTATATAGTTATATTATAAAAAAAACATTTGATAATTACCGTAATAAAACTCCATTTGCGTTTTTGTACATATTAATAACTTATATATTTAAAGGCTTAAGTTAATACTCGAATTACAGCCAACACTTGTTGATAAGCGAACATTATGTACTAATTGCGGCGTTATCGCGTTTAGTCACAGACCGTTTAGATTGGTAGGTAAGAAATAAGCTGGGAAGTTATTTTAAGTTATCTAGTTTGTTCCACCAATATTACCTAAAGTAATTAAATTAGAACGAATTGTCAATTCTCAGTTTCCTATAGAATACTGCCTATAGGACACATGCCGAATCGTTCTGTGCTTTCCTCTCACTTACAGATAGCGTTGTGTTTAGGACGGCAAAGAAAAGTATCGAATAAATATACAGGATTTTTTCAATTAAGATGTCATGAACTAGTTACTACCGCGTTTTCTTAGCCATATTATAACTGCACAGTGATAGCATTAATTACTTAAAAAAATGTTTTTTTTTGGCCAGCAACTAATTTATTTCTGTTTCCGTTTAGAAAATTCCACGGCCAATGAGTGTATTAATTAAAAGTGGTTATTAAAATTTTTGAATTTCTGTAATTATTATCTATATTATTGAAAAATTAATAGAAAAAATAATTACGTTTTTAATTTTAAAATAGGATTAAAAAAACAGCTAGCTTTTAAGTTAAGCCACATGAAACGTTCAGACATTTTTTTAAGGTAAATGTAGTGACATATTGATATATATATATATATATATATATATATATATATATATATATATATATATATATATATAGTAGTATCTAGTGTCAAGACACTCCGTACTTCGCTTTCCTCTGAATTCGAGACATTGCGTGTGGTGGAACTCGACGCCGCACTTTGTCTTACCAGAGCGAAAAGGTGAGAATAATTTAAATATAATCACTCCCCCGAGTGGGAATCGAAGCCACAACCGATCGCTTCAGACTATATTCGTTTAGAACAAAACGTCACAAGTATTAGCTGCTATAGTATGCATAATTTTCTTCTCTACTTGTCAAAAAACATATACTGTAATATACTGTAAATTATTTGTATAGTTTATTATGGCTTAACTACGCCATAGAACAATATCTGCCGCCGCGCCGCCTTAATAGGGAATAAAGTTGTAAAATAAGTTGCTGCCTTATTAAGATAATTATAATTATGTATGTCTTGGAGCAAGCAATTTTAACGCAGAGTATCTATAGTTACATTTTTCTTAAGGCCATGTCATTTTATTCGTAAATAATGAATCATTAACTTAAAATTCGAGCCAATCATTAATATTGACTAATGAAAATGATCATTAAAATATAATTTTTCATTCTTTATTTCATTTAAGGTACAGTTTGACGGAATATATAAAAGGAAATACAAAGCTTGTACGTGTTTGTGTCAGTCATCCGCTAGATGTCGCTACGGGTTGCTCCTTCGTTAGAGCTCCCAGGAGGTGGAGGATTATTGACTCGAACTTGTTAGGGCGATTTGTAAAAGATTTTGTATATATACTTTATTTATATTATGAAAAAAAATATATAAATGGTTTATTTCTTATAATAAGATCTTTTAAATGAAACTATTTTAACCGGATTAATCGCGTATATTTTGGTATTCGAAAATCAAACATTTTGGACACCTGACCTTTCGAACACTTTACAGTAGTCCGTAGACACAGATCTCCTAGGTTTATTTCTTTATCAATATCATGGTAGTAGAGATTCGTATAAGCCAAGTGAGATGTACTACCTAAATTTACAATAATTTAATAGTAATTTAAATAGTTAATTCTGATAATATTAAAATTGATGTAGTTCTTTTCGTGTATTTTGTGTAACGCATGCAGTTATGACTCATATATACAATTGACAGTTTTGGATTATTGACAGGATATTTCAAAGCCTTATAAATATTAGATACGACGACTTCCTGCCCTAGTTCGGTAAGCGAGAGTATTATGATTGATAGGCGATGCCAGGCTTCCTGCGATTTGTCTAGACAATGCATCGGACGCTAAGTGGCTTAAAAATGACCCTAGTGTCTGATCTAAAGTTGATTGTGAATACATTTATCTGGCGACTTAAGAAGTCGTATACAGCTATGTATATCCGGTATACAATTCGACATAGAGTAAAAACATTAGAAGAAGAGACGCAAATCACTAAATAATACTATTTTTATATTAAATTTAATGTTTTTTTTGAAACTATGTTCAAAGCGTGAAGATAAAAGGAAAGATAAAAAATATATATTATATTTAGTTGAAATTAGAAAAGTCATGTGTTCCAGGAATATATATTTTTTTAAGATATATTTGTTATACATTTAGGAATTTTAAATATTGTGATCATAAGTTACATGAGTTACCTAATAATGGAAATTAAATAAATTATTTTAGATAAAACTATTTCACATTAAACTATATTATTTAACACTTGTCAACAATCAGGCATTTGACAAAATATACGGGTTTATTCTATTAAAAATAATTCTTAAAATGTGTAATTCTTATTAACTAAATAAATGAATTAACTTAATATAATTTAATTGTAAACAATCTATACCTTAGTAAGATGAATTTAAAAATATTATTTAAAAATTTTAACAGTAGAAGCTACATGACTTACTTGCGAATGATAAAAAACACGCATTGAAGGTTATACCTAACATTTAATTCACATTAATTGATACTAGCAAATGTATCGTTTTGTTCACATTGTGGTAGACTTTAAGGTATGTTGCAAAGAAAAAGATATCGCGAGCTCGTATGTGTTTAAATACGAAAATGATTGTTTATTACGTACTTTGAACATGAGGAGGGCAGGTGTACCTCCAAATGGCCGCTAACATTTCACGTGTTTATATACTTTTACAAGTTTATGAGCATATAATGATTTTATTTAAATATTGATCCTTGTTAGGACGAACACAATTAGTGCGTGTTATTGTTAAATAAAGCTATTTAAGGCTGTTTTAATGCATCAATTTAAATTGTATTGTATTGGAAGTATTTAAGATATTCGTTTAAATATAGTTTTGATAAATAATCGACCTTCCGTTATTTATAAGTGGCGCAGTTGGCAAATGTCTTAGTGAAGTTATAAATTCATTAAATAACTAAAAACAAGATATTTTTATATTATTTTAATTATAGATTTTACAATTACATACGAAATACATGTGACCCACTTGTATGTTAAACCTTCCACCCACCACTTAACAACTGAAATCGATACAAATTATATTAATTCGAAATGATATTAATTTTAAATGCATATAAAAAAATAACAAAACACTCGCACCCGTCACACAAGTATCTTTCAAACACGCAATATCTCCTAATGAAGAATAAATAATTATCTATATACGTATATGTATATTTTAAAATAACGTGTTTCCGTTCATTCACGCGGTCGTTCACGCGACGCGACGTGTTGCGGGTCACATGTGTAGCTAAAACGTCATAACATACGAGTATCATCTCAATTCCTATAAAGATGGTCAGTTACTATCATCCATCCATCTCAATTCATACAACCGTTCAGTACAAAAACTCTAGGTAGAGTTAAAAAAAATGTATACATATTAATATACAACAATGAAGATGTAACAATCAAAACAAGCGTATCATTAAAATTGTAGAGTCATGCGTCACTCGTTGAATAAACATCTTAGTGTAATTACATCGCATCTATCCGTCCGGCGAGAGCTACCGGCGCCGCCTAATTACATATACAAGCTTTAATATTCAACGTTCAACAAAATCGATTACCGATCATTATTCGTATACATTCAAGTAATTAACCGATCACTCGATTCACTCTCGATGTCGATTGAGATGATTTACATAATGATATTGTTAGCAAAATAAACGAGTTGCGGCTCTTCGGCGGTCCTGCGCCTTGTATCCGAGTAACGGGACTCTACATAATAATTGGATCAAATCGATTTCCTCAGACCATTGTTGGCGGTGACTTTACTAAATAACGACTCTAGCCGTACAAACGTGCATGTTATACAACGCATGGGATAGAAGCCGTCTTTTTATAGCTTTCCTGTACATTTAATTGAAAATTAATCTTTGTTTGTCTTTGCAAAAACGTATACAATATAAATTAACAATTGTTATTTATTATTTTTTGACATGAGATTATACGTTGTATTCAGAAGCGTTCTATTCCCTATTCATTGTATTTGGACACGAGTCGTTAATTAAAGTAAAATCAGGTGCAATAGACAGGTGCGTGGCTCTACATAGAGCCGACGCTACGTTTTTACAAAACAGATTGCTTGAATGCAAGTGCAACGCAAGGTGCGACACCACTCACCCACTTGCCTCACCTCACTTCCCATAATAAGACTGAGAAGTTTAAATGATATAATAATTAATAATTAACAGTATTGCTGAAATGTATCGAGCCGCGGCGTCCGTCATACGTGAGCTGTCCACTTTTGTTTTTACAATATTATTTGATTGCGTGGGAAAGATCGCTCACCGAGATATGATTCAGTGATGAATGTGAGTACTAAATACGTACATTGTTTGCTTTGGGTAAATCCGAAAGTAAAAGACAGGCGAAGGCAGGATATTGACTGAGTTAATCTATATTACTTCCCTGTCTAGAGAAAGAATGTGAAGAAATTGTGTTTTTTTTAACAATAAATAACACTAAAAACGCGTGTCAAAAACTAAAGTAGACCTCGAAACATACTGTGCTTATATTTTTTATGAGGCAAATATATATTACTTAATTAAATGTAATACGTGTTGCGAACCAGTTTCTGTTTCTTAGAGCGTCACGAAAAAAGTATGTAATTAGTTTTGGTGAAAAATTAAAAGCCATTTATTTAAAGTTAAAGCATATGTAAAGGATAATATTGTTGAGTAGGTACGCGGTGCCTGTGCGCGGTACGCAGCCGTTATCTAGCTCGGTAGGTGCATATCAGAGGACAGGTTACTTTACTTAATTACGGACGCGGAAGGACCCTCGACTCGTTAATTCACTCCCACACAAATACCAATGTCGAAATTTTTTTGTTAGAATTGACAACGTTTTTATGTGATTTGTGCCGCGCTCGCGTGGCATCGACCACTTTGAAGACAAGAGGCGAGTTCTCACGTGCCGGTCGGTGACCATGGATGGGCGCTATCTGTTATATTATGTTTTCCTGTACAGCCTCAGTATCACGGTTTATATTGCGCAGCAAGTATAAGAAAATCTAGGGTCTACTACAATACACTCTGTTCTTAGCTCCCTGCTGAAATAGAAATACTACGTGTTGAGTGGCGGAACTCAACGCTGAGGTTTGTCTTAGCAGCACGAAAAAAAGAAAATATATATTCAATATAATCATTCCCTCGAATAGAAACCCAGTTCACAACCAGCTTTATTTCCAAAACTCATTTTTATTTAATACAAAATTAAATTATTTAATTAATTAAAACATTTCTCTGAGAATATTTGAAGCCATTACCATAAAGTTCAGACAATCATTTAACAACGAAACTATGAAGGCGACATTTCTACTAATAAATTACAAAACGTATAGCAGTAAGCTGTTGCGATGTTATCATATTTATTAAAATCTACATATTAACAAGATATACTAAACTAAAATGCATTTTTGTACCGTTTCCAAATGCAAATACGTTTATGTTAATATATTAATTTATTAAATATTCTATATAAAACAGATCTAAACTTATTAACGATATTCATAAGAACGGTACATTACAGCTATGTATGGCAAAAAATAAGAGAATTGATAATAAAGCGCATTCTTGCATTTTGCATACAATTAACATATGACATACGTGATAAATGGGAAATGGTTAAAATATGTCGAAATAATCAATTCCGGTGAAAGTTCGCTGGTAAATTTGGCTGATTCGTACCGGAGTTGACCTGCGGCCGCTGTACGGGACTGAGCTGAAGGTGACACTGTAAGTATATTGATTAAGGTAACTATTGTATAAGAATTAGATGTTTTTTTAAGTACTTATAAGGCAAAAATAGATTTCGATAAATCAATCTGCCTGTTAGAAAAATAAACATAAATCTAGAGTTATGAAGTAAGTTCAAGAATATTGAATGGCACCTTATTGGCGCAATTGCCACTTGTCTGCCTAAAGTTGGTGTTCGTGGGTTCAAATCCCAATCAAGAGAAAATACTCATAATTTAATATAAATATTTCCTTGTTCTCACTAAGTGACGTAATTATCTCTATCTATCTTACAAAATAAGAAAGAAATAATAAAAGCCGGTTGGTCGTGGCGCAGTGGGACATATTCCCATATTTCTGGTAAGACAAAGTGCAGCGTTGAGTTCCAATTAATACGCTATGTCTCAGATTCGGTGGAAAGTGAATTACAGAGTGTCTTGACACTAGTTACTTCCTGTTTTCTCTGTTATGCGGGATGAAAGCGTGAAGCTAAAAAAAATATAATATTATAATATAAATTGTATATATATATATATATATATATATATATATATATATATATATATATATATATCTTCAATGTGAACAGTAGTTAGTGGTTAGTGTAATAGAGTGTAATAGAGCGTTTTGTACGACACCGCACTCACACTCGCAGGTACGACTTGATTTATAACCGCACTTTCTTCGAGGTCACTTTGCTGGAACATTATGGTATTGTAACAAAATTACTTGCAAATGAGATTATTTGTTTCCTTAAATGTGTTAGAATGTGAAGGCCGGTCGTGGCGCAGTGTGACAGCGTCTGACTGTAAACGCTATCGGTTGTGGGTTCGATCCCCACTTGGGGGAGTGATTATATTTAAATTGTTTTCACTTTCTCGCTCTGGTAAAAACAAAGAGCGGTGTTGAGTTCCACCACTCAACATGCAATGTCTCGAATTCGGTGGAAAGTGAAGTACGGAGTGTGTTGACACTAGGTATTTTCTGTCTACCCTGCTATGCGGGATAAAAGCGTGAAGATAAAAAAAATGTGTTTGAAACGTGTCGTCGAAGGTGAGTACTATAAATACTAGGAATTCGTGAAAAGTATTTCAAACAATTTGTTGAAATTTTAGTTGAGTTTTAATATGAGTAGCAAACTATTAAAATATTTTTGTTTTCACCTTATAACTACTTCCCGTCATCTTTTTTTCTTTACAACCGAATAATGTATTTCCAAAAAAACACATTTTTTCTAATCCAAAACCATCGCGTTCATCTTGACACCGCAACTACGCTAGTATAGTGTAAATAAAGATTAAATAATTGTATAATGTAAGATTTTTTTTGAGTTTTATATAAATGTGAATAATTTTTTCTTGTAGCTAATATAAAGTTTTTATGTATTATTAAATAATTATAAGAACAATATAATATTGTGATGACGAAACTGCGTAAAAAGGACTTCTAGCCAGTTAGAGTTTCTTGTCACCTTCAATCAGCAGAACTGTCTTCCGAGCTGGTGGTAGCTTTTAGAGGGACTGAGAACACTGACACTTTTATGTTAACTGAAGATTCCGAAGTGTATGTAAAGAATTTGATTTTAATTTTAATGAATATATATTTTTTGAAATATTTTAAAAAATACCAAATGTGTAAGTTGTACATGAATTTAATATGTTTCCACGATAGGTGGGTTTTAAAGCTAAATGCAGCAGTTGGTCAGAAGCGTGAGGCATTATTACAGTACACGCGCTACTTTGATTTATTATAGAGCTTTACATACTAGGTACAATACAGTGCCAGCAAACTGCTTTAAAAAAACGCTGTCACAATTGAAAATGTAAAAAGAAACCGTTTTTAAATAATATGTTGGGTAAAATATTTTTTTTTATGTTTTAATATATCAAATATTGATATGAAAACAGGAATTGAATCTGTAACTTTAGGCTGAAGCCGGTTGTGCTACAGTGGGACAGCGTCTGACTGTTCATTCGATCGGTTGTGGGTTCGATCTCCACTCGGGGAGAGGTTATATTGACAAAGGAGTTTTGGAAAAGGAGGATTGGAGTGACAGTGTGCGGCGTGAAGCTCTACCGCTCTATAACGCAATGTTTCGAATTCGGTGGAAAGCAAAATATGGAGTATCTTGACACTAGGTACTTTCTGTCTACCCTGCTATGCGGGATATAAGCGTGAAGCTAAGAAAAAAACAAGCAAGCAAGCAAAGAACCCCTGGGTATTAAATGGATGGTGAATCCATATGCAGGTGACCGGTCTCATCGCGTTACAAGAAGCTTGAAGTGGTCTTTTAATATTTTGAAATATTGGATAAATACACTGATTATTTTTTTTATGTTTAAGAACAGCAATAAAAAACATATTATTTATTATATTTCTCTACATTTATGACAACATTACTTTAGTATTAAATTAATAAGACTTAAAGTATGTATTTTATATAATCTTACCAACAGGGCACAGCTCTAATTATTTCAAATGGGAAAATGCCGCATCGGTGACGTAAGCTGGGCTGAACTATCACAGACACAATGTTCTCGATGTTCAAAGTAAAGAACAGAGTGATCTGTCACTAAACTTGAAGCTTACATAAAGATGTAAATAATTTCAGATTTTTATTTGTACCTAATGTCCTGATGTGACAAGGACAAGGGGCAGGTGCACACGCACCGTAACGACCGCAGCGCTCCGTTGCGATCATAAGATAAGACTTCATGGCATCTAATTTCTTTGACGCGTGTCCTTTCCACGGTGACTTTTATCACCTGACGACACTTAAAACTACCTACTTCCTGCCTTTTTTGTTACTGATAACGGAATCAATATTTGTTTCGAATTTTAAATTGTTTTTTTGTTTGTAATTATAATCTGTGGAATGGTGTTTTAAATTGTTTATAAATTGTTATTTGTGTAACACGATGTAAAGTATGTGTAAATTTTCAATTTGATAAATTATAATTATTTTCTTGATACGATAACATTCGAAATATGCCTCTGTAAGAGGTATCTAGAGTTCTAGATACCTCTTACAGAGGCAAGAAGAGAAGGATTAGATCTTTAAAGAATATTTATTAGAAAAAAATATTGTCTAATAATATTAAATGTAAGTAAAATTTGTTCGACACAATTCAATGGAGGGAACGCTAATACCGAAGCAGTAAATAACCAACCGTCGCCGAGTGTCGCGGTATTGACTTATATTTCCTGTTCACCTTTGTACACTCGCCTTATGCCCTTTAACCGGATATTGTAACACGAAAAATATATAAATATCTTTTATTTTGTTTTGCCTTATTTACTATGAATAAGTAAATGTAGGATTTTTGTTTTAATAAATATATTAATACAACAAAAAAGTGTTTTATTTCAACATATATGTATATACTGCATTAAATAATGAAAACTTAATAACAAATGTTTTCTTTGTATTATAAAACCCAATAGTACTAATGCTTTAAGACAGAAAATAATATCATATATGTAGTAGGTTCAAATCCTACACTACTTTTTTTAAACAAATAAAATGCCAGTAAACGTGATTATATGGATGTTGATTTAATAAAAAATACGTAATGTCTCAATTATATGGAAAAAATATTGTATCTATTAAATAGAGCTTTACATACGTTTAGAATAAATAAAATATAATAAGTTAATATGGCAACGTTTGCTGGCACTTTGTTCTAGTGATGATGCAACGTCTCTAGCATTCTTGAACGTAAGTGTGACTCACAGAAAGTATCGATCGAACAAAGCCCACAAACAAACATGCCTTATTATTATGTTTGGATTTCATTTGAATCACTTAGAACGATTTCACCGTTTTGAGTATATTCAAGTTAGGAGACGATAGGAAGCTCAGTACATTAGTATTGTTTTTGCTTTTTTTTAATTGATTTAAATATAATTAAAAGAAGTAAATAAATGAAACTCTATACTCTATGGATTTAAATTATAATATATATTTTTTAATATACTGATAGTGCAAAATACAATAGTATATATATGTATATATGTTTAAAGCAAGATATATATTACTCGCACACACTTGTCAAGTAAATAGTTTCGCAAATTCCCCTCAATTAGCAATTATTCTTTAAAAATATCTTTGAATATTTATGATTTAGTGAATATAGTGAATATATATTCGTACGAAGAAGTACTGTAGTTAATAAAGCCTATAAATCGCGCGTGCGCCTGCGGCTATCGGTAACGAGTTCGAGGCACAGATGGCGCTACCCGCGGCTACTCTACAGCCAGTACGGGCTCTACAACCTGCAGGTATGACTTTTACTTATAAAATTTATTAAATTTCCGGTGAATTTTAGTTTTTTTTAATTCCAGCTTTTACAGTTTTCGATTACGTTACCTAATTATTTTCTGCATATTTGTAAGATAGAGAACCTAATCATGCCTAATGAGAGGTATTCAATGAGGCGGACTTTAGTTTAACCTCAACTATCTTCTTTTTTTATTGTTTTTATTCATTATACCAACAGATAAATCATCACAATCATACATGTGAGATTTGTGAGAATCCACAAACGTTATATGCAGTTAATACTAATTTCGATTTGAACTGACTTTTTACATAAAAATATATTTAAATAATAATCTAGATATAATATAAATTTCTGTATTAGACTAAATATATATAATATATACAAATAATTTAACCAAATAGGTTTGGGGCAAAAATTATTACTAAACTGCAAGTCAGTGTTAAACCAAATCGACTTGCTTGAAATACGTTGAGACGTCTCTTACGTTTCCGTAGAGACTAAAGGAATATTGTCAATAAACTAACTTAGTCTACTGCAAGCGAACATGCGAAATGCAAATAATCATAGAGCTTAGAATATATGATTTGATATTTTTAAAATCGTTTTTTAAATTTAATTTGAAAGTAAACATTAAAATACATTTGAAATATAAACATTTCTTGCTGATTAGTATTAAATATAGAAAAAAATAAATATATAAACATAGAGTCTGGTCTTTGTATCCTTGTATTGTAGTTAAGGTATATATATATTCACAGTTTGTTCTGGTTTGCAAAGAATCCCATAATAATACCTTAGTGTCCAGACACAGCGCTCTCTACATTTACAAAGTAGAGTTTCTTAAATATCTGTTGCTTTATTTAAATAAATCTTAATATTAGTAATTTTCTTAAATATTTTCAAAGTGAATTATATCAAAACTGGCGAGCATTAGGGAATGTCAGCGATGTTGCTCAAACGTTTTGTATTTTACAAATTACCTTGCAATTTGCCATTCAAGCATCACCCACGGGCAACGGACCAGCGTATAGCACTGTTGAACCGATCTTAAAGTTAAGTCAATTACACGCACGCGCTTTTGGTTTACACCTGTGAATTATATATTATTATTATATATAACATCAGTTTACTTTGTTGCCAGTTTACAAACTCAAAGATTTTTTACCAATTAAATTCTTTTTGCAAAATTCGAATATACAGTGTTTGTTATATTTGAAAATTCTTTAAATATGCTTATTTTTATTATACTTAAGTAAGTAATAAATAATTATTAAATTAACATATAAAATGTGGAAAATGTAAGTAAATACTGTGGTGAGATATTAGTGTCAATTTTATCTGTAATATCTATATACGAGTATTGTACAGCGCTAGTTTAAATACGAAAGGCAATGTGTAGTATTTTTTGATTTTTAGAAAAGACATTGTTTCCTTAAAAAAATCATTAAAAAGTCTATAACTATAAACATAAAATCATAAGAATTAAATTAATAGACCAAGAACATTGCGTTCAACCACTAAATAATATTATTGAAATTAAAGACTCTGTTTATAAGTAATATTTTATTTTATAGTTAGATATTTGTATATGACCAGTAAATCATATTTTCAGCTCAACCATTCGTATATACATATAGTATTGTACAGTACAATCCGCCCCTCCCGGGCGCGAACTTTGGGTGTAGACGGCAGAGGCGCGGGCGTCGCCGCGGCGCTCTGCTATTTTTAACCACCAATTGCTTTAAACCAACCGTACTACAATGAGATGTGTTTACGTATCGGATGCTGGCACCTGAAGAAGGAAATGAGAGTTCAATTTTTATTAGTTACAACTTGTTACTGTGATTTCTTGTCTGTATTGCGATACCGATGATTATATAGCTATATTGCTTAGCGTTTCGCTAAGATATATTAATATATTTTATTTGAGACATGATGTTAAATTTTATGTTACTCTTTACTACGATTTATTTTAAGTATAACTTGAATTAGTTTGTTATAAAAAGTAAATTTTTACACATAACACAATATAATATAAAAAATAATTAAGTTATAAATGTTTAATTTGACCTTATTAAATAAATGGTATTTCTATAATTTTCATATATTATGTCTGCGTGTAACGGTATTTCACTGACTAGAACAGGTAGCGTGAATCAAAACACGAACAAAATCACAACGTTCACGTATTTGTAGATGGCAATAAAAGAACGCATCAAACAGCCATTAAACGTGGCATTTGATGGACTCTACCCTAATTTCAATCAAACAAAGTCAACATGAGTATTCAGTGAGAATGTTTTAAAAGAGCAAATAAAACATTAGGATTGTATAGGCAGGGTACAGTATTAATTTGACAGATACTGCCCATCCGAGGTAACAGCAGGTGTTCCCAAATAGTTAGTGATAAATATACACCATCAATATGGTAGAGACGTAGAGGCGGCCACCCTTTCACAGGTTAATATGAAACGTAGGTAATTGTGATCACGGAGCGCTATTCGGCCCACTCTGTACTGTTATTATGATACGCTTAGTTTAATTTACTGTTTTTTTTTTTAATATGTTTATGGCTGATTTTATAATAAAAACTTAGTGATTGAGACAGTTGTGCTTTTGAGATGTTTTCGACTGAAATTCGTACTTGTGATGGAAAAGTTAAACTATATAGTAGTTTATCACTATCTAGAATTATATAATAGTGTATAGCTTACTATATAGTGAAATCCGACACATTAGACTGACTGAGCAAATTTTGATAAAATTTGAAAATTAAACATTTTGTATCCAGTCAAATATGTCACTTTTAATAATTAAAAGTTATTTGGAAATCTATTAAAAAAATATACCTTTTCGTTCTAGTTTATTTACAATAAACACAATAATATTTGCTTACTATAAACATAAAGCAAGCATAAAATTAAGAATGTCTTATTATTTCATTAGAGCGATCCTAACGTTAGACGCTGGTCTTAGCGGGGAACGAGAACGGTATTTAAATGAGTTTTATGAACACAGCTAAGTACCAGCAATGAAATGAAAGGTTACGAAAAATGTTATCCGAAAGCCAATAATGCTGAGTTAGATGACAGTTATACAGCTCGGGGACGACGTCTTAATGGACACGTAGATATCACCGCAACATAACACTCTCCATATATTACTATCCCAAATGACTTGGCGAATTGCACCTCTTGAGTGTTAATTATCAAAAAAATCTTCTGATTTCTAACATTTAGATAACGCTATTGGCAACATAAATCACAGCATCTACCGTTTTTCTTATCGTTTGAACAGATTTTATAGCTTTCATGCAAAATAACTATGCAAATATTACTACATTTAATAAATACAAATAAAAGAAACTTTATAATTCATTTAATTTATGTACGAATTCAGTGGACAGTTTAGATATAATTAAAACAATATCAGTGTTATAATAAAATCATTATGGAGAAACTGTAAATGTTTTCTATTCTAAGTGGATTAGTGGCAGTGACAGTGTCACTAGATGCGCACGCGCATCAGATCTACATTGTGTGCTTTTACTTATTATAGAGTATTCATTTATTGATTTATTAAAAAATAACATTTTCAAGAGAGTTTTGTAAATTAAAAAAATATATTATTATAGTATGTATAATATAATACCTCACGATATAGACAGTTATGAAAGGATAAATTTATATGGCAAAGCAATTCTCGACGTCCTTGTAATTATCACGCCAAAGTATTATATAGCGCTTAGTTCAATAAAGCAGGATTCAAATGTAGTACTGCAACTTACAAAGCTAACTCTATAAAAACAGAATACCATACAGACAACAATTAATTAATAAGTAAATATAGTTTCTTGTTAAGTTGGTAATGCGAGTCGGTGCGAGGCACAGATATCGAGTACGTATTACAGAAGCGGGCACAAGCACACGTACGCTGTAGAGCCATAGATCCCACGCGCCAAGCGCTAAACTGGTCGATCTACTCTTGCGCAACCGAACTGTTCGTTTCCAATTTTATGTTGACCGGTTTCTAACTTGTCTTAGCCTTCTAATTTCGGCTCGTTTAGATTTGGAAAATGAGTTGCGTTGATATCGAAATTGCGCCAGGTGATAGCGGGCGTTTTCACCGGAGGCCGGCGACGTGAGATATGCTCACGTCGCTTCATTAATTAATGGCCGCAATCACCAACTCTACATTTGAACTCTCACTCGCATTAACGTGAATTATTATCTTAATTTAATTTTCTTCGTTACAAATCTATATCGATGTCTGCATTTCTTTTTTAAATTTTTACACTAAACATGTTTGTTATATTAATAATGTGAATGAGCTGATAATTTGAATGTTATAAATATTATTGGCTGGTCTGTTAATAGTGGATGTAAATATTTTATCATATTCGAGCGCTGATCTAAGTTTAATAGTAAATTTATGACCCTTTTTTTAAATAATAATAAAATACAAATTTGTACAAATATGTGGTTTATTATTATGAGTAGAGGGATATATAATTTTACTATTATAAGAAGTAAAGATTTTTGGATACCACGTATACTGTATACAACCAATGAGTTCAGATGCCTCTGAACAGCATGAGTGTGAAGATTGACAGGATCTTCAGGTTGGTAGAGGGCGATGTCGCGTGGCGTGGGCGACTACAAATACCACCGGCGGGGTGCCGAGCACAAATCAACGCTTAGCGACGTGCCCGCCGGACCCCCTGCGAGAGCGCAGGGCTGGACGCCGCGGTACTTTATCAATAATACCAAATTAAGCAAGTGGTGTAGTCAAATAAGCTTGGGAAATTTTGTCGGTATGACCTTTGATTTGTATCGGCTGTGAATGACCAGGGACTTGGTAGAGTTCTTTAACATTTGTACCTCATTTGTACCTCAAATGATTCTAATGTCAAAAAATATAAATCTCACTTAGTTTAGTTTGTATCATTTTCTGAAATATATATGAAAGTAAAATCTTTTCTATTTTAGTTGAAAGCAACGGAAATATAACCATTAATTTAATCGACAATAATTGCCTCACCGTTGTTTTATGAAATATGTAAAAGTATTTATAACAGTCGGTCGTATCGCTGCGGTACTAACCCTGGACCCCCGCCGCGGCGACTGCGCCAACATCTCTCACCTCTCTCCGTAATGAACAATATAAATGTGCCATTCGAGCTGCCGACCTTCGCCGTCCGCGCCTGCCCGGCCACACCACTACACGGCCGCATCGTGTATCCCCATAGCAAGAGCGTCTTGCCCAGCGTGATATTTGTAGATACATGTTTTTTAACGACTTTTTGATCGTTACCTAAAGAAAGATATTTTTCCTTAACAAAATCTTGAGTTAAAAATTTCTTGCTCATAAACAACATGACAGTCATATCCAGCGATTAAAATACTGGAATTAATATTTAAATTGCACATGTAGTCTTATCGCCAAGACTTCAAGGGTATTTAGATAGCTTTAAATTAAAGAACGAAATTTTATACTCCTAAGGAAATTATACAGGCTACATACATTCTACGGCGACTGCCCGAGGCGACTTTATTAAGTACGAGTTAAACTTCCGCTGTTAAAGCGTAAAAAATAACAAAACAGGTACCTAGCAATCAACTCGAAAATAACTAAATGCGTCTATAATAAAGGAACAATGTAATTGCCGCAGTGTCGGAGCGTATCTCTAAACGACTGCCACATTTCATCGCAAAATTGTCCTTTAGAAAGTTTTTCATTCGGAGGGCTGTGACAGGATCATTATAAAATTAGGATCGTTTTAGTAATAACAGGGTCGGGGCTCGAGGGTACGCGACCTCGCATCGCCAGCAGCGCTCATCTCGGGCTCTCGCCCGCGTTGTACCTACTCGTGTAAGGAGCGTCCATGCTCACATTGCACTTGGTTGAGGCCGCTGATTCGGCATTCCTTTGTGGTGACCGGACTGAGGGTCGGGGTCTGCCGGCGCTGACGATAACGACGGTGGATGTTAAGAACCGCCACCGAAAGGACCGTACGAGGCGATTAAAACGACTGAAAGGGAAAACAAAACGCTGAGAGGCAACGGCCGGCGTCCGGCAGAAACACAAATCAGAATTAAGCAGACAATACAGACAATAGTGGAAGCAAAAAATGAAATCGAAAGCGAGCCCGGAGGAATTTGGAAACGAAATTCGCGGATCGCATTTTGCGAATACTCTCGCGTGTTACTGCATTATTATTTAAGTTAGGGCCTTTAAAAAATGTTTGTGATGGGTTGATCGTTTTTTTGGCGGCGCGTGCGCTGCGCATAATTGGCACGCCGGACGCGCAGGAGCGCGCACTTTTTGCCGCGTCAACATCGCCATATTATAACGGATTTGATTCGTTACCTGACACTAAGTTATGGGACTAGTTCTTTAAATAGATACTTTTTTACAACACTTACACGAAACAAAATATAGCGATTCGCCAAATACTAACAGCCATTGCTTATAACCTAAAAAAATAATTAGATTATTATAAAATAATACGTATCACCATTAAGATAAATATCTCAAGGGTGTACCAATTTAAAATATCATTTAATAAGTCAGATCCAGGTAGTGAAAAGGGTACGAAGCCCTAAGCAGAGTCGGTCAAGTGTTGCTCGGAGCGACGGTTGACCGCCGACGCGTCTCGCTCCACGCCGCGCTGTACAAAAACTAATTTAGACGATGCGACCCAATATGATATCTGGAATCCCGTTGTGTTGCCTCGGGACGAATATCTCCATGCAAAAAACCAAACCACGATATCATCGCTTCTAAACAAGTCTACTATTCGAGGCGTTTTTAGTGCAAATCCTTTTAAAATTCTAATGTTCGTATTAAGTTTGTATTGCTCTTGATTACTTACTCATGCTGTTGAGATTTGTGTGGAACTGTTAAGATTCTTTCTGTTTAACACAGTGCTAAAATGTATTTAAAGTAAGTTTGTACTTCTAAATTGGGAAATATGGCATAAAATGGGAATATTTCCCAATTTTCAATTGAGTATTTTCTTGAAGGTCTTATACTGTTAAATTATTATTTGTAAACACAATGTGTATACGTATTTATAGCTTAAACCGTTTTATTTGGGGCTGACGTTGTCATTGGCATTGTCATGGCAGGCATGTTGGCATCGGTGCCGGGGGCAGTCTGCGACGTCTCGTCCATCACGTGTCACTCCATCCGCGCAAAACAATAGAGTCTTTGCTAAAATGGTACGCATGTAGCCCCGACTGTCTTAACAATGGAACGAAAAAACAAACAATCCAAATAGAAATCGAAAACGTCGCGTTCCGAATGCGACCGAACGGGATTTTGGAAATCCGGTTCTTGATTTTTGTTTTCCCGAGCCGCCTCCTCCGCGGCCATTGTCAGCGCGTCACGGCGCTGGGACAAATACCACTATATGGGAATAGTAAAAAACCGTACGGCAGCCACTTAAGCCTTCTCAGAATGCAAGTAAAAGTGCACCGTTGATTTAATGCAGCTGACGGCCTATTGGTATGTGATTAACAAAACATATCAGATCATTGTCAGTCTATTCAGAAATCTCCATATATATATATATATATATATATATATATATATATATATATATATATATATATATATAATATTGCTTCACGTTTTTATCCCGCATAGCAGCGTAGACGGGAATTACGTAGTGTCCAGGCACTACTCCGTACTTTGCTTTTCACCGAATTCAAGACTTAATTTATATATAATCACACTCTCGGCTTTATAATTTATTAATTAAAATTTAGAAATTAAATTATTAATATTAATTTTTTTTTTCAAAATCTATAAATATTTTGAAAGAGGCAAAAATCTATAAATATTTTAAAATTGGAAAAAATTGAAGTATTTTTTACTTTTTATAGCTTAATTATGTAAAGATTTTTTTAATAAAACACCTTTAGGTATAATGTATAAGTAGAACAATATATACGTGTTATTTTTTGTTCCCTACATTCCCTTGTGCGTCGCCAGGTCAGAGGTGGCGGTGTACGTCACCGCCATTGTTACCGCTGACGAAGCGTAAATGCATTCTTATCGATACCTACCGACTACTGTTTGTTACACTTAAATTATACACCTATATATATATATATATATATATATATATATATATATATATATATATATATATATATATATATATATATATATATATATATATATATATATATATATATATATATATATATATATATATATATATATTATTGCAGGTTCCTATCTTATTAGTGGGGAAAGTCTTATTGTTAGCTTCACGCTTTTATCCCTCATAGCAGGGTATACAGAAAGTACCTAGTGTCAAGACACTCCGTACCTCGCTTTCCACCGAATTCGAGACATTGCGTGTTGAGTGGTGGAACTCAACCCTGCACTTTGTATTTTCTTATTTAAATTATTTTCATTTGGTAGTTCCGGTGACCATAGTGTTGTTGATACCCGCTACTTAATTTAGAAACACTTGAATTTGGGCAGAAATGAGAGAACAGAGGGTTGTGACACTATCCTGCTATTCCTGGAGTATGTAGCTTGCTTTTTATGTATATAAATTTGTTTTAAATATTAATGAATTTTCAGATATAGCAAACCATAATGCTATCAATATACATACAAAAATCTGATCTATATTACTTCTCGACGTGTTTTTTTACTTGTACGTTGTCTTTAATCGACTATTGTACTAAAAATGTTTTTAATGAAAACATTAATTTCTATATGTTTTTTAATTAGGTATTTCATTATTATATAAAGCTGATAAGACACTACACTATCTCTAATATTAAATTAACATATTCGATATCTCATGTAAGAATATTAACAAAAAAATATCATATTTTCTTAAAGGTTAAAAATCTATTCTTGTGTCAAAATCTCAAAATGTCACTAAGAATTGTAAAACTCAAGTGAACCTAATATTATTTTTGTTGGTAACAGTTTGTACAACAGTGGCTAAGGGCTCTGTTGTCAAATGCCACTAACATTTTAAGCAAGTGACCGTTACAACTTTTTGTCAAAACCAGTCTCGGGAGACTCCTAAGAACACATAAATCTGTAAAAAATAGAATTGGGGATTATGTGCCTTCGGATGGCTCGCAAAAAATCTATTGACAAAAAAAAACCAAACGCAACGCAAGTCAGCAAAAACGTAATGTTTCCGAAAGGTGAGAAAATCGTCTAATTAGCACGTCTGCTCGAACGCCCTGCAGTGGCAAAATTGCCCGAGCCATTGTTGCTTTACCTTTATGAAAGTATAATTATCTTTATTCAGGTGTATTATTTTTTGAGTCGCCGCTGAGCCGCCATTCAGTTGCAAAACGGGAGACTTGTGTTTACGTTTCGGTGAACAGTAATTAGGTAAAAAACCGCAACGCGTCCCGCAACGTGTCACCCTTCTGTCTTACGTGTTGCGTACATCGTTTCTAGTTGCGATCGGTAATTGGCTACGCGCCACTCAATGACACGTCCGAAAAGGGAAGATACACTCATAAAATTTAAATTGTTGTGTAAAATATGCAAAAAAATCGCAGCTATAGCCGTCCCTTTAGTGCGGGCGCGTGCTGCGGCCGCGTGCTCCGGCCGCTTGCGATGCTTGTATAATTAATTCGTGCGAGACAGTGAGATACCTGTCCGTTTCTATCGCAAACAAGCCGGCGCATGCGTCGTTCAGGTGTATAATCTTTATTTATATTTTTTGCTTCCACTTCCCCTTTGCATACATTAATATTTTGCGACTGTCGCAAACTGGCTGGATTCGGTGTTCACATGCCAATTGGTCTACAGAGTTCAACACCGCAGCACTCCGCGAACGATCTGAGAATCCTCACTTCACATCCAAACTATTAATTAAATATTACGAAGATGTTATAGATCACTGAGCGCTTTATGATCTCCCAATTTACTATTATTAGACGCTAGTATCAAAGTAAATCTTAGAGCCATTGCGTAAAGCTCCATTTTTGGGAGCACGAGATATTTAGGACAAATTTTTGGCTAACATCAGATTTAACAGTTTTATACTTTAACACTGGTGGATAAGAGCTATTTCACCTTATATTTAGTCGATGCCTGTTCGTCACCTGGCCGCTCGCGGGCAGCTGGGGCGCATTGTCTGAGCTCATCACTTGACTCGAGCGAAAGGGATGCTGCGCTGTCATGTGAACTAACGGAATCCTGGGAAACGAATCTGCCGTACAAACAATACTCGCACGGAGCACTACTTCAATGGTACAATGGTAATGCGATAGGCATTACACAACGCGGCCAGTTAAAGCATTCTGACTGTAAACGCGATCGGTTGTGGGTTCGATTCCCACTCGGAGGAGTGATTGTATTTAAAAATGATTTGTGCTTCCTCGCTCTTGCAAGACACAGCGCGGCACTGAGTTCCGACACTCAGCACGTAATGTCTCTAATCAGAAAGCGCAGTATGAAATGTCTTGACACTAGGTACTTTCTGGTTATATATATATATATATATATATATATATATATATATATATATATATATATATATATATACATCTGTCTGTTAGTTGGTGACATTTCGTAATATATAATAATACTTAGGACGTGATTTAATAACATTAGTGTTAAGTTGAAACTCATCGGCGATAATATTTAAAAGCAGATGTAAATTTTTATTCGTCAATATGTTATGCAAATGAGTGTCGTATTCGCTGTTGTCAACTATGTTCATTTCAAGCGTTCCATTTGATGAGAAAAAGAAATTATCATAAAAAAGGTATATTGCAGACCGCACTCTGTTACCGGTGTAGCCGTGCGTTTGGTGTCTTGGCGATTTTCTAATAGATCACAGACATTAATATGCTCGGGACTGGTTTCCGTGAGATCCGTTAGTGGCTTTATGTAAATTATTTAGTTTATAGCGGCTCCTAGTTTACATTCGAATGCTTTACAGAAAAAGTGCGCCGCGAGCTGTGCCCGCGTGTGAGCATGACAAGGTAACGTAAAGTCGGAGAAAGTGTCGTATATCACGGATTATGGAAGGAATTTCTGTAAAACATAATTTGTCTATTGACGCATATGGGAAGAGTGTAAGGTGCATCGACACAATCGTTTGTCACACAATGCTGATTATTTTTTAACTTGTATGGGTTAATATGTATGCAGTATACGTTCAAAATATTTTTTTTTTACTTGTCTGTAACGTATTTTTTTAATAAAATAAATATATTGTAAAATATACTGATGATAAAATATTTTAAAACCCTACAAAACCAAATTGTCGTGATACTGTCATACTGGAAGTCAAATCGAAAGTATCTGGAAGTATCTGGAAAGTAGTATATCTGGAAGTATCTTGACACTAGCTACTGTCTGTCTACTCTGCTATGCGGGATAAATATGGGAACTAAAAAAAAAGCAAATTCAAAAACATATGCAATATTCTAAATTGTATTGATTCAAGCTAACATTATCTAAGACACTAAAATTGAATCAACGGAGTGTCTGGACACAACGAATAAAACGTAAAGCTGCTGTTCTATAATATAGAGAATCTTTCATAGACTCCAAGCAAATATAAATATGAAAATATACGTTAAATAAGGACAGTAACGGTGTACTTTTGAAAATATCAATACTTTATACAAAAATATAAATTCCAACTTAATTACGTATTCATAAAGTTAAGTCAAAACTTATAAGTGATGTTAAATGTAGGAGAGGTCGAACCCGCAGATGTTCCCATGCATGGGAAATACGTATATATCTTGTCACATTACCAATATACCGTTACTTAAAAATTATTCGTTCAATAAAGGCGATTGTCGCTATAAAGTGATTCGATTACTTTGCATCGGCGTTAGTTATTGTAGACGGCCAGGGAAACGTTGCCCAAACTAGTTTGCTTCCAAACGGCCGATCTCATAGAGGCACATTGTCGAGATAAATGTGCAGAACCGGATGCTGCGTCTCCGAGCCATCGATAAAACGGTCACAAACGCTATAAAACTGGCCGCGAGACGTGTTTTGTGACTAGGAGTGACCACCCTTTCAAATCCTTCTCATTCATCACGCGAGATGAAAGGAATTCCTATCAGCTGATCCGCGGCATCTAACGGTCCGTCGTAGATCAATTATGGAATCAACCCTTCCCGCGCTATCTAACGCTTTTTAGAAATGGAAAGCTAACCTGTTTTCAATAAGAAATCTTTAAAACATGCTTACATACATATAGAACCAATATCGAAGGAGGATGATCGTATCGCGTTACGTGAACTCAGCGCTATCTAATTTTGAACACAATGGGCATAAAAAACTGGGTAAAATAATTGTGTCACAGCGCCACCCTCTACACAATGCACAAAGAGCCCACAATGCGCCCACGCAGCCTTTGTCGCGCGTGGCGGGCACAATCGCGCAGGAAGATCGATCTGACATGAGAACACGTGTGGCTCAATGTATGGAGCTGTATGCCCGAGGTGAAAGTTGACGGCTAAAAGTAAAAGTCGAACGCATCTGCCGTCGATATCGAATTATGTCAATTCGAGCCGTCGGGGGCGGGCGCGGCCCAAAGGGTTGCTCGCGATTGTACGCCCTTATCTCCAGCAGCACGATTGTGCTCTATCTCGTCACGCAGCCCGCAACTCTAAGACGTCGTATAAAAACTGAGTGCATTCATTCCGGCCCTCAATCTACTACAAATCGGCCAATCTTTTTGTGTCATTCTCACAGATTGTTATGAAGTTGTATTATTTATTTGACACTTGACAAAAAATCTTTTAAGGTTGTGATTTATGAATGCCTTTATAGCTTATCGCGTCTATCGATACACATTGTAACGATGTGTTTACGAATATGAATATAATTATTTGAGCGGACTCGAATAATTTTCCCATTTCAATACAACTTTGAATAATAATTTGATAGTTCATAAAGCAGTTTAGTGTTACATTCTTGGTAATAAAGTGTATGAGCGGCGGTGTTTAGCGCGCGGTGGCGCGGCGGCGGTGGCGAGCAGCTAAATGCCTTTTAATCGGGATGACTGGCTGATAATGATCTTCAATTAGCGTCCGTCGCCCGTACCAACGATTGGCCAGCCGTAATCGTAAATCATCGATCGCGTAACGATCTCAATTCGTCTCGAGCGACTACCACTTACCAGCCTCCAGCCATTATGCTGATAAGCGTTATTGATAAATATTTGTGAATTACACCGCGAGGCCTGTCGAGGCTAGCTTGGGTTTTTGTCACACTCTCGTGTCACGTCAAGTGTCAAGACGCTCGAGGCAGCTTGATTAAGTACCGATCGAGGGTTCTAACCTATTTACTGTTTTATGCATGTTTAATAGAAATTCGTTAAAAAATATTTTGTCAATAAAAAAAATCATTTACTTTTTATGTTCGCGTCTCTCATATTTAGAAGTAGGTAGAGACTGTTATATCTGTTTTAGTGTCTATGGCAAAATTAAGAAGGGTAATTGCAAATTTCTTTTAGGAACATCACTTTGAGCTCACATTGAGCTGTTACTTTCATTATAACCGAAGAGCTTTAAGTTTTTATGTTTATTGGATCCGAACAAAAATCTTACATTTCAATAAAAATATCATAAAGTTTCCAAACGACGGTAACGATCGTTTCACCGTTGCGAGTCCGTTCGTTCGCGGCACGCCGTTATACGGTGTTAATGGACAGGTGTAATACTACACGTTATACTGGGTTCGATGCTCAGTGTAAAAAATCGGTTTTCGTGACAACCCAGCTCATATAATCAAAGTATTTAGAATAGGGAGAATATTTTAAATGTTAAATTTTTTCAGCTCCTCGCTAAGAACACCGAAGACGCTTCCGATAAATGACACCATTTGTCCATAATGTCCGATACATTACGAACAATTTGTTAGATGTAATCTTTTAAACACTAATTTGTGAGGGCGCCGCGTCGCCATATGTCGAGTTGCGGATTTCACTCGAGAGGGTATTTTAATTGTTCTATTATATCGGGCCCGGGGTTCAAATCTGCGGTGATACGTCAATATGTTGGTTGGAGCTGTTACGTTTGATTAATGTTACATTCGCATTGCTTTTATTTAATGTATTGAAAGTTATATTATTTGGCTGATGATATTGCCTTATGTGATTTAAAGTCAAAACATCAAAGTATCCAAAGCTAGCTTCTGAGTGAAATTAGGAGATAAATTGGATTCTTAATAATTGAAAGAACTGAACAGGTATTTTTATTCTGTTTTCACCCTTATCATTGTGCTCTGTTTCAAATGTTATCTTGTTGTAAAACTGTATTAAAGCGTTTTTTTAATTTCCTCTAAAATTGTCAATTTAATGAGCTTAAAATACCTAAAATTATCAAAACCTTAATAAAGGTCAAGGTCTAAATAAACGATTGCTTTTACATCTATGATAAGGAAAGTGTTATCATATTAGTATTAAAAATATCTTTAATTTAAATATCTTCATTAGTATTTCAAACTAGAAACCACCATGTATAGTAATTATATAATATTTGTATGTAGAAGTACGTCATACATTATAGCTTAGAATGGATCGTATAAAACAAGAGTATAAAGGGACAGTCATAAAACAGTTTCAACTTACATTTGACGTTACGCAAATCGCAGATTCTTTGATACAGTAAAAGCCTAAAGGTCATTTATATTTGATACATAAAAAAGCGGGCTTGGGGCGAGCGCCATTGTAAAGTGTGTCCGATTCGGCGCGCCTATTGTACTGTAGTTTGGAGCTAAAACGTAAATAAAGGCAGATGTTACCGCACACCAAAAATATAGCCGAAATTTGTAGAGAACTCGCATATTTTGTATTGGCAATGAATTTACGACTCTACATTGTATGATGTAGAGTCGGATATCAAATATCTAACATATTGTAGTTATTGCGTATTCAATGTGTATTGTTTATATCTAAGCTGCAAGGTCTGCGCGACTGTGGGCAGTTTTACAAAACCGAGATCGTAGTGGTGAAGTTTAATAAAACTCATATTATTAGAGCGTATGTCATTGACAGCAGTGACGTGTAGGAGTGTGGGATTTCAAATAACGAAATGGATATTGTTAGGTGAAGAATTCTGTATATTATTTTATGTTAAATATATATATATATATATATATATATACATATATATATATATATATATATATATATATATATATATATATATATATATATATATATATATATTTTATCCGGAACACACTTTATCTGGCATAGCAAGGTAGTACTGGAGAACTTACTATCAAGTACAAACAGAATGTGTTTACCGCTTTATGGCCAAATTTGATGCATTGCCTGTTAATTGGTGGAACTAAACGCTGCAAATTGTCTTATAAGAGCTTAGAAATGTAAAAAATATTTTTTTTAATATAATCATTGCCCCGATTGGGAACAAAACATACAATCAGTAGCGTTTACAGTTGAACAGTGTCTCTTTAGGCCAGGAATCGAAAATATAGTATTAAGTAAAAGTTACTTTAGATTAAAGCTTAAAAGCTCAGGATAGAGGATTTTATATAAAGTTTTAAATCATATTAGCTTATATGAAGAGACATACAGTGAGCCAAAAATAGATCATATAATATGTATAATGTACTTACATATTTTAATATTGTAATAACACACTAATGTATCTTCTCTATATATTACGTTATCAGCGTGTCTGTCAGTCGTCATATGACAAATGCGATGTTTCTAACTGATCGATCGTCACATTAATTACTTACAGTTCACTTTCAAAATAAAATTATTTCTAGAACGTTATTAATCAATCATATTTTTGAAATTAAACTAATATTTGTACAGGCCTATAGATATGTCATGTTTTGTCGATACTAGTGCGATAGAACAGTGGTTGAGTTAAAGTTTGAAGTAGTGCGGGTTCAAAATGCATTTTGAAATTTAAAAGTTCTTGTGTGTTTTGCCCGTTGTAATTTTTAATATCGATTAAAAGTTAAAAAAGTCAGAACTCATAGTCACTCTGTTCTGCACTTGTCACCCGAAATCAATATATTGTGTTGAATGGCGAAACTCAACGCCGAGATGTGTCTTGCTATGAGACTGACGATAATGGGGTACAAAATTAATTTAGATATAATTATTCCTTCGAGGGTGGTATAATATGACTGCAAATGCTTGGTTGTGTGTTCGATTCCCATTCGGGGAATATGAGTTTGCCACTCAACACTTAATATCTTGAATTGGGGCCAAAAGCAGTCATCGGAGTGTCTTGAGACCAGTTTGTCTCTGATTACCTTGCTACCCAACCTGCTGTACAAATCATGAAGCTGCCTTTCTTATTTCCCCAAGTAAGAATCGAACCCACAACCAATCGCGATTACAGTTAAACAGATCTATATTTATTATCAAATATATATTCTAAAAGTTTCATTTTCAAATAAGTTATTTATGTTTTTGCTCCAATAATCATAATTATTTATGTAAAAGTATACATTAGAATAATTAATTTAATGCAAATAGTTTTTAAGAATTCTCATATATTTAATCTCCGTCTGTTGTCTGATAAAATATCACAAACATCGCTTCAGAATTTCAAATTATACTCTCATATCTTAATAAATACACGAAAAAATTTCATTTTTTGCCACTCATTGCTATTTTATTTTTATTATTTTCTTTTACGGTTTCTTATATTTTAATTAGTTGTAGTTTGATATGTTATTTTATTTAAATGTATACAAGAATAATTTAATATGTATTTTATTATTTCCTTTTATAATAGTGTTTAAAGTTGAAAGAATATTCTTATAGTAATTTATGTAGTAAGAAGCTTACTAATAGCATATTTTGTATGTTAACCGGTGTCGTGTCGTTGTAAACAAGGAGAATTGGTTCAAATCTATTTGGGGAAGAAATAAACAGATTTGATTTCATTTCTTTGTTTTAGTAAAGTAAAGCGCGGCGTTGAGTTTCGCCACTCACACGTAATGTTTGGAATTCAGCAAAAAGAGTGTCATGACACTAAGTACTTCCTGTGTATGAGGGATAAAAGTCTGAAAAAAAAAAACAACCACTTAGCCCAAGAAAGAGATAAATAGTAATAGTGATTCTAAAAAAAACCTTGTAAAATATTGATTCAAGATGCAACACTGATGCAAGGTTATAAAAAAAATTAAAATCACTCGTAGAAACATTTCCAATTATCAGTTGTTATAGAAAAAAGGATCTGAAGAAGTTCTTGTATTTTTAGCGTCTACTTGTTCAGTGTACAGTAGACCGCGGGGTCGTAATCAATTCGTATAGGAAGTTCCCATACTTGAACACCCAGTTCCGATTTGGCACCGACCGGCGACGGTCGTGTGACAATATTGGGGCATCCCCCTTCTCGATTGTGCGTCCGAGCGCTGCTTTTCGTGTCGTTGTGCGTCAGTGTTCCGAGTTCCAGAGTGTCGCCACTGTGAGGACCGCGCCGTGCCGTGCCCCGTGTGCTGTACTGCGCGTCGTCTAGCTGTGGTTGGCGGTTCTTGGAGTAAGTGTTCACAGTTGTCCTTACACACCCCCGTTCACCAAACGGGCATACTTAGTGTTTCTAGTGCCACACACCCTCCCCCGCCGAAAGGTGAGGGGAGACATTTATCGTCGCCGCCGCCAATATGGAGGGCCTCTCGAAGGAGGACCTCCTCAGGTACTTACGTACCTTTCACGTAGAGGCCTACGATGGCCTCCAAAACTTCGCTTTCGCGAAAGAGAGCCCGCGCTCTCCCGACGCCGGCCCGAGCGCCGCCGAAGTGCCCCGAGGCACTATTAGGACGCGTGCGTCGTCCCCCGAGCGGGACTCTAGTTCCGCGTCAGATATGGATGTGTCGGGCGCCGAGTCGGACACGTCCTCGCAGGATTTTGAGACCGTAGTCTCAAAATCAGCAAAGAGGAAGGCGAAAAAGGCCCCTCAGGCCGTCGCGCCTTCGAAAGCGCGTAAACCCGACGCGCAAACGTCGGCCGTGCGGGCTTCACCCGCCCCCGCATCTACCAAGCCGCTTCCCCCGACCGCTCCGGTGTCCGCGCACACCGCAACGGGCCCTCGCCCCGCGCCGGCCCCGCGTGCCGCTCCCCTTGCGCCCTCTGCGCCCGGTCCTCGCCCTTCAGGCGCAGCGACCGGTAATCAACAACCGCCTCGCCCTAAACTACCACCGCCGGTCTATATTCAAGAGAAAGGACGGTGGAACGAAGTATCCGCGTGGATGCTGTCAAATAAAGTGGCGTACAGCTCCGCGAGGCTGACGTCCATCGGCATCAAAGTCCAGGTCCCGTCGGCCGCGGACCACCGCGCCTTAACCCGCCGCATGCGTGAAACAAACGTGGGTTTCCACACCTACGCTCTAGAGGAGGAGAAAACCCTCCGCGTCGTCATAAAAGGCGTCCCCCGCGAATTGGACGCCGAGTATATAGAGAGCGACCTTAAGTCGCGGCTTCCGGTACGCGAAGTGCACCGCATGTACAACATGCGCACAAAAGTAAAGTATGACAGCATACTAGTAGTGTTGGATAGAACGAATGAGGGCAAGGAGGTCTTCAACCTCCGGTCCATTTGCAACCTGACGGGGATCCGCGTGGAACCCCCCCGGTATAAAGGCTTAATAGGGCAGTGTCACCGCTGCCAAAACTACGGGCACTCGGCCAAGCACTGCCACGCGCGTCCGCGCTGTGTTAAGTGCCTGGACGACCACGCCACCGCGGAATGCCCGCGTAAAATCCCCGACCCGGAAATTCCTCCCAGCTGCGTCCTCTGCGAGACGCAGGGTCACCCCGCGAACTATCGCGGCTGCGTCCGCGCCCCGCGTAGGCGCACTGGTAAAGGAGGGTACCGAAAAAGGACCTTCCCATCTCGCCAGATGGAGCAACCGAAGGAGCCCTCAGCTCCGGAGGTATTTACACCGGCTCCACCTCCAAAGGTGAACGCGTGGTTCAAGCCCACGCCACCTCCAGCAGCGGCACGTGTTGCGGTGCCGGCTGCGACTCGCGCACCGACGGCCCCGCGGCCCTCCCCGCGCCCGCAACCCCCTCAGGGTAGTCCCGCGAGCGACCTCTCGCTCGTTATGGACTTTGCCGGCGCGCTAAATTTCGTCGAACTCGGCGTGTTCGCGGCTAAGCTGCGCAACACAAACGGGAATAACATGGCTCGCCTACAAGCGGTATGCGAGCACGCCACTCTTCTGGAAGCCATCGTAGGCTTCCAGGCTAAATAAATTTTAAAAATTAAATAATTAGATGGCGGTCAACAATAGATTCACCCCTCGGCCCGCTGATTCGCGTCTCGCGCGCGTAAAACCATTAGCCCTAAAAATCGCGACATTCAACGCAAACGGTGTCAAAGGCCAGAAAGAGCTTATGAGTGAGTACGTCCACTCAAGACAGTTAGATTTCTTCTGTATACAAGAGTCCTTTCTCAAACCTAGCGTTCGCTCTCCTGGCATTGCGAACTATAGGGTTGTAAGGAATGATAGGGCCACCGCAAAAGGTGGCACTATGATTTATTACAACAAGAAATTACATTGTATACCGCTAGACCCTCCGTCGCTTGCTAACATCGAAGCGTCAGTGTGCCAAATTCATATGACAGGCCATCAGCCAATAGTCATAGCCTCGGTGTATCTCTCGCCGAACAAACCAATAATAGAAAGCGACATCAAGTCGCTCTTAGACATGGGTGACTCAGTCCTTCTGACTGGGGACCTAAATTGTAAACACATCAGCTGGAATTCGTCGAAAACCACGAAAAGAGGTAAGGCTCTCGACGAAATAGCTGTCAAATACAATGCGGCCGTCATCGGCCCCCCCACCCCCTCCCGCTTTGGCCCCTCAGGCACGCCGGAGGTGTTAGATATTGCGATCCTTAAGAATGTCGCCCTCTGGCAACACTCTATCGAATCGCAGCCGGAACTAGATTCTGATCATAGACCGGTGTTAATTAAACTAGGTACGGAGCGCCCCTCAGGCCCTCCGACCAAAACAATTACAGACTGGAAGAAGTTCGCAAAGCTTCTTCGAGCCAACAATTCTCCACTTAAGGAGCTAATTCCAGGCATCACTGACTCGGTTGATTTAGCAATAGACGCGGCTAATCAATTCACAGATTACATACACGATACGATCCTCAGCTGCTCTAAAGAGATTACAAACGTACCGCAAGGACGATTTGAAATCTCAGAAAAGCTCAGGAGGTTAATAAGGCGTAAAAACGCCGCAGCCAGACGACACGACACATACCCGACAGACGACAACCGTAGGGAACTGAACAGGTTGAGGAGGAGCGTTCGACACGCGTTCGACATGCTCCGCGGTGAGTCGTGGGACAAGAGACTAGAGGGACTCGCGCCTTCGCACCAGGCTTTCTGGGCGCTGTCGCGAGCCTTCAGGTCGGACGGTCTCGTGACTATGCCACCTCTCATTAGGCCCGACAATTCTATCGCCGCCGATGACACTGAAAAAGCGGAATGTTTAGCCGACAGTTTAGAGGCTCAATGTTCCCCCAGCGATCAGCCTTGCGACCCGGACCACCTAGCGAAGGTGGACTCCGAGGTTGCAACCTGGGCTTCTCTACCTCCCTCAGGTGACCCGCTTCGCCCAACCTCCGCCGGTGAGGTTCAAAATATCATTAAGAACCTGAAAGACAGGAAGGCCCCGGGGCCCGACGGTCTTAATAACAGGACGTTAAAAACGTTACCGGCCCAGTTCGTGTCCTTATTAGTACTCATTTTTAATTGCCTCCTCAAATCTTGTACCTTCCCAGATCAATGGAAGGAGGCAATAGTCATAGGTATTCCGAAGCCGAACAAGCCGAGGAATCTCCCCAGCAGCTACAGGCCTATCAGCCTGCTGAGCTGCCTAGGTAAAATTTACGAGAGGATAATTCTCATTAGACTCTCCGAAGCGGTAGAGACGAAACGTCTGCTCTTAGACGAGCAATTCGGGTTCCGCAAGGGCCACTCCGCCGTACACCAAGTGCATCGGCTAGTAGAACACATAGCCAGATATAATGTTAGATACCGTGCCCGCAGCTCCACTGCGGCCATTTTTCTCGATATCGCGAAAGCGTTCGATAAAGTTGGGCATAGTGGCTTGATTTACAAGCTGCACAATGCCGGCCTCCCGGATCATTTAATTCGCGTCCTCAAGGACTATCTCTCAAACAGATATTTCCGTTTTAAAGTGGAAGGTACACTCTCCACTCCCCGCCTAATTCGCGCCGGAGTCCCTCAGGGCTCCACGCTCTCTCCTATTCTGTATGCGCTGTACACCAGCGACATACCGAGAGTCGACAATGTCCATCTGGCTATGTACGCCGACGACACCGCCCTATACACCACTTCCCGCCACTCCTTCGTCATTGCCGAGAGACTCCAGGCGGCCGCCGACGCCCTAGGCGCTTGGTACCGCAAATGGAGGATCGAGGTCAATCCCGAAAAGAGTGCCGCGGTACTGTTCCCTCGACTTAAACATGAAACGGTCTCTACCGTATACCTAATTAACAAGCCAATTCCGTGGCAAAAACATTTTAAGTACCTCGGAGTCACTCTAGACTCCCAACTCTCCTTCAGAAAACACATTAGTCGAGTGTGTAATAAAGCCCGCTTCTATCTCCATAGATTGCACCCCTTAATTTGTAAACGCAGTAAAATGTCACTTAGAAATAAGCTGACATTGTATAAAACCTGCATTAGGCCCGTCCTCACGTACGCTTGTGTGGCGTTCGCGCACACCGAGCTTAAACCACTTCAAGTGGTTCAAAACCGCTTTCTACGAATCGCATCGGGTTCCCCCTGGTACGTTCGTAACATAGACTTACATAAGGATTTCGAACTGGAATCGATAAAAGAGTTCTGCAATGGCCTAGCCAAGCGCTATTACGAGCGCGCAGACACTCACGCAAATCCCCTCGTCGTACGGGCGTGCGATTACGCCCCGTCCGCGCATCCTAAACTTAGACGCCCGCGTAGCGTCTTATTAGACCCCGATGACCCCATCACGGCAGCTAATGGAAAAATGTTAGGTAGGAAACACTCCACCAACACCACACACAAACACCGCCGCCGTCGGAAACGACGGCGAAGTCCAGCTTACGTCACGGCCCGTCCGCGCGTTGGCGCGGCCGGGTCCAACGGTTAGGGACTGTAATAGGCTCCCTTAGAATAGTTAAAAAATTCCCCCAGTCGCGACTTCACGCCGCGGCTGGCTTGTGTTTTTAGAGTAGGGAAAAATCCCCCGCCCGCTCGCCGACCGCAAGCCGAGGTTCGAGCCCCGCAGGGGGCGCCCTTGCGGTCGTCGGCTTCCTCTCAAGCAGACACGTCAGTGCTTGCTAATACTTCGCAGGGCTAGAGTACCCTCTTCCCTCCCCCTCCCGGTGTCGCTGTAAAGACCATTAAGGTCAACAGCATTTAACTCAATGACAGAAAAAAAAAAAAAAAAAAAAAAAAAAAACTTGAACACTTATAACATTAATATCAAGGACCGGTCGTGGCGCAGTGGGGCAGCATCTGACTGTAAACGCGACCGGTTGTGGGTTCGATCCCCATTCGGGGGGTGACTAAATAATACGGTGACGAAATAGTTTGAATATAATCGAACCCACAATCGATGGCGTTTACAGACGTTGTCCCACTGCGTCACGATCTGTCCCAAAGTGCGTGATGTTACATTTCATTGTTTATAATTTTATAAACACACATACATATATATATATATATATATTGTAACTTCAAAACAATAGCGGTTAAAAAAGCCACCCTTCGACCTCAACCAAATCCAGTTAGACTAATAACATTACGTCCCTCTCAATCCGTAGAGCGTTGATGAGCTATTCTTTAAGGGCCCGAGTGCGGTTGTTTATATGTTTAGTATTAAATTATGTACCAGTGTATATAAAGAAGGGAAACAGTATGGCTGGGTTGTGGGTTCGATCCCCGTTCGGGGGAATGATTATATTTAAAATTATTTTCATTCCCTCGCTCTGGTAAGACAAAGTGCGGCGTTGAGTTTCGCAGTTCAACACGCAACGTCTCGAATTCGGTGGAAAACGGAGTACAGAGTGTCTTGACAACTAGATACTTACTGTAGTATTGTACCTTTACCTAGAAGATCATAAAATAAACAATATGAGTTTCAATTCCGCATGTTTTTAAAAAACATTTATATAATAATATATTTTGAAACAACATTTTATTTATTTATTTATTTATTTAATAACAAAGATAATTTTATTAAGAAAGTAGAAATATTTAACAATTGTATGTAAGGGCAAGTAGTACTTGGCAGGGTTTACTAATTTAATAACAGTATATGATATGCAAAGTACAAAAAACTACACCCGAATAAGAAATGATAAGAAATTTGCATTATAATATATAACGAAAAAAAAATACCACACAAAACAATACAGAAGGAAATTTAAAATTCATTATTAACTAGATTGATATATAATATGGAACGAATAAGAGCTAATTGTGTTAACAAGCGTGGAATTTAGGCGCAGTTGTGTAAATGTCAGTCGCTTGTCGGTTGTCGGTTGTCAGTGACTCGTTTCAATAGGCCCCGGTCGCCTTGAGTTTTCGTCGCCGCCAATAAAATTTATCTTTAGTACGTACTAACTACCGATCAAACACTACACTAATGTATTTATATAAGGTTCTATAATTATTATTTTTTTAGGTAGTTAGTCAGGAAGTACCTAGTGTCGAGACACTCTGTACTTCTACCGAATTCAAGATATTGTGTGTTGAGTGGTAGAGCTCAACGCCGCTCTTTGTCTTTACCAGAGCGAGGAAGTGAAAATAATTTAAATATAATCACTCCCCCGAGTGGGGATCGAACCCACAACCAATCGCGTTTACAGTCAGACACTGTCACACTGCGCCACGACCGGCCTCATGAATATGAAATAATATATAACACTAATAACCATATGATTACCAGAGCGAGAAAGTGAAAATAATTTAAATACAATTCCTCCGAGTGGGAATTGAATTCACAATCGACCGCGTTTACAGTCAGACTCTGTATCACTGTGCCACGACCGACAAAAAATTCGGTTCTAAAATTTTATATTATTATAATTTTGGTAAAAGAGGCCAATAGCTGATTTTTAATTTTTGTTTTATAAAAAAATATAATATTATTGATTAGAATAATTGATTCATACAAAAAAATCAAGAGCAAAAAATATACTTCAAGAACATACATATCCATTTCCGTTTTTCTGCTCTACTAAGACATAGAGCGGCGTTGAGTTCCACCACTTAGCTTGTCTAGCACCTACAAATTAGGCGGAAAGCAGAAAGCGCAACGTAACCTAAGTGTCATGACATTTAGGTTACGTTTCCCTCTGCTATGCGGGACAAAGCCATAAAGTAATATCCATAACATCCGAATCTGCCACTTAATTGTGACAACCAGTGTTGCCCGCAAGCGATTATAAATTTAAATGTGTATCACCAAAAGACTGGTCAGTACAATGCGTAATAAAATTATAATGCCATTATTTGTATATCAATAAGCGATTTGCATGTGTTAAGTGCAACCGAGTGAGATTAACATTTGAATGCGCGCGCGCCGCCGTGGGTGGAACTCTCGGGGATAATTATGATTGACGTTAAAAACCAAATGAGATATTTGAATTTTTATTGATTTAAGGAATTTCTGTCGGAATTGGGTGAAACAGGTGGAATTTTTTGGTTGCGGTTGTTAAAGTTGTTACAAATATATTGGGGAATTTGTGCTTTTTAAAGAAAGCTTTTGGTATTTGGTTAAAGTTATTTAAATAATTAAGGGAAAAAGTTAAGATATGTATATTAGTTAGAAGGGTTACTATTTAAAGTCTTTCATGATAGATTATAAATTGAAAACTAATCATGGACATAGCCACTGATGTCACTCTACAATCAATATACTATCGACAAAAAAATATTAAGATTCTTATAAAAAAGTTTGATATATGATATATTATTAAATATTTAAGTGGCGTGGCGTACTGTGTGTCCGTCTGTTAGTGCTAAACAGCGTAACAGATAATGGTTTGAGGTTAAATAAATTAGGTCTCCATTCTCCATCTCCAGGGTGCAGTCGAGTAAAACAAAGTCTGTAATACACCTGCCCGGGTCGTTAGGACGCGCTCAGAGTTGTGTTACGTTTTTACGACTGTCTTATCTGTTTCTTATCTTTTATGATATTTTCTATAGGTTATTATTAATTTTATAGTTAGCTTTAGTATTATAGTATGGTCATGGTTTCGGTCGGGAGTTACGTAGTTTTTATAATGGGTGAAAAACGGAGTATTACAGAAGGCGACAAGAGACGCGTGAGACAATATGAGGAAAAATTCAGTAATCATAACGTTTACTTGAAATTGTACATCAAATAACTTGTTTTTTATTTTCAAACATGATATTTACTATAAATAAGCTGTAAACGAGATCGGTTGTGAATTCGATCCCTACTCGTGGGAGTGATGATATTTAAATCATTTTCCCTTCCTCGCTCTGGTAAAGACAAAGTGCGGCATTGAGTTCCACCAAAGCACGGAGTGTCTTGACACTAGGTACTTCCTGTCTACCCTGCTATGCGGTATAAAAGCGTGAAGCTAAAAAAAATAATATTTACTATATGTTAATGATAAATAATAGTGAAACTATTATTAAAATATTCCATACAAATAAATACAAAGCGTACAATCGCTCAATGCGGTCTCATTAGCGTCGCGGGTGTGTATGGACGCGGGCGTTTTATTAAGTATAATTTCATTTCCGCTTGTATGGTTTTGTAAAAAATAATTTGAATAGTCATTTCGATTTCGTGAACCCGAGAATATATTAGAATTAATTAACGGCGCTAGTATTCTTGCGGTACGCGTAAGACGGATCGTGCAAGGACGAATTTTGCATACGTTATATATGTCAACGAATATTTGGATAGGGGTTTTTTTTATATACTTTCTGTTTAATATCTTAAGATACGTTTTTATTTATTTATTATGTAAAAATCTCGGGATTTTTCTCGAGATGTTGTATTAAAATGATATATTGCAAGTGATAGAACTATTAATTTACATTATAATATTTAAAGAACGTAGAATATTTACGTAATTGTCATATTGGCTAAAGTTACATTAAAATGTGTTTATTAATGATTTTAAGTATTAAAAAAAGTGTAAAATTTTAAATACACAATCTCTATTACAATTATATACATAGATTATACAGTAGTTGATATTAATTTAATTTATTTATTTGAAAACGATTTAAATGTAATATTTATAATGTTCATATCATATACTATATTATATTATCTCTAAACAACCTCAGATATCATTAACAGAATATCTAAATAACAAAATTCAAGCAATTTTATTGAAAAATAGTCCATTTATGCCAAAATTAGTTTATAAAATATATATTTTATTGCGTTATTTTTAACAAAACTCGTATAGTGAAGTAATACATACATTATGTCCAGAGACTAGACTTGACAGGAATTAAAAAAAATACTATGACAATAGTGATATTATAATAGAAATATACTAACTATAAAACTATTAAGTCAGTGGAGTGTCTGGCTGTTTACGTGGAAGCTGCCAGAGCCTGAAAATATTTTAAATATAATCACTCCCCCGAATGGGAATCGAACTCACAACCGATCTGGCTTACAATCAGACGCTGTTCCACTACGCCTCAACCGTCCTCAAATATATATATATATATATATATATATATATATATATATATATATATATTAACATAAATATGTTTAATTCAGTTCTAGTGTAAGAATACGCATTTTCGGAGTTCCGTACAGAACATCGTATGCAGGCAGTTTGCCAGATTTGGGTTTTGGACCACAATGGGGACTGTGGTATGCTACGGACAATACGCTTAGAAATATGTACTACATGTTAAACTTTACTTAGCAAGTAATAGCCGCTATTTGAAAGACGAAATCGCGAATAAATTCAATATTAATAAATAAATTGTTAAGGCTGATCGTGGCACAGTGGGTACTCCTGATTGTAAACGCGATCGGTTGTGGGTTCAATCCTCAATTGGCGGGTGTGATTATATATAAATTATTTTCACTTCCTCGCTGTGGTAAGACAAAGTGTGGCGTTCAGTTACCACCGTTCAGCACGCAATGCCTTGAATTCGGTGGCAAGCGGAATACGGAGTGTCTTGACACTAGGTACTTTCTATCTACCCTGATATGCGGGATAAAAGCGTGAAGTTAAAAACGGACATTTCATTTTCTACACGCACAAATAAATATATAATAATAGTACATTTTAAGATGATTTTGATAATTTTGTCACGGTCCATTTCGAATGCTATTCATACAAGTGACATTGACACCGTACAATTACTTTGATTTCTTAGCGATTGTGTTGGAATTCGTTGTTTCTATACAGATGTTGATGCTGGCCGACCGTTGGGGTGCAGCCCTAGGAAAAAACAGGTTTCATTTTTTTTTAATAGTTTACTAATTTAAATAATTCCCATGCACTGGCACTGGACGGCGAATTACGTAACTTTTCTATAATATTATTACAAAGTATAATGTATTAAATGTGAACTGAAGGTACCCTAGTGTTTTAATTTTACTTATATATATATATATATATATATATATATATATATATATATATTTTAATTATATTATCAATATGATGAAGTCGGTTGTGGCGCAGTGGGACAGCGTCTTACTGTAAACGCGAATGGATTCGGTGGAAAGCGAAGTACGGAGTGTCTTTACACTAGGTACTTCCTGTCTACCCTGCTATGCGGGATAAAAGCGTGAGGCTAGAAAAAATTTAAAAGTTAAAAAAATAAAAAAATATTTTTGTTTATAATAATCTCTTATTATTTCTAATAAAATAATTTGAGTAAGATTATTCTATATATATTACTTGTATCATACAAATTAGTGAGAAAGGCAGAAATTTACCTACACTAGGGTTGTGACAGGAATCACAGATAACAATATATAAACATAGATAATTAATACAATTATAATTGAACATATCGCACCTTTAAAATTTTTTTGAGAAATTTGAAAATTAGCTTTAAGAATAATTTATTTATTTATATATTCTTTATTGCATATATTTCATACATATGCAGAAAAGGTGGGCTTATTGCTGAAAACCGTTTTCTATCACATATATAAATATTAACATACTCATAAACTATTTTTAGATGAACTAAATAAATTAAAATAAATAATATTATTTATATATATATATATATATATATATATATATATATATATATATATATATATATATATATATATATATATATTATATTTTATTAGTTATTTAAAGAGAAATTGAACGAAATAGTGAGTTCGATCTGTTTTTGACTCAAAAACTCATTCAATATATTAAAAGTGCGGTATTATTTTAGTGTAACATCAACATGATGTTCCACTAAAGAAGGGCAAGTGATAACATTTCTGTCACACTGACACGCGCTGTGTACGCAATAATAAAAGTTTATTTAGAAGGGCCATACGGATGATGGAACTGGTTTTGTCGATTTCGGTTACGTATTGTACTTGAAGGGATAAAATGCAGTTAAAATATTGACCAGTTGGGTTAAAAAAACATATATTTTTTAATATTTAAGTTACTGTATAGCTCATGCCTTTTTCTAATACTGCAGGCTAGGCATATAGATGCTACCTTTGGAGATATTATGTGATATATGGCAGAACTAAACGCCGCATTTTATATGACCCGGTAAAATAAACGTAATTTAAATATAATCATTCGACTGAATAGGGGTCGAACTCACAACCATCGTGTCTATACTCAGGCACGCTTCCACTGTACATATTATATACTCTATCTACTTTATTGATACTTTCAAAATCAATGGGAATTGTCTGAACTGAGGAGTGACGTCATGTCATAAAAATGTAAATATTTTTATAATTTATACAATACATTATAATTGTGAAGTACAATTTGATTTGAGCTAATTACTTAATGAAGCAAAAACGTTTCTACAAATTCGAATGCAGACTTTGCATTTAGATAGTTTAGAACATGGAATTATCATCTATAATATGTTTTTTTTATTTGTGTCAGAAATCCATTATTAAGTGTTTGTTTTTCAATATTCCTGCAAAGAACGTATGTATTTGCGGCGTAACTTAACGCTATAATTCAACTAAACAGATGGAGGAGAGGGATTTTTTATCTAAATATAAGTATTGTATACTATATTTTGAGATCATTTTTAGTTTTGACTTATGACTATCATATATGTCATTACAAAGTCATGTGATAGTCATAAGTCATAAATAAAAAAAAATAAAAATAACCTATTTCATATCCAATAGTACGTAACTCATTTAGAGACCTAGACCTAACCTAGTGTCAAAGTACTCTGTTGACTGGTTTTTTTGCCAAAATCCAGATAATGAGTGATGCAACGCCGCGCATTGTCTTACCAGAGTGAACAAATGGGGTTTTTTTAGGACAGCAAGGCAAATGAGCGTGTGGGTTACGTGATGATAGCGAGCTACAGAAGTGTTGCCGGCCTTTAAGGTGGGAATAAGTGCGCTTTTTGAAGGTGTTTATGTTGTAAAGACCTGGAAACACTGCTGCAAGTAGATCGTTCTACAGTTGTGTGGCACGTGGAGGGAAATACCAGTATATAACGCCACATATCCAGATGGTAGGAATGGTATTTTAGTCCGTTACGTACTGTGCGGTTGGAAAATTCAGCGACAGGGACCAGGTCAAACAGTTCTCCAGAACACTCTCCGTAAAATATGCGATAGAAAACCCATAACGATGAAACGTCTCTACGCAACGCCAATGATAATAAATTTTAATTATAGTCTTTCCCCCAAGTGGGAATTGAACCCACAACTAATCGTGTTTAGAGTCAGTCATGTGTTCCACTGCATCATGATCTCTTATTTAAGTTACAATTTTTTTAGTACAACAATTTAAAAGGCTAGATTTAAGTTGAAAAAATTAGATTTTTTTTAATGTCTGAATATTGTAATAAATATTTATTTTTTTCTTTATACATACATACAATACCATATAACGCTTATTATACAATATGTAGTCAGGCAGTAGGTAGCTCTCTCGCACCAACCTTGGTTTTTAGATCACGCGAAAACGTAAATTGCCTCGTTCAAGGATGCCTCTATAGGCGTCACGCCAACGGGCGGCGACTGATAACAACACAGCTGTGTGTTATCTAATTAGAAACATTTTAATTTCTATATAAAGGAGAGTTTAATTAGTGCTGAGACTCTCGGCTCTCCGTGTGGTAAGGAAAGAAATTATGATTTTAAGCGTTTTTTTTATTTTAGGTCAAATAAAGCCCAACGTTACCTTTTTTCTTATTATACTTCGTTGTACTCTATATTAGCAAAGGTCGTGCCCGCTGGTAGGTCCTAGGGGAGTAAGACAAGCTGTTTCCTGACACCCTGCTTACCATCACATATAAGACCATCGGCTAGGTGTTCAGCCTCTAGGTCTTCTACCGTGTGGTTTGCCACCTACAATCATAATACATCAGATTTAGATGACATTTTCTTTCTTTAAAATAAAATCTAGTCGACATTAATATAAACTATTACAGCAAAAATAAAAGAACCATTAATACACGAACTAACAAATGATACAAACGAAATGAGCGTAAAATTCCGGTTCGGACGGCCGTCCTCGTGAAAAATGATTGTAAACCGAAATCTCTCAAAATCCACAAAGACACGGCGCGTTACGCGGCTTTGTCCGCCTGTCGCGCTTTGATTTATGAGAGCCCCGGGATCCGAACCGCATGCAAAATGTTGCGTCACCACCCTTCCCAACCACTGTACTGTGCCACATGCTATACACATACCCTACAAATATCTAATCATACTGGTGGTTTCAGCGAGCTCTTGTATGGTAGTAAGTAAGCTGTGGCACAAATATAAGAAATAGTCACGGCATAAATGTAATAAATCGGACGAATGAGACGTCATTTCGATTCGATACGAATCGAGCGTGGGGGACTTAATGCTCAAATCCACCATTGATTAAGTACATCTATTTAGTTTAGTGAGGATTAAGTATTTTTGTATTGGGTAATATTCTGAGAGCTGGTTGTATGGAGACGGACGGTGACTTAGATTGATTTGTAATTTGGTTTCGGCAACTTTCATAAATAGAGTGGTAAAATCACATTTTCAAACCTCAATTGGTTAATATGAGGCCGGTCGTGGCGGAGTGTGACAGTGTCTAACTGTAAACGCGATCGGTTGTGGGTTCGATCCCCACTCGGGGGAGTTTTAAATTATTTATTATATATTAGAGGGATATTTAAATTATTTTCACTTCCTCGCCCTGGTAAAGACAAAGAGCGGCGTTGAGTTCCACCACCCAACACGCAATGTCCCGAATTCGGTGGAAAGCAAAGTACGGGGTGTTTTGACACTAGTTACTTTCTGTCTACCCTACGTTGCGGGATAAATAGTGAAGCTAAAAAAAATTGGTTAATATAAGTTGAATTCTACCAACCTATATCGTGTTATTATAATCGCCTAATGAATTGGTAGAACAGCGTTTGCCTGTAAACGTGATTGGATGTGGATTCGATTCCCATACTCTTAGTTAGACTCTGATTACCCTGCTATGTGAGGCAAAGCGTGAAATTGTCAAAAAAAATTATCTAACTACAGATATATTTCACGAAAAGTAGAAAAATAATTCCCGTACAAAAGTGACAAAAATTCGACTAATCTCGGGCACATTGTCCATAGCGCACAGAAGTATTATTACATAAGCTCTACATCGTGTAGCTAAGGTAGTTTCTAAACACCTATCCGTAGACTAATATAACAACGGTCTTTTGTCTATGTAGAGTCGAATACGAATACAACACAATGGGGCACGTATCAACAGACCGTGTGTCTAATGCGGTAATGACAATAACACTCCTACAAAACTCTTACTTTTGTGATGTATGGGAAATATTAACGAGTTGCCGCTTCTCGACTTTCCTTGTACTTAATAAGATTTTTACACATTTCAAATGAAACTATTTTAAACGGATTAATGGCGTATGTTTTGGTATTCGAAAATATAAATATATTTTTGAGAACCTGACGTTTCGAACACTTGACAGTGGTCCGTGGTCACTGGTAGACTGAGGTGGCATTCGTCTGTCGGTTGATACAAAAATTGATTACATCAATCTACCTCAAGTAATTCTTAGTACTTATTGTAGGTGTTTTCTTTTTATTTTGACACTTAGTTTTTTTTAATAACTTGTAGTGATAAATCACTATAATTATTTTATAAGTTTATAGATATAAAATATACATACGTACATTGTATGTTCAATGTGTGTGGAACTCTCCGCTAAGTTTTGTCTATCCTGAGAAGAAAGATAGAAATAATTTAATAACTATCATTCCATCAAGCAAAGCAAAAAGTTACCTTCAATTTTTTTTAAATCACTTCTATAATACTTATATATATATATATATATATATATATATATATATATATATATATATATATATATATAAAACATAACAAGTTTCAAACATACGGCCGTTTACAAAGTAAAGCAATGTTAAAAACGACGTGAAGTGTGAATTATATTAATATGCAGGCGATCTCGCGGGAAGGATGTCAAATGGATACGTATTTGTATTCATTATTCACCACTGACTTACCAATTATTGTTTAGTGGGATTAATCCTTTCAATATATTGCCTTAAACGTGCCATTTGTTATTTTGTGTTAGTTACATTTCTCCGCTCTGGTAAAATATAGCGCGGAGTTAAGTTCCGCCATTCAATGTAGTCTGGAATTCAGGTGAAAAGTGATGAACGGAGTGTTTTGACACTCAGTCTCCGGATACTATTCGATAAAAAAGATAAAGTTCAAATATGTTTACGCATACACATATGTTCAATTTGGTAAGACAAACCGTTAAAATTACCGTACTAAGATGTTTTATTGTAATTTTTTTTTATTTTCAACGGGAACCGAACTCACGATTATTATTAGAAATTATGAACATCTTAACTGTGCTAAAACGTTAACAGTTATAGTTAAAAAAAACCAATACAAACATTTCAAAGTATCTGATATGAAGTATTGAGTGTTTAAAACAATGTAGGAAATATCGAAAAGTGGTAACTCAGTACTTAGTCTTACGAGTCGAGGCGCGTGAAGCAAGATCTAATCTTTTAACTAAGCTATCTATTTTATAACTAAATTAGTTAATGTATACAGTATTTAATTTAATATTTACAATTAATTATATATTTTAATTAAAGATGTACGTTTTCGTGCTATACCAATGTTGTTTGTATTAAAAAAAAGAGCTTTAAGATGTCAATTATTACTAGAGAGACATTACCAGTCGAATGGCGGAACTTAACTCCGCGTTTTATCTGACTAGGTCAAGGAAATAATCATATCGAACTCATAACTATCTTAATGAAACCGGTCGTGGCGCAGTGTGACAGTGCCTGAACAGTCCCACTCAGGAGTGTGATTACATTTAAATTAATTTCACTTCCTCGCTCTGGTAAGACAAAGTGCGACGTTGAGTTCCGCCACTCAACACGCCATGTCGCGAATTTGAATGAAGTACGGAGGGACTTTACTAGGTAGCTAAAAAAATCTTAATACATCAGACAGTATCAGACGCTGCCAACTGGCTTAAAATAGATACATTATTAACAGTGTACTGCAAGGTGACGAACATAAGGCCCCCCGCACACGGCGACGGCGTGGCGAGAGACGTGCGTGACTGAAATACAAATAAATATATATACAATACTCACTTATATATGTTTGTTTGTTTCATAGAAACCGGGTAAGGTGATGACCGCTGAGAACAAACGCTACCGGCTAGTGTATAGCGTATGACCCTCGGAGTTTTGTTTGTATTCGTCGAAGGAAGACATGTTCCGGATTGTATTGATATGTTTTGGTAGGTCATGTTAGGTTAGGTGGGATTTGTTTTAGCTTCACGCGTTTATCCCGTATAGCAGGATAGATAGTAAGTTGTGTGGCGTGAGTTAACTGGAGTGGCGGAACTCAACGCCGCGCTTTGTATTACTAGAGCGAGGAAGTGAAAATAATTTATATATAATCATCCTCCCCGAGTGGAAATCGAACTCCTAACCGATCGCGTTTATACTCAGAATCTGCCACACTGAGCCACGACTGGCCTTAGGTAGGTACAAAATTAGCGTGTTGCCTTTATATAAACAATAAATATTAGGCAAGTATATTTAATGGTTATGAGTTCGATTCCCATTTGGGTATGATTATAATAATAATATTTCTTTGTTAATGTTGAACACTTAAAAAAATCTGTGTTGTGTTTGTTTTAAACCGATTATATTTGTAAAAGGCCGGTTGTGGCGCAGTTGGACAGAGTGTAAATGAAAACGGTCGGGTGCGATCGGTTGTGGGTTCAATTTCCACTTGGGGAATGATTATGATTATATATTAAGTACTCTCTTCTCCTCGTTCTGGTAAGACAAAATGCGGCGCGGTGTCTCGAAATCGGCGAAACGCAGAATACGGAGTGCCTTAACTCTAGCTACTTTCTGTCTACCCTGCATAATAAGCATGAAGCTAAAAAGAAAGAAATAAACAACACATAAATTTTTACATATTTTTAATTTAAGAATTTTAATTATTCCATAGATATATTTGAATTATCAAAAGTGTACAGGTAGTTTATACCAAAAGTTAGCATGAAACGAATATGACAATTCGAATTAGGCTTGAAATCACAAAAAAAAACACCTCCATTAGCTAAATAATAAGTTAATAATCTGTAGTTATTATAAGAAATTGATAATTAAAACTATTATTTCGTACAATATCTCAAATTTAGTCAAAGCGCTCACCCATCACTCCATTAACGCGTGACTTCGACGCTGCCTTACAAATTATAATATGACTTTACTAATACAGTACTTGCATCTAGTGCAATTAGCATCCAATGAATAGTAAAATTTATTGTTTCAATATACTTTAGATCAGATTTTTATCTTAATAACAAAAGTAAGCGACATTTTGAAGTGACTGACTGATCGTTTGGTGAGCACGCAAGCCTTTGGGTGTTCCCACGCGGTTTTTGCTTTGGTTTTTGCTGTTTCAAATGACATTGTTATAATGAGGGCGTAGTACGGTAGAGATTCACAGTCGCACGCCTCGTCCTTGCGGCCTCACGCGAATTCGTAGCGCCACAGACTATATTCTTTGAGTAGAACCAGAAGAAGATATCTTAATAAATTATTATAGAGTTTTGAAGAAATAATTATAAAAGCTCCGTATGAAGATTTTTTAATATCATGAAATAAAAATGGATTAAAATATTTATTGAAAACGTCACCACAAACTCAATAATTTATATCATATATCATTTGTTGTATAAGATTTTGCTCGTGGCTGCAAACACATAATAGCTTATACGTTATCCTGATGTATAATCTATAATCCTGTGATGTTTCATCGAAATTCGTTCAGTAGTTATTTTGTGAAATACTAACAAACAAACATACATTCTCACAAACTTACTCATCTATAATATTAGTACGATATCGAAATATATATTATAATTAGTTTGAGATCACCATGAAGTAGAATTAGGAATGCGATTAAACAATGGAGAACGGAGTGTCTTGACACTAGGTTCTTAGTTGCAAAAAATATGAAACCAAAAAAATATATATAAAACATATTTATATGCCTTTTTTTAAAACTACAGAGTAAATAAATAAAGAACAAAAAGTACTTGAAAAATAAAATAACCAAGTATAAGATAGCCTGTTCCACTGCTTCAGAGCGTCTGTGCGCGTGTCGTGGCTGGCCAGGCTTCGTTTAGATAATTGTGCAATTAACAGATACTGCGCTAATAACCGACATCGCCGATTTCTAAACCGAGCCTAAGTACCCGTACTACCCAGCGCTAGGCGTTATCTCACGTGATAAGGACTCTTCAGTAGTCAAAGCTTATTATCAAATGATTTTACATCTTTAATCTTAATATACCTTGTCTGAAATTAATAATGAAGCCAAGGTGTGTGGTACGAGAGGTCGGGAGAGACCTCGGTTGACCTTCGAAGACACGGTATCGAAGGAAGGAAGGTGACGTAAAAAGTATGAGGACCCCCGAAGGGCATGAATGAAGAGGATAATGACTGTGGACGAGGTGAAAGAGGTGTGCAGGGACCGAAGCGTTCGGCGCTCCGTGCCCTCTGACTACCCCGCCAGGGATAAAGCGTGACGCTAAAAAATATCATAATAATTGAAGTCATGTATAAATATAACATTTCTAGCCCGGCCATGGCGCAGTGTCTGACTGTAAGCGCGAGAGAGTTCGGGAGTTGGAGTTCGAACTCGCGACCAACCAAGTTTATAGTGGTACTGAAGAACTGAGTCATGATGGTCAGTCTTTATAGCAAAACTATTTTATCCTGTATAGCGTAGAGTAGACAGGAAGTACCTAGTATCAAGATACTCCGTACTCCACTTTCTGCCGAATTGGAGATACTGTGTGTTGAGTGGCGGAACTCAACGCCGCAATTTATCTTACCAGAGCGAGGCAGTGAAAATCAGTTTAAATATAATCAATTCACTTTCAAACGCTGTGCCACTGCTCCATTTGAATGTCTTAACACTAGGTTCTCTGTGCCTACTCTATACATATATGTATTATAGATACGTAAGCTTAAAAAAAGTTTTACTCATCGTCCACGTGACTCAAGAACAGTAATTACCATAGAAAATACAAAGAAAGTGTGTTTTCCATAGCGAACGCGCTTTATTTGGAGCCATACAAATTATTCATGGGATATACGACTAGGGAAGGTACATACTTATATACGAGAAGATACACTTGCGCATACTGCAAGTATATCGGCAGGACTTTTGGTTTGTAACGCCAAATAACTAAATAAAGAGTAAAATAGATAGTAACTATAAAAAAAAACAACTTCACACTTTATCTAATGGAACGGGGTAGTGAGAAGCAATCTAGTGTCAAGACACTCTGTTCCCTGCTAAATTTATAGTGTTTCTCTCTGGTTTTCTCTTCTGGTTTGATGTTTGGTTGATCTTTGATGATGAAATGCGGCGTTGAGTTCCGCCCACGAATATCGCAAATTCCTGAGAGAGAAAGTGAAGAACGGAGTGTCTTGACTAGGTAGTCAGATATACTGGCTACCCCGCCATGCAGGAAAAGCGTGTAACCAAAAAAGAGCCATAATTCTAGAGTAATTTCCAAGGAATTCAATTCGCCATTAACGTCGATGCATGGTAGAGTATCGCTTCAAGAAACATCCGGTATTGGTTTATAACTAAAAAAAGTATTTAAAAAAAACTATTTAACTAAACTAAATACTTACTAAGTATTTAGTTTTTTTTAAATAGTTAGCAAAACACTTTTAGATGCTTTTTGTTAGGCACGGACCGTAGAGTTATTGATTTTTTTTTAATTGCCTTTGTAAAGCCGACGGTTTTTAACTCCGACTTTTCCAATTTGATTGGAAATTCGATGGTTATTTATATGCTGAATTGGAGCATGAAATGAAAAAATATAAAAGTTATATTCTGTAGAGTAATATCTCTATAGATATTAATCTTTTATTTCATTTATCATTAAATGATACTATTTTAAATAGATCAATCGCGTGCATTTTGGGTATTCGAAAATATATTTGAAAACTCGATGTTTCGTACACCTTACAGAAGGCAGTCTACCTGTGACCACTGACTACTGTAAAGTGTAAAATAGTTTCATATATAATCTTTAAAGATATTAAGATATTAATGTAAAACATTTTTTTCGTAACATAAATTACAATAACATTATTTTAGGTTCACGCTCTTATCCCGCATAGCGGGATAGACAGAAAGTACGTAGTGTCAAGACACTCCGAACTTCGCTTTCCACTATTGAATTCGAGAAATTCCGTGTTGTGTGGTGGAATTCAAAGAAATCACATTTTAATATATACTACTTTTAAAGTATTATTCCATACTTAAGATTAGAAAACACTTTTGAAAAAACGTATAAAAATTTGAACGCAGCGCGATTCGAACCCTCGCTTCCTGGATATCGTACAATCACATATCATTTGAATATATTTAGTATCGAATACTTAGAGCAGGGTTTGCACTGCTAAATTTTTATTTGACACACAATATTCTTACGAAGATCGTGTACAAGAGCCTTTATCTAGGCACCGCCTTTATCAATTATCATTTATCACCAGCTCAGCACTTGACGTACTTTATGTAAATATTGCATGCGCGCACTAATCGGCGAATCTGCGTTTTACTCAAGCAATTTCGTTTATTATTGTTCATTTCATGCCTTTCGATAAGACTAGGTTAGGGTCAGCTCGGAAAGCTGTGAAGCTGTTTACATAAATTTTTTTTTGGTTATTTTTATATTTTTTGAATATCTTTTACGAATATCTTGACAAGGTCTATATAGTGAGGTGGGTAAAGTAAATCCATTCTTGTTTTATGTCTAGATTATGTGTTTCATGACGGAGATAAACGCCGCGTTTTTTATTATTTTATTAAAAACATGGAAATGAAAATTCTTTTTCCAAGATGGAAATCATACTGATATTATTAACAATACTCAATCGAATACAGAACTAAAATTGTACTTTATGAGACTCTATTTATGCTCTATTTATCTACCTAAGCAAGTAGTTAATAAATATTGCGTTATTTTCATTGTAATTATTTTGTAATGTTGATTTTTGTACGTTTTATATTTAGTTATTAGATTTTTGGATTTGAATTTGAGAATAAACACATATAAATAAATAACACGATGGACAAACGACAAATTAGCATTTATAATATTATATCGTAAAAATAACACTCAATGGTTATCAGAGTATTTAAATTGGGCATGTCCATGTTTTGATGTCGGCTACTAAAATATAATTTATACCATTATTTCATTGATATCATAATAATTAGAGCGTTTATTTTTTTAATAATATAATCTCTAAACCACACATTGTACGAAAATAACATTTATATAAGGTGTGGTAAGGTGTATAATTGTATGTGACAATTTCATATATATCATATAATAAAATTCGTGTTGAGACTTATTTTTTCATCTCTATTATATTTTTTTTTATTTTTTTCATCTCACACTATATCTCATGTAGCAAGTGGTCAAAGAAAATTTTATGTTAAGACACTCCGTTCTCTACTTTTTATATGTTGAGTGGCGAAACTGAATGCCGCTCTTTCTCGTACTTAAGCAGAAATGTCACTCCTCCGAATGGGATTTGACTCCACAACTAAACGCGTTAACATTCATGCAATTTTCTTCTGTGCCACAACAGCTTCAAAACATTTTTAATTGTTTTTTTAGCTTCACGCTTTTTATCCCGCATAGCAGGGTAGACAGAAAGTACCTAGTTTCAAGACATTCCATACTTCGCTTTCCACCGAGTTCGAGACATGAAGTGTTGAGTAGTGGAACCCAACGCCGCACTTTTTCTTACCAGAGAGAGGAAGTCAAATTAATTTTAAATATAATCACTTCCCTGAAAGGGGATCGAACCCACAAGCGATCGCGTTTACAGTCAGACGCTGTCCCACTGCGTCACGACCGGTCTCAACATTTTAATTTAATTATATTTATTTCAGGTTTCATTGTGAGTAAGAAAATAGTTTTTTGTAGTATACAGAAAAAAAATTTTTTTTTTTTAACTACTTATTCTGTTGTAACAGTAATAGTAAATATTATTGTAATGAGAGAAATAAATTGTTATAAATATATATAAAAGTAAACACGCCCGAGGCACAGCGGAATAGTCTGATTGAAAACGAAAGCGGTTATGAGTTCGAATCCCTTTCTGGATTATAATTGGAATTGAAATTATTTATTATTTCTATACTCTCTTGAAATGATTTTTATTTTTCTCGCAAAGGTAAGACAAAGGGCAGCGGTGAATTCGCAACTTAACACGTAATGTCTTGATTTTTATACTTCTGCTAGTGTCTTGACACTCCGTAGATTCGAAGTCTGTTCTATTATGTGGGTTAAAGTGTAAAAATGCATAAAAAAACTTTATTCTGGCTAGACAAATAGTGACGTAGAATTCCATTAAATACGCATTCTAGAGAAAATTGCTTGAATTGTGGAGAAAAATGGAGAGCTGAGTGTTTTTATACTCAGTGCCATAGATCTAATAATAATAATAATAAAAAAATAAATAATCAAGTCATTTACAATAAAAAAGATTTATAATTTAATACTATATAAAAAAAAACTCAATTAGTAGATTAAATTGACCTTTTACTCTCAGGTTACAGGAATTGGGTGAAGGCAGTCACCGTGCTATCCGTGTTATCACGTTTGATGTGTTCCACACAATTAAAATCTTATAATAAATGCGAAATTAAATCTGTATATTACAAAAGTTGCCAATAAGATGACACCTGACATTCATCTGTCGATTGAATGTCGCAACGTATGTTTACAATGTCTTCGGAATGATTTACGTACTATAGATAAGGAAAATTAAAATATATGCAGGCTATCTATATTGCTTAAAAATATACTGGATTTCGCACGCTGCCATGTGTGTTGATACACACATTTGTATAGTGATATGTACACGTTGCTAGGGTAACGTGTGTTTTACGGGTTGATGAAGAATTTTTTTAACTTCACGGATAAAGGACGGCGCGCCAAACGCTACGGTCTCTGCATACCTCTTTCGTCTCTTCCACAGTCATCAACCTCTAATAATGTTAATGTTAAGTTAAATTCGTAACATCGCAAATTGATTGCCGGAGCTTAACGCCGAACTCTCAACATCAATCCAGGTATCAGATATGAGCTCTAAAAGTCCATAATATTACTCATTTAAGTAAAATTTCGCCGGTAGTGGCGCAGTGGGACAGCGTCTGACTGTAAACGCAATCGGTTGTGGATTCGATCCCCACTCGGGGGAGTGATTATATTTAAATTATTTTCACTCATTCGCTCTGGCAAAAGACAAAGTGCGACATTGAGTTCCACTACTCAACACGCAATGTCTCGAATTCAGTGGAAAGTGAATACGGAATGTCTTCACACTACGTACTTTCTGTCTATCCTGCTATGCGGGATAAAAGCGTGAAGATAAAAAAAAAACCACAGCCTATCTTACCTTTCAAGATTTGTCTATCCCCCATGTATTAGGCCACGTTTTAAACTAACAATGGCAATAAATAAAGGTATTTGTGTGCAGGCGGCAGGAGCGGTCCGGCGCATTGCTCTTTATTAAATCTGCAAAAGAAAATTTAATTAAGATACGTTTTTTTTTTCATTTTATTTCACACCCCAGATTTCATTATTGGCGTAACTCGAAAGGGTTGTTATAGAATTACAAATGTAACAGACAATACTGTCTACCGTAACTTGTATAGCTTTTTGCTTATTTTTAATTAATATATTTAATAAAATAGTCTCCTCGGCGCAGTGGTAAGTTTCATTGTAAACACGTTTAGTTGTGGGTTCGATATCCAGTCAGCGAAATTACTGTAACGAAATTATTCTTATTTTAAAGCTCTAGTAAGAGAAAGCATAGCAATGGACTATTCAATATTCAATGTTTCAAATTAAGTTAATTAATCATTTTTTTTTAATTTTGTTTTTTTTCTAGCATAGCAGGATAGTCAGAGATACTCTAATGTCAAGACACTCAAATCCTCACTCAAAAATCAAGACATTAGCTGCAGTTTAATTGCGTTAGTGACAATTAAAATTACGCATTTAAGAATTATATTTTAACACATAAGTTGTAACTCTGTAACAAAACGTCACGGAAAAAGTGGAAAGTGAAATATAAAAAGTTATAACCGGTCGGTAATTCGGAATCCGCTGTTAAGAACAATTTACGACGGGCTTATTACGGGCGGCTCTAATGAATTACTTCTTAGCTGTATTTGAAAAGGTTGACGACAGCTGGGGCTGTGAGGCACGTATTCTTCTAGCTTCACGCTTTTATCCCGTATAGCAGAGTAGACAGAAAATACTTAGTGTCAAGACACTCCGTACTTCGCTTTTCACCGATTTCGAGACAATGTGAGTTGTGTGGTGGAACTCAACGTTACACTTAGTTTTACCAGAGCGAGGAAGTGGGAATAATTTAAATATAATCACACCCCTAAGTGGATATCGAACCCAGAACCGATCGCATTTACAGTCAGAAGCTGTCTCACTACGCTACAGCCGGCCTTTTTTACAGGTTTAAAGGGTTAATTTCTAACTATCGGATTATTTTAATACATTAATATTTGAGTAGTTAGTGTGTATCAACTAAACTAAACGCTATAAGGAGAGGTACACACTAATGTATAAAGAAAACAATAAAAAATAGAAATTTATAAAAAATCAACGAATCGGGATTCGAACCCACAACTCTTGGAAACGCTATGATCGTTTATAAATAAAAAGAACAATAAAAAGCAGAAGAAGAACATAACGTATCTGTTAACATTAATATTTATCACTTAAATGTCTTATTAATAATCAGCTACTTATTTAGCAGAATAAGTGTATGAAAAATGTAGTGATCTCATTCTCTTGGAGGCCAACACTACTATATTATCGTCATCGAGCTTTTATCCCGCATCGCAATGTAAACAGGAAGTACCTAGTGTCTCAACACTCCGTACTCCGCTTTACCGAAAGCGTTAATCTCTGACTAGCTTAAAGTTTAAATATAGGAAAAAAATCCAAAAAGCATTATCTACGATAATAATGTATTGAAATACATTAAAATAACCAAAAAAAATACACACACTAACACATGCTTGACATATACTTTTGTATACGTAGTGACATACACGTTGCTATAGTAACATATATTTTACGCTTCAATAAAGCCTATGGTATATTTTTTTACGCAACCAAATTCACTATTAATACTAGAACCATGGAAAAAATCCTTATTAAAATGTTATAATTACTATAATAAAGTGGCCGGTCGTGGCGCAGTGTGACAGTGTCTAACTGTAAACGTAATCGATTGTGGGTTCGATCCCCACTCGGGGGAGTGTTTATATTTAAATTATTATCACTTCCTAGCTCTGGTAAAGACAAAGAGTGGCGTTGAGTACCACCACCCAACACGCAATGTCTCGAATTCGGTGGAAAGCAAAGTAGGGAGTGTTTTGACACTAGGTACTTTCTGTCTACCCTACTTTGCGGGATAAAAGCGTGAAGCTAAAAAAAAAAGAAAAGAAAAAAAAGGGACTAGTTACAGTTTAATTGAAAGTCAAAGTCTATGGGAGAAGTCATGGTACTAAAATCCCATTGAGGTGATACATTCCACACCTAACTGTAATTTGGTCTACGACTTGAAAATATTTATTGCTTTATTTTCTCCAATACTACTGACATGGTGTACTAACACTGTGTTTTAATATGCCAAATGATATATATGTATATACACATCGTGATGGCTTCGGAATGTACATACCATTGGCTGTGGGTTCGATTCCCACTAATGGGATTGAATATTTTCATTTTTGTATTATATTGTTGGCATCTGTCTACAGAAGTGCTAAGAACATAAATTAGAACATAATTTGTATCAAATTGTAAGAAAGTTGAGTTTCGTCAATCAATACACAATACGGAGTGTCTTGACACTAAGTATTTTCTGTCTAACCTGCTATGCGGGATAAAAACATGAAGCTAAAAAAAATAAAATAAAACAAACTTGTACAATTAAATTATCTAACTTCAAAGGTTATTTTTAAAATAGAATTAATATAAAATATTTACAAAAACATCTAATATTTACAACTATACTATAGAGACGCCCAATATTGCTTCAACGTTTTCTGTGAGTTATGAAAGGAAAAATTGAATACGTACCAAAAAAAAATTAACTCCGATACGTAAATAAACGTACAGGCGGCGGTAATGACGGCATAATCATAGGTTTAAAGAGTCCGTTCCACTTGATAAGTTTAATACATTGAAATACTAGAAATGTAGAGTTTTAATATTAACACATTATAATTTGCAATTTAAGTAACCTGTCGCTTACAACTTTATTAATACTTTACATTGTAAATTATAAATTTTAATATAATACCTACAAAGGTAAGGTTATGTTGATATATACACTTATAATGGGATACAAAGTTCACCAAGTATACGTACGTATTTCCTTATAAACTTTGAATTAAAGTTTTTTGTAAGAGAAAGCGCAGCGTTAAGTTCCGTTACATAGCCAGCAATGTCACTAATTTAGGCGTAAAGCGGAGAATATTGTGCGTATATAGTAAATTCTCTATACCTACAAATATAGTGAATGGAATAATTTGTTTTATTTATGCATATTATAGATACATTCATATGTTTTGCTTTTGATTTTGTTTTAGCTTCACGCTTTTATCCCGCATAACAGGGTAGATAAATAGTACCTAGTGTCAAGACACTCCGTACTTCGCTTTCCGCTGAATTGAGTGGTGGAACTCAACGCTACGCTTCGTTATATCAGAGTGAGGAAGTGAAAATAATTTAGATATAAGCGCTCCCCCGAGTAGGATCGAACCCACTAAGGTCTAATAGAGCAAATATTGGAAGTAACAGTGCCTCTTAAAACACTTAACGGCGTTTTGTGAGTGTGAGCTAATTATAAATTACTAGTTATTAATTGTAATTAAGTAAAAATTAACAGTAGTTTTTTTTAATTATTTTTTAAATGATTTTAAAATTTATTTTGTGAATATACCTTAATTTTGTAATAATACTTCATTCTTTCTTAAATATTTCTCTTCATTGTTTATATATTGCGTGAGTAGTTTCATATAGCAGGGAAGACAGAAAGTACCTAGTGTCAACACACTCCGCACTTCACTTTCCACTGAATTCCAAACATTGCCTGTTAAGTGGTAGAACTCAATGCCGTACTTTGTCTTTTTTGTACAGAGCGAGGAAGTGAAAATAATTTAAATATAATCACTCCCCCGAATGGGGATCGAACCCAAAACCAATCGCGTTTATAGTCAGACCCTGTCACACTGCACCACCACCGGCCTTACGTAATGATTCAAGTTGCGATATTTTTTTAAATATACAACAGGTAATATATATTTAATTTTAGAAAAGGTTTAAAGGATCGTGGCAATTTCTCAAATTCTCTAAATCGAACATAATTTATTTAGTAAGCGCTTCTGATTAAGTTTGAACGGCTTAATGTGACTTAAATTTAAATAAGCAACTTTTACACAAATAAAATTATTTGGTGATTGTTTGATTTGATTGGAGAGTTGTTTGTAAGGGAAAGCGCAGCGTTAAGTTCCGTTACATAGCCAGGCGAAACACGAATTTAGTCGAAAAGCGGGGAATATTGTGTGTACATAGTAAGTTTTGTATGCCTACAAACGTAATGGCTAGAATAAGTTGTTTTATATATACATTTACATCTAGATAGATATAAATACGCATAGCAGGGTAGACAGGAAGTACCAAAAGTGTCAAGACCCTCCTTACTTCGTATTTTTTTCCGCCGAATTCGAGACAATGCGTGTTGGGTGGCGGAACATAACGCTGTATTTTTGAAACTTAAAAAAAAGCCTTAAAAGCATCCTCTTTGTTAATTTCTCGGAATAGAATTCGAAAATACAACCAATGCGCGCAAACACTCCACTAAACACCACCGCACCACAAGCCGATATGACAATTATCATAAATCAAACAAAACTCGAAAATCGATATCATTCAATAATTCAATAATCGACAAAAGTTAAGGGGGAATGATACGAATACGCACCGATATATCGATAATAAATCGCTACCAAGCAAATCGTACCTGACTGCGATTGGGCAAAATTCATAGATTATGAAACAGGCGAGACGAGTCGTAAAACATATCCCGAGATATGCATCCCTAGCGTGTTGTTTATTCAATATTTGATGTACTGGAAATCGATGTGAGGCTTATAATATGTATTTACGACCGCAAGTGGCCGTGCTTCTTCGTTTACCCGCGATAATGCTTTTGATTGTTACAAAAATGTATATCTACCGCATAAATATATCTATACAATGAAAAGAAATTCAGTCCCAATACGTGGAAAGGTTATTAATCAAACTATTTTTGATGTGATTTTGTTAAAGAAAAACTCCTAGTTAGAGAAAAACACAGTAAGTATTTTTTTTTAATTTTTTTTAAAGAATATGCAAGAGTGTTTGTACATTTTGACTTGTACAATACATTTTAGAAAAAACGTATAAAAATTTGAACGCAGCGGGATTCGAACCCGCGCCTCTTGGATACCATCTAAGAGGCGCGGGTTCGAATCCCGCTGCGTTCAAATTTTTATACGTTTTTTCAAAAATGATTTCTAATCCTAAGTGTGGAATAACAGTTTAAAAATAGTAAATAACTTGTACATTATAAGGCGATAAGTAAGTGTATTTTATTTCAATACTTTTGGTGTCCAAACCTTTTTCTCTATATATATTTAGTATATTTAAGAAAATGATGGAAATGAAAAATGGAGCGTGAGATATAAGCCGGTGGTGGTGCAGTGGTATAGCGACTGTAAATACGACCGTCTATGGGTTCGATACTCGTTCGGAGGAGTGATTATATTTAAATTATATTCACTTCTCTCTGGTAATACAAAGTGCAACGTTGTGTTTCGCTACTCAAAAAGCAATGTCCTAATACTTGGTACTTCCTGTCTAGCTGTTAGATCTATCCGTGAAGCTAAAATAAAAAAAAAAAATAGAATGAAAATTACACTCCATACTTCGCTTTTCACCTAACATCGAGACATTGCGTGTTCAGTGGTGGAACTCAACGCCGCACTTTATCATATCAGAGCGAGGAAGTGAAAATAATTTAAATAAAATCACTAATAATAATTACTTATTGATTAGAATGTTCAAATGTCTACTTGAAATTGAAGCACTGCGTATAGAGTGTCAGAGCTCTACGCCGCGCCTAGCCTTACCAAGACCTGGATAAATGTCTGAAGATAATTTAAATATAATTAATTCCCCTAGAGGAAATCAAGTCACAGGAAGTTGCGTTTACAGTCGGATTTTACATTGTCCAACTGAATCTCTAGGTCGTTGAGTTATTTGAGAGGCAGTTAGTAAGCTAGAACTATATATGGACTACTTTACCCCTGTCTTGTTACCAAAATGATGAGAATAATCGAATTAAAAAAAAACATAATCAAATTATACGAATAATTTTAATATTCATATTATTATAGACTTAGAAACGTGTTTTTGAAATGACATTTCAGCTTCGCGTAATGTATGGATCCATTTGCTCGATTATCTCAAGGTTTTTTTTTCTTAATTAGTTCGCCATTTAGCTTCGAACACCTTATCTGGTGTTCGTGAATTATGACATGAGCGATTTAGGTCAAAGTTCGCGGTTTATATTAGAGTTTTATTCTGAGCGACCTTGTTATCGCGTAACGTACGTGCAGCTTTAGCTAGCTTCCCGCTTAACAGGGTAGACAGGAAGTACCTAGTGTCAAGACAATCTGTACTTCGCTTTCCGCTAATTTAGATACATTGCGTGTTATCTGGCGGAACTCAATACCGTGTTTTGTCTTACCAAAGCAAGGAAATGAAAACAATTTAAATATAATCATTCCTCCGATTGGGAATCGAACCCATAACCGATTGCGTTTATAGTCAGACCCTATCTTACAACGCCACGACCGGCCTCAAATATGCAAATGTGTTATTGTTAAACGCATAGTAGTGTGTGTTTAGTACCTTTTTCTATTAATTTTATGTGTTTTTTATTTGTGCCAAATTTTATATATTCGCGTTTTAATATAAAAAAAATATAATACACGAATATATGTTAAGATATATTCAATTTAAACATATAGAAACGCGAAAATCATCAAATATCGAGTGATTCAACATAAATCACGTCGATTCCGCACAAAAATACGATGGAGCGGTACCGGTTCTATATTGTCACTATAAATTTTAATATTGATAGTATTAGAGATTTTGGCATTGGGCTAACGAGCGCAGTAAAAGAGCTATATCAGTATATCACGATGTTCCGCGTTTTCGACGTATCTCATATACTGGACACTTTAAAATGTTACACAGTGAATGCTTTAGAGTCGAATTTGTTTATATATATATATATATATATATATATATATATATATATATATATATATATATATAATACATCTGTACTCCGTTCATATAAGAGATTACTAAAAAACCAACCTACTGAATATGCTAGTAATTAGAATTTTATTCTTTAAAATATATAGAAAACAACTGTTTCCTATTCCACAATATATGTATGAAAAAAAATCATAAAGTGAGATATTTACAGCTAGCCATACATGGACATAGCTTTTTTACCGGGGTTGAACACCGTTAACAGTGAGATTCGCTTGACTAAAGTATCTAGCCATATTTCATAGCCGTTTTCCCAAGAAAAAACTTAGAAATGTAGACGAAAAAGGAATTGCTCGCGCAAAATATCATCAGGCACAAGCAATGAAGCGGAACGTTCCGCGCCGGCGGTCGCGGCCATTTCTGTTACCACTCCGCCAGCAACGCCCCGCAAAGTGCGACTTGAAAACCACTTGTCGTCCCAGAAGCCGCTCCATTACACTCTGCTCCACAAAAACGTGTTCCACTCATTATGAAACTCAAAGCCATGATATTTGAAATGTTCGTACAGTAAGCGTTGCGCAGTCGAGGCGGCTCGCGACGCGCGACGCCCAGTAAATATGCTTTTTACTGTTATCTATAAACAGCCTTCGCTAGGAGCCGGACCGGTATAGAGGCGAAACTATTCTAATAAAAAACTAAAACCAGTCCAAATTAAAGATAACATGTTGGAGGAATTAAAGTAAGGCCGCGTAGGAGTGTCGCGCTGAGCCGGCCGCCGCGCCGCGCCGCGCCGACCAGGCCTTGCGCGACTTGTGTTATATTAATATATATTAAATATATCCTTTGTATGAAATTTGTAACAAAATTTGCCTAACTCGTTATTGTTCCTTATAATTATATTAGATTAAATTTCATCTTCGAAAAAAAAGGCATCGTCTTAGAGATATTCAATACAAATGTACACTCATAGTTGTAATGAAAAAAAAAAACTAAATTAAAAACGTAAAATGTTTTATTTTAGTTGTTTTTAGTTAATTATATATATATATTAGTTATTTTAAAATAGTTTATAGTACTAGAAGCTTTTCATTTGACATGTTCCTCGGAGAACGTAAGGATGAACTAGGAGCTTCCCTAAATTTTCAAATTAATACAAATATTTTACAATCAACATCGCGGGACATCACTAGTATATACTATTTAACATATTGGTTTTATTTTTAATCTGTATTATACGATATATAATTGTATATATATACATGTCAGTCGCAACCCGCAAGGCCGCCGGTAACAGACATTTCAGTTCTAACACTATTTCTATATCTCTGATCCTTGCATTTATATGGACATTAATTCAAATTTGTAACATCCTCTATATACCAAGCGGTATTTGTAACATATTCTACTCGGATTTGGCTAATTATCGCCTAAAAATAAACGCTACTTGCATATTTATACTTGGCTTGTTCCATTTTTTTGTGTGTAAAATAGATATATCAATTATAAAGTGAATCTTAGCTTAAACTTTTTTGTATTGCTATAAGATACTATGAAAACAGTTCAGGTGCGATTGGTCGTGGGTTCGGTAGTCAGTTAAATAAACTTAGTTAAATTGAAATTATTATCGCTCTGGTAAAACAGTACGCGGTATTTAGCTTTCCCGATAGTAATAATACACAGGTTTTTTCTGCCTTGTTGTTAAAGGACTAGTCTAAAAATGACACGATTGAGTTAGAATTAGACACAAGAAAATTTTATATATAAATTTAATGAAATTTAATTAGAACAGAACAATATATTAATTAAATATGATAATAAAATATTTACCATACATTGTAAACAGAGTACGTTTTGCATTTGTTTTATATATATATATATATATATATATATATATATATATATATATATATATATATATATATATATATATATATATATATATATATATATATATATGTAGGGATAAGTCGCAACAAATAGAAAAACAGAAAAAGCTGAAAAAACTGTTACTTTGATATACGTATATAAGCATTCTGAAAAAAATTTTTTTTAAAAAGTAATACAAACAGACACATCATTTATGTTAATTTATATATATATACACATATACACACACACACACACATATATATATATATATATATATATATATATATATATATATATATATATATATGACCAATTACTTACTTATTTAAATAATTATCGCGTGTAATACCTTTTATTTGCAATATAAAAGCCATACGTATGTCCATATACGAGTGTAATTAAATTAAAACAAGCAATCAATCAAAATAGTCAGAGCTTTGATTCGTGATTTTTACACATTTTAAATAAAACTATTTTAAACAGATTAATCGCGTATAATTTGGTATTTGAAGTCTATAGTACGTAGTTAGAGATCGACCGCGGACTTCGGTAAAGTTCGAAACGTCAGGCTTTAAGAAATGTATTTTCGAATACCAAAATATACGAGGTTAATCCGTTTAAAATAGTTTCATTTAAAATCAGAATAGTTGTGTTATTCATCATACAATTGATTATTTTAATAAACATTCGTTAACCACGAAGATGTTGACAGAGGTGTAAACGAGAGATCTGCGCAAAAAAATGTCCAATTAAAAAATAATTATATTTCTTTCAATATATATCTATATACATATCAATTTTATATTATTATAATTTCCTCGCTCTGGTAAGATTACGTGCGGCGTTGAGTTCCTACACTCAACTCAGTGTATATATATATATATTTAATGTTTTGTTTGTTCGTTGCAAACTCTACTGTTACATTCTATTGATCTATTAAGAAAAAGCAGGAGATATGACAAGCAAAAAATTACTCATACAACAAACACAACAGGATATAGGTAGTTTGCTTACATAATAGCCAATTATATGAAGAAAATCATTTCATAGTAATTGAACGCATGTGTATAAAGCTATGCGGTGTCCCAGTCGCCCGTATCTACCTACCTACCTGCTTCAAATGATTCTACTGTACTGATATACTTATTATTCACCTAGAGATTATGGAATATAATATATATATATATATATATATATATATATATATATATATATATATATATATATATATATATATATATATATATATAAGCTATATATAGGAGGCAGGGACTTGTTTTTTTTTTAATTTCAAGATAGCTCTACGCTTTATCTAGTTTAGCAGGGTAGTTAGAAACAACTCAGTGTCAAGACACTCCATTGTGTAATTTTCTATGGAAATCTACACTAAACCGTAAGATATCTAGTATTTTGCCATGTTCTTTCCATAACATATCTATTTATGTAACATATTTTTGGGTGTTTCGTAAGTAATTTGAATAACATCGGCGGCCGGTCGCGCAGGCATCCCGACGACACGACAGCGCCGTATCGGAACGCTTAATTGTCTTTAATGTTTTACCATTACGCATTATTTATGTACACAGTTTACATAATTAATAGATAATTCTCACATTTAAAGATTCACCATTTGATAAATTTTATTTCGTCTAAAAAAATATATTTAATTTGATCAAGGACAGATTCTTGATCGAATCTCGTGTAAAACGATTCGAAGGAGAACAACTATTTTATTTGCGAATATCTATTAATATCGTTATTTTTAATATATATTTTAAAACAACTTGCTAATAGATTAAAATTAAAATTATCTTGAAATTTATGAAAAAATTAGTTGAATATATTTGCTAAGTGAATTGAGCATAATAGTTTGTTTGTACAAAAACGGTGTTGATTACCGCCCCTCACAAAATTTCAAATATTTGCGTAACCCAACGCCGTGCTTTGTTTCTGAATGAAATGAATGATAATAGTTTAAGCATAACCATTCCCCAGAGTGGGAATCGAAGCCACAATCGACGCTGTCACACTGCGCCACGACCGGCCCTAATTTAGGGTTAGTTGATTCTGTTATTCGCTCTTTTATGGCATTTCTATTATAATTAATTATCAAAACATAATATTTGAGAAACCTGATATATCTTAATGTTTACTATTTTTAAAGTGTTATTCCACACTTAGGATTAGAAAACATTTTTGAAAAAACGTATTAAAATTTTGAACGCAGCGGGATTCGAACCCGTGCCAAGTACGTTTATACGTTTTTTTCAAAAATGTTTTCTTATATATCTTTATAAGAAAATATCTGAACATATTATAAATGTTAAACAGCAAAGAAATAAGTCATCATGTTTCCACCCATCTGTAACGATAGTGAATACTTTTAGATATTTTTTAGGTTATTTGAACTATAATTCATTTTTGAAAAAAACATATAAAAATTTGAACGCAGCGGGATTCAAACCCGCGCCTATGGACGGTATCCAAGAGGCGCGGGTTCGAATCCCGATGCGTTCAAATTATTATACGTTTTTTCAAAAATTTTTTCTAATCCTAAGTGTGGTATAACATTTTAAAAATAGTAAATATTGAAATATAATTCTTATACCAAATACATATATAAGAAAAAACTTAACGAAACTGCATCCATCTTCCAAAATTTTGTAAGCATTGTCAGAGTGATATTTTATAGTAAAGAACGAACAATGCTTACAGTAAAAAATCTCAAATAAGTCTTTACTCTATCTTAATAAAACAAGAAATTAATTTATATAATTTTTATATAAGGTCAAAATTTTCCTTATTTCATTTAACTACTGTACTATGAAAAATTTCAACAATATATAAAAGGGAATATGTAAGTAAGCCTTAGCATTTGTTCGACTCATTGTCTCTCTCATATTATATATTACACCTTAGTTCGTGATACCACTGGCGCAATATGGACTGTAATTTATTAGTGTAGGTTTGTTTCCCTGATATATATATATATATATATATATATATATATATATATATATAACTAACGCCTATTCAAGACGTATTGCGGAACTTAACGTCGCGTATATTTATATATATATATATATATATACGCGACGTTAAGTTCCGCAATACGTCTTGAATAGGCGTTAGTTTGAAATTGAACACGAAGTTAAAATAACAAGCCCCAAAATGCCATATTTTTTTAAACTCTGTGTTTTAGGGTAAAGAATATGGCTTTATGGGGTTTTATTGGTTGATAATGTCGATTGGTAAGTAATATTTTATATATAACAATTATTAAGTTAGCTTGTGATGGAGTATTATCAGACAGACCGTGGCGCGGCCGTCGACCTTGCGGGGAAACCGTGTCAGGGAAATGCTTTCCTCCTGTTTATAAAGCCCTCGAGGTGTACGGAACTCTATTATAGAAAAAATAACCAAAAAAAATTGCATTTTCTCTGAGCAAAGAGAATTTAACTGGTCATTGAATTATCCTATTTCCATTCTATTTAAAAATACTATTATTGATACATTAGGTTACGCAGTTTCACACCAGATTTTCTCTCTTATAAAATTTGGACTTGCTTCACCTCGTAATCGAATCCACGGCCATCGTAAACGAAAAAAGCTGACAAGTTTCGTCAGTCAGTCACAAAGATGACCAAATTAGCTGAGTAACACAGCCGCGGGATGCACGTATCACGTCAGCAGACGTCCGGCACCTTTATAAGGCAACTCCAAATAGAGCACACTGCGGTACGGGAGCATTACAAGTGTGTACGGAATATTAAACATATGAATCGATAGCAAAGAAATCCTCGCAAACTTTTGGGGTGTTTTAAAATATTAGCAGTTATTTTCCCTGTTTCCTACTATTCAAGTCTACTTACTATTTAAGACACTCTACATCGATACTAGCATTACCAATCCATCCTATATACTATATTTATCAAATCCAGTATCCAATATACTATATTTATCAATTTCACTTATAAATAAGAAGATATAAAGGTCCTAATAGGTACAAATCAGAGACATAATTTAATATTTCATCTAAAAATATATAACTGACTTCTTAACTTAATAATAACACCCCTCTAGGAGCCCTAATATGTTAGCATTTCCCAGCGCGGAGACCCGGTGTGATTTGAGGTCATCATGCTGCAAACGCTATTGGTTATGGGTTCGATTCCCACTCGAGGTAATGGTTGTATATAAAAATTATTTCTTCCTATACAATCGAAAAGCTTCCGCTTTGTACCGGAAAACATTTAGCGGAGTGTCTTGACACTAGGTGGTCACTCACTCATCTGCTATATGACATAAAGCGTAAAGCTACTTTGTGGAACTCGAAACCAATACCTCTATAACTGGACTGCGCTAGAATGGTGTCTTGCAATAAATATACCATACGTATTTTATTTATAAGCTAATTTCAATATTAACTTCTTAGCAGTTTCAACGGACATGCATATTTTACTTACAAATGCAACGTTAACATGGAAAAAAGTAGAGCTCAGTCAATAAAATAAATATTCATTTAAGAGAAAATAAATAAGTATGGAAGAAAAATATTGATGACAAAGTGTGTTTTGTGTTTATAAATAAGCATAAACTAGATTATTTTAAATGAATTAATTGTGTACATTTTGGTATACGGAAATAGTTGTTTTTTTCTTCTAAAATAATAATATTTTTTAATTTAATTTCTTGTATCAATTGACAGAGGAAAAAAAATGTGACCACGGACTACTGTAAAGTTGTCGAAACGTCCAATTTTCCAATATGTATTTCCGAATACTAAAATTAACGCGATTAATCCGTTTAAAATAGCTTCATTTAAAATGTGCAAAAATCGTGAAAATGAAAGACCTTGTTTAGTTCCGTGTATTAAGTGCATTTTAGTGCCGTTCGTATTATATGGCGAATATTAACGCCGCACAATAGCTACTAAGAGGGAGATAACAAGTTTAGTAAAAACAATATATTAATTAATTTATTTATTAAAAAAAAATAGTAATAACAATTTTTTTTAAAGGAAATTGAACCCAAAACTGTTATTTGTACAGTGAAAAGCTCTCCAACTATCTCAGTATGTTCCAAGTATTTAAATATTCATATGATAGATAATATATTAGTTTCTATTCACTTTTATTGGCCAAAAGATAAAATTTCAACTATTTACGTTGCTATAATTTTAGTTAATTTTAATTTTAATATTTAATAATTTATTTAATGTATGTGGAATCCATATTTAGCATGATTTGTGAAATTTTATGCGTCTACTGAAAAGTATTATATATTGGAAATTAAAATTCTTTTATGTTTGGTTTTATAATTATAAAATTGTAGAGTGTATACGTTATTTTACTATTTTTAAAGTATTATTCCACACTTGGGGTTAGAAAACATTTTTAAAAAATGTATAAAAATTTGAACGCATCGGGATTCGAACCCGTGCCTGTTTTAACGGTTTCTAAGAGGCGTGGGTTCGAATCCTGCTGCGTTCAAATTTTATACGTTATTTAAAAATGTTTCATGCTCTCCGCATAGTACTTGCCTACTTAAAAAAATATTAGTGAAAAGACACTCCTTTAGAATTCAATTCAAATTGTTAAAAGCTTTACGTTAAATGAAACTGCAAGTATTTTGGCGCCGAAGAGCGTTTCTCTGACACCATGATTGGTTGTGGGTTCAATTTCAATTTGGGTGAGTAGTTATATTTAAAATTTATTTTAATTTATTTACTCTGGTAAGACAAAGTGCGGCGTTGAGTTCCACCACTCAATACACAATGTCTTCTTGGCATTTCGCTATGCACCACGCAGTGTCTTGATTTTTGGCAGAATGTCTTGTCACTATAGTGGTTCTAACTATTGTACTATAGGTAATAAAGCATGAAGATGTAAAAAAAAAATAATTCCACAAAAAGTAGAGTAGTAAGAGGGAATTTTCGTGTATAAACTTTATTGGAACCGAACTGGATTTAATGCCAATTAAACAATAATCGACGTCTTTAGGTTTAACCTAATAGTAAGTAATGTTTGTAAGACTTTTTTTAACATTTATGTCAAGCAATATAAACAAAGTCAGACGGACGCCATCTTACATTTTATTATTTATTTTTATTTTAGCTTCACGCTTTTCTATCCCTCATAGCAGGGTAGACAGAAAGTACCTAGTGTTAAGACACTCTATATTTAGCTCTCCATCGAATTCAATTACGTGTTTAGTGGCATAACTCAACGCCGCACTTTGTCTTCTAGAGCGAGGAAGTGAAAATAGTTTAAATATAATCACTCCCCCGAGTGGGGATCGAACCCACAACCGGTCGCGTTTACAGTCAGACGCTGTCACACTGCGCTACGACCGGCCCTTATTAAAATATTAATATATAAAACGATTGCATTATTTATATTCCCTTACAGGTCGAGTGACCGCACTGTAGATTTATTTAGTCGAAAAAACATAGGAATGTTGTTTACTTAGCGCTTGTATGTACGATATCAATTATGTATTATATATAGTTTTTTTAATGGTTAACTTAATGATTTGTACTAGAGCTAAATTGTCTGTCTGTAAATGAATGCATTTGGGAAGTGATTATGCCCGAATAGCGCGGTGTTGTGATCCGCAAATCAATGTCATATATCAGAGCGCTGAATTTTCTCTGTACGTACTTACTAAGATATTTTATATAAATAAAACTAAAAGAGTAACTTAGAACCATTGCTTTAGTAAGACAAATCGCGGCGTTGAGTTCCACCAATACACAATGTCTGTTTGGCGGAAAGTGAAAGTACGGAGTGTTTTGACAGTAGGTCTACCTGTCTTCTCTGTTAAGCGGAGAAAAGCGTGAGGCTAAAAGACATTAAAACTATTGCGTCTTTACTCAGTGTTTGTGCCATAACGGCGTTAAACTCATACTAAATTATTTATACATAAAGTGCACTATTATGGCAGCGAATTGATATTTATCACGTCATAAAAGGAAATACTTACTTAGACAGTTTTAAAAGATATTTTTTTCTTTTTCCGCTATTGGCTCGTTAGTATAGAAAATTGTATAAATTATTTTAACGCTTGTTTCTAAAGATGCTTGTGAAATGTCATTTTGTTATATAAAAAAATTACATAAATAAATGAAAAACGAATGAATTTGTGTAAATTAAATTATTATAATTTTTTTCAATGTGTAGTATTCAGTTAGCACTACAGGCCTTGACAGAGTCACTGGGTCTTGGGAGAGGCTGAGCTAGAAGAGCTTTGGCCTTGGAGACCTGAAGAGGAAACCATCAACTTAGAACACAGTGTTGTGTTACAAGGGCGCCTCCTGTGAGGCACGAACCTCGGCTTGTGTACACCGTTTGTATTGAGGGACTTGACTCTCCGGATCAGGCCTATTGGTATAGGGGGGTTATAAGACAGAGAATTATAAATAAATTATTTTGCTTAAAAAAATATATGTATTGTAGTTATCATGGCACAGTGGGACAGCTTCTGTCTGTAAGCACAATCGGTTGTGGGTTTGATTCCCACTCATGAAAATTATTATATTTAAGTTATTGCGATTTTCTAGCTCTGGTAAAACAAAGCGTGGTGTTTAATATCACTGAATTTTTTTTTGCTTCACGCTTTGATCCCGCATAGCAGGGTAAACAGAAAGTACCTAGTGTCAAGATACTCCGTACTTTCCTTTCCACCTAATTCGGAACATAGCGTGATAAGTGGTGGAACTCAACGCCTCACTTTGTCTTAAGAAAACTAGAAACTGATCATATATTTTTTTAAATATAATCACTCCCCCGAGTTGAGATCGAACCCACAACCGATAGCATTTATAGCCAGATGTTGTCATACTGAGCCACGACCGGCCTCAAACGGAATCTCACTCAATACGGAATGTCTCGAATTCGCACAAAAATCGGAGAACGAAATATCTAGACATAAGGTAACCTTTTTATGCATGATATAGTAAAAAAAACTAAAAAAACAGTCATATTTACTCACTCAGGTAACATAAGTATGGTAAAAATAAACTAAAATTGCAAACGCAATATATACTCTACACAATTTAACTCAATCCCATTCCCACCAGATCCAAGATATTGAGTGTTGAGTGGCGGCACTTAACGCTGCGATTTATCTCATCGTTGTCGCAAACAAAGTACATATAAATATAAAAATTACCCCGAATAGAACTCCAACCGAAATTCTTTCATATTATTATTACATATATACATACAAACATACAAATTTTTAAATATATAATTGAATTGCTTTATCATCAACTGATAGTCGAAATAATATGATTTTTAGTCGACTCTTTGGTATTGCGGTCACGTCGCGCCGCGTAAGTAATCACCGGTATATCTAGCTACCGAGCTTACTGCCATTGCAGGCTTCGCTACCTATATAATTTATATAGGACAAAAATATAGACAATCAATATAAGAGATCTCGGTCCGGTTGTGGATTCGAATCCACTCGCGTTAATGCTTTATTTTAATTATATTACAAAGCGTTGAGTTCCGCCACTCAACGCGCAATGTGTTCAGCGGAAATTGGAGTACGGAGAGGTCTTGACACTAGATGCTTCCTTCAAGTTCAAGATTCAAGATTTTCATATAAATTGAGATTTCAGACGAGATTTTAAAATAATAACAATTATTTGTTACCCTTATTATGTACTGAAGGCTTTATAACTATATATGTAACTCTATATAATTCTTAAAAAAATTGGAAAATTCTATAAATAATATGTTAAAAGTAACTTAAAATTTCAGTTTTTCTCTCAACCTGCATGAGGTGGTGTGAGCAGAAATAACCTAAGTGTAGGAGGGCAATCCTGTCCGTCAAGCCGGTCGGTTAAGGCGGCCGGTCGTGGCGCAGTGGGGCAGCGTTTGACTGTACATGCGATTGGTTCTGGGTTCGTTTCCCATTTAGGGGATAATACACTCTAATAACACAAAGCTCAGTTTTGTTTTGCACCACTCAATACACAATGTATCAAATTTGGCGGAATATGGAGTACGGAGTGTCTTGACACTAGGTACTTCTTATCTACCCTGTTACGCGGAATAAAAGCGTGAAGTGAATCCAGCATGTTTGAAAAAAAGGGTCTTAAAGGTAATTTGACATTTTAATGAAGCAGGCAACATTTATTCAAAATATTGAAAAAAATGGTTTTTGAGTTGAAAATTGATATTGTAAAATTATAAACTTAGCATATATATATATATATATATATATATATATATATATATATATATATATATATATATATATATATATATATATATATATATATATATATATATATATATAATGTTTCTATCCACACGTAGTACCTTAGTGAAAATGTCCTGCGGTCAGTGAAAACGAACAGACGTATATACATGCATATATAAAAAAAACATCGCGTATGTATGTACATACGTATGCGAGTCGTGTAGAAAGTGTCGTGACGGCTACTTACAACATACTGCACGATCTTCTTTATAGGTACGTAGACTTTAGTTGGAGTAAGCGTGGAATTATGTATTAAGTAGAAATGAGCGAAATATATGCTGAAAACATTTTATTGAGGCCGCTCGTGGTGCAGTGGGACAGCGTGTTCGATTCCCGCTCGGGGGATTGATTAAATTTAAATTATTTTCATTTCTTCGCTGTGGTAAGACAGTAAAGGGCGGCGTTGAGTTTCGCCACGCAACTTGTAAAGTCTCGAATTCGATGGAAAGCAAAGTACGGAATGTCTTAACACACATACTTTCTATCTACCCTGCTATGCGGGATACCTATTTAGTATATAGATAAGTAGATAACTACTTGTTATATAGACAGTTAGGTTCACTCATATAAAACAGGCGAATCGAAGGTGTACAATGGTGGCCGGTGCGTACCAGACGTCGCTCACACCGCTATATATTACCATTGTGAGACGTGGCTGATGCCTGCGAATACCTAATTGTACGATTTCTATATATATTGCAGAAGGAGAGAGAATTACTATCTAAATCTAAAAGTGTTTTGTTGGCCAACTCCATAATAAGATACTACTGTAAATAAACACGCTATATAGTACATATGTGTAACGTATATTATATAGGGTGTTCAATATAGTTATACATTTATTAAAATTTGATTATGGCTGTGACAGCGATTGTTAAGGATTCAATTCCCATTCAGGGGAATGATACTATTTAAATTGTTTGCATTTCTTGATGTTCAGTTCTTGCAATCAACAAGAAATGTCTTGAATTCAGATGGAACGCAGAGATCGGGTGTTCAACTTGATTATAGTTTTTCCCCGCCTTACTATGCAGGAAAAGATTTGGTGATGAACAAATTATTTAAGGAAGAAATAATTGTAACAATGTATGAATTAAATATATATAAATTATTAACAATAAATTTAATAAATTTTATATAAAGTATTTAAATTCATAGGTAAAAATTATATATATAAAAAACTTTTGTTTGTCTGTATATCTATTTGACATTTGAAAACTAACACTAAATTAAATACCATAAAAATCTTAATAAAATGCCTAAATCCGATTAAAAATAGACTAGACTAGACTAAATGCAGATTGGTGTATGACTGTTGTTACTGGTTTGGTATCTATTAAAAAAAACATTTAGCTGAGGTCTAAACAAGACTGTTTAAGGAACATTTGACTTTTAAGACGAAATCGCTTAATAAATGAAGATAGATTTCTCAATCCCATAAGGAAACTGTTAAATGTAATAACTATTTTATTATAAAAACAAACAATATATGCAAGAGTAACGTAACATTCGTTTTATAGTTTATAGAGTTTTAAACCTTGCGGCTTAATAGCGTGGTCTTTGTTATGTTGTTGTAACGAGTTTCTTTATATTGTGTATAAATAAAAAAATATATTTAAAATTTCCGCACAAGCAACCAGCCTTAGGCAATGCACAGGACACGTCATACAAAATTGTAAAAACAATTCCATTCATTACTTGGCTAACACAAGTTAGCCTTCGTACAAATCAGACAAATTCAAATATATAATACAGTAAAGATTGACATTTTTCTACACAACAAACTAAAGGTGTTTAAAGAAGGATGATATGAGGCAAAAAAAACACCAGTGGATGCAATAATTCAAAAGTTAAATATATCTGGTATAGGAGTTAACTCGCGCTGGGCATGTGAGTCTCAGCGATGTTTTTACCGATGCTTGTCAACCGTCAACCTCGTGGCTCATGATGGGCGACGCATGCGATGGACGGGTGCCAGCGTACCCTCCCAACATACTCCATACTATAAACTAAGTTAGTCTAGGAAATATATATTTTATTAAGACCTAATAGGGTTGTGTATTGGCAGTGAGCACGTCAAGTTATCACGTTACGACGCGCATCACTACGACTTGTGTTTTTTTGCCCCCGACGACCTGGCGGGCGCAACGGAACTGACTTGCCTATTGTATGTTAATATTCGACCGGATTTTGTTCGGGCTCAATTATATTATGAAGCTTAACCATAGTGAAAAGTCACCCGAGTGTCTTTTGTGGAGGCGCGTGTTGCGCCCGCGCAGCGCGCTACGCCACGACCGTGTACTTACGAATGAAGACTTTTTGTTTTTTTTCTTAGCTTCACGATTTTATCCCGCATAGTAGGGTAGACAGAAAGTACCTAGTGTCAACACACTCCGTACTTCGCTTTTCCACTGAAATCGAGACATTGCATGTTGATTTGTGGAACTCAAAGCCCTGCCTTGTCTTACCAAATCAAAGGAATCAAAATAATTTTAAAAATAATCATTCCTCCGAGTGGGAATCAAACCCACAACGCGTTTCCAATCAGACGCTGACTCACCGCTCCACAATAGGCCTCTAGGTGTAACGTTTATTATATTGTAAATCTAAGCAGACAGATCATATTATGTAAATTTTAGATAAAAATAATTATTTTAATCGCCATAAAGTTTCATCATTATAGCTACAACCACTTGTTTTTTATGTTACAATATGACGTAACCAAAACCGTTCCTCTTAAACCGATAAGATGCCTATTTATATCTGTCGCTTATAATCTGTGTAACGTATAATTATATGTACTTAGTATTAAATAGCAAAAATGCCATTTTGCTTGAGGTAATAATGAAAACTTTTTTTTTTGTAAATTGCTAGATTATAGTTATATTATTTAGGCTTACTTAGGCTTGGGACCATCGTGGCACAGTGGGATATTGTTTGACTCTAAACGCTATTGGTTGTGAGTTCGATTTTCAAACGGGGGATAAAATAAAAAGCGTTTGTTGAGTTTCTTCTAATATCAATATGTTTTTTTGAACGGAGTGTCTAAACTCTAGAGTATCTCGATTTGTCTGTATATGTCGTAAACCGTATATGGGAAAACCTCTGGCGAGACAAAATGTAGCGTTGAGTTCCGACACTCAACACGCAATGTGTTAAATTTGGCGGAAAGCGAAGTACTGAGTGTTTTGATACTAGGTACTTAATGTCTACCCTGCTGTACGGGATAAAAGCGTGAAACTAAAAAAAAACCGTCAGTATAGTAACAGTTATATATGAAACCAATGTGGTAGAATTATGGTTCTGGGTTCAGTTCTCATTCATGGAAAAATTATCATTATAATAGATATTTACTAATAAAGAGCTAAGTAACTAAATAATTGATTGATTGTCAATGTCAATTAAATAATCGAAAAATCGTGAACGGAGTGACTTGTGTCTATTTTCTATATCTATTTAAATGGAGATATAAAACACAATATTATTTTTAAAATTCAAATTTATCTAAGCGGAAATCGCTTTACAGAGTGAGTTTTGACACTAGGTACCTGTCTACCCTGTTATGTGGGATATAAGCGGGACGCTGTAAAAAAATTTAACATAAATCCTATAATATGATAAAGTAGTCGAAAACAATATGTCAAGTTGCTCCTCCGCTCACATCCTTGACATAGAAGTATTTAATATATATTATCGATGTCATAAATATATTATGTATACCGCCTAATTAATTAACTGGCTAACGACTGGCGAGGCTTGTTGGTTTTGTTGGCCGCATTCAATAAATATTCATGTATTTTTATAGTTGGTTTGAAATACGCCAAAAATGTTTTAGCTATTTATTAAATAAATATGCTTTAAACAGATAATAACGAATTGATATATGATAAAATTTAATTGTTTTTTTTTAATATAAACAAGTGTTTATTATAACTAATAATATAACTTTGAATAATATAACTTTGAAATGCTCACATATAAGATCTTTGTTTTTCGGTGTTTGTACACATTTTAAATGAAACTATTTTAAACGGATTAATCGCGTATGTTTTGGTATTCGATAATACATTTTTGGACACCTGATCTGTCTGACCGAATGCCACCATAGTCTGTGACCACGGACTACTGTAAAGTGTTCGAAATGTCAGATTTCCAAAAATATATTTTCGAATACCAAAATCTACGCAATTAATCCGATTAAAATAGTTTCACTATCACATATAATTTATTATCTTAAAATATATAGATTCTATATTATGATTAAACCAATAATATACAGTATATTGACGTATCCTAGTAGTAGTAAGCTTCGATTTTTTCCATGTAGCAGGATAGATGAGTAACGGAATTCAACGCCGCAACATGTTTTCTCAAAGCAAAGAAATAAATTGAAATATAGTGTTTACTTGAAGTATTTATTTATTTATTAGATTCACCAGTGACAGTATGCACACTGCGCCATAAGGGCCTCAGTATATAATTTAAACGAATTAAGTTTATCAAATGTTTATCTGAACCTTAAGCATCAGTTACGCAACGCTGGTTCACACATACGGAGGTGTAAAGCACAGCCTAATGTCATGTGTGAAAATATGTTCACCGTTAAATGTATAAATAAGTCCGATAGTTCGCCGCGCCGTCACGATAACGCGTGGCCAGCGACTGTAGGAATCCAAAAATTTTGTATCAATCTGGATAGAACACACTTCAAAGCCGACCGCGCCCATAAGTTTGGATTTTTATCGCCCGCTCCTACGCCCGGCCAGTAAAAACGGTTGGGATGTTATTGAAAAAGTAAATGCTCCAAAAAAAAAAGATACACTTCGCTTCATCTTTATGAACTATACTCATTATGGAGCGGGTGGTTTTATTGAAAAATCTCTATAACGTATCCAGCGATTTGACACGGACGCTCTTAGTTATTTAGCTACTGTTACCGTTGATCCTAATATATAGGCAGTTAGATGCGCCGTGCGAGCGCTCGCCCGCCCCGCTCCGGCCTGGCCTTTATTAAGCAATATAAATGTACTTATTTAAATGTGATTTGCGTAAATACGTCACTTATATTCGAATAATGATTATCTATCACATTCGACCACACGCACCTTAACAAAACGCAATAATTTCGGCTATAAGATTATACCTTGAAGTACACCTTGTGAAAAAGATTGTAATATATGGATTATTTCGTGTGTTCATAAATAATACATTCATAGCTAACAAAATTAAAAGGCATAACTTAAAGAAAGCTGAGCAAGAGTTAAATCAGAGGTAAACGTAAAAGCTAATGATTTGTAAACACAAATGGTATACTATAATAGAGTTTGAGATGATAATCTAATCAATGGTGATATTTCTTAAAGGCAGTCCGAGCAATCAATTAATGGTACGAGAGTAAGGCTGTGTGAGCGCCGCGGTCGGCGTCACGCAGAGACCCGCCCGATTTACGACAACCACGGCTTGTTCCCAAACAGCCTAGATTGTGTTGGAACATGATACACCTCACAAAGTGGTTCCCGATCGCGCCTAACTATGTATTTACTTGTTTAATTTATCATCTACAATATTTATGCGATAGCATACGAGTAACGTAATGAGATTATTTTTGCCATGTTTGTACTAATAATTGTTTTCTTTTTTTTTAGCTTCACGCTTTTGTCCAGTATAACAGGTTCGATAGAAAGTACCTCATGTCGGAACGAAGTGTCTTGACATTAGCTATTTCGCTTTTCACTGAATTTGAGACATTGTGTGTTGAGCGGTGGAACCCAACGCCACGGCCGGCCTCATAATATTTGTCTAATATTTGTTTGCGCATGGAATTGACTTACATATTGAGCAAATTGAAAAACAATATAAATTTCTTATGGAAACAATTGTTTTGTTCTTTCAATTCAGATTCAGCACCTTGAAAAAATAATTAAACAATAGCTGCCCTTAGCAGTGACCCGGTACTTATTCTATATACAATTCAAATGAGCACGATTCACACGATGGCCGGTGGGCACCTACCCGCCCGTCTCGTACCTAACGGTCCACTCCCATAGCTGGCGCTCACCGCGTTACGTTTACAAGTTCGATTAGGCCTATAAATTTCACATCGACGTGACACTCGATATCGACATTCGACACCCAGTGACCGGTGGTCAAGCTGTCCACCTGCTCGGGACCCTCTCGTTCTCACTCAAGTACCATTTCTATGGAGAAAAAAAGAGGGAGAGAGAAAAGAACGTAAGAGTTTTATAATAGAAGGGTTGAAATCCGATAGTTTATGCAAGTTATGGGCTCGGTTTGACCGCTCAATTACGGATGTTTTGTCCCCGCGAGGAAGTCGTAAATACATCGGACGCACGCACCGACCAGCGTTAGGTAATTTATTTGCATGTACGCACTGATCAACGGTGCCAGGTAATAAATGATTTGGATATCACCGTTTCCGGCTCGCGGACACATCGAATGCATTACGTTGCTTTAAGCCCAGAGTTATACGTCTGGTGACGTTTGTTCGTTGGGCTCCGACTTCAGAGAAGATTCATTTCCCGCATCTCAGGTGTCAGATTTCTTGTGTTTAATGATAATGTCACAGCTATTTAATATGGTAATGCGCTCCGAGAGGTGTATCTTTATTTAAACACTCCTTGGCGCTTACATCGGCTACTTAGGGTTCGAATCTTGTACAAGCAAATGTTTTATTTTAAAATATACGATTATTTTCTTTTGTGCCATTAGTTTTGAGTGGCGTTTACTTAATAATTAGTGGGAGAAAAGGCAAAAAGTTATTGGGAATATTTAAAATGTACTAAAATTAGGCTATTATATAATCACTGTACACTATAACAAGTGTACAGTGATTGCCGGTCGTGGCGCAGTGGGACAAGCGTCTGACTGTCACCCCGGCGGGTTGTGGGTTCGATCCCCACTCTGGAGAACTCGGTCTCTGGTAAGACTAAGTGCGGCGTTGAGTTTCACCACTCAACACGTAATGTTTCGAATTCGGTGGAAAGCGAAGTACGGAGTGTCCTGACACTAGGAACTTTCTATTTACCCTGCTATGCGGGATAAAAAAAAGCGTAAAGCTTAACCTCACATTGATCAAATATTGGAAAATGTACAAATAGTACAAAAACACAATAGAAATATAATAAACTCACCTGAGTTAGGTAGCACGGGGGTGACGGCGAGTGTTCCGGGAAGCGGCGCGCGGCGGCGAGGCGCGGTGACTCGGTGTGGACACTGTACATAAGAAGAGACTAATTAAACATGCTTTGTCTACGCTCTACTTGTTGACTTCTTTATAGATTATGAAGTGTAGAGTTGCCTTTCTTCCTATAATGATTATAGAGTTTATAACCTTTGTCTTCAGCAGTCCTGGAAGTCTTTAATTTTCATTTTGTATATATTATTATAATTTAGAAAACATTTTTGAAAAAACGTATAAAAATTTTTTGAACGCAGCGGGAAAAAAAATTGTACGTTTTTTCAAAAATGTTTTCTATCCTAAGTGTGGAATAACACTTTAAAAATAGTAAATATTAATTATAATTTGTTATTTCTCTGATCTGGTAAGATATAGCGCGCTGTTAAGTTCCGCCAATCAATAAGCGATAATTCGATTTATCGTAACGAATATGTTAACACTAAATTTGTTTAAACCCCAATATATCGGATAATTGAACAGTTAATCAAGACTACTACTGTAGAAAAGAGCAGATTAATATTGTGTTGGAATTAATATCGATTACAACTGTAATCGATATTTATCAATTACGTGTCTCATAATAATTATAAATCGATTCAAATTTTCAACTACCTCTCGAAATAAAAGTTATTCCATCACTTCTAACACGGAGTAAGCCAAGTAGGCAAATAATCTATGTAGAATGGCTTCGGTGTGTCAAAAGCGCAAGGTGTTTGCGGTACGCCGTGGAGTGTTTGAGATATCGGTCGCTACATGAAAGATACCTTAGTAACCAATTGTGAATGAAAACGCCTATTTGCATAGAATATTCGTTATTGACCTCTAAAGTAACAGGGCTTCTATATGTTATGTGTCAATAATTGTGTACGCCTAAAGTTTCGACTTTGCTCTGCGTGTCGTTGGTAGCGGTTACTTGTTACTTAATTGTCTTTTGTTTTGTGGTTTTGTTTAAAATGTATTGAATAAGTGTGTGCATGCAATGTCTAGATTTTGGCTACGTAGTCAACGAAGTGTCTTGACATTAGGTTGTCTCTGACTACAATGCGTGGAAGGTGAAAGGGTGAAGGTTTAAAAAATAAATCCAGATTAATTAGACATACACTAGATGATTATTGTTAATAGTAATATATCTATATATATGTAGATATATATTAAAAAAATAAAATAAACTTATAGATTTATTTCTTAGCTTACCAAATGTACTGTACTGTACTGTACTGTACCATCATGATACATACATACTATATTTTCGGTCATTCAAATAAAATAACACCTTAAAATCAGCTTAAAATAGATTATTTAAGATTTTTACTATGAAAGAAATAAAAATATTTTATATGTAAATTTTTATTGTTTTATTAATAAAGTGATTTAATAACGTGATGCAGTTAATACATGTAAAATCACGATGATTCAAAGAGTGCAATGTCACTTGATATTTCAAATTTTTACAATATATTCATTAAATAGAGTGAAAAATACACTTATTTTTTTTAACTTCACGCTTTATCCCGCATAGCAGGATAGACAGAAAGTACATAATGTCAAGACACTCCGTACTTTGATTTCCACCGAAGTCGAGACATTGCGTGTTGAGTAGTGGAACACAACGCCGCACTTTGTCTTTACCAGAGCGAGACAGTGGAAATAATTTAAATATAATCACTCCCCCGAGTGGGAATCGAACCTACAACCGATCGCGTTTACAGTGAGACGCTATCACACAGCGCCACGACCGGTGCATTTATATCATTTTCAATTAAAAATTTCAAAAAAATACTCTACAAATTGTATAAGAAATTTTAATTTCTAAAGAAAATATTAGTAGCGTGAAGCAAAGAAACAAAACTTGTTAAGAGTGTTGAAGAGATGAGATCAGTTCGCCGCGGAGAACTTTTTGCCTTCAACTTCGAGTCGAGATTTCATCTGATCGCCTGATACTTTCAATCATGTTACTGTAAGCCGTGTATGGATGTAGCTTATTTTAATATTGCGTTTAAAATAATACAAATAAATTAAACATTGAAGCTGTCTTCGAAGATTAATTATAAATTCGATTCTTATTCAAGGAAATGTTATATTTAAAATATTTTCATTTCCCCCAACTATTAAAACAAAGTGCAGTGTTAAGTTCCGCTAACTATGTGTAGAATAGATTTTAATGTGTATATCATATTTCTATACGAAAGTGATTATTATAGTGTAAAGTAAAAAAAAAGAGAGTTTTTACTAAACACTCTACTAATATACATAGATATTTGGCTACAATAAGCCACGTCCATACAAAGCTAGCTGTTGATATAAGTTTATGAAATTGTATAAACGGCATGCAATAAATGCAAGAATTTATAATTTCATATTTGTTACTTACGCTTTATATTATTTAAAAAAAAAAAACAAAATATTTAACAATATTCATACAGATTTATATATATCGAGAAATAAAAACTAATTAAATAAAGCTAGAAAAATATACATATATTTGCCTAATACTAAAATCGCATACTTAAATACGGCCTCGAATTCGGATTGGCGTCTTTGTGCCATTGGATATAACAGTAAATCAATATAAACTGAGAGTTTTCGAGGCCGTGACTAAGCTCTTATGCTTACTTGCGAGCAAAAATCTTAAAAATTAAAAAAAATATATACATAGTAAGTAGTCTTTAAACAAAATGAGACGAAAGTATGAAATAAAGTGGCATTGACAAGTGTCGACGATCCTCGAGAAGTCGACAAGTGCCAAGTTCTTTCTTTAAACACACAGCTCACTTCTCGCAAACACTCTGATGAGTCAAATGGATGTAAATGTTAGATAACACATTAGTATACTCGTACCCGCAAATAAATATAGAAGTCCATATTTACATATTGTTAAAAAAAAACTAAAATGACGCAAAGTAAACTATAAAGTGGTAAAGTACTAAGTTTGCGCATTCTCGTACCGTTTCTATTTCTGTCGTTTGAGTTACGAAGTGGTGTATAGAGAATGAGGTGTAAGGAAGTGATAAGTGATATATCACTTACTTTTATGACATTAAGCGTAGTGTTTCATTCTACTCATTTTATTTAGCCAGAGAGAATGTAACACTAATTGTTAGTAAATTTAAAAATAAGAATTATCAGTGACGTTAAGTTCCACCAGTTATCTAAAACCTTTTAAATGAGAAACTACGTCAAAACTTTATTTAATTAAATTATAAACATACTTATTTAAGCGTACAACTAATTGACAGAAGCTGCGGACATGATATAAAGTGATGGATATATAGACAGAGCGGTGTAGTGGCATGCGCGTGCGCAGTCCTCGGCCTTGGCCACTCCCGCTAATATTTGCATTTGACGCCATCACTGCGCAGTCTGTGTTATTAGATACTGTGCCCGCGATAGTTGGCGGTTCAATTCTATTTGGTGAAATATATTTATAGTACGGAGGTATATTTAAGATATTTTTATTCTCATAATTAAATAAGACGAGCAGTCGTACCAACTGGCGTGCTATGGAGGAGTCTTTCGGATGGTCTTCTGGATGAGAATGGTCTTCCCGCTGATTAGAAATTGAGTAGAAACTGGAGAACGTAGTGTCTTAACACTAGGTAGGTAGCCTTTGTAGGTATACATAATACAAAACAACCTCGCCCATCGTGCACAGTATTTCAATAGTACGTTGAACTATTAGAAACTATTTTTTCTAACCTCCTACTCGATGCAATGATGCGTTAAGCATTACTCAAACAGTTTTATCGTTTCCGCGGCGCTTGCACTTAGCTTAAGGCAAGAATTTAATATTTTTTTTCGCAATATGATATAGTGAGGCAAAGTGAGTGCAGTCGAAGATAAGCAAATAAATATTTGAACAATTCATACATTATGTTCGGATAATTAAAAGTGATAAATATAAATATATTTTATATTTTTTTTAGCATCACACTTTTTATCACGCATAGCAGGGTAGACAGAAAGTCAAAACACTTCGTATTTCACTTTACATGAAATTCAAGACATTGCGTGTTGAATGGTGGAAATCCTAGCACTTCAGACACCAGCACACCAGAGCGATGAAGTTAAAATAATTTAAATATAATCACCCCCCCCCCCCCCCCCCCCCCCCGAGTGGCGATCGAACCCACAACCAATACAAAAATAATTAATTATCAATTATTTAATAACTTTTAATTTTTGTATGTCCATAATAACCGCGGATCATCTCGATGTCAATACCAGTTCTTTATGGCCTCAGTATCTAAGCAATCGGTAACATTCGGGTGACATAATATATGTGAGACAAATTATCAAATTTTATAGTGAACAGGTCGAGCAGGATTTATATTTATCTAATGTAATTGAATACTTATCGAATATATCCTTGTCGTAAATTACTTTTGATTTTTCTGAGAAATATTTGGTTGAATTCGATTTCGTCACGTGGCTGTCCATCCAGGAACTGAGAGACATGATTTGTGTAAGACTTATTATATTACGAACAAGGTTAGTTTATTTGATAGAAACCTATATATGTAATAATCATATCATGGCAGGGTAGACCTTGTGTCAAGACACTTCGCACTCCGCTTTCCGGTGAATTAAAGATATTTCGGGTTGCTAACTCAACGCTGCGTTTTCTCTTACCAGAGAGATTTTTTTTGTTTGTTTCACTGTGCCACGATCGACCTGTAATAATCTTTTTGATATAAATTGAATTTTTCTAGCAATAATTAATTATTCATGGAAAAAGATTAAAAAAATATTATAACTCATATAAATTTATTTTTTTCTTTTTTTTCTTCTTTTAGTTTGTTTGTAAAGTAAAATTTTGCACCATTTAATTTTAGAGATAGCTATATTATTATTCGAATAAGTCTAAGGGGTTGGTGCTGTATGCCGTAGTACAGGTCTCCTAGTACGGTGACGGTGGCTTCCAAAATATATTGAAGGACATTGTAGCTAACTTAATATTAGGAATTATATTGTGAAAACTGTTTGTGGTGAAATAAATAAATTTATTATTAACTAATGAACTTTATCTTATTATTATTTCAGAAAAACGTATTAAATTTGAATATGATACGTTTTTAAAGAGGATCATATATATATATATATATATATATATATATATAGTCATAACTATACCTTACTTAAGTATTATGTATGAATTTAATAGATTATTAGCGTTAATGTATATAAAGGAACAAAAAACATTTAAAATTTCATACTATATTTCACTTAGCTGGATAATCAAAGACGGCTTAGTGTCAAGAAGTGTGTGAACACTTCACACACTTCTTGAACGTTAAAGTGGCTGAACTTAGCTCCGCGATTTATCTTACCAGAGCAGAGAAATAAAAGTAATTTAAATATACATATATATATATATATATATATATATATATATATATATATAATATAATAATTGTAACTTAGTGGTGTACCTCGATACTGTATTAAATAGAAATATAATACCTGCTGTGCGTTGCCATAAAAGGGAGTATTTGCCGAAACCAGTAGGAGAGCGATCGTTTAGAAATATCTACATGAATATTAGCTTATACTGACCACTGAGAGGCTTGGCGTGTTAATTATGATGTTAATCGGCGTGTTGGTAGAGTTGCTAGTTAGTGACTGAAGTAGATAGTGGGATCGAATTTCGGTGAAAATGAACAAGACAAAGTTTTATTTTTATGTAAAATTAGATTTATATTTGTATTAATATAATATTTATTTATTTTTCTTCTTGATATTGATTATATATATATATCAAACAAATAAAAAAAAAAACAAAATATCTGGAACTAATGTCATCCACCAGAATGTCTTACAGAGTATAGTAAATGAATGTCAAAACACTCTGTACTTTGCTTTCCACCGAATTAGAGACATTACATGTTGAGTGGTGGAACTCAACGCCGCTCTTTGTCTTTACCAGAGCGAGGAAGTGAAAATAATTTAAATATAATCACTTCCCCGAGTCGGGATCGAACCCACAACCGAACGCGTTTACAACCAAACGCTGTCCCACTGCGCCACGACCGGTTGAGGGAGTTTCATATAATAATTGTGTCAAATGCCAAGAATGCCAGTTTTACATAAACTACATAATTTTCTAAATAACATTTTCATATACCAAAATAAAATCGATTGATCTGGTTCAAATTATTCCATCTATACAGTATAGAAAATGTATACAAATCCCATTACGTAATCTTATCTACATTGTACATTAAACTCTTCATTATTAATTATTTATAAAACAAAATGGTTATATAAAATAAGATAACCAATATATATTCTGGTTGGAATTTTGGCTGAGAGAGAAGTAAAGGCTCCGTGAGTAAATATACTTGTAATTTTACAGTACAGCAGGCCCGGCTGTTGACAAACACTGGTCGGGCCGGTAGTGGCACCTGCTCGCGTAGGTGTGCCTCGATCTGCTTGCCTTTCTTTGACGTTCACGTACATATATAACCCTGGCTACCTGCTGTTAGTTTGCTCAGATATCAATAATATATTATTGTAAAAATTTAAAAAAAAAAAACTATTTATTTGTTGTATTTTTCAGTAATTTTTGAAGAATAAATTTACTTTTATCGTGTGTTGGGGCTGATCGCTGATGATGAACAGGATTAATAACAGATACAAGCTCGTGGTCGGTGGTGGGGTAGTGTGACAGCGTCTGACTGTAATTGCAAACGGTTGTGGGTTCGATCCCCACTCGGCGGAGTGATTATATTTAATTATTTTCACTTCTTGGCTCTGGCAAGACAAATTGCGGCGTTGAGTTCCACCACCCAATACGCAATGTTTTGAATTCGGTGGAAAGTGAAGTACGGAGTGTCTTGACCTTAGATACTTTCTGTTTACCCTGCTATGCGGGATAACAAGCGTGAATTTAATATAAAATTGAAATTTCTACAAAATGAAAGTGCATTTTTTTATCTTACAAGCTAAATTCAAGTCACTTTCCATTTCCTGATAAGAGATTTCCAATACACCTTTAGTTCTAATGGTATTGTAATTGTCTATAATCAATAATGTTGTTAATTCAAAATTAAAACCGCATCAAATTAGATAAAGTATTTGCGTACAATGTATTTCATATGGAGGGGAGAATGTATGTATGTCTTTAAGAAATATGAATGTCAAGATTCCAATTTTTCCAATCCTGATATAAATATATTTTATATTGGACTTATCATGTTATAAAAGCATATTTTTTCAAAGTGCATAGTAATAGGAATAATTACACATATATATATTTAAGCGAATTTTACACATTTTAAATTAAAGTATTTTAAACGGATTTTTTTTTAACTTCACACTTTTATCCCGCATATCAGGGCATATCAATACACTCCGTAATTCGCTTTCCACTGAATTCGAGACATTGCATTTTGAGTGGTGAAACTCAACGTCGCACGTTGTCTATCTTTTGATAACTGAACACGGACCGCTGTAAAGTGTTCGAAACGTCGAGTTTTCTAAAATTTTACTTTTAAATACCCAAATATACACGATTAATCCGTTTAAAATAGTTACATTTAAATATATTTCGTTCGTGATCCTGTTCTGTTTTCTATGATGACAGCACTAGCTGATATGGCTACCGTTTTAAATAACTCGTGGGTGAATGGAATGGATAGTAGCATGCAGTAGCTGGGAACTTCACAGTTTATATATATATTGGAGATAATATATTGGAAAGGAGTGATTTGTGGCGCAGTTACAGTGTTTAACTCTACAAGATATTATTATTATTGTTCTTGGCTTCTACAGAGCAGCTAAATCCGGGAAAATAAACTACAAATTATATTTTTTCCCCTCCATTAACAAAAATAGTAACATGAATAATATTTAATACTAAACCAATATAAAACTTCTGTACTACACTAGTAAAACAGTGAGGTGGTAGACACTTTCACCTCTCAAACCACTTTGGATGTTTGGGCAGAATCAAACTCGTTATCTTCATTTTATGTTTTATAGTGTGTAGAATATTTCTGATTTAACAAAAGTACCGGTGACAAATATGTTTATAATAAAATCGGTGGCGTTAAGTTTCGCAAACTAACTCACATTGGTCGAAGTAAGGGTATAACATTTTTATAATAAAATTAACAAATCGCATTGAAATTAAACTAAAACAGTATTATCAGTAATATGCTAGTCGGCGTTAAGTTCTGCCAACTAACTCACATTATCTTGAATATTAATACTAGAGAGCGTTCATATTGTTATAGCATGCTCGTCGGCGTTGAGTTCCGCGAACTGACTCACAATTTTTCGAAAACATATGAATTGTTTTAACACTGGGTTCTCTCTACATACTACGTTATTGATATATATCTTGTTTGAAGTATATTGGCTCGTGCGTCGTGGGCTCTATGGGCGTTATGTGATAATTATTCATGTTGCTATTATATATATATTTAGGCTTTAGATGGCAACAATGCGATAAATATAAGAGAAGTATGTATGAAATTATTTCTATCCTTTCCTTTTATGTTAAAAAATAAATCAAATTATATTTTATTATACATAAGTAGAAAGGCATCTGAGATCATCTTTACCCATAATTTGTACGTTTGTTTGTTCGTTACTTTGCTTTAATAAACTGCTTTATTTAACTTTTCTATTATTTTATATTATAATTTTCAATTTATTCTAGTTTTGTTTTCGTATATATTGATTTCAATCGAGAACACCCAAACTACGCCACAAAGGTCGCGTGTAGCGACATACTTCGTGAATTGAAACCTTATAACACAATCTTAATCTAAAAGATCGATGACAACATACTACTTAGAATGATTATAATTAAATTATTTTCATTTCCATGCTCTATTAAAATAAAAAACGGCGTTGAGTTCCACCATTTGTTTTTGTTTAACACCTCAGAACTCCATACAAAAGCATCCAGTAAAAAATTAAGTAAATTCGATATATATATATATATATATATATATATATATATATATATATATATATATATATATAATATGAAGTAGGTCCATCTGTGTATAAGAAATAATTGTACGATGTCTTTATCTGTTCTAAATACGTACATACCAATGTGTAAAATTTATGTTTTATAATAAAATAACGAATGAACAGGTAATAACGGGATCTACGCGTGTGCTGATATGGCATCGAATAGGTCGTAGGCGCCAGGAACACGTTATGCAGCAGTGTCAATCATTTAAAAAAAAAAACAAAAAAATCATAAATGAAAAATATTTTTTTGATTTTAAATGAAACTATTTTAAACGGATTAATTGGTAGACTCACTCTACTTTACAAGTAGATTCACTCTGTGACCACGGTCTACTGTAAAGTGTTCGAAACGTCAGGTTACCAAAAATATATTTTTCAATACCAAAATATACGCGATTAATCCGTTTAAAATAGTTTTATTTAAAATATATATATAAAAAAACAATATTTCAAACATACGATGGTACTCATTCTCTGAAAGTTTTATGTGAAATTCTCTTACATTCCCTAAATATTCAACACTATACCTGGGCGTTGTCTCTTAGTGACTTTTTTTTTTCAGTTTCACTTTCATCCCGCATAGCAGGGTAGACAGAAAGTACCTAGTGTCAACACACTCCGTACTTCACTTTCCACCGAATTCGAGACATTGCGTGTTGGGTGGAGGACCTCAACGCCGCTCTTTGTCTTTACCAGAGCGAGGAAGTGAAAATAATTTAAATATAATCACTTTCCCGAGTGGGGATCGAACCTTTTTTAACTTTTATTAATATACATTTAAATAGAATTTAAAAATAAATCAAAAAAGCCTCAAGTTACAACATTAATACTAATTCCTCAACATACTTTTATAATACCTAAGAACATAAATACCAATAGTGTTAAATATGAGACATGCACTTCTAGTTTGCAGTCGTAATGCTGCACATATATATATATATATATATATATATATATATATATATATATATATATATATATATATATATATAGTGTCTAATGTCGCAGTTACAGTTGAGTATCATTTTTTGTTTTAAAATAACAGCTATCAGTAAGTAAGTAAGTACCTAGTGTCAAGACACTCTATACTTCGCTTTCCGCCGAATTCAAGACATTGCATATTGAGTGGTCCCACCACTCAATATGCAATGTCTTGAATTCGGTCAACGCTGCGCTTCGTTTTACTCAATGTCCCGAGTGCGGATTGAATCCACGACCGATCGCGTCTACAGTCAGACGCTGTCCCACTGTGCAACGACTAACTTCATTTTATTTGGCGACAGCGTTTAAATCCGTTATTTAATACATACAGATGTTACATTTTAGAACAGAGTATTTTAGTAACCTAATAGTTTTTATGTCTACTTTGCTATCTTTATAGTTGAAACGTGAAGATAAAATGTATATTATATAAATATATAAGTTATTTTCTGGCTCTATCTTGAGCAACACCCTCCACTGTGGGACTATGACGAAATCCACAAGAATTTGTAAAAATGTGTATTTTTTTGTCATCTTATATGTTATAGACATATTGGACACTTTATAACAGTTAATGTCACGCCTAATAGAGAAATATTATTAAAAATGTGAATTATGATGCAATGCGGGGGTAGCGGATTCGAATATCGTATGTGAATTTTGAATATTTTTTGCCAAAATATTTAAAATTATCTAGTATTCAAAATTATCTAATTCTAAATATGTATTTTGCTAAATTTTGTTTTTTAGTTATTATAACCTACCTATTAAAAATAAGCGAAGAAAAATGTATAAGTAAATAACAAGTAACGTACAGACAAAATTATTTTGAATACATCTGACTATACTCAATTATGATTTGCTATGGGTCTGATTTCTATTAACAGAAATTTTTATTATAAAATTATTTCTACCTTCATACATCATAAAGGCAGCGTTGAGTTCCGCAGCCCTTTGTACCATATGCTATCCAAATTGAACAGCATTCGACTGTAGGTAGAGTGTCTTAGCTCAAGGTTCTCTGCTTAACCTGGTGTATGCCAGAAATATAAAGATAAACCAGTAATTAAGTGAGCGGTACACGCGTCACGCTATGTGCACTTTTAACATGTTTTCGGCCCATAGGCTTGACCCGCCCCGACTTTCATTTCTACTTGAACTAGAAAGAAATTTTTTGCATAATATCTGATACACATTTAAATTTTACGTTTCAACTCGAAATGCTTTTACTTGATTGTATTTAATTAGAGGTTGGTTTGTGAGTTTGTTTATTATGGAAATGTCTAGCCGTACGAATGCCAGCTGATGCATGTATTATATAAAAAAAATTAAAATAACACCGTCTGTCTGTCCGTTGGTGGATAGTCGGAGACAGCTTATGATGCTCCAGGGTTTATCCTGCAGCCCTGCTCTTGCATCAAACCCAATAACATCACATTTTTGATCCAGCGATCTAGGTAAGGGTGAACCACCTCCACTATTGCAAGGCTTCCCACCGAGAACACCAGGAAAAGTATAAATGCTATATATACTGTTTCAGCACCTAACCTTTGGAAATAAGAACAGCTTAGTTTAGAATTTTGAAAACATTACTTGATTTTACACTAAATATATATGTGTTTAGTTATTTTAAATTTTAAATGTTATATTTAGGTTTTTTATAATTTATATACTTAAATTTTCGACGGCAAATTAAACCTCCAAACTGGATATATTATTATTAGTTTACGCTCCGGGATATGAATCAGCCCCCATGCTCGAACTGTTCATAAGTTAACATTTTAGAAAAAACGTACAAAAATTTTTTGAACGCAGCGGGATTCGTACCCGCGCCTCTTGGATACTGTCCAAGCGCTCTGACCGCTAAGCCATGCGTTCGCGTTGCGTTGAACGTATGGCTTAGCGGTATCCAAGGGGCGCGGGTTCGAATCCCGCTGCGTTCAAATTTTTATACGATTTTGACGAATGTTTTCTAATCCTAAGTGTGGAATAACATTTTAAAAATAGTAAATATTGTTCATAAGTTTTAATTTAAAAAAATATATATTTTCTTAAGCATATTGAAACACAAACCTGGTATATCTGTTATATTTTTTTAATTTTCTTTTTGAAATAAAATAAACATTAAAAAATCAACACGAGGAAACCCACAGGCAAAGGTAAAAAAACAAGTTCATACAATACGTGTTAAATAATTGATTTTCAAACTAATTTACATTATAATATAATCTATAAATAATACGAGAATGCACACCAGACTTTATTGAAACGTGTGTGTAAACGGGGGCATAGCAATGGGGGCGATATTATTGACAGCTTGCGCTATAATAATTATTACTTTGATTATAGGCCTATATCAGAAGTCCACTAATGCAATGTGCAAATCTAAGAAAAGGTTAGATGGACGGACGGTCATAGTCACCGGCGGTACAACCGGCATGGGCTTGGAGATAGCCACCGATTTGGCTGATCGAGGAGCTCGAGTGATCATAGCGTGCCCGTTCCGGGACGAAGGGGACGAGGCCTTGGAAATTATAAAACGGGAAACTGCAAGTGATGAAGTCGTGTTTAAGCTTTTAGATCTCTCCTCTATAAAGTCTGTTCGGAAATTTGCTGGTGATATTTTAAAAAGCGAGGACAGGTTAGATATTTTGGTCAACAATGCCGGAGTCGGTGCCGCCACGCAGCATATCACCGATGACGGGTTGTGTTTTATTATGCAAGTGAACTACTTCGGGCAAGTACTGCTTACTTTGCTTCTGATGCCACTTCTGAAGAAGACCGGCACACCATCAGACCCCGCCAGGGTCATCAACACCTCCTCTAGTTTCCACTACTTCGGCACGGTTAACTTTGAGAAATTGAACGATATCAACTATTATTATGGTTTAAAATTTTACGCCAACAGCAAATTATGTTTGGTACTATTTTCTTATGAGTTGAGCAAGAAACTGAAACATGTTAATGTAGTGGTGAACTGCATAGACCCTGGAGCGGTCGGCACTGCGATATTCTACCGTTCTGGATCACCATTTGGATATATTGTAAGTCGTCTTGCGTATATACTTTTTAAAACACCTCTGGAAGGAGCACAAACCGCGCTACATGTGGCTTTAGACAAAAAAGCAGGCAACATAAGTGGCGGTTTCTTTAAAAATTGCGAATTGAGTAGCGCCAAGCGATCTGCAAATGACGATGTAACAGCCAAGCGACTGTGGGACGAATCTATGAGGCTTTTAAAATTAAGTAACGAGGAAATAGAACATTGTTTGAAGTAGGTAGTGATAGAGTAGATAATGAAATGTTAATAGAATTAATTTTATATGAATCGCAAGACTCATTACTTTTAATAAGTTTAAGGTTACGAATGTCAACTAAACATTGGTACATTTTTTTTCTGGAATATATAATTTTAACATGTTTCTGCAATATTTTATTTTACTCAGATTATGTATGTTTAAGGGAATTCTTTATTTATTTGGAGTAAGGGGAAGAATGAAGAAGAACGTGTTCAGGTGGTTTGGGCACGTTGAGAGGAAGAGTGACTAAAGAATGGTAAGAAATATATATAAAACGAAGATGAGTGATATGAGAGGTCGGAGGAGATTCTAGTTGACTTTCGAAAACACACTGACGATGATACTAGAGAAAGGTCACGCAATGCATGAGTACGCCACGAAGGACATGTACGAAGATATTAATGACTATGGACGAGGTGACAGAGGAATGTCGGGACTGCCGCGAAATGTTTTATTTTAGTATTACTTAATTAGAAGCAATCTATTTATTTCTATAAAATTTTATTTACTTGAATAAATTAATCATCACATTATAATAAGATCTTTGATTTTTACACATTTTAAATGTAACTATTTTAAACGGATTAATGGCGTTTATTTTGGTGTTTGAAAATACATTTTTGGACACCTGACGTTTCGAACACTTTACAGGACTGTGGTCACAGTTACACTCAAGTCAGTCTACCTGTGACCACGACCAGTGACCTACTTTATTATATATATTTACGCGTTTCCCCCAGTTTAAAGGATAGTTCACATTCTCCATTCAAGGTTTCTTAATAAAAAAAAATCTCACATATATATTTTTAAAATTATGAATGCAGGTGATAACAACGTTGCATAGTGGAACAATCTGATAGTATACATAGTGGTTATGCATTCAAGTTGCACTCAGGGAAATCTGCTCTCCTAAGATAAGCCGCGGCGTTAAGCTCTGCCATTTTACATATAATATCTTGAAGATAACAGATAAATGTAGAATAGTCTTAAGATTAGGTTTTTTCTACATGTAGGAAATGCGTATAGCTAAAGTAGACTATTTCATGGCTGTGCGATCGGGTGTATACATTTTTTCCCTTACCAGATAGATAAAGCATAGTTGCCTAATGGAATATTTTATTCGACCGGAACTAATTAGGACTTTTATTGAAATTAATCACTTTGCACCATATCGATGTGTGGCAAAAAGCTTATAATGTTTGTGTGTGTGTATGTATGCATGTATGTATATATGTATGTATGTGTGTTTGGACAATTTTTTTATGACTTTTTGAAAAGTCCTGTATTCTTAACTTAACTCTAATTTTAGTATCTTGTTGCAAATAGTAATGTCCAATATGTTTAAATTTATAATATTGTTTTACAAGCCACTCTATACATATCTGCATAACAGGTATAAAAATAAAGAAAAAAAATACACAACACTAAATCAAACTACATCCTTTTGTATCTGTGTATATTATTAATAATCTATGAAATATCATCCAGATTTTATAAGAAAATGCAGTTTTTGGTTTGAACAGTGTGGCGTGGTGGATATGCCAGGAGAGAGATACAGCGAGGTCGGTGGCCGCTCGCACCTGCGCCCGCGCATGAACTTAAAACTCAAATGTTAATTACAATTTCGCAGTCACGGCCACTGGTTTGCTTAATGTCCGAACAATGTATTATTATTTAATAAAAATTTTCGGCCATTTTACGGTGAAATTAATATCTGATCTCTTTCTAAAGTCGACGAAAGTATGTTTGAAAGTGTGTTAGCTAGCGGTCTAGCGTTGTTCTACACTGTAAGGATGCTCGTTGTTGTTTTTATTACAATGTAAAAAATAATTAAGTGTTATGTAAATTGCAATCTATATTATCTAAGTAATTATACTAATTTTTACATATATTTAAATTTTATTAAAAAAATATATTAGCATCACAAAACCTGGGGTAATCAGAGACAGTCTTGTTGTTTACTATTTCCGCCAGAATTTCAAAGGAAGGTTTTTTGTCTTATTTATTCCCAGTGTGGGGTTCTGTTAACCGATCTGTTTATTTTATGTTGATTTAGACACTATAAATATTATGAAATATGTTGAATTTTCATCTATCAATTATGAACATGTGTATATGGCGGGGTTTAGTCATTATAGTTTATTATCTATGTAACCAGACTACAATTTAAAAATACCAATAACCATACTACAATAATGCGTTTTATTATTTTGGGATATATATATATATATATATATATATATATATATATATATATATATATACAACCGAAGTCTTTAAATCGAATGTAAAATAACAAAGATTTCTTTGTCATCCCTGTAAGAGGATATACATATATCTTTACAGTATAATATCTCAAAGTAAAGTAAAAGTTCTTAAGATTTCAATAATAATATTTTATATATACAAATATAAGTAATAGTAACGTAAAAATATGTGAATAATGACTGCATTGAATATATAAACAAATCTGCATATACATACATACATATGTATATTATATATATACAATGTATTGTATATATACAATATATGAGGCCGGTCGTAGCGCAGTGTGACAGTAGCTGACTGTAAACGCGATCGGTTGTGGATTCGATTTCCACTCAGGGAAGTGATTACATTTAAAGTATTTTCACTTCCTCGCTCTGGTATAGACAAAGAGCGGTGTTGAGTTCCACTCAACACGCAATGTCTCGAATTCAGTGAAAAGCGAAGTACGGAGTGTGTTGACACTAGGTACTTTCTGTCTACCCTGCTATGTGGGATAACAGTGTAGGCTAAAACAAAAATAATAATATGAATAACACGATCGATGTATTCTACAGGTTTTGGTCATATATTTAATGTTTTATCGACTTTTTTCTGTCACAAATAATTTACAGCTTTTTATTTCACTTTTTTAGACACAATAAGTATGAATTGTCATAATTCAACTCTAATTTATTTTTTATAACAATAACTGAATTGCCTTAAGTAACGCAAAAGTAATATAAGTTTGTTATATTCATGCTTAAATCCCGCATAGCAAGGTAGACAGGAAGAACCTAGTGTTATGACTATCCATACTCCGTTTTTGCACCGAATTCAAGACATTCCGTGTTGAGTGGCGGAACTCAACGCCGCGCTTTGTTTTACTAGAACAAGAAAATCAAACTAACAATCAATCTCGTTCACTTTTTCCACGATCTAAAGTAAGTTAAGGGTATATAAAAAATACGAATGAAAAATAACCATGATATTGCTTTTTCGTCTATAACTACATATCATAACTAATTTAAACTATTACCTACATATTAATGAATATTATTTCATACAAATAATAGTTTTAAGAACGCTCAAACAATGTATGTGGGCGCGTACACTGCAAACAATGAGTTAACCGACGAAGGAAGCACTAACAACTTGTTTACTTAACGTCAATGTTAATCGTGGAATGCTTAAACTGCGTATTTAAACATACATACGTACATACATATATAATATATTCACAGCAGCTTCACACTTTATCCCGCATAGTAGAGTATTCCAAAATAACCTAGTGTGAAGACACTCCATTTACTGCTTTCCACCTAGTATTGGGACATGGCGTGTTCAGTGTGGAGCTGAGCGCCACGCTTTGTCTTACTAACGATGTTCATAGATATACATATAGTTTGTATTTAAAAAGACATTCATGCATTTTCTTTCATCGTAAAGTCAGAGAACCCAGTGTTTAGACACTTCTCTGTTTCACTTCTCTATCTCATTCTACGCTGTCAGCTTGAAATTGAAATATTACGTGTTGAGTCGTAAAATTTATTAATAATAGAGGAATAAAAATTTCAATCTAACCATTCTAATAGAATTGGCATTCCTCTCATTTGTACTCAGACGAACAGATATATGAGATTAGTAAAGGAGGAATTAGTTATTTACTAAATATATAAGTTTGGTGAGTAAAAGGATCCATGATCAGGTAGACTACTTGTGACCACAGACTACTGTAAAATAAAATAGTTTCATTAAAATATGTGTAAAAATCTTTTACCTAACTGAAAAAGTCTAGGTAACAAACAAAAAAACTACCAATAAATGTATATTGAGACTTGTATGAAGGTGAAAAAAAATATTATGTAGAGTATGTACAAAGTGACCTCAAAAGTATTGACAATGGAGATTTAATTATGATAACACCACACACTGGTAGTAAAGAGATTACCCTAACAATGACGGACCTTGTAGAGACACAACCTTCTGTTAGGACTTCTGTAAGAGTTCATGTATACATATTTGTAGAGCTCTGTGAGGCCATATTTTTAAATAATGCAGATCATAACAGTTAAAACTTGATAATGTCTTAGATTAGTTAAATTGTATCAGTATATTCTAATGAATTAAATTAAATGGGAAAAGTACGAAGTACGTGAGTACGTCGTCTCTACAAAACCAATATTGTTGACCAACTTCCTTGGTAAGCCGCTTAATATCAAAATACGTATTTCACATGAAGATGAAATTATCAAAATTTGACACCTCAAAGAAGAAAAATATTTTACATATACGGATTTCCATAGTATAACTAGATTACCAAACGAAAAAACCAATCTCTCTGTTCGTAACGCGGAGAAAAGAGAAATTACTATCACTCTATCACCTATCTTATTAACTACAGAAAAGAAACTAACATTAACGGACATTTAAACTTGTACAACTAGAATAGCAGTAAAAACGTGAGCATGTCTTGATTCGATCTCACGCTGTTAAATCAGGTACCTTCGTTGAAAGGTTGGAAGGAAGGCTTGAGATACAGCTAGCCTCAAGCTAAATTAATTAGAAATATCACGCACAGGAGCAACTACACTCATAACATATTTCACGACAGCTAGCGGAGCCCACGGCAAGGCGACTGCCGCTTAAACCATGTCTTGAAGTTATAATATAGTATATTTATCGTTTGTATAACATCGTCTAATAACATTGATTAGTTGTGTTTTGGTTTCATTATTTCACGCTGTAGTGGAGTGGTGGTGAGCCACGTGATGGCTGACGTTCAATACCCACTGAGGTATAAAATGTAACTTTAAATGAAATTTCTATTGCACAGTTATGTGTGTATTATATCAAGATATTAATTGTTAAAGTATTTGAGACATCTTATATACAGTGGCGGAACTCAACACCGCGCTTTGTGTTACAAAAGTGTAATATAAACATAATTCAACTGTAAATATTTCCCCGAGTAATGATTCAACACCAAACACCGCGGTTATAACTAGACATTGTACCACTGAGTCACTGTAGTCTCTCATTAACGAGCCAAACGTATAAAAGTTGCCAAGCCTTACGCAACCTGTTCTGCTGCGGTACGAAATCTAATTAAACATTAACAGTAGAATGGTGAAAACTCACTCAAGTCACATGCTATATAAATCTGGTAGTTAGTTGGTCAGAATTAATTGGGCGTCACTGCTCGGGGTCGTTAAGCTTTTAAACCATATCGGAACAGAAAGTTCTATCAGTACCAACATGTGGATTTTAGCTTATCTTATTTTAAAAGTGGACTTGTGTGCAGACGTGAGCGATGTACACATCTCTTGACTTTGAAAAATTAATTGGCGTGACGACTTTAATTACGGCGTTTTGGACCAAGCACTCAACTACTGACTCTACATGTAGAGATATCACCGCATCTCCCTACATAACTAATTACATTTTAAATACTTGAAATTATAAAAGTTTAAACTATCTATTTATATTAAATATTCGTACGTAAACGGTACGCTTATATCGTTTTCACCTGACACACCAAACTAAATCTGCTGAGCTTCCATAAAATAAAAAGATAACACGTGTCATAAATTTATATTTTTATTAAGCCAATTCTAAATACTAACATTCCCGTTACTTTTATTTAGGTTTTGTATCAAACGACGCGAGCTAGTGTTTTTATAACGCAACAACTATTAAAACGATTTATTTTAACTGTTTCCGAGTTTTTAAGAAAATGGAGCTTTTTAATTGAATATCTGTGTAATAACTTTTTTAGTGCTTTGAGGAATTGAATGTTCTTATCCTAGAAATATATAGGAATTATAACTTTTGCAAGTCTATTACTGAATTGAAATTTTGATTGATTTTGTCTATTATAAATATCTTTGAGGCCGGTAGTGGCGCAGTAGGACAGTGTCTGACTATAACATGATCGATTATGAGTTCGATCCCTACTCGAAGGAGTGATTATATTTAAATAATTTTCACTTCTTCGCTATGATAAGAGAAAGTGCGGCGTTGAGTTCAACCATTCAACACGTAATGTCTCAAATTCGGTGGAAAGCGAAGTACGGAGTGTCTTGACACTAGTTACTTTCTGTCAATCCTGCTATGGGGGATAAAAGCGTGAAGCTAAAAAAAAATCTTTGAAAGACAATATAATACATATTCGTATGTCTGTAAATAAAATACTTATAAAACTAAATTTCGTGCTGAAAAAGGACAAGTCATATTGATATAATAATTAAGCAAACCAAAAAAATTATGTGTAATAGCATGTACTCCGTACTCTACATTTTAAATTATAATAAAATGTTTAAATTTCGTAATTTTATACGGATTTACCCAATTGCTTAAGTATTCGAAAATAAATGTTTTAAAAACCGACGTTTTAAACACTTTGCAGTAAAGTACTTGTGACCACGAAACACTCTGAACTATGTGGAACTGTCGAATTTTCAAAAAATATATTTTAGTTAATATTTACTATTTTTAAAGTGTTATTCCACACTTAGGATTAGAAAACATTTTTGAAAAAACGTATAAAAAATTCAACGCAGCGGGATTCGAACCCGCGCCTCTTGGATGCCGTCCAAGTATCCAACCAAGGACGGTATCCTAGAGGCGCGGTTTCAAATCCCGCTGCGTTCAAATTTTTATACGTTTTTTCAAAAAAGATATTTAATTGAAATATTAAATAGTTTAAATTAAAACAGGAAAGCTCTAACACTGTAAATTAGCATTTATGGGAAGTTTACATCATTTTTTTAATCTGTTCAATTAATATCAATTCCTAGAGGAAATCAAGTCAAAGTGACACAGGCGTTGAGCTTTTGCCAGTCGCGTTGCGATGTCAGAACGAATTTCTATTATCGACTGAACAAGACTTTCTATTTGCGCTAATTAGCTTAGTGTTTTTTGTTAGTCTTGAATTTCGTAAGCTCACAAAGCTTTTATAGCTTTTTTTAATATAGATTATATTTAGAAAACATTTTAGAAAAAACGTATAAAAATTTGAACGCAGCGGAATTCGAACCCGCTGCGTTCAAATTTTTATACGTTTTTTCTAAAATGTTTTCTAATCCTAAGTGTGGAATAACACTTTAAAAATAGTAAATATAAATTATATTTTTCTAGTACATTTTGTATTATATATATTTTTCAACTAAAAGTAAAATTAGTCATTTTTTTTAGCTTCACGCTTTTTATCCCGCATAGCAGGGTAGACAGAAAGTACCTATCGTCAAGACACTCCGTACTCCACTTTCCACTGAATTGTGTGTTGAGTGGTGGAAATCAACGCCGCACTTTGTCTTTTACCAGAGCGAGGAAGTGAATATAATTTAAATATAATCACTCCCCCGAGTGGGGATCGAACCCACAACCGATCATGTTACAGTTAGATGCTGTCATACTGGGCCACGACCGGCCTCAAAACTTATCTATACTCACTATATTGCTCTATAAATAAGAACCAAAAATCGAGAAATCTCACTAGTTCTCTAAATTTTTGTTTCAACAATTTGCACTCCATTATATTAATTGTATTAAAATGTATAAGACTAAGGTTACCTGGAAGAGATCACCCTCATTCATAAGGTCGCCTTTGCATGTTGTAAATCACGAATGTTTGTGTTCCTCTCATTTGTTTCTTTAACGTGGTATGTATTTATCAATTTATCTATATATATTGTGAATGTAATACACGATAATTGTTTCCATAGTAAAATAAAGGAGTTTTACATCTAATAATTCTAAATCAAAGATAGTGTAAATAAAAAATTTCTATATAAATAAATCGCAGATTAATAAGTGGTGATAAATGTATATTTATTAGTTATGAAAGGAAAATTATGGAAATCGTAATAATATAATGTTAAAAGTTTCCCCATACATTATATATTGGAGTCAAGTTGTGAAGTTCAATTTGCAATATATATATTTTGTTTATATTTGCTGTCCTTCCCGTTGTATTAATGTTGACTCGATTGCGAAACCATACTTAATATTTAAGATTTACATAAATCTAAAAAAAATATTGATTTTTCTTATATGTGTATAGCATTATATTATTTTTAAAAACAACGTAACAAAGCCATCCTGAGTCGTTCAAATTTTTATAAGCTTTTTTTAAATATTTTCCCATGATAAGTGTGAACATTTTGTTAATAGTTGAGTATATTATTATTTTCTGTACATACGTATATTGTTTTACTCTTTTAATTTACCTCCTAGCATTATTTGCTCTTTTCCTTAAAAAATACATATAAATCGCAGGAAATCAAACTTTATTTCCCCAGATTAGGTATAAACGTGATAAAAGACCATTTTTTAAGCTCTGTTCAAGCTTAAAACTATCCTGATAGCAAAGTAGTTAGAAAGGTTTTGTCAAAACATCATTCTCCCACATCTACATCTATCGAATTTTATAATATTATACGTAATTCATGCATTACATTAGGATAGTGAAAATAATTCTAATTAAATGACTCTATATACCATAAAAAAACAATCAAACACTGTTCCACTGCTCTACAACGGCCTGATCCATCTTTAAACATGAATGACCATATAAAGACACGATTTCCGGTACAACACCAAAAACTCTTATTGAATAAATGTAGAGATTACATCTTTTGCATCATTCAGTAGTGATTAAACGTTGTAAATATTTAATTAGTGTCAATAATGTATTCGCATGAGAAACGACGCCAGTCGGCGCCAGGTCCTGTTTAGTTATTTAATGTACATACCCACGTATTATTTATCGCACGTTTGTTTGTTTTATTAATATATTTACTAGTTATTTTTAAGAAGAGAAGGTTTGAGTATTTTTACTTATAATTTTTTGTTATCATTGTTTACGCTGTAAGAGACATTTGAACCCAATATATAATAAAATATGATGAAATTACGTATCAAAATACTTATATTATATATAAATTACCATTGATAAGCACACAGAAACGTCAATTATCACTTAATTGGTAACAAATCCTTGTAAATACGAATATCACTATGGATTAATGACTGAAGTGTCTTACCACTAGTGACTCTACCCACTACGCGATATCTTTGACCTTTAGAAAGAATAATAAAGAAAAAAATGTATCTTCCAGCTGTAAGCTACTGCAGGATAAGTTAATAATATAAGTTACATATTTTATGTTTCTACAATAAAGTCATTTAATTATACTTAATAAGTAATTAATACGGCTAATTGCGATTAAAAGTATTATTATACGTCCAATAACTTAACATCGATATGTATTTTGATACGTTCATATAATTATGTAATTGGCTACTGTTATATTAAAATGTTATAAATTTTCATTTTATACCTCTTTAATGACACATAAAGGGATATAAAAATATAAGTATCTCTACTTTTTAAGTTACTTTGTGTAATGAAGCCGTAGATTGTTGTTGTTGATAGAGTAAAATTGAACCTACTACCCAGAAACCTTTTCCGCATTTTGCTTAAATGGAATTTAAATTGAAACAGTACGTAATATTTAAGAGGTTGATACATTTAGATAATACCTAACTTTACTGTGTCTTAAAATGATAGTGGATTTTTTTTTACTCAAGGATGTTTAATTAATAATAAAATAAGTAGATCATAGTTTGCTATATAACAAGCAATATGAGTATAATGTGGGAAAAATAGAGAAAAAGAACATAAATTTAACTTAAAACTTAACTTACTAAAAAAATACTGAAGATTAAAAAAAATAGAGATCACAAACTTGATTGTCAATATATAAATTGTAGAGTAAGAATTTGAACTGACTATAAAATATATCGTTAACTTAACAAGCTTAAACCGACCCAGATAACAGCAATATATTAAAATTTTTAACAACTTTAAAACATATTTTTAGTACAGTATGTCAATAAGACCCCACAATTTATCTGCATAGTGTATTTACACGTGCTAACTATTGACAATAAACAAGAGCCGGTTTAGCGTGAACATAACGGCAGTGATGATTAAAAATATACTACCATTTTATATGTAGAGACTAATATATATATATATATATATATTTATATATATATATATATATATATATATATATATATATATATATATAAAGGTGGAATTTTCACGACAATCTCTTTATGTTGAAAATTAACTAAATCAATACAATTTTTAACGTTTGTGTTGTGTTGTTGTTTGTAAAATAGTCAGTGTAAAAATGATAATGTAACTTAAAGAATTCAACGATTGTTCGTTGAATTCTTTAAGTTAGATTATCCTTGATAGAGTTGTGATACAAACAGTAGATATTAAATAATTTAATAAATTCTCCATTAACTACTATAAAAATATACCAAATCTTAGCAAAAAAACCTTTATTAGACGCCAATGTAAATAAATTTCACAAGTATAACGTAAAACGCACAAAATCCATCTTGTCATTTATTAGTGATCTCTTATTTTCTTCTCCTTTTTCTCTTCTCTCTTCGAGCAATGGAATCGTAAATATCTGGCCAAGTTTATCAGCTCTTGCTGTCATAGTGCGTGACAAAATCTATATTGGTATTAAAAATGATAATGTTTAGTTTCGTAAAAATAAAAAATAACCACATTGAACCAAATATATACAAAAAATTTTAAATATACACTTTAATAAGTGTGATATTTATTTATTACGAAGTAAGGAAGTGATCACCGTCATCTAGGACATGTATAACACAAGAGGAAATACGGGTGTGTTGCCAGCTTTTGAAGTGGGAAAAATCAAGCTTTTATATCGTATCGAACTGGAAACGAATTCGTTATTATAATTATTTCGTTAAAACTGTTGAGTATACCTAAGCAGAATTGGGTTTCTAGGCAGATAGTATCTCTATAAAGGGCATAAAGTCACTTTGCACTACGCAAAGTCTGTTTTTGTATCCATGTTATAATTAAAAAAAAAAAACTAATTACCCAATTAAACATAAACCCTTATATTTTAAATTCAGCCAACAATAAAAATATTTCATGGTATGTTGACGTCAATTATGAAAGAAATATTAACTCTCTGTAATGTAATTCTTGTTCGTTAGAGCGTTAGTAGAGTAAACTATCACTTGATTCATATGCACCTCATTACCATGTCGGACTGTCATCCCAATTTCACTTGACATTGCGCACGCGCAGCTTTTCTTTGTGGGCCCTATACAACATTATATACTTAGTGATGCAAATTGAAACAGGGTGCTCAAAACAATTTAATAATGCAAATAATTATACTAAAAAAACGTTTTAATAGAATTTTGTATTTAGAGTTAATGGGAAAACACGAAACAGGGTTAGAAGTATCTTATTAACAATAATCTACTTAAATCTACTTCACACCATGCATAGGATATTTTTTATCCGCAACAAATAAAATAATATCCAAAAACAAACAGAATCACACCCATATAATAGTATAAAGTATTAAAGCTAATTTAAATAACAAGAAGATCTACAGCTCTCACTTTCTACAGCACGGGGCTGACAGAACATTGCGAATACTTTAATATGATAATGATAAAAAGCTGAATAATATTCATCACATGTTAATTTGACGGTGTATAAGTGTTAAATGCGCGTAATTGAATGCCGAGCGCGCGCGCCCAACCAGTTGTGGGTTTCTTTTTATATGTGAATTATAAGTTTGAACTTAATTATTTGCATGTATTAGGTTAGCATTACTGTTGTCCGAGGGAGAGATTATTGCAGTGCTTGGGATGTTTGATGTGATTTGAAGATCCCGACGCCGGTCTGGCGCAGTGGGACAGTATGACTGTTAATACGATCGGTTGTGGGTTCGATCCCCACTCGGAGCAGTGATTATAGAAACTTATTTACACGTTCTCGCTCTGGTAAGACAGAGTACGGTGTCGAGTTTCACCAATGTCTCAACACGCAATGTCTCTACTTCGGTGGAAAGCGAAGTACGGAGTGTCTTAACACTAGGTGCTTTCTGTCTACCCTGCTACGTGGGATAAAAAGTGAAAAGGTTATTAAGTGTTCCTTCTTTATGTCTATGATTAGGAGATATAGGGTATGAAAGGAAAAGAATTGGTGTCACTTTACTCTATTCTTAATTTTGAGCTTATGGCAAGCGTTTTCGTATGAGATGATGCAACTTTATCATATATAATATTTTTTTTGCTTCACATTGTATCTGCTATAGTAGGATAGAGAATTTCCTGTCAGGACACTACGTTCTTCACTTTCCGCCCAATCTGAGACGTTGCGCGTTGAGTAGTTGAACTTAGCACCTTAGCTTGTCTTATCAGAGCGTTATAATCATTCCTCCGAGTCGATATGGAATCCACAATCTCTATTTTAATTAAAAATAAATTAAACTCTAAATATTTTGGAACATGAAAAGAGAAACAGTAAGCAAAACTAAACTACCTAGTTTTAAAAGTATTTAAATTTTTAACATATTCAATAATTTTAAGGAATTTTTATCTAAATATTAAGTTTTTTTATAAAATTTTGGAAAATATTCTAAACTTCCTGAATTCTCTTCTGAATTTAATGTCAACTCAAAATATATATGACGTGGTATTAGTGACGGACTTGCTTATATATTGTCTTATACTTCTCACCAGTTCTCTCTACGTAAATAAGTAGAGAGATGCCTGAGAACAAAAGAAATTACTCAAAGTCATATGTTGGATGTAATAGAGTGCAAAATATTTATGGATCGTGGATGTTGGCACGCCATCCCCAGCACACGGCGGGGGAGGCGGCGTGATGGCATGCACAAATTGAACCTGTTAACTAATTATATACCAGTAGATTATGAGATTATTCGATCAAACGTAGCTCTTATTAAAAAAGTAACCTCACATTTCATCCCACATAGCAGGGTAATTAAACACAACCTAGTGTCAAGACCTTGACTGCTTTCTATCCGAAATCGAGATATAATGTGCTCAACGCCGCACTTTGGTAAGTTAAAAAATATTTTATAAGTATAATTAATTATCTGAGTAGGAATCGAACTTACAATCACATGTGATTACAGTGAGACGCTGTTCCACTGTGCCATATAACCTCTATTACGTATTACATTTTTTAGATTCCCTTCTTCACTTTAATAAAGTATTGAGACTATACTGTCGAGCAGTTTGTATTAGTGATTGATGTATCCGCTTTTAATATTGCATGATTTGCATGTGGCCGGTTGTGGCGCGGTGGGACAGAGTCTGACTGTAAACACTATCGGTTGTGGGTTCGATCCCCACTCGGGGGAGTGATTATATTTAAATTATTTTCACTTTCTCGCTCTGGTAAAAGAGAAAGTGACGCATTGAGTTCCACCACTCAACACGCAATGTATCGAATTCGTTGGAAAGCGAAGTACAGAGTGTCTTGACACTGAGTAATTTCTGTTTACCCTACTATGCGGTATACAAGCGTGAAGCGTGAAGAAAAAAAAATGCGTAATACAACACCGCATCATATCTCCGCAGATACTGAAAATATCAATATCTAAAAGTAATTATTCTTTATATAAATAAAAATTGCTTATAATTAATGAAAAAAATATCTTTTCCATGGCTCTAAGGCATCTATAGCCATATAAAAAATTATAGATATTTTTAATATGGGATACTTTTTCTATATCTTGGGATAAAAAATATCCCTACTTGTTATACTACATTAATATTTTTACGCGTATTTAAACTATTTTATATCTATATATAATGGCTATTAAGAGTACCGACAAATTATCCCTTCAGCCCCACGCACTGCGCTTGCGCATTGATCGATTGCGTTGTTTAGTACTTCACGATTTGTATATTATCGATATCGATCAAATTGTACGCAACTTATGTAATTGAAGTTATTTTAAATATATATATATATATATATATATATATATATATATATATTTATATATATATATATATATATATATATATATATATATATATATATATATTTGGAATATCTTTGGAAATCGTCCAAGAAGCGCGAGTTCGAATCCCACTGCTTGCAAGTTTTTATACGTTTCTTCAAAAATGTTTTTATTAAAGCGTACTGTAATGCCAAAAGTTATGAGTGTTAGTTAATTTAAAATATATATTTATAACATGATTGAAAGTATTTAATAAATGCTAGCTGTAAGTATTTTATGAGTATATGAATCTGTTAAATATAATTTTATATTACCTATTTTTTGTATAAGAAAAAACCTTACTTACTCAGTGGATATAATAAACGTGTTTAAATTAATTATTTTACTACAAACAGAACATTTAAAACAATCGATCGGTTGTAGGTTTGATTCCCACTCAAGAGTAAATATATAGAGTAGTATATTTAAATTATTTTCACCATCTCGCTCGGATAACACAGAACGCGTAGTTGAGCGCGGCGTTGAGTTCCGTCACTCAACACGTAATGTCTGGAATACAACAGAAAGCAAAGTACGGAGTGTCTTGACACTATGCACTTCCTGCCTACCCAACTATACGTGAAACAAAAGTTGTACGAGCATTTCGTACGAATGTATGAAATATAAACGGCATGCAACCGATAGTAGTGGCAGGGCTATGCAAATTTGCGACTCCCGCGTTACGTAGCTAATGGGACCAGTTCGAGTAATTTCCACTCAACTCGGGCCATTTTATTTATATCTACCGTAAACCATGTTCTTACCTACGAAGACTGTAGGTATCGTTCTTGAGTTGAAGCGCATTCTTGTTTACATCGTAATTTTATATTTAATGATAATTTATATGTACAGGTGGAACAGTGTCTTGTCAACGCAAATGGTTATCGGTTCGATTCCCACTCGAGAAATTGATTATATTTAAATTATGTTCATTTTCTCGATCTGGTAAGACAAAGCGCGGCGTTGAGTATCGAATTCGACGGAAAATGGAGTATGGAGTGTCTTGACACTAGGTACTTTCTGTTTATCCTGCTATGCGGGATAAGAGCGTGAAGCTGATTGTAAACACGCATGGTTGTCGTTTCGTTCCTCCGTCTCAGAATGATTCAAGTTAGTCGGTAGCGTTGAGTTACGTTACTCAATAACGTCTAGTATCAAAAGCCGGCACATAAATGTGCGAACATTGTCAAGGAGAAATGAATGAAATATATTTAATGGTTTGAATTTTAATATAAATAAATTAGTTTAAAGCTCTTATTCTAACATATGTTTTAGAACATACTTAAACACCGTAATCGTGAATGATAAGGATTAATTTCTTATCTGACGTTTGCTCGACAGGTTCCTTTTTGCTTCCTTGTTATTAAAAAAAAAAATTATAATCTTCGTATTTAAAAATAAACTAGCTTTAACAGTTTTGCTTTTGCCGCTCTATTAAGACAAAGCGCGGCGTAGAGTTCCGCCGCTCAAGTCAATCATATCTATGATATTTGGTTATCTCTAACTACAATTCTATGTAGGAAAATGCGTACAGTGAGTAAAATTGTTTTTATTTATTACATATGCAGCTTCACGCTTTATCCCGCATTATAGCACAGTCAGAGGCAACCTAATGTCAAGACAGTTTGTTAAATCCTTATTAATTATTACTATCTGTTACTCTATAATACATTTTATTTTTGAGGCAATAGCTAGGATGGATGACATCTGTCCTACTCGATTTTTTTTATGGGATACGCAAGGGTTTTGGTCACATAATGGTGAGCGATCATCGAGTTACGACCTGGTAGGGCAACCTGGCACCCAAATGCTGGTAAAGCATGCTTTGGGCATCTAAAATCCAACACAAAATGAGTGTTACAATTCCAAACAAAATCAATATAGCTAAATTACACAATAAATGTCAAATAAATCATAATAAAATATTATATAACAACACTACTATATTAATACAGGATGATTTTTATGAATTATTATAGAGGAAGTGTTCACGTGCGTCATCATATGTTCGTATCAGAAGGCTTTTTTGATATATTTTTTGTTATATAATCTAATTTTAGCATTTCTTGAGTTTCATATATATTGTGGTTAGAGTTTGCTAATTTCGTTATAGTTAATAACAAGAGAAAATATTTTAAGTATTTTATACTTTAAATGATTTACAATCCATACAAAGAGCAAGTAGTCGAATTTATGTAAAATTTTCCTACAAAATCGATGATTAAAGCTGTCATATCGTCCCCATTAATTTGCAGTTAATGTAGTAATGTATAAGCATACGATACCTAATGCAGAAATATTATATTAATTAAGAAGATTTCTACCCTTTGTGATAATTTTCTAACTATGGCGACGACCGGCAATGTGTTTTGAAATAAAATAAAATAAAAAAATAAATTTAAAATTAAAAAAAATTGTTTTAATTAAATATTTAACTTCTTGTCACACGTTTGTATGAAATTAACGAGCCTTGCTGTACTTTTCAAATATATATAACTAAAAATGTTTAACATAAGATGTTAATATTCTTAAGAGCTCAGATGATCATATATATATATATATATATATATATATATATTTATATATATATATATATATATATATATATATATATATATATATATATATATATATATATATAAGTTGCAAATAATTAAAATTAAATAATATGATTGGTAAAATAAATACCTTTAAAACATACAAGTGAAATATAGGCTATACATCAACTAATCAGCTCGTCTGTTTGTGTACTTCAAACAAAAACAATACCATGAAGCAATAACCATAGTGACTCTGTCAAACTATAGATTAAAATTATTGACATTTATGTTTTTATTAATGTTTTTTTGTTTTATAAAAAAAATAATTTCATAGTAAAGTATTAAAACAACATTTTTGCTTACTAAATTTATTTCAAACACATTCACTATTTTTTAAGCTCTTTTTACTCTTTTTGCTTCACGCTTTTATCCGTATCAAGACACTCCGTACTTCGCTTTCCACCGAATTCGAAACATTGCATATTGAGTGGTGGAACTCAACGCCGCACTTTGTCTTAGCAGTGCGAGGAAGAGAAAATAATTTAAATATGATCCCTTTCCCGAGTGAGGATCGAACCCACAACCGATCGCGTTTACAGTCAGACGCTATACCACTGCACCACGACCGGCCTCTTAGCATCATTTCTTTGTTTCTTTATTCTTGACTGTCTCTGTTCAACTTTTCATACAATATGCTCTAAGATGTTATGAAAGTTTCTATGTTAATACTGTGTTATAGAAACACATTGCAAACTATATATATCGTATCGTATCGTATCGTCAGCCAATTGCAGTCCACTGCTGGACATAGGCCTTCCCAAGCTTGCGCCAAGCATCCCGGTCCTCCGCAACCCTCATCCAGCCTGCTCCGGCAACCTTGCGTATGTCGTCAGTCCAGCGGGCCAGAGGGCGTCCTACACTACGTTTGCCAAGACGCGGTCTCCACTCCAGGACTCGTCTGTTCCAACGGCCATCGGTCCTGCGACAGACATGACCGGCCCATTGCCACTTCAACTTACTGATTTTGCGAGCTACGTCGGTTACTTTAGTTCTCTCACGGATAACCTCATTCCTGATTTTATCCTTGAGAGAGACCCCGAGCATAGCTCGCTCCATAGCTCGCTGAGCGACTTTAAATCTGTGGACCAGCCCTACTGTCAGTGTCCACGTCTCGGCAGCGTATGTCATTACAGGTAGGACACATTGCTCAAAAACCTTCGTCTTTAGGCTTTGCGGAATTGTTGACGTAAGGACTCGACGGAGCTTGCCAAATGCCGCCCAACCCAACTGAATCCTCCTATCCGCTTCCTTCTCGAAGTTGTGTCGGCCAAGTTGTATTGTCTGGCCTAGGTAGGTGTAGTCCTGTACAACTTCAAGAAGAACGCCTTCGACCCGCACTGGTCGTATATATATATATATATATATATATATATATATATATATATATATATATATATATATATATATATATATATATTGTATGAACATTGTAAACTATATTACCTTCATCGTTTGTGTTAAAATCTGTCCTACTTGATAGCTACTAGGATCTTAAATTTTTGTACTCTTTTTACACATTTAAATGAAATTATGTAAAACAAAGAATAATCGTGAATATTTTAATATTAGATAATACACTTTTGGACACCTGACGTTGGAATTATTTTAAATTAAACTATTTTAAATGGATTAATCGCGTTTATTTTGGTATTCGAAATTACTTTTTTGGACACCTGTCGTTGATATTATTTTAAATTTTAAACGGATTAATCGCATTTTATTTTGATATTCAAAAATACATTTTTGGAAACCTTCGTGGTCACAGGTAGACTGACGCCAAATAGTTTTAAATATTTACTCTTCGTGTTTTTTTTTCAAATTTATACTTAAAACTATAATTTTAATAAAATATACCAATTGCCTTTTATTGAACAGTAGAAAAAAAATTTACTTTTTATACAAACATAACGGAAGCCACCGTGATATTATGGAATTTTAACAACCATTAGTTGTAATTTCCCAATTAGGTGAAATGATGTTATTTTCATTATTTTACCACTCCAGTTAGGCAAAAAACAGCGTTAAGTTCTGTCACTTAACATGCATCAAACATGGAAATCAAACAAAAAATTTAATACGGATCTTGACATTCGGTTGTCTCTAATTCTGAGGAAATATCAAGCTTGACAATATTTACCAAATTTAGAATTAGCTTAACGCTTTTATCCCGCATAGCAGAGTAGACAAGAAGTACCTAGCGCCAAGACACTCCGTACTTCGCTTTCCACCGAATTCGAGACATCGCGTGTTGAGTGGTGGAACTTAACACCGCACTTTGTCTTTACCAGAGCGAGCAAGGGAAAATAATTTAAATATAATCACTCGCCCGTGTGGGGATCGAACCCACAAACGATCACGTTTACAGTCAGACTCTGCCCCACTACTACGACCGGACCCAAATTTAGAATTAATCGCAAACAAAACCGCGAACAAGCGCTAGTATGTGTTAACATACATATATAGAAAGAATTAAAACCTCAATTTTCCAGGTTCCATGTAATTTTGAAGCGTTGCCAACTCAAACGGACGTTGGCGCGCGGCCAGTACCTACAAGAACGAGTATGGAAGAAGAAACGGCTGGGCAAAAAAACCTAATTACTCATCTTCATTTGACCGTGGTGTGGTATGTTTTTGCCTGTTCCGGTCGACGGCGCCCCATGTTACCTTGGATATGGGAAAATAGTCATTGTTCGAAAGAAATCTGATGTATTTGTGTACGGAAGGGTCGAATGTCACATGTATGTGTGGGTCCTGAACAATTTTGGGTCTAATTCTTTTGGAGTAGACACGGGTCTACTAGATTGTATGGAACTTTATCAACTATATTGGTAAGGGAATTGTACTTGCAATTATCTGTATTAAATAAGAAGAACTATATATATATTTTTCATTTTGAATCATGGTTTGTTAGATATTATACTTGTAGTTGCAGCCATACGACCCCCAATGCTGTACATTGGAATCCTGGGCGTCCTGGTTCTGTGCTTCCTATGCCCATACGCCTATAATAATAAGAAACGTTTCCTTATTAATTGGAATTTAAACTAACAAACATTGTAACTGATCTTATAATAAACAATAAACATTATTGTGGCGGAACTCAACGCTGCATTTTGTCTAATGCGACAAAGTAATGGATAATATTTCAAACTTGTTATATCACGGCGTTTATTATTTGCCTATCAATGTATACATTTTCCTCATGCAAATGAGACACGTTTCGACCAGTTTATTTCTAGATATTAAATAATAAGTTATCTAAGTAAAAGACTGCAACTACAATTTCAAAGCACGATAAATAAATATCGATCGAACGGTAATAAGCGTACAAAAACAATTTCGACGTCACGCCAACTGGGCACCGCGCGAGTGATAGAAGTGCAGCAATTTACGCATTCATCCCGTATAGCGGGATAGACTAGAAATTTCTAGTGTAATAACACTCCGTACTCCATTTTCCTTTAAATTTGAGACATAACGTGTTGAGTTGCAGAACTCAACGCCGCGCTTTGTCTTACCAGAGACTCCACACTCCACTAACACTCCGTTAACTGCTTTCCGCTGGAAATCGAGACACAGTGTTCTGATTGGTGAACTAAACGCCGCACTTTGTCTTACCAGAGAAAATGAAAATAAATTTGATTTCTCCTCCGAATCGAGCCCACTACCAATGCTCTTTACAATGAATCGCTTTCACTTCGATGATGGCCTGAAATATAACAAAAAGAAATATAACAAAAGTTGAGGCCGGTCGCGACGCAGTGGGACAGCGTCTGTTTGTTAACGCGATCGGTTGTCGATTCGATCCCCACTCGGGGGAGAGATTATAATTAAAATTATTATCACTTAATCTCGCTCTAGTAAGACATAGTGCAGCGTTAAGTTCCACCACTCAACACGCAATGTGTCGAATTCGGTGGAAAGCGAAGTACGGAGTCTGTTGACACTAGTTACTTTCTGTCTACCCTGCTATGCAGGATGAAAGCGTGAAGCTACAAAGAAAAACCACAAAAGTATATAACTTGCGCCACGCCGTGTTTACCAATTCCGTTGCGTTTATCCGTCGATTTGCCGTAAACAACCGATTGCCACGACATTAGCGAGCACATGACATATTTATTATGAATACGATCTCAGATTAATTACACATCTTGCAACCAATAATTAAATACCGATACATGCGTTTATATGTATGTATGTATGTATGTATGTATGTATGTATGTATGTATATATATATATATATATATATATATATATATATATATATATATATATATATATATATATATGTATGTACGTATATATAAGTTTTATTGAGTGAAGATGTATGTGAGATATGTTTTTATTGCAATTTTACTTGTGTTTTTTGTTTTCATATATATAAAAATTATATTTTCTGCCATTAATAATGGAGCAGGATTGGAGGTCATAATTAAATTAATTATTATAGAAATTTCTAGAACTATATAGAATATGAGAACTTTAAACATTAAAGTTAAATGACACATTTCTCTTCTCGCCGTCTACATGTTTAGAGGTAGATGTGGCCAATTAAAATATAAATAAAATAGGCGCAGTTGACCAAGAAAAGACGATTAGACAAGATTCGAACCCACTATGGCATTATCATTATCAAAAGCTTATCATTCACTGGAAACAACAACAAAATCGTTTTAGCCTTTTAACTGATACGAAAGCTCATACAAACTATCATATTATCAGAACTTTATGAACGGAACTGAGTAAGAAAAACACAAAATATCTTCTCACGGCCTATTGAAATCATCAGATGGAAACATGATCTTGCTTTTTATGTATATTTTCGAAATATATACATATATATGTATGTATGTATATATGTATATTCTTGTTTGTGGCTTTATGGAAGGCCAATAAATATATCGGAGTATCGCAGCTGACGTTTGTACGCTGCAACGGTACTTGTAACGTATAGACGAGCGTTTTGGACGTCGATATCATTTCTACTTGAAATTTTCATTTAATTATTTTACTAAGCACTTTAATATACCCAAAAAAAACCTTTTATATTTTGTTATTATGTAGGAAAAAAAACATATCCGTTTAAAATATATATTCTAAGGTTTATTTGAAATTTGCTACCATTCTGTACAGATACATTCTAACTGCAATACTAAAGGGATGAACATAAAAGTAAAATTTGCACAGGTCATATTTTGTCTTCTTTTTTTAACTGTATATTTTAAAATAACTCAAATATAACTATCATGCTAATCGGGTATCGAATCCAGAACTATTCGTTTTTACAGTCATACGTGTCCCACTGCGTTCAATATAGCTTTAAAAACTATTACATACTTAAAAATAGATAAATTTAAGAGGCAGCAGGTTCAATTACCGCGTAAGTATATATATTAAAATTATAAAAAATCAACGGTCCGTCTGTACGAAGCAAACATTTTAACATTATGAAAGAGCGGGCGAGCGACCGGCGCGACGTAATTACACAACTCGCGTCCCAATGAAAACCCATTTTTATGGCGATACGCGATAAACCAACGCATTCACCGAGGACAGATAAAAACGATGTCGCACCTATGCTGTGTGCCCCGCTCCGTGCGGGAATTGAAACCGCTATCCGGCTTTGCTGTTTTAGATGGTGTTTTGTTATTATTTAACATTATATTTCTTTTTGGAAAAACGTATAGAAATTTTGAACGGAGCGAGATTCGAACCAGCGCCTCTTGGATACCGTCCAAGCGCTCTTACCGCTAAGCCATGCGGTCTGGTGAACGCGGCGGGATACGAACCCGCGCCTCTTGTACGCATGGCTTGAAGAGAGGGTTCGGATCCCGCTGCGTTCAATTTTTTTTACGTTTTTTCAAAAATGTTTTCGGATCCTAAGTATGGAATAACACTTTATAAATAGTAAACAACATTATATCTGTTTAAAGTGTATGGAAATGTGTTAAAGAACGGGATCTTAAAGAACATATTGGCATTTTTTTAAACGTATTTCCAACATTTCTAATTTTATATTTAAATTCAGTCAAACACAAAAGTTTTTTTATTGAAACTAAATTGTCAGAGACTTAGTGTCAAAACACTCCTCACTCATTGACAACTTACATTCCGAATAGAGATGACCTCACTACCAGTTGCTGCCAGTATACTGGTACATCACTGTATTTACTATTGTCTAATTATTATTATATTTTAGGTTCAACCAAGGAGTGTTTATATGTATTTTTTGAATGAAACATTTGAAACAAAATAGAATTAAGACGGTGTCAACTTTACAAATCGTTATTACCAAAAACTAAGTAAATATTCATATACCTTTTAGTACTGCAAAGTAAAAATAACAAAAAAAAATAAAAAATCTCTATTTTCTCCGACATCTTCAACAGTAACTCTCTACTAAGTAAATGACGTTCAACGTACAAAAGACAGTAGAAGTCTTATTATACTGGTTAGGGCATTCCAAGTTTTTACTCATTCTTAATTGCTAGGAACCGCGCTCCAATGAGTGTTGACCTTTACGCTTCTCACGATATGTTAGTATATCTAAAATATGCCTCATACTGCCCTTTTATACTCAATTGTTGTGTAAAACGGTTAAATAAGTAAATAAACGTTGTTTATTATATGATATCGTGGTGAGGCTGTAGTACTGTCAGTCTGTGCACGCGATAGACGAAGGTTCGTTCCCCATTTAGCACGAACGCTTTTACATGACGTAAATATAAAATGATATTCTTGATATTTTAATTATTAACTTATTTACAATTTTTTTCCTCTGGTAATTTAAAGTGCGGCGTTGAGTTCCACGCAACACACAATGTCTCGAACTCGAACGTGTCTTGACACTAGGTACTTTCTGTCTTCCCTGCTACGCGGGATAAAAGCGTGAAGCTAAAAAAATTAACATAAACCTACATATATACACATATTTTTTTTATAACACTATTTATATAGAGGGAAAAAAATCTATGCTTTCTTCGTTTATTGGAAACTGATGTTTGTAGATTTGCTCGTGTGTCCGGATACAGTGATATTACAATAATTAAATAGTATTACATACATTTTAAATGAAACTATTTTAACCAGATTAATCACGTATATTTTGGTATTCCAAAATACATTTTTGGACACCTAACGTTTCGAACACTTTACAGTAGTCCGTGGTCACAGGTTGACAGTCTTCCTGTGACCAGGGTCTACTGTGCTGACCAAAAATGTATTTTCGAATACCAAAATACACGCGATTAATCCAGTTAAAATATTTTCATTTAAAATGTATAAAAATCGCAAAATTCAAAGATGTTATTATTGTTTTGTATTCATTGAAACTATCACGGTAACTGCCTTATATATTTAATTTCAACGTATTATATTCAAATATTTTTTCAAACAATGACTTCAAATATTTTTTCAAATATTCAATATTAATTATTTCACACTATTTCTTGCAACCACCAATTTAGATATGAAAATTGATAATTCTATACGCTTGTCGAAAACAATGCGATTTGCGCTTTATAGCGTTTTTATAGCGTTTTTTTTTATATTAAAATATAGAATATATAATAACAAAATAGTTGAAATAATAAATTTATTTAAATATATTTAAAGTAAATCAGCGTGTACATATAAATGATATTTATATTCAAACCAAAAATAAGATGCAGGTCACTTTTTACGCGAATTCCGAGATAAAGGTAATGGTGGGACACAAAAATATTGCTTATAATTTCTAACGTAATATGTAAATTAGTTTCAAATTTGACACATTTTATATAATAAAAATAAAAAGGGTATTTAAAGGTTTGTTTTCTTTTTTTTTAAATATTTTAAGTGTTTATAAACATTTAACACTTTAGTCCTAGTTTAGGTATAGTATAAGTTGATTAGCGGAGCTTAACGCCGCATTTTGTCTATTCATTCATTCATTTATCTATTAGCAATTAAATACGAGAGAATAGAACCTACAAGCAAAAGGTAGAAAATTACCAACTGTAATATAAAGGCAGATTCGCACAGCTTCACGATTTTTTCCAGTATTAGCAGAACCTAGTGTCGAAATATTCGAGGCATTCACAAATACCATAGTGATGGCTAATAAAGATATAATAACGATATATATAACATGCTAATGTATAGATACATATATATTAAGGCCATATATATATTTAGGCCAGTCGTGGCGCAGTGAGACAGCGTTCGACAGTTAACGCGATCGGTTATGGGTTCACTTTCTAGTCGGGAGAAAGAGTTTTATTGAAATTATTTTCATTTTCTCGCTTTAGTAAAACAAAGTGCGGCGTTGAATTCCGCCACTCGGAAAGCGAAGTGTCTTGACACTAGGCACTTTCTCTCCACCCTGCTATACGGGATAAGAGCGTGAAGCTAATAATAATATAAGTATTCATATAAAGGAGCTGTTTGAGGGGGAGAGGGGGCCACGTGGCAACCGCACCGATGGTACTCGATTGAAATCTGTAAACAATCTCACACGTTACAATTACAAATGTGATAATACACGAGGAATGTATTTGAATTACAAATTGAAAACAGCAGACGGTTTTAGCGCGGAGCGAATAAATAATATGAAATTATGCAAATTGTTGATACCTCACTTGCCTGCGACCTTGACATAGAGCCGTATGGAAGAATCTTAGCTCATGCATATGGACGCTCGCACTCACCGCGCGGGCTCACCAAGTGCCGGCTTATGAATAAATTTTATTATTTAAAACTGAATGTTCATTACTAAAACAAATACTCGCGTGCCGTAGTACTACAGGGTGCTCCACTGGGGCCGCTGTTCTTCTTTATATTCAATATTGGTGTTAATTGATATATATGAGTGTTTAAATCGACATTTCGATTGGATTTAATAAAATGTTCAAGGCGATCGAGTCGGGCGCGCCCACGCACGTCCCGCGCGTTACGTCACGCTCTGCGTGCTGCTCTCTAGAACAATACATCTGGCCTATCGAGATACTTATGCAATCATTTACACCTTCTACTGTGTTTAATTCACCCAAATACTGCTATGTTACTACGTCAATCGTTATATATATTTACAAATATATAATTTTCTAAGTGTACAGCCATAAGCTTCACCATGGAACTCAGTACTATCGCCTTGTGTTCAGCTTCACGCTTCCACATAGCGGGGTAGATTGCTGTCGAATTCAAGACGAATTCGAATCCCATTAGTGAAAATAACTTAAATATAATCACTCCCCCGAGTGGGAATCGAACTCACAACCAATCGCGTTTACATCCAGACACTATTCCACTGCGCCACGACCTGCCGCTTGAGAAAATGACTTTTCAATACATTTAGCACACCATGAAGATATAAGACGTAATATTTTTGTTCGTTCAACACACCGTATAAGACAGTTCACATGACCCGAGGCGAATCGCGCCGACTGACAATAAAAACAAGACAACAATCGAGTGTTTCCATTAAACAAATTCGTGAATACGTAATGCAGCTCAATGCCCGATATTAATATTTATACGTTATTTGAATAGATCGCTGATACCCCTCGTTAGCCACTTCATATTTTCATGCCACGACACGACGCCGTACCAAGTTGCTACTTAGTAGTGGCTTGCAAGTGCAAGCGAACAATACATAGATACCGATCCGTTTATTGTCGTTCATTATGTTAAAGCTACATTTGATACGATCGTTTTATTTTCCAGTACTATTGTTTAGAATTTAAACGAGGCAAGTAATGTTTTATCAAAATCGACTTATTAGTTTTGTGTCAAATGACGGAAATATTCGCATAATTGTCAAGTGATTTTCTTTTTTTTTAGCTACACGCTTCAACCCTGGCGGGGTAGTCAGAGAGTGCAGAGCGCTAAACCCTACGGTTCCTGCATACCTCTTTCGCCTCGTCCATAGTCATTGTCCTCTTCATGCATGCCCTTCGGGGGGTCCTCATACTTTTTACGTGATAAATTGTAATTTTTTTTCACTAAAGTACTTTCTAATTGTTTTAATTCAATAATATTATATTTGAGTACGATAAAGTACATATCGTAAACAAGTCGTTACTACTAAAAGCCTCACAATGGGTGTGAAGCCGACGATTCTATATATGTTTGTTTGTTGAGATTTGCTGTTAGCAATTAGCTTATCTATGGCTTACATTTTTTGTGCGCAACCATTAGCTATGATATGTTAAGTATTAATCTAATACAATATACTTTATTTTTTTAATATTATACTAATTAGACACAGTTGAGAAGTATCTCGTTATCAGAAAAATGTGTACAGGTTCGATCTCCACTTATAAATTTACTATAATTAAAAAAAATAACGGCGGCGTTAAGTTCCAATACTAAACAGGCAATATTTTTTTTATAATAACGTATAAATTTATTGTAATTAAAAATTTTTAAGGGCAGTCTTGATACTAGGTACTTCCTGTCTACCATGCTATACGGGAAAAAAACTCGAAACTTAATTTTTTTTTTGTTAAAAGTATGAAAATAAAAATTAATACCACAATGTAGCAAACAATAATATTCTAGTCACATTATAATTATTAGTAGTATATAGAATTACTCACGAAGATTTAATAAAGAAATTGAAAGCTGTATTATTTATTTAAAATTATATTTAAAAAACGTATAAAAATTTGAAAACAGTGGGATTCGAACCCGCGCCTCTTGGAAACCGTCCAAGTGCTCTGATCACTAAGCCATGCGTTCTACATCCGGTTACGTTGAAATTAATACGTTTAGTTACAACTTATTTATGTTGTTAGCATCTCTGGAGAGAGATTTTTATATGCTACTTAAAGATTATAAAGAAATAATCGTTTGAAAAAAAGAGATTGCTACTTTATTTTAATATTTTACTATTTTTTAAGTGTCACTCTACATTTAGGGTTAGCAAACATTTAAAAAAAAATAAACATTTTTTTTATAATTACTGTTTAAGAAAATTAAAGTCCTTTATGTTTTTATTAATTTTAAGACCTATATTTTTTATAATACTTACATCTAAAATCAAAATCAAAAAAATATACCACCTTACAATTTTTTTTAATATTTTAATGACATTTTTAACAAGAGGTATCATTTATCAAATAGTAAAAAAAAACAAAGTATATTTTTTCCTCCGAATCCTTTGACATGACTCTATGGATTTCTAATTTAAACAAAACATATCACAACATCAGGCTTCTATTCACAATATTGTGAATGGAAACAATAACGCGATGTGACAAAAAAACTCACCCAACTTCGAATTTAATTAAATACTTTAGTATAAAAGACATGAATAGAACTGATTCGTGTTATAGAGGCCGTCTGTATAAACGTATTTGTATATCCTGTGGGGAATCTGCGAGAAATTTTGAAATTAAACTTGTTTGAAATTACTAAGTCTTGAATATCAAAGTATACTGAAACATATATTTTTTTCATATGAAATGAAATATATAAATCACAAAAACCCGGTCGTAGCGCAGTGTGGCAGCGTCTGACTGTAAACGCGATCGGTTGTTGGTTCGATCTGCACTCGGGCGAGTGATATTTAAATTATTTTCAAGCTAGGAAGCTTTGGTAAAAGACAAAGTGCGGCGTTGAGTTCCACTACTCATCATGGAACGTCTCGAATTAGATGAAAAGTGAAGTACGGAGTGTCTTAACACTCACAAGCGGTGAGCTAAAAAAACCTATCAAAATAATTGATATGAGGAAATACTAATTTGCTTACAAAGTATGTTTGAGTCTGTTATTTTACAAGCAAAGTCATTTGCTTCATCATAACCCAGTTCTATTATACCCAGTTGTTTATAGTCAGAGATAACCTAGTGTCGAGACACTCTGTTTTCTGTTTAAAGGAACAAAAACAATTATAATTCAAAGCTAACTCCACAAAACCTAGTAGCAAGTAATTTAAAAAAAAAATCCACAATTAAAAAAAATTTTTTAAAAGACTTCATTTACATCTATAGTAAAGAAAGGAAATGTTAATTATAAAATTGTAATGTGTGTAGTATTTAATAGAACCGTCTCTACAAGCGTGAGTGTCATACTCATACATGTAGAGACGATTGGTAGAGCTATGTGACGTGCATTTCTATCCAAAGACAGTATGGACGTGTTGTGTGACCTCAGTTTTTTGTTCTTCCTTATTACGAGAACATCCTGTACATAAACGACGCTTGTTCCAATATATGATTGTTATTTTCCTTGTAATCTGCTTGGTTGGTAGTGAGTTCGATTTCGGAACAAGTTTTCAAGTAAATTAAAAAAAAATGTAATTTCATGGATGTAAATATTACACAAATAATAAATTTACTATATTTTTATGAATATTGCATTTCAGATACGTTTATATAAAGAGAATTATTTAAAATCTTTTCTGTATACAATTCATTCAATATTTGCAATTCCTTATAAATAACAGCTAAGACTTCTGTTTCTGCTTATAATACTAGGGACTGTAAAGAAATACTCGTAAATAGTTAGTTATTTTGTATTTTTTTAACTTTACATATTATTTGCCTTTCGTGTTTAATTTATACTCTATACAAAGCAGCTTTAAGCTTCCCCATAGCTGGATAATCAAAGTTTCCCCTAATGCTAAAACACTCCAGTCAGCACCTTCACCCTGAAAATCTATACGTAACTCAACGCCGGGCCTTACCAGCCATAGAGTATAGCCATTAAATTGTTTATATAATGTAAACTCAGTAAAGAAGTGGTTATAAACAAACTTTTTACTCACAACATATTATAGAGGGTGGGATTAAAAAACTTCGCCTGTCCCGGGCGCACAGTGCAGCGACAGGGCAGGATACAATAGGAAGGACATCGTACGTGACGCACAAAGCCGACGAACATATTATAGTGTTTTTTTTATTTCTATTCACGTTGCAACTATATAGGGTGTTTGTAAAGTTGTATGGTGTACATTTTTTCTAGTTCTGTTCTAAGTACGGTAAATATTTGCTAGGTGCAGTTATCATTGACATCTCCTTCGTTCGGCCTGTCTTATTAATATCTATCTTAAGTTAACAGAGATAAATAGAGTAACGTACCACTGGGTGTGTTTGCGTGGATGGTTGGTATTAACACATTAGTTCTCGACTATATTGGATACGTACCAAATTTCAGAATCTAACCCTAAAATACAAAATGTATGTATGTGCCAGGTAAAATTTCACAAATCAACAAATTTAATTTATTACCATCGTGTATTCAACCAATGGATACAAAGGTGTTTAATTAATAATATTTTAAAAATTTAATAATTCTTTACACCCTGTACTTATTATATTTGGGATGTCGCCACGCAGACGTGTCGCCGCCGCGCGCGCATGTTCCTCGACTACTTTCATACACGGTCACTTTCGATAAAAATCTAGTAGCTGCTAGGATGTAATTGTAAAATTGTGCATTGCAAAACTTGTTTTTTTTTAAAGTTGTCTAAATATAAAGTGACGCAATTCAGTCACTACGCTCTCTCTTTTCCTAGTTATTTAACTAAGCGTCAATTTTTTCTTACAAAAAACATAATGTATATACATATTGGCAACACCCTGATCAAATTCACTGCTATCGAAGGCGGAAACAAACGCCTCAACTGTATAACGGCATTAGTAGTATTTATAAGAAAATGTAAGCTAAATTTCGTAAATATTGAAACTATTTCATTGTTATATTATATTTAAACTACTTTAAATTGTATGACATAAATCTTTTTACGAACAAGAGATTGTAAAGATCGCTATGAAAATATCAAGGATGAACATCTTGTAGAAATACGGTTACTTAATCATCTAGTTTTAGGCAATTTACGTCGCCTTCAAGGTCTACTGTATAATGTTAATATTGTTGTTTTTAAAATTTGCAAATTTCTCATATTTTTTGATGCTTATAGCTAAATACCTAGTTCTAGATAATAGAACGCTAATTCTAGACATTGGAGTATAATACGTAGTTAAATCCGAAACAATTGTTCTACTTATATTGTAGTTATTACTTTTTTTTTAAGATTCATGGATTTTCTTGCATTGTAGGGTAGTTGGAGATTGTGATACGATGTACAGCCTGAAATCGAGATATGGCATGGCGGAAATGAACGCAGCCTTTTGTGTTACCAGAACAGTAGATTACAAATAATTTAATAGATACTTTACTCCGAGTCGAACCCACAGGTTACGACACAATAACCTTGCCCATAATATAACCTCCAAAGTAGGAATTGAACTTACGACCATCCCAATCAGATTACCATATCACACTGTGCTATCTGTATTTAAAAACAAATTCAAATAACACCAGAATTTGAAAGCCTTAAATTCATCTATTCATAATAATCCTTCGGGGCACTGTGCATGAGGTTGTTACATCAAGATTGGCTTGACGAGATGAAAAGGTGGTTAGATCCGATTACGGGGCCGATAAGAATTAAGTTTGCTATAGTATCGAGTAGACATCTCGTGACAATGGTCTGTAAACTGTGCTCGAGTTTAGAGGTGAGAGGATTCACTCATATCGCCATCGCTGTGGATGCTGTTTATAGAATTGTGATGATTATCAGTGCTTTAGTTGATCTTCTCTGTACGTTCTATAATATTTAGTTCAACTTATGATTACTGAAGGCCTTGTACGTTAGCAACGTGTATTTCATTTTTTTTCAATAATATTTCTCAAATATATAGAATTGTATGTGTATTTATTAAAGAGATATATAATCATATCTTATTAATAACCGTTCCAAATTTCATACTCCTCCGTCCGTGTAATTTTCGTATACAGATAAGAGAAGGTACAAAGTCTTTGGTTTTACGTATTAATTTATAGAGTTATGTTCAGAGATTTTGGTAAGTAACTCAACATCATGGCTTCTTATTAAATATACTAACCACCAATACTAATATCATACTTTTCGCATATATTTGATCCTTTCTCGGGTTAATTGTACTGAAAAATTATCTACATCGTTTCTGTGGTAAATTAAATAGGCGTCGTTGAGTTGCGCAATGTTCCGTAACACGCAACATCTCGAGTTTGAGTCTTGAAGGAAGGAACGGAGTATCTATCAAAAGAATATAAATACATAATTAGCTAAATAATTTCAAATATGACAATACGGTAGTGTCTAACCTGTCACTCGGAAGTTAAACGTGAACAGAAAGGTCATCGGTGAAGGTCACAAGCTGTATCTAGATGGCTATACATACCCCAAACCGTGGGAAGTGGGAAACATTGTTTCTTACATAATTCTCGTAATTAAACAATTAAAGTAAGATGTTTTAATTTAAACTATCAACTATATACTTACATACTTAGTAGTAAGTAGTTGGTTCGATTTCAAATCAATGATTGTATTTATCTTATTCTCGTTTAACTTGTCTGGTTAAACAAAATGCGGCGTTAAGCTCAGCCTTTCAACATGATTCATGTTATCCTTTTCTATTTCTCTCGATAAAAGACCTCTTAGTTCTTCATCTTACAAAAGCCAAAGAATAAAGATACACACTTTGCCATACATTTTAGGCACTTTCAACAAATAAAAAAAAAAGGTAAAAACTAATTTTGCTTTCTGCGTACGATTTAAATTGTAATTAACATATATATTTTTTTTGCGTAATATAATTTTAATTAGGCAATAATTTTAAACGAATCCAACTGATATATGGAGGCGAGTGCTATCTGAACTGACATCGAGCTATTGTCTTGCGGTTCACACGTCTCCAGTAGTAATGACCTTAAAACTACAATATTACCTGTGACTATCGGTGAGAAACGTTCGAAGTAACAAGATTATATAACTTAGTTGTGTATGAAAATATTTATATTTAATAATTGTAATATAATATTCATACTTTTTAAATAAAACTATTTTTAAACGGATATGAATTTCGTATTTTTTGGTATTCAATAATAGATTTTTGATAATGCGGCATTTTGAACACTTTACAGTAGTCCGTGGTGACAAACAGATAGACATACATATATATATATATATATATATATATATATATATATATATATATATATATATACATACTTCTATACTATTTTATATATAATATTATCGAATTGACCTGAGCAACTTCGTCTGCCTCACAAAAGGTAAATATTTTTTTTTAATTTAATGTGCTAATTTTTAATCGCCCTTACAATTTGTATCGTGACCCCTTACTATCCATATTCCTATCATAATTAGAAAAAAAATTACAAACAAACAAACGTTTCATTTTCCGTTATATAATATAAGGTAAAGATTAATTTAGAAATTGTCTTTGGTTATGTGTATCGTACATTAGGTTGTTTTCACATGATATAGTTAGAGGAATGGAGGAATTCCTATAGGAAATATTTGTATAAATTACTCCATACAAAAATTAGTTTTTACTATTTTTAAAGTGTTATTCCACACTTAGGATTAGAAAATATTTTTGAAAAAACGTATAAAAATTTGAACGCGCTTCTTGGATACCGTCGAACGCATGGCTTAGTGGTAGACCCTTGGACGGTATCCAAGAGGCGCGGATTAGAATCCCGCTGCGTTCAAATTTTTATGTGATTTTTCAAAAATGTTTTTTAAAATTAGTTGTTAGTCTTTTTAGAAATTATTTATTTAACCACGCGAGCAAAGCCGGTAGCAGATTTTATAGATATCTATGCAAGTTTGAATTATATTTGAATGCTGTCTGTCCTGTTCTTAATTAGCTTCTAGATAAGATATGAATTTACCTCGGTTTTAAGGTTTTTATTGAAAAAAATTACACAAAAACATATGATTAAAGTCAAGATTGTTATATGTGTATTGTTATTTATCAAGACTGACGCCAACGTGGTACAGTGGTATAGTTAAAATAGAATGGTTGTGGGTTCACTCCTCATGAAAATAGAGACGTCCTTATGATAGAAAATGTATTGAAAAAAAAAATGTTATTGGAACAATATTGTAGCAAGAGTCGAACCTGCGCTTCATGGATAACGTCCAAACGCTAGCCAATTAAGCTGTATTATATATGTAATATAAACACATACACTACACGAGTGTACTTATTTTAAAACTGAAAAGTCAAAAAAATCTTGTTTGCTTCGCTCTCGGCGAACTGGCGGAACTTAACGCAGCGTATTGTATATATATATATATATATATATATATATATATATATATATATATATATATAATTTCCTATTTAACATAATAAAGGTATATGATATAAGGAATTCAACGCCTGGACTATGACGGACGCGATCTATCTAAGGTCAGTAGGAAACGGAAAAGGAAAACAACCAAAGGAGGAAGCTTACGTCTACTGTGAAGACAACTATATCAGCTGCTACAAATGTACTTGTAAAAAATGTGTGAGGCCATACTGGCACAGTGGGTAGAGTCTGAATAAACATGATTGTGGGTTCTGGTCCCACTCGAGGTTATAATATTTAAATAATTTTATTTTACTCGTTCTAGTAAGAGAAATACGCCTAACTTTGATATATGGAGGTAATTGTGAATCTGTGAAGCAAAATTTGAAAAGGCTTGAGGCAGCCTGTTTTATATGGGTTTTATAGGAGCATGGATTCGAGTACGTTCCAATTTTTATATTATTTACTTTTATATGAAACTATTTTAAACGTATCAATCGCGTATATTTTCGTATTAAAACTCGACTTATTTTACAATTTGACTATACTGTAGTACACGGTCACTGGTAGACTATCTGAATTACCTATACGTGACCACGGACTACTGTAAAGTATTCGAAACGTCAGATTTTCAAAAAACTATATTCGAATACAAAAATAAACGCAATTAATCCATTTAAAATAGTTTCATATAAAATATGTAAAAAACATATACACAAAGATCTTATTACTTATTTTTGTTTTGTTACTAAAATATTATTCTTTTAATGAGTGGATAATATTATAAATTAAAAAAAATTATATAAAAAAAAGTAAAGTTTATATAAATAACCAAAATTATTATATAGCTAGCATCATTTTATATTCCGGTCGTAGCGCAGTGTGGCAGCGCCTGACTGTATACGCGATCGGTTGTGGGTTCAATCCCCACTCGGGGGAGTGATTATATTTAAATTATTTTCACTTCCTCGCTCTGGTAAAGACAAAGAGCGGCGTTGAGCTCCACCACTCAACACGCAATGTCTCAAATTCGGTGGAAAGCGAAGTACGGAGTGTGTTGACACTAGATACTTTCTGTCTACCCTGCTATACGGGATGAAAGGGTGAAGCTCAAAATATATATATATTATCTAATTCCTGTTTAACATGATTAATTAGTATTAATAAAATATGCCACCTAACACAAGTACTTAGATTGTCTGTCACGTGACGTCACAAAAACATAACATATCCGTCACATGACGTCACACACAGCTTACAGTACGTTAATTAATATCTCTTTAAAAATAATCAATTAATTTAATATAACAACCAACAAACCAATGTGTGAGAAATACTAACAAGTGTTCATTTTATCTGTCACGTGACGTCACACATTTCTATGTAAGTGTAATTTTTTTTTTTTTTCAAATATTTCTTACACTAGAAGCAATAAGAAGAACAAGGCTGTGGCATTGAGGCGGTCAGGAAAAGATGGCGTTCCGCGTTATTATCAGGTACGTGTGTGTATTCACAGTGTATTATGAGCTCACGTGAAAATATATTTTTGAAATTATTTTTTTTTCGATTTTCCCTCAGGGGAGTAATTATATTTAAATTCAATTTCACTTCCTTGCTCTGGTAAGACATAGTGCGGCGTTTAGTTCCGCCACTCAATACGCAATGCCTCCAATTCGGGGGAAAGTGAAGTACGGAGTATCTTAACATTAGGTACTTTCTGTCTACTCTATGCGGGATAAAAGCTTAAAGCTAAAAAAAATAAAAATAATTTTATATGTCTAAAACAAATGGCTAACTTGGAATTGAACCTGGTACTGAACGGTACTGACGTTATTAGCTAGAGATACGATTATAGAGGCTTTTATTATATTATGTTAAGTTAAGGTTAAGGTAAGTTATATAAGCCAGGCTAGGACGTAGTGATAGATTTTTATTTCGCAGTATTTAGCCATTAAGTCAGTTATACACTTATCGTATTTGTATTGTATATAGACAATATAAGTTTAACTTGAGGCCGGTCGTGGCGCAGTGGGACAGCGTCTGACTGTAAATCTATCGGTTGTGGATTCGATTCTCACTCGGGGGAATGATTATATTTAAATTATTATCACTTCCCCGCTCTGGTAAAAGGACAAAGTGCGTCGTGAGTTCCACCACACATGAGGCAACGTCTCGAATTCGGTGGAAAGCGAAGTACGGAGTGTCTTGACACTAGGTACATTCTGTCTACCCTGCTATGCGGGATGAAAGCGTGAAGCTAAGAAAAAAAAAAGTTTGACTTGCCTGAGAATCGAACCTGGCTTCAATGTTATTAGAAAAAAACTTTTTAAAATTCGGTCTCAAATTCGGTGGAAAGCGAAGTACGGAGTGTGTTGACACTAGATACTTTCTGTCTACCCTGCTATACGGGATGAAAGGGTGAAGCTCAAAATATATATATATTATCTAATTCCTGTTTAACATGATTAATTAGTATTAATAAAATATGCCACCTAACACAAGTACTTAGATTGTCTGTCACGTGACGTCACAAAAACATAACATATCCGTCACATGACGTCACACACAGCTTACAGTACGTTAATTAATATCTCTTTAAAAATAATCAATTAATTTAATATAACAACCAACAAACCAATGTGTGAGAAATACTAACAAGTGTTCATTTTATCTGTCACGTGACGTCACACATTTCTATGTAAGTGTAATTTTTTTTTTTTTTCAAATATTTCTTACACTAGAAGCAATAAGAAGAACAAGGCTGTGGCATTGAGGCGGTCAGGAAAAGATGGCGTTCCGCGTTATTATCAGGTACGTGTGTGTATTCACAGTGTATTATGAGCTCACGTGAAAATATATTTTTGAAATTATTTTTTTTTCGATTTTCCCTCAGGGGAGTAATTATATTTAAATTCAATTTCACTTCCTTGCTCTGGTAAGACATAGTGCGGCGTTTAGTTCCGCCACTCAATACGCAATGCCTCCAATTCGGGGGAAAGTGAAGTACGGAGTATCTTAACATTAGGTACTTTCTGTCTACTCTATGCGGGATAAAAGCTTAAAGCTAAAAAAAATAAAAATAATTTTATATGTCTAAAACAAATGGCTAACTTGGAATTGAACCTGGTACTGAACGGTACTGACGTTATTAGCTAGAGATACGATTATAGAGGCTTTTATTATATTATGTTAAGTTAAGGTTAAGGTAAGTTATATAAGCCAGGCTAGGACGTAGTGATAGATTTTTATTTCGCAGTATTTAGCCATTAAGTCAGTTATACACTTATCGTATTTGTATTGTATATAGACAATATAAGTTTAACTTGAGGCCGGTCGTGGCGCAGTGGGACAGCGTCTGACTGTAAATCTATCGGTTGTGGATTCGATTCTCACTCGGGGGAATGATTATATTTAAATTATTATCACTTCCCCGCTCTGGTAAAAGGACAAAGTGCGTCGTGAGTTCCACCACACATGAGGCAACGTCTCGAATTCGGTGGAAAGCGAAGTACGGAGTGTCTTGACACTAGGTACATTCTGTCTACCCTGCTATGCGGGATGAAAGCGTGAAGCTAAGAAAAAAAAAAGTTTGACTTGCCTGAGAATCGAACCTGGCTTCAATGTTATTAGAAAAAAACTTTTTAAAATTGATGTATCCTATTAATGTAACATTTTTAACATTTTCCGGAAATGAACGGAGGGAATAATATGAAACTTGACAAAATTCAATTTAACATGAGAAAGAAAACAGATCATTTTTTTTAAATTATTAGAATTATATTAATTGAATAAAATATATATCATCAATATTTCCGTTTTCAGTTGAAATACACTTTCCTGCAAACATGGTTCACTTGTGTTAAAGTGACATACAGTCACTTATCATAAGTGACACGTATTTATACAAGAAAGGGCTTAATGGAGTGTCTAATTACAGAAATATATGGAATTCATACCAAAAAAAAAATAATAATGTGTATACATACATTCTATTCTTTTAACTAATATTAAAGATTAACATAGTGGTAAGGAATAATGTTGTTTTTTTTTTATATTTTTTTTCAAAACCATGTAGTATGTATTACGTAAGGAAAATTAAATGGCGTATAACGGCTTATCTCACTTCCGCCTTTATACACGTACACGCTTATTTAAAAATAGTATTTAATTAAATATATTATTGAAAAAAAAACCACCTCGTCCTCAAACAGCAAGTGGCAAGGTCTCATTACTTTACATTAGCTAATTAAAATTTTTATTAGTATCAATTTTTTATATATTTTTAGTTAAAATTTTTAATTTTTAAACACCATCGTGGTAAAATCGGTAATATTGCCTAGAAATATAACTTAGAGATATTTCGAGCTATGTTAAACATATATCGGCGTTGAGTTACGTAACTAATTAAAGGAAAAAACGTAATTTAACGTAACGTAACGTATGTTTTCAAAAATACGTCAGGTTTCCAAAAACGTATTTTCGAATACCAAAATATACGCGAATAATCCGTTTAAAATTGTTTAACTTAAAAAGGAGCTAAGTTACGCTAGCAAGAAATATTATAAGCTGTCCTGATAATGACATTAGAATTATTAGAATTATAATTTTAATTTTTAATTAATTTATAAAAAGTTCACATTTGTTCCTACACGAGGTACACAGAGAGTACCTAGTGTTAAGGCACTCCGTACTCCATCCTCTTGTATATATTTTGAAATATCACAAGACATTGAAATATAAAAAAATAATAAAATAAAAACCCAAGTAATTTACAAATCTCTAAGTTAATCTAATTTTTTTCCAATAGCAAATCGTCATTACGTCTCCATATATCACGCACCCTTTGGGCGCAGTCGAAATTAAATAAGGCGATAAGGAGTAATCCGCGGTCATCAATTGCCGCGCCGTACTGGCATACAATGCTGACAGTGCCCGACGTCACATCGTAATACATTTACATGAATTTAATATATTTGGATACGGTATAATGATATTTATTTAGTTAATAAGATCTTTGATTTTCGCGATTTTTATACATTTCAAATGAAACTATTTTAACCGGATTAATCACGTATATTTTGGTATTCGAAAATATACGCGATTAATCCGGTTAAAATAGTTTCATTTAAAAGTTTATTTAGTTTTAAAGCTGAGAAACGAAAGCAATTGCAATATATTTATTTCCCCGAGCGAGAATCAAACCTAGAACTATATTTTACGTTATCCCACTGTGCCATTACGGTCTTGTCTTGTTTATTTTGATGCTATTTTATTATGATTTTTAGATGTAAGGTCATAGATGTAATTATACTTTGTGAAATGATTTAGTGGCATAAATTGTACAAAACAATTTAAATATAACAACTCCCCCGAGTGGGAATCGAATCCACGACCAGGTCGGTCGTGGATTATCTACAATTAGTATTAGTACATACAAACACACACACAAATATCTATATATATATATATATATATATATATATATGTGTGTGTGTGTGTGTGTGTTTGTATGTATGTATGTAAAGACAGGATGAGTCAATTTATTTACAGCTTTAATCCTAGTGACGATCTTTGATTTCTTTTGATTTAATTTAGAATGAATATAATTTCAATGTTATCTTTATTTTACAGGTGAGACTGATTTAAGTCTTGATTTTTTTTATCCCAAACAAAATGTCATTTTTAGTCGTCGAATGGAGATTATTCATTTATTTAAAAATCTCCGTACTTCGCTTTCCATCGAATTCGAGACATTGCGTGTTAAGTGGTGGAACTCAACGCCGCACTTTGTCTTTACCAGAGCGAGGAAGTGAAAACAATTTAAATATCATCACTCCCCCGAGTGTGGATCGAACCCACAACCGATCACATTTACAGTCAGACGCTGTCACACTGCGCCACGACCGGAGTACGGAGTGTTTAGACACTAAATACTATACGGGATAAAAGCGTGAAGCTAACAAAAAAAAACGAATTTCTAATGATAAGTATACATAAATGCACAGCCAGATATAAATCTAAAGTCTTTATTAGAACGTTAATTGTTATCTCAAACTTTTTATTATAATATTCATAGTAAATAAATTATCATATTACGCTTTTTACAGCGCCCACGTGAATATTTAATACGCGTTAAAGTTAACATATTCATATTATAAACGATCTGTTACGTTGAGAGCAATTTAATTATAATTAATTATAATTTGTGTTTGTGTTATAATTAAAAAGAGAGATCTAGTTTTGTAGATCGTTTTGGGATGCGTTTTTTTTTTAATTAATTGTTTTTTTTTTATTTGTAACTTTTTTTTTAAATTAGGTATCTTTATGCTTAAGAGAATGTTTTGTGTCTAATAGGAATGTCTTTCAGGTGCACTTGATCGTTCTTAGCTGTGATAAGTGCGGCGTTTAGTTCCGCCTTTCACCATGTAATGTTGCAAATTAAAGCGGTAAGCGGGACGGAGTGTTATAACACTAGGCTTTCTCCGAGTGTCTTGCTTTGCGGGATAAAGTTAGTATAGTAAGTGTTAATCGAAGTAAACGTTAAATTTCCTTTAGCCATGCGTAAGTAACTGACAGACTGACTGACTGGCTGACTGACATTTTATATTTTCCTTTGAAATTATAATAAAATTAAAATATTTTTATATATTTCACGTCATAGAAAATTTTATGTAATTTCGTACATCGGAACAACTAGATACCCTCCACTGTTAACAATGCACGGATCTCCTGCTGTCATAACAGTGATCGATCAGCGATTATCCGCAGATATATTGCTTTAAATTTTGAATTTCACTTACTTTACTTACCCTTTGGTGTATATATTATATTAAATATATCTATATACTATAATAAACGCCGTCATGGCGTAGTGGGTCAGTATCAGACTGTAAATGCAAGGGTTGTGGGTGAGATCTCAATCTCGATGACTGATTGTATTTCAATTGGTATAGTTTTGGGAATTTGGTAAGATAAAATGCGGCGTTAGGTTCCGGCTCAACACGCTGTTCTTCTAAATCAAGCGGAAAAGGAGAATAGAGTTGGAGTTGAAGGAGAACACCATTTACGTTTTACGCTTAAAAAAAGCCTTAATAATAAATGATTTTTAAAGAGTTATATTAAATTTAATCTTTACATTTATTTGTTTTATATTTATGTAGTATACAAGATAAGTTTTCAAAAAAAATATTTTATTTTATTTATAGTACTAAGAAAATAAATCATTATTTGGCTAAATAAAGAAGAAAACACAAATAATACAAGGGGATTCTAACCTGTAACCACGATAACTATTTTAATTATTTGGTTTTCGAAAATACATACTTGAAAATCCAAACAGTCTAATCACGGACTAATGTAGAATGTTAGAAACGTAGGATTTTAAATATAAAAGGATTTAAAATAGTTATATTAAAAAAAATGTATATAAATTCAAAGCTTCTCTATCCACCGCATTAATAGATAGCCCAAAAATAATCGTTTTTCATAACAAATTAAAATATCTTCTTCAATATTACCTTACAGTATTTGAATCTTACGAAACCGTCCCAAAGCACACCTGCGCTATTAGACACAAGTCGAGTTATCGGATATCAGTCGCATTAATACCCCGATGATGGCTCAAGGCCGCTAGAAAGGCGCACCAACTGCGTAGCCCAAATATTTAGACGTATTGTTTGTTGCGCTCAATTTATATCGAGATATATCTCTTACTGGAGGCCGCTGTTGCGAAGTGGGACAGCGTCTGACTGTAGACGGTATTGGTTATGGGTTCGTGCGAATTGTGAATGTATAATTAATTATTTAAGTGTTGAATTTACGCAGAGGCCGGTCGTGGCGCAGTGGGGCAGCGTCTGACTGTAAACGCGATCGGTTGTGGGTTCGATCCACACTCGGCTGAGTGATTATATTTAAATTATTTTCACTTCCTCGCTCTGGTAAAGACAAAATGCATCGTTGAGTTCCACAATTCAACATGCAATGTCTCGAATTCGGTGGAAAGCGAAGTACGGAGTGTCTTGATACTACGTACTTTCTATCTACCCTGCTATGCGGGATAAAAGCGTGAAGCTAAAAATTAGATTACGCAATGAAGTGATGTTTTGCGTGAAAGTTCAGATTACTAATGTAATAATTATTAAGTAAAATAGAGGCTAGAGGATTGTTTGTGGGTTCTATTCCTATTCGGGACAAAAAGTACAAAAAGACACGCACGCACGTCTTGATTTCAAGCGGGAAGCACTCGACGGAGTGTCTTATCTCTGACTGTCCTGCTATGCGGGATAAAGCATGAAGCTTTTATAAAGATAAATTGGCACCTTACTATACCATTGCTTAGAAAATACTGTAAATTATTGTAATTAACGAATAAAAAAAATTGCAGTAATTTTTGAAATGTACTTCTTTGTTGTTGTTCCGAAAATGTCATAAATACTTCTTAAATACTAAAACGCTTTTTTATTTACAAAGATGAAAATAAAAACGTATAAGAGAATTGTGTTGGGAATAAATATTGGATTCGCGGCCGTACTTCATTTCCAACCGCAAAAAACCAATTATATTAATTATATTTAAAATTTATCTTCATTTCCTCGCTCTGGTAAGACAAAGCGCGGCGTTGAGTTCCACTACTCAACACGCAATGTTTTGAATTCGATAGAAAACGGAATGCGGAGTGTGTTGACATTAGCTAAGACATTAGGTTAAAATTAGGTAAAAAAAATGTTAAAAAAACAACTTTGCCCAACACATATATATATATATATATATATATATATATATATATATATATATAGAAAACAATTATTTTATTTCTGTTTATACTGCTTTAGTAACAAAAATATGAATACATTTACCAAGGAACCCGGAAAGCCTTATAGGGCTCGCGGAAAGTGGCGTCATGCAAGTCTAGATAAGGATCTTACAAACATCTTACAGATTGTAAGTTACTACCTGATACTGTACTAACTATCTATCTAATAATATATATATATATATATATATATATATGTTTTAGCTAACCGTATGTCCGTTTGTTTACTTTGTATGCGAATAGCATTATATCTTTACGAATGTCGCTTCTAGTGAAATAAGCAGAGAATTTCTAGTGCTAAGATATTTCGTTCTCCACTTTCCATGTAACATTGGATGGAATAATGATTTTTAGTATCGCAGATCTTAACGCCGCACGTTGTTCTAATATAATGTGAAACTGAACAAAAAATAAATACAATTTTTGGCCCTAGTCGAGGAGAAAACTCAAACCCACCGCGTTTAAACTCAGATACTGTTTGCTGAGGGATTATAGGTTTATTTTAAAAAAAAAAATTAAATTAAATATTGCCGCAAGTCTTTGCAAATTCATTTTAAGAATCTCTGGCCAGTATTTAAGAGTGTCAATAATAATAATTAAAATATTTAATAATATTATTTAAAAAAAAAAAACAATTATATTAAAAAAAAACAAATACCTTTCTAGAAACTAGAATGACACAAAGTGAAATCTGAAATAAAATATTTTTATACACATCCATATATCTTTAAACCTGTTACCTATTACCTATTACCTGTTACATCAGATATACGGTCCGGTGGTATCGCCGAACTTTTCACCTTACATAAGACAGGCGACACTCGCCTCTTGTGATTTACTTTCTATTAGTGTTGGACATATCTATGATAACAAATATATATATATATATATATATATATATATATATATATATATATATATATATATATATATATTGTAAAAATATATTAAAATATTTTAAAGAGAGAATTTAAGCTTTCCTTCCTTAAGTAATATTAATATAAATTAGCTTCATTTTTTTAGACGCTAGTGTTAGGACACTCCGTACTTCCCTTTCTACTGAATCTGTCACTACGTGTTGAGCGACAGAACTCAACGCCGCGCTTTATTTCACCGTAATTTGAATATAATCATACCCTCGAGTCAGAGATAAACCCATAATCCATGGCGTTTACAGTCAGTTGCTGTCCCACTGTGCCACGACAGGCCTCAATATTTAATATAATTTAATAATATGTTATGTTTAATTTAAATGTTTTCAATTCACACAGACAGTGAAGAAAAGAGTGTCTTGACACTAGGAATTTCTTTTAAACTCTCTAAAAATATCAAATTGTCTACAATATGAATTAGTCGATTTCGTTTACTTACTTGTATAATATAGAATTACCCCAATTCATTCAAACAGATTCTTTGTAATAAGATCTTTGATTTTCGCGATTTTTATACATTTTAATTTGAAACTATTTTAACCGGATTAATCACGTATATTTTGGTATTCGAAAATACATTTTTGGACACCTAACGTTTCGAACACTTTACAGTAGTCCGTGGTCACTGGTTGAGAGTCTACTTGTGACCACGGACTACTGTAATGTATTTTCGAATACCAAAATACACGCGATTAATCCGTTTAAAATAGTTTCATTCAAACAGATTCTATGTAATCTAGGTTTATCTAGGGCGTCTAAGAAACAAGAAGTTGCAAATATCGTGATACATTGACAGATAATAAATAAGTGTATTATTTGGGTGTTGAGCTCGTAATAGCGAATCTGATATAGTAAGGTCGTTTCACTTCGACTGGTAAATACACTGAGAAAGTGTTTATTAAGTTTGTTTTTTTTTATATACGTTTTTTTACAGACTGGATCTGTATCTTTTTTCCCTTTTGTTACATATATCTCTTTTACATATAGTTATAATCAGCTACTTAGAACTAAAGTTCTATAATTAAATTTAAGTGTGTTTTAGACAAAATTAAATTGTCTTAATTCTACGAGGTATATATATATATATATATACATATACATATATATCATTTATTTTACGTATTGGACATATAAATTGATTTTGTATTGCACTTTTGACTATTTCTATATATTTATATTTCTAATTACAATAATTGATTTTCATTAAGTTACTAATTTCTTTTTTTTTTCATATATACATATATATATATATATATATATATATATATATATATATATATATATATATATATTTATATATATATACACTTACCAGAGCGAGGAAGTGAAAAATTTTGACTAACCATTCCCACGAGTGAGAATCAAACCCCCAACCGATCGCGTTTACAATCAGTCGCTGTCCCACTGCGCCACGAGCAGCCTCTATGTATAAATATATGGCAATATAAATAAAAAACAAAATATGAATATCAGATAATGATTTCAGCTGAGTCCTCAGATGTGACAGTAGTAGGTGTCTAAGACGGTATTTATAACGTAGTTTGTCGATCGCCTTGACTGCGCCCGCGCACCAGTAGAGGAATGCGGCCTGATTGCGTAATCTATGCGGTAGGGTTAGAGGGATGAAATATATTTATATGTATATATATCATATTTTTAAAATCAACCCGTTCTATACCTATAAGAAATTTTAATGTTGAATTCACAAAAAAAGTCAGTATTGTCAGTACAAGAAGACAGGTGTCAAAGGCTCAGACGGTAAGTCTGCTGAGAACACCTTTAATAGTCTTTTGGGTCTTACCAGAATTATGGAATAATTATGTTTAATTTATTAATATATTTTTAAGTGGGAGTTGAATCCATGACCGTAACATTTAAACAAAGACATTAAGCACTTTACCGTAACAATATATTATATTGTTTTTTTCTTTTTTTTCTTTGGGATAAGTCGTGGATCATTGATCGGCAACGTTCGAATGTCAATTTGATTCCTACTCGGGGGAATAATTAAAATTAGAATTATTTTCACTTCCCCCCACTGTTAAGACAAAGCGCAGCGTTGAATTCCACCACCCAACACGCAATGTCTCGAATTCGGTGGAAAACGAAGTACGGAGTGTCTTTATACTAGGTAATTTCTGTGTAAATAAAAAAAGCTAAATAGATAAAAGCATGTAGCTAAATATATATATATATATATATATATATATATATATATATATATATATATATATATATATATATATATATATATATATATATATATATATATAATATAAAATAGGTAGAATAGGTAAGTTGATTTCTAATATATAATTGACTTCAGTCGTATCTCGTTGAAGTCTAAACTACGTGGAACGCGACCAGCTCGTTGCGTAACAATGTATTTATTATATACGACAAATACTCGACGTGGATTAAATTCCTAGCAAGTGCTCAGAAATCAATTAAATTGATTAAAATTGTTGCGTATTTAATATTACTTTATATAATTGTTATGTATGAATATATACATATACATATATATATATATATATATATATATATATATATATAGCTTTAGGTCCTGAACCTCAATACCGAATATCTATCAAAGTAGAGCATGGAGTGTCTTAAAATTGGATTCTCTTCTACTATATTTGCATGTGGGAGATGTGCTATATATAATATATCTCTACTTCCTGCTCATTTAAATATTATTGTGATTAAAATCACCGGACTACAAATTCTAAAAGTCTACAAACCCTTAAACAAACATCGACATAAATACTTTTAGAAAATGGAAAGCTTTTAAAACGGTTCCTCTGTTCCTCTTTGGAATTTTGCACACTTTTTATTGCAATATGTCTAGTGTATTTGCCTTTATAATATAATGCTCAATTGCATGGCTTTTTTTCTATTGAGCTTAACAAATAACAGCAATAGATTTTGCCTGTAAATTCCAAGGTATCTATAAAAATATATCAATAAAAATATAGATATCTATATCTATTCTTATATAGATATCTATCTATGTTTTTTTATATTTTTATAGATATCTATAAAAATATAAAGAACGGAACCAAGTGATCTAACAGGTATGCACAAAGAAATAGAGACGAAAAGATAACACTACAATAGACGTAATGTTAATCTTGATCGGTTAGCAATATCTAAATACCAAACATTCACGTACATACGTACATACATACTTATATATGTACAATCATGCTCTAAGTAAAGCAAATGTATCGTAATTTACAGCTCATTCTTATTTAATCTGAATTGTGAGTTTAACAGTAACTTGCGACATGCAACTTGTGATATGTTACTGTTAAAGTGTTTGATTACTAAATTTTAATATTAAATACATAGAAAAACAGCCATTTATACATTTTGACACAAACAGAGTTAGAAATACAAATAATAACAAAAGTTGCTTATGGGAGTTATTAGGTATACATTTAACCCTGCTCTAGTAAGACTAGTTGCGGCGTTGAGTTCCACGTAACATAAAAGGTCAATTATGGGAATAGTACAAAACATATCTTAACAGCAGGTTCCTTCTGCCAATAATAATATATATCTACAATAATTATATAATAATACCTTGCGACTGTCTTGTCGCAACTCTAAGACGACTCAACACATGGCTGTTAGTAATGTATTTACTTGTATGCGTAATCGGGAACGTACGGCGAGATTTACGTCTTATATCACTTTATTAGAACATTTATACCGTTTGATGTATTGTGATTTATAATCGAACCCCAGACTTACTCGGAAGACGATCTACTACAGGATTCATTAACTTCTATTGTTCTCTATTTACTATAAAATAAAAAAAAATATTGTTCTATTTCTCTCTTTTTTTTAAATGTAGAGATGTTTTTCGTTGCGTTTCTTTTATTAGTGATTCAAGTATAACTTGGTTGTTAAAGTTGTTTAAATCTATCTTCTACGGGTTAAAGGTTTAATTTTTGTAAAGTATTATAAAAAGTTTTAGTTAGCTTCACGCTTTATCCCGCATAACGATCCTGCTATGCGGGATAAAAGCGTGAAGCTAAAAATTTTTTCTTTACTACCCATTTAAGAAGTATCAAGACACTACGTATTCCGCTTTCCGCCGAATTCGAGACATTTAATGTTGATAAAAGATTAAAATATATAGCAATAATTGTAGGAATAATATATCATAAGTATTGCTACTGAATATACAGCATTTTTTTTCAAGGCAGAGAGAAGAGACTCTGTTCTTCGTTGAATTATTTAATTGTTATATGAATTCTTTTCTCTGAAATAATATTTGAAATTATTAATTTTATCTCACCTAGTATATGTTATACTTATCAAAATTCCATTCACTGAACCCACTACCACCAAGCTGCACCGCGAGCACTTCAATTGTACAAACATCTCTAAACAAAGGTGTAAAATTGTTAAATAAAGATTTCAAACAATTACATGCTAACAATTCCCCACACGAGCGTCGAATTTATATAATTGGCGTCAATATGATAATCATTGCTTGAGCGTGCGATCTCAAGGCACCAGATAAAATCACATAATTTGATCATACATTACCAATTTAGTTCCTACAATAATAATAACGTAGTAACATAAGACGCAATGTAAATTTAACATGGATGATGGAACAAGTGTTTGTATTGTCTCGATGGTTTTGTTAAGTCGATTATAATTGCGTTATTCGATTAACATAAATTGTAGTTAAAGTACTTACTTGCATTGTATGAATTGATTGTTTTTCTTATCTATGGACTATTATCTTATTAGGTTGATAACAATAAGGTGGTTGCGGATTATATAGCTAACTACGATGATATTGGGTTCAAATTTTATTCAATAAATGCCTATTTTTCTGCTGTAATCTGAATAAATAAGTTCAAATTGAGACCGGGCGTGGCGCAATGGAATACTCTGACTGTAAAAGCAACTGGTTTTGGATTCGATTCCCATTGGGGGGAATGATTATATTTAAACTATTTTCATTTAACTCGCTCTGGTAACTCAAAACGCATCGTTGTGTTCCACCATTCAATACACAATGAATACAGAGAAAAGCGGTGTACGGAGTGTCTAGACACAAGGTACTTTCTGTCAACAGTAAACTATAATCGTTTATATTCCTTTTTATATTTATAAAAACATATATAGACTGAGTACAAAAAAACTTTACATATAAATAGTCAAAATATTTACTCTAATCGTTCATTAAGTAATTTTAATTGAGCAAATTATCATTTATACTGCACCTCCAAACAGAACGGTACATTTGTGAGTGATTCTAAGAATGCCACTTCGGTATTACGTTTTCGTTATTTACTATAGAATTTGTAGATATGATTTATTTATTTTGTATTATGGAGTCTAAGGTATGTTGGGGATTTCGTGATTTAATCGCACAATGTGGTTGTAAACCATTGGTTGTGGGTTAGGTTTCTACTTTTACGCATAGCAGGGTAGACGGAAAGTATATAGTGTCAAGACACTTCATACTTCGCTTTCCAAATTCGTGGCATTGCATGTTGAGTGGTGGAGCTCCACGTCGCACTTTGTCTTACCAGAGCGAGGAAGTGATAATAATTTAAATATAATCACTCCCGAGTGGGGATCTGTCTCACTGCGCCACGACCAGCTTCGTACTTTCGGAATCCTACTTGTTGTAATTGTGTTCAAAACTCAAACAAAAGTTTTTCCTCATTTTTAAAAATACTAATTTATCTCTCATACCTCTTTACACTCCTTTACGCATGACGGAGAGAATCTAGTGCCAAAACACTACTGTCACTGTCTGGTCTCTATCCTCCACCTGAAATCAAGGCATTGCGTGTTAAGTGGCGAGCTTGACAATTTTAAGCGGATTAATCGCGTATATTTTGGTATTCGTAAATACATTGGAAACGTGACGTGTCGAACACTTTACAGTAGTCCGTTAATCACGTGGTTAGTTTACCTACACGATAAGCGCGATTAATCCATTTAAAATACTTTCATTTAAAATATGTAAAATCGAATTCATTGTAATCGCAGTACAAATTAATCAACTTGGAGCAACGCCTGGGACTCACCATACGACTGTAAACCTAAAAGGCTCTTTTAAATACTTTTTACTAATCATGGGGGAATCCTAATCTCCTCGTTGATGATCAAGCCCATATTATATAGTATTAAATAACGATATATTAATTTTATGTACACCAAAGTCAGTCCTCTGGGCCACGTAAATCTCTAATGATAAATAGAAAACGGAGTGTTTCGTCACTAGATTCTCTTTAAATACAACAGATAACATATATATACGCTTACAAGAAAATAAAATAACACATTTATTTTTAAGTGAACAGTTTCGAAAAGGAGGTTATGACCAGTCAAGTTTCACAAAGACGGAACGCAAGGTGTCTCGACCCCAATGCTCGAGTGCGTCGTATACGTGTTAGGTATGTGTTTCTTTACTATAGCAAGCAGAAAAATGAACAATTTTAACTATATGGGCTGTTGCTATTTCAAAGCGTTTTTTAGAAATACGTAATAATGTAGAGCTGATTTCCACATGTATAAAAAAAATTACATAAACATATTTTCAAAAAATATTAAAATATAATAAAATATATTAAAAAAAATTAGATATTAAAAAAATCCAACGGGACAGCGTTTGACTGTAAACACGATCGGTCGTGGGTTCGATACCCACTCGGGGAAGTGATTATATTTCAATTATTTTCACTTCCTCTCGAATTCGGTGGAAAGCGAAGTACGGAGTGTCTTAACACTAAGTAACCCTGCTATGCGGGATAAAAGCGTGAAGCAAAAAAAAATATCAACCCAATGATAACAGACCGGTCACCTTTCATTTCTTGATTATGTGCTTACAGATAAAAAAATATAGATTAGAAATGTCAATGAGAGTGCTACACGTTGGTGTAATTTTTTTTAAACTGTCAGTATACAATGACATGTTCTTGGACACGTTTAGAAAGTCATCCGTCTGTTTGCGCGTGACGCCTTTAGTGTTGACAACAATTATTACAATTAATACTAATCGGCCATTAGCGGCCACTCTGGGACGAGTTATAATTACAATCGATTATACTGTATGAATGTGATGTGGAACAAATAATATTTTAATTATTGTTAAGAATTTTTTTGCGGGTTAAGAGCGTGAAGCTATCACGCTCTTATCCCGCATAACAGGGTAGACAGAAAGTACTTAGCGTTAAGACACTTTGTAGTAAACTTTTCATCGAATTACAGACATTGCATGTTGAGTGGTGGAATTTAACGCCGCAAAACGTTTTTTATATATAGTTTTTAATTTATCACAGGATTGTATAAATATGAAAAAAAAAACATTGATTTGTTGTTACTGAATACGAATAGTCTTCCAAATCATCTTGAATATCGATATTCTAATCAAAATCGATTTCCATTACAATAAGTTTATATACAGACAAACAATAAAATATCCTCTCAAAGAGGCAACGTGGCATATATGTGGCAAGCCAAATAGATAGAGCCTTTGTACCACATTCGTCCTGACCATGACGTCACGTATTGTCACCAGGTCGTTCACACTTGAGTGATGTTTGCGACGTGCTGGACTAAGATCCTCGGTGTCGCTCCTCGGCGACTCCATGACGCCATACATTACGTTAATATATTGAAAACATTATAACTATATATATAAATATAAATATATATATATATATATATATATATATATATATATATATATATATATATATATATATATATATATATTTTTATGTAAGCCTTTCCATACAAATTCCTACTCACTTATGCAGATTAGCCGGAATATTTGTTAACTTATCTTTACTTTGTATTCAAAACGATCTTTGGTATTAAGTATTATTATATCAGCTTCGTGTACGTCAAATTTCTATTAAATATATTTCTTGGGCTTTTTTATTATAACTTTATTATGTTTTTATACAATATGTCTAAATATTTTATTTATTTTATTAATATGTTACTCAGTAAGCGGCTGGAAGTCAATGTATACGTGAAACTACTGGAAGTGGAGGTATGAAGTATGTAGAGTCTAGGGATTGTAAGGAAGCACTGAGACATGACGTTACAAAAATTTCTATAGGAATGGTAGAGAAAGATCGAAAATTTAATTTAGTTTCGTCTTCAGACATTTAAAATATTATTTACGCACATAGTATTAAAAATATTTAAATACAGAAAGGCTCACAATCGTGTTCTATTGTTTTCAAATTAAAAAAAAAATTAAAAAAAAATAAAAAAATTCTGTTCATCAATCAGTGAGGTCTGTCGTGGCGCAGTGGACGTCAGTGGCAATCAGTTGTGAGTTCAATCTCCACTCGGGAGAGTGATCATATTGAAATTATTATCACTTACTCAATTGGTAAAGGCAAAGTGCGGCGTTGAGTTTCTCCACTCAACTGAAAAAAGAAATATTAATAAAAATCATAACTTTACTGCTGCTCAGTGTGCACCAACCCTAACCTAACAATTACATGTCGAACAAGTAAACAATTGTCGACACATAAAAAACGAGTCGATCAATCGAAACGGAGAATAGCTCTGTACGAACGCCATATTAGGAGGTTGTAATAACGAAAGTGGGTACTGGCTTCACGCAACGAAACTAGGCAAAAACCGGCTGCCATCACTCCGTGACGGGAAACTTTTTGCCATTTGCCAACGGTGAACGCGTAGGTCAAATAATAAATAATATAATATACGTTGGAACTGTCCTTTTTTGGTCTAGATCTAAATCTAGACAGGCTACTGTCGAGGACAGGCTGGAGCAAGATTTATGATTTTATCTACAAATATCTACTATGATTTTGCAGGGTATCTAGAAGTTAAAGGTAAGTGCTTTTTAAGATATATAAACTATTTTAAGAGGATTAATTGCGTATATTTTGATATTTGAAAATATATTTCTGGAACCCTGACGTTTCGCACACTTTACATTAGTCCGTAGTCACAGGTAGACATTGTTGTCTACCTACGTCTACCAAAATATACACGGTTAATCCGTTTGAAATAATTTTATTTTTTCATTTAAATACTTTCTCTTCAGAAGTATTGGTAAACTTATAGTCCATAGAGTACATAGAGATGGCGCGCATTATAATGGCGTCATCAGAGACATATCTATCTAGGAAATTAAGATATTTTTCTGAAAAATCCATTTTTTTTGCATGCTAGAATATTTTTTTTAGCTTTACCTAATGTCAATAAACTCCATACTTCGCTTCCCACCGTAATCGAGACATAGCGAATTGAGTGGTTTAATTCTTTTGTCTTTACCAGAGGTACCTTTTGTCTTTACCAAGGAAGTGAAAATAATTTACATATAATCCACCGAGTGGGGATTGAACCCACAACCCGTCGTGTTTACAGTCAGACGCTGTCAAACTGCACCATAAACTAGAATATCTTGAAATTTTTAAGATAAAGAAAAAGTTGTTAAAGGAAAAATGTATTACCAAAAACAAATCTGCAAATAAGGTTGTTATAATTTTATTTGTTTAAGCTGAATTAAACTAAATACTACGGAATTCGCAAACCTTAGCGTAACTTGAATAATGATAATATGAACAGTTAAATTTAATCGCTCCCAACAGTTTTTAGAGTTGCTTTGTTATCAACACTAAGAAATTCCATATACTTCACTATAGAGCTCCTGTGTCCAAGTTTCATACACCGTTGTATTACAAATTGTATTTCACGAAGTTATCTTCAAGGAAATATTTGTAAATATATATATATATATATATATATATATAACATTGTGATTTTATCGTATCGTACTGGAAATTAAATTTGATTATATACCTATATTTTCCACAAAATTAAGACTATATAGAAAGAATATTTAACAAAAAAACAAAACCGTTGAAAGTGAGTGTGAGAAGATATTATTAAGCCATTTGCTTGAAACTATATTAAACGGATTAATCGCGTCTGTTTTGGTACGTCCGATAAATCCGTTTAAAATAGTTTCATTTAAGATATACAAAAATCACGAAAATCAAAGCATATATATATATATATATATATATATATATATATATATATATATATATATATATATATTTATATATATATATATATATATATATATATATATATATATATATATATATATATATTTATATATATATATATATATATATATATATATACATATATATAGAGTTTTTTATAGTTTTAGTAATAATTTCATATAGTACAGATCATAATTTTTTGCCAGCAACTCCAAAAACTGGCGTCTCTCAACGGAGCGTGCATGAAATATACCGCTTTTGAGTAATTAGATGTTATCTTACGCTGATTAGAATTAAAACGGCTATAGGAGTGATGAAATTAAACCAAAATATTTTGAAATTTAAACTAAACGGTATAAATATAATGAGAATATTGCATTCGATGGCATTGGATGTGAGGGAGTATCAGATATACGTAAACTGTTAAAAAAAATTGAACTCTACGTATAGGTGTTTTTTTAAAATTCTATTAGCGTACTTTTTTTTATTAAAAACACAATTATACGTTACACAATACAGAAATACACACAATTCAATATGTGTAAATAGCATTAGGCTGCATTAGGCTCATGTTAATGTCCATATGTGTAAATTTAGCAATTTTATACATATTAAAAAAAAATTCTTAACAAATATTCTCTACAGTATCTAACCATAACACAACATTAAAAAAGACATACAAGTTCTAATTACCTACACACATGTAAAAAAATTTATCATAATAATAATTTTTATAAGGTAAATATATTATTCTTAATGATTTTTATCGTCTAAAAACAGACGCGCTCATCGTGAAGGAAACGAGCCAAATAATAAAACAATAACTTCACATTATGACTATTATTTACTGAGATTACAACCTGACGTGTATTTTCGTGTGATGGCAACTTTAATTAGTAAAGTGTATCTTGTAAAGCACTACGCACAGTATCAGATAAGATATAGAATGTAGAGCAATGTAGAGTTACATCGAGATACGTGACTCTATATAAGAGGATTGGAGTGATTATATATTCTGTTTTTGTATACTTGTTCGTTCTGTAAATTGTAATAAATGGAATATTTTCGATTATTTTACATCATTGATTTAAGATATTGTTTTGATTTCCATTTTCTTAAATTAAACATTTGTAAACAAATTTATTTAATATTTAATGCATATATAATATATGTATAGAAATTATGATTTTCTTTTAAATTTGTTAAAGTATATAGTTTTTTTAGAAGACTAATATATTAAGTGGTTAGCGACCTTTAAGATAGCGCAGTCAACCATCGCTGCAGAACTTGGGCTCTAAAGTGGCCATCGCCTTATAAATACAATAGAAGGGCAATTATTATTATGAAATATAATATACACTTTAATTATTGTACAAACTTCTACATATTATATAATATCGTTATATATCTTAGAATATTACGTTATAATATTATGTATTTTTGGCCGACACCATGCAGTAGTGGGAGAGCTTCAGATTGTAAAGTGTTGTTTTGGATTTAGTATTTATATAATACAAATAACGGTATTGAGTTCCGCAATTCAACATGAAATGTATTGATAAGTATTTTATATAATACCTTACTATTGGAGAATAACTGCGATACTACAAAATTATATATATACATACATACATATATATATATATATATATTAACATATATATATAAATATATATATATATATATATATATATATATATTTATATTAACATATATTGTTGTAGTTTTTTCAATTCCTATAGTTCTTAAGACTTACTGCTATTATATTTGTCTAAAATATATACCCAAGTTATTCTATATAAATATATCAAAGTATTTTGGATATGATTCTTGAAATACTTTCAGTTCGGTTTGTGTCTTACATTTAGAAGGGACAAAATGTTCAACTAATCCTTATATGACGATCCCACTTTTATACTAAATTTTATTATACTTAAATATTTGTAAAACATCATGTTTTAATCTTTGTATTAATTACAGTAAATCCTTATGGAGTTCTATAAAATCTATTAAAACTCTACATTGGACCACTCAAGCTATTATCTAAAGTACGCAATAAATAAAGTGAAATTAAACATTTATCGAAATATATCCACTTTTAACCCACAAGTCGAGAGGTCGAATCAATTATGTACGCGAAAGTCTTAGAGAGAGCGTCTCTATCATCGTTTCTAGAAAACCAATCGTTTATTCTTTTAATTTATCTATCAATGTTATGCAAGAGATCGAGATTCAGTGATATATGCCACTTTTATATTGTGTTTACATAATGTTGAATTTAGTTAATATTTAGTTAATTTTCAAAGAAATTCATTCTATTATATATGCATTTTATTATATTAATGACATATTTAGTTACACATATAGATGTCAATGAGGTGTTAACCACTGGTGCTTAATGATAAAATGTAAAGAAACATAGAAAAACAATATAAATTTCAAATATCTTTATAACTATTGTCATTGGTCAAGGTGTTTTAATCATACCACAGCCCAATCAGTAGCAGAAACAGCTTACCGAAGAACAAGTAGTTGAGTAACGTTAAAGACTTTTAAGGTATAAACGTCTAATGGAATCCAAATAGAAAAAAAAAACATTGAATACTTTTAATTAAGATCAACCCGTAATAAATTTTATAAAAAAGCTTCTAAATAACATAAATCACAGCACGCCTCGAAGTACTAATTAACTTGATGACTTTCTCTCGAGGCCAATCTATCAATAATTAAGTTTTTTTTTAAACCATTACATGATATTGATGGATCAGAGATTTCTTTCTGAGACCAACTTGGTGCGTGATGTCTTCATAAAGTGTCTACTTCCCTTATCAGACAGGACACTGATGATGACCTGACGTTTGAATTTTCCTGGTGACAGAGAACTGATGATGGAATTCTAGATGATCATTAGTTTTATGACAGTTGACTGTTACTGCTATATCATATTATTATTATTTTTAGCTTCACGCATTTATCCCGAATAGCCGGGTAGACATAAAGTACCTAGTGTCAACACATTCCGTACTTAACATTCCACCGAATTCGAGACATTGCGTGTTGAGTGGTGGAACTCAACGCCGCTCTTTGTCTTTACCAGAGCGAGGAAGTGAAAATAATTTAAATATAATCACTCCCCCGTAGATGGGATCGAACCCACAACCCATCGCGTTTACAGTCACACTGTGCAACGACCGGCCTCTTATTAAATACGATATTTCATATATTTATTAAAATTGTTATTATTATCCCTTTACAGCTCTACATTTACAGATATGAGTGACATGTCACTGCGTTAAACCTTGCAAAACACGGATGTGTAAAAATAAAAAAAATAAATAAAAAATACGTGTGAAGGCTTAAAATTAAACGTACAGACTGTTAACTTATAACGCACGTATCGCTTTAGTCATTTTATAAATGGCCTTTTGTACATCACTCCATTGTAACTTGACCTCCGTAACGCCTTACGCTGCTTATTATTATATCAGAGAGGGAGGTCTGGTTAGAGTGGTCGTTACGACGCACACAATAGAAGTAAGACATTGAAAGCAATGAATATACATTTGCTATTGCAATTTAGCCGTAACAGTTTTGTGATGTTAATGCGACAGAAATAGCTGCGCGTACGCACGATGAGGTGTCGAGTTTATTTTTAATATTATACATATACGATTATTTTAAGGCATTTAGCATACGTTTGGATTTGAAAAGATTTGAAATTGTAACAGTCATAGTGTTTATAAATAATTATAATTTATTTTCAATATTTGTACTATGTTGTTTTTTTTAGCTTCACGCTTTTTATCCCGCCCAGCAGGGTAGACAGAAAGTACCTAGTGTCAACACACTCCGTACTTCGCTTTCCACCGAATTCGAGACATTGCGTGTTGAGTGGTGGAACTCAACGTCACTCTTTGTCTTTACCAGTGCGAGGAAGTGAAAATAATTTAAATTTAATCACTCCCCCGAGTGGGGATCGAACCCACAACCGATCGCGTTTACAGTCAGACGCTGGCACACTGCGCCACCATTATATTTTGTACTAAATTTTCATTTATCTTATTTAAATGATAACTACGTACTTAGGTAAGTCATAGAAAAAAGGTGGTAACGAGGTGTTACTAGCGATAAGCTATCTCTACATACTCTACTATACAAGAAATAGCCTAGAACATATAAATTTAAGTCAATATTTCAAAGTGACTCAAGAAGCAACAAAGAAAAAAGCCTTATCTATATTTTTAGATAAAATTTGAACAGATTATTAAGTTTCAATAAAAATAATAGCCTTTAAAGCACCCCTAGCGAGTTTCTTAAGAGTTCTGCGCCTTTTGTTGTGTCCACAATGGTTTGTACAATTTTTCAACCAAATGTGGGGTCGTATTGTATTGGTGTGGCATTTTTTTTTAAATAATATAATTGAGTTTAAGTTAAAATAAACATAATGCTTGGTTGAATTAATATACACAAATTGTCTGTCGATGATTTTAACATTTTTCTTAGGGTTTTTTTTAGCTTCGCGCTTTTATCCTGCATAGTCTCGCATGTCAAGACACTCGTGCGTGTTGAGTGATGGAACTCAACGCCGCACTTTATCTTACCAGAGCTAGGAAGTGATAATAATTTTAGCATAATCACTCCCCTGAGTGGGAATCGCACCTACAACTGATCGCGTTTACAGTCAGACGATGTCATATTGCGCCACAATCGGCCTCTAAGTGTTCCCATTAAGAAATTAGTAATAATAAAGATTAGAACGTATGGTATAATGGGCTAGAGTGTTTGAATAGTGTCTAAGTATCGTGAGTTCGAATTGGGTCTAGCTAAGTTCACATTTTTGTATTATTTTATATATGTAGTTATCGCTAAAATGTATAAAGTCCCACTTTGCATCTTATTATTCTTATCGATTGATATACTATTATCAAAAATAAATTATTAATTTGTTTAAAGCCTCAATTAAGTTAAAAGTATAGGTCAGTTGTGGCGCAGCGGGACAGCGTCTGCCTGTAAACGCGATCAGTTGTGAGTTTGATACACACTCGGAGTAATGAATATATTTAATTTATTTTAATTTCCATGTTCTAGTTAGATAAAGCGCGGCGTTGAGTTCAGCCATTCAACACCCAATGTCTGTCATTTAGCGAAAATCGAAGTACGGAGTATTGACATTAGGTACTTCCTGTCTACCCTGTTATGCGGGAAAAAAGCGTGAAGCTAAAACAAAATAAAACTGTGTATAATAATTACTTGGACCCCAGAACTCATCACTGCGACCTCTCCAGCCAGTTGGAAACGCATCAATTAAAAATATATTTTTAGAACTGTGAGTGTGTTAAGTCGAGCGCGACTCTATTTTACCACGATTTTATGAAATCAGTTAAGTGTTAAATTATGATAGAGCCAATACGCTTTTTGCCTGTCTTTAGACAAACACACATAAATTGTGTTCAACAATTACGTTTTAAATAACCATATTGTTTATTAAAATATCTAGATCTAAAGATAAAGGGCGACAAGTTCTTTATCTAAGTACTCTATTGCATTTTTAGTTTCAAAACGTTCTTGAGGCTTATTCGTATAAATATAAAGCCTAAGAAATATATTTCATTTCGTGTTTTGTGTCAATCTACTGATACCGAATGGAATTTATCCAAATATATCTTATTATTATGACACTGTTCTTTATTTTTTCTCTTAAAAACAACGTGTTGGAGGGCGTAATTAAACATCGCACTTTGTCTGACCAGAAAGCAGTAATAAAACAATTTATCCAAATGGGAATCGAACTGACAACCTTCATTTAGTCGTTTCCTAATTAAAACACAATCAAATAACAATTTAAATAATAAAAAAACCATGTTAATGTATTCAGTGTGTGTATAGACGTCAAGTAGCCGCGTGCGTCACTTGCGGTTAGCTGCGACCACAGAGCAATGCGTGTATATTCGTAAATATGTATGTGGGTAGCTTGATAAATTGTATATATTTTTTTAAATTCAAACATAATTGTAGGAAAATAAGTTTTTTTTTTAAAAAACGAAGGCTAAGGTCTTTAATTAGTGTTAGTATGTCTTTTTTGGAGCTTTAAATTTTCATCCTGCATAGCAGGGTAGACAGGAAGTACTTTGTGCAGTTGTGGGTTCGATTTTTTACTCGAGGAAATGATTATATTTATATTATTTTCATTTTCTCGCTTTGATAAGACTAACCACGGCGTTGAATTCCGCCACTCAACACGCAATGTCTTGAATTCAGTTAAAAATGAAGTACGGATAGTCCTTATACTAGGTACTTTACTTTGTCAAGCTAAAATAAAAGAAAAAAAGAATAGCGCTATTACCCAACATGCAGTATATCTATAAACAAATAATGTACCCGCTTATAACGCGATGTTACAGTGACTATCAAAGTGAGGCCATCGTGGCGCAGTGGTCCAATTATAAACACGGTGGTTGCAAGTTTGATGACCATTTGCGAGGATAATTATATTAAAATTATTTATATTTAATCTTATAAGACAGTGTGTAAATAAGAGCGTAGAGCATCTGGCTACTTTGCTATTCATGATATATGATACTGATTTATCACTAACAATACACTACCGCCATCTATAATTCCAATCAATATCGGTTCAGGCATATGACGATTACGATACGGTATTTATACAAATAGGTACATTCAATCATCGGTTGTCAATAGACCGGAAACGCTAACTGAAGTCGTTTGCATTGCTAATGTGCCAATGACTACTCCAATGTCATGTTGGTAAAAATGTAAAGCGCGAACTTTGTGTGTAGGGTTCCTTATTTTTTTTTTAATTTTATTTAGATTCACGCTTCTATACCGCATAGCAGGGTAGACAGAGAGTACCTAGTGTCAAGTCGCTTCCCACCAAAATCGAGACATTGCGTGTTGAGTGATGGAACTCAAAGCTACACTTCCCAGAGCGAGGAAGTGAAAATAATTTAAATATTTATATATTCCTCCGAGTGGGGATCGAACCCACAACCGATCGCGTTAATAGGCAAACACTGCACGACTGATCTCAATATGTTTAATTTTTATGTTATTTAATTATTAGTTCTCTTGTTTTGGTACTCAGGGCAGTCAAAAATCTTATATTAAGATTATATCAAAAATTTCATACTTGCATTACCAAGCGCCGTGCTTTACCTTAGAGTCACTAAATGATTGATTTTGTTTTAAAATCTGATATGAAGATTGTTCAAATATAAATGGATATTAAACTGTGTTTAATTACGTAATTAACCAAAACTGTCAGTATAAAGTTAAAATAATATACATTGTAGTATATAATGTAATTAGTAAACTCTACTCTCTATTTTTATGGAGTAGGCAGTAAGAATTTAATATGGAGACAAATTTTTCTATAAATTTATCCAGTTCTAAGACGTTACACGCTGTGCAGCGGAACCTAACGCAGTATTTTATCAAACTATTGCAATAAAAAAAAACATGTAAAACGATTATATACTTTAGGGGGTTTTTAAACAGTATTATAGTGTACCCTAAAAATACGTATCGTATACCCTGGGTCGTAGGTCGCGGGTTGCAACCCGCTAGTGGCGGTTCCACAATTTACATATAAATAATAAAATTCTTAACTATTGTTGTCGACAATTTTAAAGTTACTTATTTCTGGATATCAATTTTTAGGTTAATGTGTTCACTACCTCGAACACTAAAACCTCCCACTCGAAATTTTTTTTTCTTATTAATTTTCCTTACTCGAAATTTCAAACCTCTATTAGTCAAAAAAATCAGTATGTCCTTGCAAACCATTGTAATACATATATGCCTCCATAATTCTTAGTTGATCTTCTGTATCTCGAATATACTAATGCATTATATACTACAAAATTTACAACTCCTTTATAAAAATGACATAAAAATGTAAGAATATACCTCTTTAACTCGAATTGCATATACAAAAGCTTATTCCATTTAAATTAGTTTCATTTAAATAATTTAATTTCTGATGTAAAAAATAGAAAAAATTACGCTTTTTCTCCGAATTCAAGGCATTGAGTGTTACATGGCGGATCTCAACGCCGTACATGTTCTTACTAGAGAGAGGGAATGAAAATAATTTAAATATATTAAATCCTACGAAAGACTAGAATATATAGCGATCGAGTTTATAGTTTATAGTCACTTACTATCCGAATTTAAAAAATCATAATATCACGTACAAAAACATATTTTTTTAGCTTTTATCCCGCGTAGACAGAAAGAACCTAGTGTCAAGACACTCCACAATTCACTTTCCTCCGAATTCGAGACATTGCGTGTTGAGTAGTGGATCTTAACGCCACCACTCAACATAACAAACATTAAAACTGATTTACCTACAGAATATGTCATTTAAAAAGCACGCTTTACTCATAGCAGGGTATTCAGAGACAGTCTAGTGTCAAGACACTCCGTTAACTGCATTCCGTTTGAAAATCGAGACATTGCATTGTCTAAAACAAATTACAATTGTCTAAAAAACGAACATGACATTATCAGGTAATATTTTAATACTATTATAAATTTTAAAACCGTCAATCGTTACGTATAACTAAAGTTACGATACACTATTTTATTTTTCTAATACAGAACAACTGATACAAATCAATAACCGTACGAAAGAAACATACCGTTATTGAAAAAGAGCGGCGCTGATTTTTGGATTCTTTGCAGCCAAAAAAAAAATATGTGTGTGTGTGTGTTTTTTTGTCATAAAAAAAAGTCCACCTCCGCGGCCTCTTTGGCCCATTGTCTCCGTTCTATTGTCTCGACATTTTTAAAACGCTTTTATGTTTTCCGGTTGACAATTATGTTTTGGATTATTTTTCGATAGCCATTTATCGTTTCTTCGGTTATTTGATGTTTTAAAGCACAGTAGTTGGACGTGTTCGATTTACGATCAATTTGTACGCGGATGTGCGCAATAAACATAATATAATTATAGGATCCGTAAACAAACAATGATTAGAATTGATTAAAATTTTACCGTTTTGTTTAAAAAAGAACACTAGAAACGTAAAACTGAACGGAAGCTCTCCATGAGCTTTTTTATTAAGTTGATCATATCTTCAGCCTATTTGGAACAATTTGAGTATTAATTGGATGATGTTAGTTTTTTTTTTCATTTAAATAATGGAAAAGCTCTGTATAAAATAAAATATATGTAATTAGTATAATCGATAAAGTTATAATTATAAAAAAAAATATGTCAATTATGGCTCGATTGATTGTAATTTCACTGTAATCGGGGGAATGATTTTATTTAAATTATTTTTATATTTCCGCTTTAGTAAATAAAACAGCGGCGTTGAGTTACGCCACCCGACAAGCAATTTCACGAATTCAGATGAACGAAAGTGGTGAACAGCTAAAAATAATCTACGTAACTGAACTCACGACCAGTTCCCTATATAACATAAACAGTTATTTTCTATTGTGCCAAAAGGGATATATTTTCAAACTTTGCACCTGGCATTAGAAATAAACAAAACGTTCTTTACAATATTATAACGATACTATTGGCTATAATCGATGATTTATCGATTAATTATTCAAATAAGTTATTCGTATCGGCGACTTTTTGTATGGAAATTTGCATATAAATATACGAGCTCGTACGTATTATAGACATTGATAGTACATACATATAGAGCATAATGACTGTTGATTTATTTGTTTTGTTTCGACACAGTATGCAGCTGTAATGCACCCGGCGTTAGAATTTTCATTTTTTTTTAGTTTCACGCTTTTATCCCGTATAGCAGGGTAGACAGTAAGTACATATCTAGTGTCAAGACACTCCGTACTTACTTTCGACAGAATTCGCGATATTCGTGTTGAGTGGTGGAACTTAACGCATCACTATGTCCTTAAGAGCTGGGAAGTGAAAATAATTTAAATATAATTGCTTCCCCGAGTAGGAATCGTACACATAACCGGTCGCGTTTACAATCAGACGCTGTCCCACTGCGCCACGACCGATCTTATTTTACTGTTATAAAACCCAATCAAAAAACACACTAAATCCTTATAAAACATCCACCGTAACACTACATCTTAAACTGGCCGCTTTGTTCACAAACACATCGCAGGCAAATCACGTATTAAGCTGAAGGTGTTTCGACGCAAAGGCCTCGGTTCGTTTCCGAAAACCGTAAAGGAAGTAATTACATATTCAAATCCAAAACCGCCACCGGCTCATATGTCACTCCACAATAAAAAAAGGTAACAAGCGTTAAAACTCCACTCGTAACGGTAAACCCACTGAGCCCTGAGAAAAAAAATTATCAACAGCGACCCAGTCTTGAGAAAAAAAATCGCTTATTTGTATGTAATTTTTTGAAATTATTAAATAAATTTGTACAAAATTGACCCTTAATACCGTGTACTAGAAGTGCTATTCCCACCCTTCATATGTCACAACTAAATTTATGATCGCATTTGCATAATGTGCATAGCCCCTAAATTTTATTGAATAAAAAAATAGGATGGGTCGACTTTTTTGCATAAATTCTTACAAAAGGAAACGGGTTAACGCATTCAGGAAGTATAGCGTCGCGGATCCGCTTGCGTCGCGGGTCGAAAATCAAAGATCACGACCGAAAGCAACGCAATATTAGACCCTGTATTCAATATATACCATACAAAATCGTCGTTACCAACAAAATACTTTACGACCTTTGTAAAATCGACCCCCCGCGTAACAACAATAAGCCAAAATGTACCTGACTATAATTTATGCGAGAATATTAAGAGAAATGTACCTGCCCTTTTTGAATATTAAGTGCAACCTAACCCCTGACATTAGTCAATGGGGTTAAGATACTATTTCAATGGGAATAATATATAAAAAAAATGCAAATAAACTGTCGACGAGGGTTACAATATGCAGGTATAGAAAAAAAATCGCAAGCGTAACATGAAGTACCCCATATACTTGTTTGGATTCCGGACAAAATAAATACGATCCTTGTTGCTTGCACTTGTCATAGCGTTTAATTTGGGTGCGCGTTTCCTTGTGAGGGGTCACAGATAGCTCTTCCTTAATAGAGTTTTTTTTATAACGTTTTGTATGCAAAGATTTATTATTCTATATCGGGATGCGTGAGAATGGTACGTAGATAATCGAATTTGCCTACGACGCATCGCCCTAACCCTTTGGATCGATAGGTACGTTCATGGGAAGATGTGAATATTCAAACAAGGTGTCATCTTTGTGAATATCGATTGCCGTTGAGTCTTTTATAAGCATGGGAATTGATACACTGAAAAGGACGAGCTACGGTTTTTGCATAATCTATCGTATCTTCTTTGTTGGGGCTAACGGAATTTTTTCAATAAAGGGTTCCATAATGTCGTTAAAAAATTGGAACCGTTACAATTTTTTTTTTTTCAAAACTTACCACTACCGGTTTCATTGTCTTTTGGTATTGACCACTGTGTTTCATTTTTTTTTCCGCCCTAACTGCACCGTGCGTACGACAAGTGTCGAACAAAGGAATGTATTAGAATTATAATGAGAAATTAATGCAAATATAAACATAATTTTGTGTATAGTTGAATATTAGTGAATTGTAAGCCGCGGGCCAGGCTCATTCAAAACCAAATGTTTAGAAGCTAATAACATATTGGTGATAACTGTTTTATTGATTTTTAATATAATCACTACGAATATATTATACGTTTTTTTTTCTTAAATTAAACACTGTACTAAGTGATTTCTATCATATCATTTATATTGGAGATATAATTTTTTTGTTATTTATATATATATATATATATATATATATATATATATATATATATATATATATATATATATATATATATATATATATATATATATATAACATGGCTGACATAATACACGATCTAATTTTATTTTAACATATAGATATTTAATAAAGAACAGTATATATATATGTATATTTAACCCCAAATAGTAAAATATTAATGACGTATAAATAATTATATTAATTTTGTGATTATATATTTATTTTTTAATTTTTATCAGTTAATATCGCACGCTGTATACTAAAGTACTAAAGAAATGTATACAATAACCGACTCTACTTTTGACCACTTTATGATACTCCAACAAAAAAGGAACCCACACTAATAAAACGTTAGCTAGGAAAAGATTTTGTTAAAACAAAATAACTCTTTCACTGTATATACAGTGTGTAGATAAAAACCAAACTGGAGCAAATTGTTATTGTTTTTTTTTTTTTTTTTATAAAAGTCGGCTTTAAGACCAAAACAAACAGACTTACATTTCAAGTTAGGACAAAAGTAATCGAAAAGTATCGCAGTTGCGTTATCTTTAAATAATGCACTATATACAGGTTGTTCGGAATACATTAAATTTGTATGTAATTATCATATTCTAATACTATTTACATAATGGTAATAACTGGTTCGATTCTGGTGATTTTAAATACAGTTATTTGAACAGCAGTAGATATGATTTACAATTTTGATTATTTATAATTATCGGTTATTAGTTAACGAAGTTGTTGATAATTTATTTTAAATTCAAATATATATCTATGTGAATATAATTACGCAATTAAGTGTTTATAATGCAATAGTTTGTGGTGACTCAAATTAGCCCAATTGTTAGGTTAAGTTAAGTGAAATTAATTAAAAAATGATAATTCATATTAGACAAATTGTGTGGCGGAATTCAACGCTGTGTCGGACATTAATCTCACTGGACCTTGGAAATAGAAGGAATTTAATATTAATATATTTTTTTTAATAAATATTTAAAATTAGGATCATATTTACAAGTTTTCAATAATTATAATAAATATGTACACATTAGAGTAGTCTATAAATTAACATCTTTATGTTTAATATATTTTAACTTTCCAAGTTTTAAGCTTTAATGCTAAACGGGATTAATATTAATATAAAATAAAATAAATTATAATAATTTAAAAATAAATAAATATGATTATATATAATTCAATTAATAAATATTGTCCTTAGCTGACTTTCTTCTCTTTTTAAATATATTACGTATAAATTGGCGTAACTTAACCCCACATCGGGTGGTTGAATTTGTCCAATATCATATCAAAAAGTGATGGAAAAATTTTTCAGTCTCGCAAAGCGGCGTTAAGTTCTGCCACATAACATGAAATATCTAGAAATGCCCTGCTATATATTAGATAAACATAAATAAAAAAAAATATAATATTTTCAAAAAAGCCGAGGCCGGTCGTGGCGCAGTGTGACAGCGTTTGACTGTGAACGCGATCGGTTGTGGATTCGATCCTCACTCAGAGGAGCGATTATATTTAAATCATTTTCACTTCCTCCCTCTGGTAAAAGACAAAGCGCGGCGTTGAGTTTCACCACTCAACACGCAATGTCTCGAATTCAGTGGATAGTGGAGTGTCTTGACACTGGGTACTTTCTGTCTACCCTGCTGTGTGGGATAAAAGCGTGAAGCTAAAAAAAAATCCAAAGAAAAGTTGGTTTTTTTTCTTCATACAACTAAGTCCGGCTTTCACCGGCCACTAAAGAAATCGTCAGCAAACGGTCGCGTTTTTTTGCTCCAATAAAAATAAAAACGGCATATTGTCTATAACGTTGAAGGGTTGAAATTTATGCAAATTACTCACAAACAAATTACAGCCACTTTGCTCTACTTGACGGCTGTAAAAAGTATTTTTTTATATATATATATATATATTCAGTATTGAAATAAACCTTTTTTTGTATCTTTATGAATAGAATGTACGGTTATTTTATGTGACGAATATGGAGCCGTATTTGCTGTTTTTGAATTATTTTCAAGGTTTTTTTGTGGTTTATTTTATTGTTACAAAAAACTTGTTGCCGGTCGTGGCACAGTGGGGCTGAGTCTGATTGTAAACGCGGTAGGTTGTGTGTTCGATTTCCAGTCTGGAGAGTGATTATATATAGAATTATTTTCACTTAATCGCTCTGGAAAGACGAAATGCGGCGTTGAGCTCCACCACTTAACACGCAATGTCTTGAATTCGGTGAAAAGCCAAGTACATAGTATCTTGACAATTAGGTACTTTCTATATAACCTGCCATGCGGGATAAAAGAATAAAATATATAAATATATATATGTATAAAGTCGCCACTTGTGTTTTTGTTTACGTGGACTTTAGTCTTTAAACGATCTCGTAGGAATTTTATCAGTTCTTGTAATTTTCACATTTAGAAGCAAGCTAATGATGTAAAAAAATATGTGTTTATTTTTTTTTTTTAGTTTGACGATTTTATCCCGCATAGCAGGATAGACTGAAAGTACCTTGTGTCAAGACACTTCGTACTTCGCTCTCCATCGAATTGGACACATTACTTGTTGAGTGGTGGAATTCAACGCCGCACTTTGCCTTTTACCAGAGCAAAAACACTTCCTATACGAAAATAATTTAAATATCACTTCCCCGAGTGGGGATCGAGCCCACAACCGATCGCGTTTACAGTCAGACCCTGTCCCACTGCAGCACGACCGACCTCATCTGTTTATTTATCTGTTTATTATCATTTCATTTATAATACAAATGAAATTATTTCAGTAATTTGTTATAAAGCTTTATAAGGAAGTGTAAAATAATTATTTGTATAACTTAGCGCTATCTATAATTGTTTTATAGATAACACTAACGCATATGAGATTTAAATAACACGTTATAAAAGTATTAAAGTAAAGGCTTTAATATTTAAACCTGTCTGAAATATTTTTTTATTAAATAAGTATATTAAAAAATATATTATATTAGGTTAGTTTCATTTTTTTAAAAAAACAAGTAAGTAATGTAGAAACGTTTGTATATAGATATTTTTATATGGCAGGCTATAGTATATATTTAAAAATTTAAATTAAATGAATGCGATACTTTAATAATGTTATTATAATAAAGAAATAATTAATATAATAAAGAAATATGTCATTTAGAACATTGTAGTGCAGTGGTACAATGTAGGAATGTAAACACGATTAGTTGCGAATTCGATTCCTAAAGAAACTCGAAGGAATGAAGTCGATATTTATTCCATATATCTACTCAGGCAAGACAAAACAGCATTGAGCTCCGTCACATAACCTGCCATATCTCAATTTCAATAAGAAGATAAAGAACGGAGTGTCTTGGCACTAATGTCAAAAAAAAACCTAAATTCTCTTTCTCTACCTACAAATATTATTTTAAGTTTTTTTTTTCAATTGACATATTAAAAATATACATTTAAGCCTTAATTAAATCTATCAATGCTAACATCGGCATGTAATAATCATGCGATATTCAATATCATTTTGGGATTGCTTCGAAAAACATAAAATTGCAGTATAACTGCAGCAGGCCCCTTGGCCGCAGTATACATGTCAAAATTTAATTGAATCCATGCTTAAATATGTTTCTTAACGAGGACTCGGTTATCTGTTCGCTGGTAATTGTACTAGACGATGTTTTTTTTTTTTAATTTGTCTTTTTTTTAATTTTATTTATATATATATGGCAAGGATGTAAGGGTTTTAGATGTAAATAATATTGTGCTTGCTTTCTTGGAGCATGCAGTGACCGTGAATGTGAAATATTTGAATTATTTTCATATCCTCACTCTGGTAGAGAGAAAGTGCGGCGTTGAGTTCCACCACTCAACACGCAATGTCTCGAATTCGGTGGAAAGTAAAGTACGGAGTGTCTTTACACTGGGTACTTTCTACTATGCGGGATAAAAGCGTGAAGCTAAAAAAGAATATTGTGGTTGCTACCGTGGAGCAGCTTCTGAACGTAAACGTCATGATGGTGGGTTCGAGCCCCACTTAATGGAATGATTATATATAAATAATCGAGAGGGGGTTAATATTTTATTTGTATTTTATTGTCATTTGACTTAAAAGTCAATTCTCTCTTCTTTTTAATATAGTTATAAGTGTTAATATATATATATATATATATATATATATATATATATATAATATTTTTTATAGAATATTTTCTTATAAGATTTCTAAGAGAACCATGTTTATCTGTTGTTTAATTATTTAATATTGTTACAAGAGACCGTCGCGGCACAGTGGGTAAGCGTCCCACTGTAAACACGATTGGTTTTGAGTTCGGATTATCACTCGGAGGAATGATTACATTTAAACTTTATTATTTGCTCTGCCAAAACAAAGCATGGTGTTGAGTTAAACGGAGTGTCTTGACACTAGAAGGTCTCTAACTACCCTGCTATTGATAAAACGCGAAAAAAAAAATAGTTTTCTAATATAAAAGCCATATCACTCTAAAGTTCCATCTATATAAGCTCAGCAGTTTCCACGCAACAGACAAACAAACATCCATACATATTCAAAAACTTTCGCAGAATTCTAAGTTATACATTATATCCACATATAATACATATTTATAAAAAAAAACAATATTACGTATTCATTATTCAAAACACATTAATTGTTATCCATTGAGCTTTCATAAGGGTAATTTAATTTAATTATACAAATACATCAGGTTTCAGCATTAATGTATAATAATGTATATATATTGAATTATACTGGCTGTCGTATTTTTACGATATTATAAATATTACATGAGATTATACGTAGCTAAATTAGTTTTGTAATTATTAATGGAATATTAGTTGGGAAAATGGTTATTTTTCTATGTTTTAGCTTCACGTTTTTATTCCGCATGGCACGGGAGGCAGAAAGTATCTAGTGTCAAGACACTCTACTTCATAGTTGAGTGGCGGAATTCAACGCCGTACTCGGTCTTATCAGAGCGAGGAAGTGATAATAATTTAAATATAATCACTCACCCAATCGAAATCGAACCCACAACCAATCGCGTTTACAGTCAGGCCCTGTCCCACTGCGTTACAACCGGCCTCTTTATTTTTTTTCTAGCTAGTTTTCTTTCTTTCGTAGCAGAATTCTATTCTAACTTATGCCAAGTGGACTGTTATTGAAGATAAGCAACTATCATTTTACTATGACAATTTTCCAATGGGAATCTGTGGCCAAGTTATGAGTAATGTATGGGCACTTGAAATGGAATTTAATTAGATAATTATATAATTGTCCTTCAAAGCATGGAGTGTCTTGACACTAGATACTTTCTGTCTACCCTGCTATCTGTAGCTAAAAAAAAAAAATCTTTCTGAGACTTTGACCCAGCTTTACTCCTCTATTGATGACCATGGGTGAAGGTCATTTATCAGTTCGTTTTTTTCTTTTTAATTAAAAAATATCACAGAAAATATGAAAATTACTTTCCAATTAGAAATAAGAAGTTATTTCAATTTTGGGAATCAACTCCTTATAAATATTCTGATGAAGGCCGGTCGTGGCGCGGTGGGACAGCGTCCGACTGTAAACGCGATCGGTTGTGTGTTCGATCCTCTTTCGGGGTAGTGATTATATTTAAATTATTTCCACTTCCCCGCTCTGGTAAGACAAAATGCGGCGTTTAATTCTACAACTCAACACGCAATGTCTCTAATTCGGTGGAAAGCGAAGTATGGAGTGTCTTGACACTAGGTACTTTAAGTCTACTCTACTATGCGGGATGAAGTTAAAAAAAATAATAATAAAATATTTTCTAATAAGAACAAGAGAAATATAATGTTCTCTAAGAACATACTACTTATGGGGCAATTTCTCTATTGCAATTTGAAACTTAACCATTTCATATACTTTTAAAATAACATAAGATTTACCACTTATATGAATGTTTCTAACTTAAATATACACGAAATTTGTGTAAAATAAAATTGTTTCTAAAATTTGAAGACAGACATGAATAATTTGGCCTTTTTTATATATGATATACGCTTTAGGATATTTTTATATTCACGGTTGTGTCCCGCGTAGTCGGGTAGATAGGAAATACCTTGTATCAAGACACTCCGTACTCCGCTTTCCGCTGAATTCAAAACATTGCGTGTTTTGAATTTAGCGGCTTCAACTCTCTTACTATTTACTAATGTAAAATATATAACACTCTGGATTTGAATCCAAGAGTACTGACGTGTCAGTGGATACCACACACACAAAATACATTATCAAAAAAGAAAAAAACCAACAAAATATATCCGTTAAGCCAAAAATAAAGGAGCGGGCAAAATTGTAGCCCAAAACAGGTTCAAAACACTAGCGCGAGCCGAAAACGAACAAATAACGCATCCGATAACAACACTCGGGATCGATTTTGAGAGTAACCATTTAATTATTTTATCGATAATCTCGCATCGGTAGGGAAAAAAGAGGAGTGGTGGGTAATCGTCGCTTAGCCGCCCGGTAGCCGCCGGCGGAGTTGCGATGGTATCAAGAGGATATACGGGTAAAGCCTTTTACACACTGGGTAGTGACTTGGTAAGACCTTTTATTTTCGCGATTTTTACACATTTCAAATATATATATTTTGTTATTTAAAAAACCCTTTTTTTAAACTTAACGTTTTTAAAACTTTACAATGCTGTCAACTTTAGACTTTTGAATACCAAAATATACGCGATTAATCCGTTTTAAATAGTTTTATTTAAAAAAACAAAAAGGAGGGTTGAGTTGTGTTAAACTACAATTTATTATTTTTTAATTATTGTACAATTTATTAATTATTGTACAGGCTTAGTGCATATATTAACATTCAACAACACAAGTCTTGGGGGTAATAAGCAACATATGATCGATTTGTTTTTGTGGTCAGTCGTGGCGTAGTGGGTCTCAACGTCTGTCTGTAAACGCGATTGGATTTGATTTCGATATCCTACTCGAAGAAATGATTGTAATTAAATTATTTTCATTTCCTCACGCTGAACAGACAATACGCGGCGTTGAATTCCAGCACTCAATAGGCAATGTTTCGAATTCAGTGGTAAGCGAAGTACGGAGTGTCTTGACACTATGCGCGATAAACGTATGAAGTTAAAATAATATAATAACTTTAAAGATAGATTTCCTAAGAAATTATAACTTAATTACCAATTTTATAGTTTTGTGTACAAGAAAATATTTTATTCAATCCGAAAATAAGTCGAGAAATTAAAAAAATTGATATTTTGATATTTAACATTTGACATTACATGAGCCATTGTTACAGGTAAAATTAATTAAATATATTATTAATACTTTTTCTATATTCATTTAAGGAGAAATCTTTATTCTATTGCGTTACTGGCCTTGACAGCCTTAATAAGTTTTCAAGAAATAGTGTCTTGACACTAAGTACTTTCTGTCTACCCTGCCATGCGGGATAAAAGCTAATAACGAATCTTACAGGCTTAATTTGTTATAGAGGACTTTGTATGATAATTTTGCATTAGGCTTATTAGATAGCCAGCCTCGTGCCTTATTAGAATACGTTTTACCTCACCCATGTTATAAAAATGTTTATAGAACTATAGTGTCCCCGTGGACGCGTCAACAACGCGTTGCCTTAGCAACGTGTATATGTATATAAGTGTGTAAAACACATGGTATGTTGAATTAATTTATTAATTTAATATATTTTTATGTTTTATTTATTTTAAATATTATCATTCTGCATTCCTTGTCTATATAAACTATAACTGTGCCAAATTTCATACTCCTGTTGGCGCGTTATTTTCGTGAAATTATATATAACATTTTTGAATTACGTTTTAATATATATAATCATAATTAACATAAAAATGTCAGTATTGTCAGCTACCACTGTCAGTCAACCAACAAGACACCCATCTGATACTTCCAAGCGTGTTGGTTTCCCCCCACTAAGGGGCACATGTATCAATGCCCTTACCCCATATCATTTCGCCCGCAGGCATACAATTTTTCTTGCAACATTAATTATTAAGGAATGTAATTATTTCGCACGCTTTATTAGACCGCCGCCATAGCCGGCCTATGTAAAGGAAATAAGTAGGAATTATAGAAATTTAGTTTTACCAAATTTCGCGTTAAAAGGCACATTTTATTTTATTACTTCCATCCGATTTCCTATTGGTATAGTTGTTATCTAATAATAATTGAAAAATAGGTTATGGGTTTAGTTTATCGTATTTTTTTTATGAATTGGGTTAGGCAAAGTGGAGAGTGGAGTGTGTTATATACCAGATAGTGAGGCCAGTCGTGGCATAATGGGACAGCGTCTGACTGTAAACGCAACCGGTTGTGATTTCGATTCCCACTCGGGGAATGATTATAATTAAATTATTATTATTGAATTGACTCGAATTTGGCAGAGGATTACGGAGTGTCTCGACACTAAGCACTTCCTGTCCACCCTGTTATGATAAAAAGCGTTTATTTAAAAATAGAATAAATAATTTTAATTGCCTCGCCTTTTCTTTCAATAACGTACGCTTAATGTATACATTTTTTATACCAATTATAAAATTAATTTGTAACAAACGTATTTATTGTAAGCGAGTGTATAAAGCAGCTTCATTTACCAGCTGCAAGTAATTATTTTATATTAATAGCATATTATTGCATACATGGGCGTGACAATATCGTGGTTAAAAGACCAATGTCTGATTGTAACCAGGATTCGTATATTTAAAATTATTATATATCACCGCGTACTAATAAAATTCGCTGTGGCGTTGAGTTACGCCATTTCACACGCAATGTCAGAATATAATATTGAAAACAGAGAAAACACATAATGTTCTGCTATTCGGAATAAAGCGTGAATCTAAAATATATATATATATATATATATATATATATATATATATATATATATACGTCTCTAAATGTAACAAGTAGTATATATGTATTCTCATACATATTTATATTAACATTTTCATTAATCATATTTATTTCATATCTATATCTGTCTTTCCGTCACAGTTTCTCTTTGGAATTACTTAGTTTTTTTACATCTTGATATATTTGTACTAATATAGTGTATTTAGTTTTTACTTTAATATTTATTAGGAATATCCGTTTTACGCGTTTTTGTGGTATATTGTTGGAATTCTTAACGCCGTCGTGGCGAAGTTGACACATTCCAGATCTGACGCTGGTCGTGGATACTAATTTTACTTCTAGATAGACATGAAATTAAAGGCCTCAGTGTACTTCAGATAATAAGGAAAAAGACAGTTTAATGTTATTGACTTTTTAATATAGTGAAATTCATAATATATGCTATATTTTTAATAATAATTTTTTTTTTACACTTTCATCACGCATAGCATTATAGATAGAAAGTAGTAAGTAAGTAAGTAGTGTCAAGACACTCCGTACTTCGCTTTCCACCGAATTTGAGACATTATGTTGAGTGGTGGACTCAACACTGCACTTTATCTTACCAGAGCGAGGAAGTGAAAATAATTCAATATAATTGCTCCCCCGAGTAGGGATCGAACCCACAACCGATCGCGTTTACAGTCAGACGCTGTCCCACTGTAGCTCGACCGGTCTCATTTTTTAAGCTCATTTGATCCTACTTGTGCTATAAAAAAGCTTCACACTTTATCCCGTATAGCAGGGTATTCAGAGTCAACCTAGTGTAAAAATTTTGATACTCAGTTGATTATTTTTCATTGGAAATTGAGACATTGAGTGTTGTATCACGAACAGAACGCCACGCTTTGTCTTACCAGAGCGAGAAAATGGAAATAAATTTTAATTGAACCCATAACCAGTCTCGGTATACAGTCATACGCTCTTCCACTGCGCATTGATGGTCTACGTATAATAACTAAAATTACAATTATAAATAAACGTTTTTTTAATTTAAAATTATTCCAATCAGAACAAAAATAGCATAGATTTTGATTAATAGGAAATAATAAAATAGAGTCTAATACGCATTGTCTCGACTTCGGTGGAAAGCGAAGTACAGAGTATCTTGACACTACGTACTTTCTGTCTACCCTGCTATAAAGGATAAAAGGGTGAAGCTATAAAAAAAAAGAAAAAAAATAGAGGAACGATCATTATAGAACATTACGCATTTTAAAAAAAATATGACAGGAAATATAAAAATTAAAAAAAAGCTCGCAAAGTCCACTGATTAATTGATTCACATTCACGGATGAAGGAAATAACTCTATGTATGAGATCTAATTAGAAAAATGCTGCTCCATTAATTATAGTTAACGAAAAAATTACATGTGTCCTTAAAAGGTAATTTTAAACGTTATATTTGTACAAACAGTACAAAAGGCATAGCTAGTATTAGGTAATATTGTAAGTATTTTTTTTACCTAGTGTCAAGACACTCCGTACTTCACTTTCCACCGACTTTGAGACATTGCGTGTTGAGTGATGGAACTTAACGTCGCACTTTGTCTTACTAGAGCGAGGAAGTGAAAATAGTTTAATTATAATCACTACCTAGAGTGGGGATTGAACCCATTCATTGGGGTCAGACGCTGTCCCATTGCGCCACGACCGGCCTTTTATTGTAAATTATATGTTAAAATATTAAACACTAAGTAAAATGGAAACCAGAAGATTGACTTTGGGTTCGATTTCTTTTCTGGAAAATGAGAACTTTTAAAATTGGTTTTATTTCACTGTTATAGTAAGAAAAAAACGGCGTTAAGTCTCAATTAAGCGGCGTTAAGTCTCAATTTCCGGCGGAAAGCACTCAACGGAGTGTTTTGTCACAAAGCTGTCCCTGACTACTCTGCTATAAAGCGTGAAGCTGCTTTTCCACAATTAACTCTGAGTCAAGACAGTCTGCACTAATCGTAAATGCCATGAACGATTATATAAAAAAAAAATAAAGTCACAATGTAGCGAGAAGAAGAATATTTCTGATTAACTCCAACAGTTCTGTCAGCCAAATTTAAACTGACAACCATTATTTATTATCTGGCATATCTTCTGATAGTTTATACAATTATTTTTATATAGTAGCACGTGCAAACTTTACACGCATAAAAGTATCCGGCAGAAATATACCAAAACGTATCAAAAAGAACATAAAAAAATTAACCGAAAACCCTAAAATATATTACATGTTAACTAAAAAAAAAAAAACGAATGACATTCCTTAATTTGGAGAAAAAGGCCGTACATGCGCCCGCGCCGATGTCTTAATTGTATATGTGATAACACCCCACTTGATTTATAAGTTCTAAACGTATTAAGGCTTTTGTCGGCATTCTCTTATCGAACGCTTAGAAACGGCTTCCGTCGGCTTTTATACATCGCTGTGTTTATTTACGCGCGAAATAAGGTGACGATTATAAAATGTACCAAATTTTATGTAGAATGAATGGCCTATAAAATTTCGGTAACGTTTTTGTTATTGCTGTGCGCGTGATCTGTATGCGGGAATGAGTTTTATTGGGAAATTTAAGTTTTTTTTAATACGATATTTGAGTGTTTGTGAGATTTTTGCTGTTATTTTTTGCTTTACGCTTTTTCTCGTACATTATATGTATATAGGAAAAGCATAGAAAGCCTATTGTCAAGACGCTTTGTTCACTTTCGTCCAAATTAAATGATTTGTTGTAATAATTTGAAATAATTTAAATATGATCGATTCTTTTGATATGGTATTGAAGCCGTTTACAATAAGACATTATACCACTGCGCCACGATGACCCTAATATGATTTTCATACATTTGTTGTATTTTTATTTTGTTATTGTAAATTATTAGAAACCAGATCAAAATCAAATCTAAAATAAAGTTGCTTAGAAACCAATAACTGGCCAGTTCTTACATTTAAAAAAATATACAAGCTTCTTTTGAACACAGCCTCACTGGTCCATTGGTCCATACAGCATCCACACGTCTACAAAAGGATTATTGAGAATGAGAGCGTGTGAGACACGGGTGATGAATTGACATGTTCGGGGGCCATTAGGGCGAGATAAGACGCATTTAACTGAAAACGCCGCTACGCCCTCGCTCTGGCCGCCACTATGTTGCATTTTTATACAGCCTGTTGCCTGAGAAATAAATATAAGCTATATTTTGATAGTGCCCTGATAAATATCTAGGGCTTGTGTGTTCAAACCGTAACTCAAGAAAAAAAATTAAAAATAACATATATTACAAGTTTTTAAAGCAGGATAAACAGGAAGTACCCGGTGTTAGCACACTCCGTATTCCGCTTGTCGTCGAATTTGACATATTGCGTCTTGAATGTCGAAATTTAATGCAGTGCTTTGTTATACCAGAGCGAGGAAATAGAAATAATTTAAACATAATCATTCCTCTAAGTGGGAGTTGAACCCACTATCGACTTCGTTCACAGTCAGACGCTATCCCACAGCGCCATAACCGACCTCTTAGTATCTTTTGTAATGTAATAACCAGTTATTTAAAAATATTATTTACAATATCTATATTTTTCAATTTATTATTATCTATAATAAAACCATAATAGAGAAAATATCACTGTCATAAAAATAATATTAAATCAATAATTTTATAGTTTTCAAGCATCCTGTATAAGAGGAGGATGGTGGAGTTTATGATCGCAGTCCGGTAGCACTTTAATGGGTGCAGGTTCTTACCCGGTGGTGACTTAATAACATTTTTATTTGATGTAAATAAATATCATTGATATAGCTTCCTGTTGATTTTATATGATATTTGATAGCTTAATATTATACATGTTTAATTATTATTTAAATAATTACTGGGATTATATTTACGTTTACTAAGTAAATGAACAAATTATATGAAGATCATTTGAACTGAACAAGTTTAAATGATCTGGAGTTTGTATGTTTATATTAAAATAATTTCTTTCTATTTATCTAGATCTAGATTTAGTCTTTTTTTTGTAAGACAATGACCCGTTCAAAATAAAGTAAATTTTAAATTAGTATAATTAATATTATTGTTTTTATTTTAGAATATTTTTGAAGTCAGAATTTCCTTCCCTTGTACAGTTAGTTTGTTAAATTAGAGAATAAACGTAAATAACATCCAGAACTGAAGTCTCGCAATTTACGTAAACTAAAAACAAAAATATAATTATATTTATATACGATTATTATAAAAAAAATCTAATTAGAATAAAAAAATATCCATTATATTGCTTAGATTGTATTATAATTTAAAATAACTTTGCTTAACTCGTTGAAATCTTAATCAGTATTGGAAAGCATTTCAGTGTGTAGGGTTTTGTGATAACGTTATCTTGGATACCGGGGGACCTGCGCCCGCGCATAATTAACTTGTTCGTTAAGTGCATACTGTGCTATACCACACGGTTTATCGAACAAAAGGGAAATATTTAAAGTGTCGACACTAGTTTCATTTTAAGGGTCTCTATGTATTTTGATAGAGACAAATAGAGAGAGTGTCGTGAAAAATCAAGTTTTGAATATGTGCATGTTTCAAAATGTTGATTAGTCGAATATTCTGGTAATTAATTATACAGGTAAAATAATGGTGTAAGAAAAAGAACTTCAGTATTTTTTTTAGCTTCCCGCTTTTATGCGACCTTCGCTTTCCACCGAATTCCAGAAATTGCGAGTGGTGGAACTCAACGCCGTGCTTTGCCCTTGACCAGAGCGAGGAAGTGGAAATAATTTAAATATAATCACTCCCCCGAGTGGGGATTGAACCCACAACCGATCGCATTTACAGTCAGACGCTGTCCCACTGCGCCACGACCGGTCTCAACAGGTCCAGTGTTTCTCATCTCTTTATATTTAGGTAAATGTATGTGGAGTGGCGAAATCAACCCTTTGTCCCGCCACAGAAGTTCCCCGAGTGGATATCAAACCCACAACCAATCGTGCTTATAGTTAGAGTGTTTAGTTGTTTTTTTTTATTTCAGTATTTGCTTTAGTTTGGGCTTTCACTGTAGGAAATATAATAGAGTGGGAGTCAAATTGGAACCTGCAACTAACTGATGTAGAGTCGAAAATTGTCTCCCCGCACTCAGGTAGTTGTTAATATAGAATATTAAAAGACAATAAACAATGTCACAGCGTGTCCTTATCATAAAGACGCTCAAAGTAAATAGGCACAATAATGGAGGAAGATAGATAACTCTATCTTATTAGAACTTAAAACACTTGTTATAGTTTTTAAAATATCAAATTTATATATATATATATATATATATATATATATATATATATATATATATATATATTTGTGTTTTATTTATTTGTGAGACAAGAAGAAAAATTTAATTTATTTTGAAAATTTTGAGAATATATAACGGGTAATAAAACCTAAAACGCAATTTGTATTTCCATTAATTAAAATTATACTTTTAATATAGATGTTGCTTACCAATGCGGCGTTGAGTGTAACGACGGCGTTAAGCTCCAAAATAATTTATCACCTTATAATATTATAAATAATATTTTTTTTTACTAATTTCATACAATATTTAGGTGCCAGTAAAACCTTAAAGAACCAATCAAGTTATAAAATTCGAAGTGGTACGTTATATAGCGTCGTCCGTTCCCTTAATCCGAAACTACGAGCTACGTAATTGATGTTGTAAATAACAAGGTGCACTTGTCGGAGATTAACGGCATATTTTTAAAAATCACCAACCATGAATTTTAATTCTCTCTAATTACTTATATCTAAAAATCTTGTTTAGTTTTATTTCGTTTTTACAGAGCTATACGCATTTTTTTTAATATCCGAGTAATAATACTTAGTGTCAAGACATTTTGTAGTCTTTGTAATGTCTGAAATAGAGACATTGTGAATTGTGGCAGCGTAATTCAACACCGCACAATGCACTTACACTCAATCAGTAAGTGGAATATTTTTGTCTTGTGTTTCCTTCTTTAGAGATATAGAGCAGTCCGTTTAAAAGCTCTAGAAAGCTTTTATCATAAAATTATAAAAAAAAGCGTAATCTGGAGGTGTAAGATGTACAATTTAATTCATTCAACGCAAAGATAAGCCAAAGAATGTTTCATTGAATAATTCCATTTAGAAATCGCACTTTCCAATGTCAACGTTGCAAGTGTTATAAAACACTGGGCTTATCTATAGATAGCTTGATTTTTATTTATACCTTATTTATTTAGATACTTTTGGCGCAGTAGGACAGCGTCTGACTATATACACGACCGGTTATGGGTTCGATCCCCACTCGGGGGAGTGATTATATATAAATTATTTTCACTTCCTGGCTCTGGTAAAGACAAAGAGCGGCGTTGAGTTTCACCACCCAACACGCAATGTCTCGAATGCTATGCGGGATAAAAGCGTGAAGCTAAAGTGTATATATATTTATATATATATATATATATATATACGAACGAAAGTCATTTAAATTTATTTATATTTTTTTTACTACATACGCTTTATATTGACCTTACATCATTTAAAAAAATCTTCTAAAATAAATGAACCTACAAATATTTCTCTATTAAAAACATCGTATCCAGTAGCGAACCAATCTTAACCCGACAATAAACAAAATGGACATAACAATATTTATATTGGCATTTATCAAGACGTCTCTAAATACGTCCCTCGTCACTTTTATCTTGTGCAGGAACAGTCGGATCAAACCCCAGTAGCTTAATTTATTCCATGTCTTCGAACATTGGTATAAAAAGTACAAATCAATTTTACGAACGTACGAACACACTTATCGGGTAAAAGGACCGACTGCTCGCTTGGAAATACATTAAAAGGTAATTATATTTCTGTGTTCTTCGTAAACTGCTGCTACCTGTTTTAGGCAGTTCTTTGAAACGCTACTTTATTTGTAATAAATACAATCCGCTTGCATTTTTGGCTGATAATTAAACGCGTATATATATATATATATATATATATATATATATATATATATATATATATATATACGTAAATGCGATCTGTTAACTTATTCGCTCTGGTAAGACAAAAAGCGGCGTTGAGAACCACCACTCAACACCCAATGTCTGTAATTCGGTGAAAATATATAAATATGAATTTAAAATTAATTTAATTATTACATATTTAAATGTTATATAGTTATTAATACTACCAGTTGTACGTATCATACTTATCGAGCTACTTACGTATTGTTTGCGTTTAACACCGTATAATGCTGACAATTAGAAGAAACTGAAATATTCTGCGTTCAGCCCATTTAGGTATTTTGTTTGCCAAATAGCCAAAATTATTCCTAGAAATGGGATTTTAGTCCACAATCTTAAAATTCCCAATATACCATATATGTATATACTTATATATGCAGCGTTAGGCTTTGTTCTGTGTAACTCACAATATAAATCAAGACAATCCACCCAAATACTGTTTAAATCTAGACATTGCGCATTAAGCGGCGGAACTCAACGCCACACCGTGTCTTCCCAACACAGAGAAACGAGAATAACTTTAACATAATTAATCCCACAAGTGGGACTCAAACTCGCAACTGTCCCACTGCACCAGGGTGCACACCCACGACGGTGTAAACACTTAGAGCTCGTAATCATTTATTTGGCTTCTCACGTAATCACAGCGAGGGCTATCGATCAGAGCTCATCGAGGCGCAGTCGTGCATCAGGCGTGGAATCGGTCACGAGCAGGATAGAGACGCTGGCTACTACCTAATTAGTACCTGTTCATAATGATTTCTGCGAACAAGATAATTTTGGACATTTTATTTTCGGCTTGTTTTAAGGGACGTGGATACGGACGGACAGATATATATGTATAGATATTATTTATCCCACATATCAGGGTAGACAAAACGTACCTAGTGTCAAGACACTCCGTACTTCTCTTTCCACTGAATTCTAGACATTGCGTGTTGTTGCTGGGACCTCAACGCCACATTTTGTCTTACCAGAGTGAAGAATTAAAAATATATGTAATAATATAAGAAAAATAATAAAACGCATACTTAGAGATAAGTTACAAGGTTCTTTTCCTGGGTTATATACGTGCATGGTGCTAATAACCATGAAAATTAGGAGTTCGAATTCCACTGAGGGGAATGATTAAAAACATAACTTCACGCTTTAGCCATAGAAACAGCGATGTAGTCAGAGACAACCTAGTGTCAAAACATTCCTTATCTCTCCGCCTTTGAATGAAAACTTTTGATACATGAAAAATTAAATTCATATATAACATGTAAAAGATCCCAACTGTTATTTTTCAATACAATATTAATTTAGCTTCACTTCTATATTTATTTGACTCACGATATTACTATTGTAATGTATTACCAGCTTCTGTTACTTGCAATATAATAACTATTTTTTAAACTATTATTAATTAAAAACATATTTTGTGAACTTGAGTATTTTTATATAGAGTTAGGCTTTGGGACTTGTCGTTTAAAATATATATTAAAAAAAGGGCAATAAAGTAAAAAACAAAGTGATTTACTTGTTGTGAGGAATATGATTACATTAATCAAAAATCATTTAATATTTCTTTTTTTTAATAAATTTGATTATATAATATAAAACTGATTTATTGGCAATGAAGTATACTGAGTATGATTAAAGTGGCACTCTGAAACAACAATTATCATTAAGTTAACTTAAAATAAACTAAAATTGAGGTATTTCCGTCATTCCCTCATGTGCATTCCTAAATAAACATTTAAAAATATATGATTTACTCTCGGTCAATTTACTGCTTGCATCTTTTAGGTCATTGACCCATAGCTTAAGTTGAGAACTTCAGACAATACCCGATAATTGTGGATTCGATGTCTATTTAAAGAATACTAGATATTTTATTTCCCAGCCTTATTAGATAATTTACGGCGTTGAGATCCGCAATTTATTACATAAAGCTTTAAAATGAACAAAAAATGCAGAATTGATTGACTCATATTCCATATATTGTATTCAAATCCGTGTCAAAAAAAAGGAAATATATAAAAAAAAATTAAAATCCACATATTGCCTCCACAAATAAGCTGTATTTATTTATATGTTCCATACAAATAGAAAATTGCAAACGTCAGACAGCTCAATAATGTCAGTATTGTCAGTACAGGAAGCTGGTAGAAGGCGCTCTTTTACTGTTTTTAATTACAAAATAACAAATAGAATGAAGCTAGACAAAAAACAAACGTCCCGTTTTTCCTTTTAACCCAAGGTCAGTACGGACATGAGAAACGCATTAGCCAGTAGCCGAAGATAGCGGATTCAATTCCCGCTCTTATCAGCTATGAGATGGTGGAGATAAGCGCATGTGGGTGTTGGTTACTTGCGTGTCAGGTGTGCTTGTGACAATTTACATGACAAGTATTTGTAAATACAATTTTTTTTGTTAGGAAATCTACTTTTCACAATATTTTATCATTCTAATAATAATATGAAGCCGGTCGTGGCGCAGTGGGACAACGTCTGATTAGTAATGCGATTGATTGTGGGTTCGAATTCCACTGACTATATTTGAATTATTTTTATTTCCTCGTCTGGTCAGATAAAGCACGGTGTTGAGTCCCGCCATTCAACACGCAGTGTCTCGAATTCACCGAATAGAGCGGATTATAGATTGTTTTGACGTTAGGTACTTTCTGTTCCCTGCTATGCGGGATGAAAGCGTGAAGTAAAAAAAATATACAGAAAATGTCTACTTTATATTTACTTTATAGTTAAGTGGCGGAACTCAACGCCGTGACAATGAAAATAATTTAAATATTCATCTACGTCGGAATTGTATCAATGTCCCGCTAGTTTAAAACGTGCCTAATTTAAAAAAAAGTAATTACTGCATTTACAAAAGTCTCGAAAAAATTGAACATCAGGCATCCACTTAGCTTAGTGGTAATCTTTGTATACAAATGCGATATTTGCCGGTTTGATTCTCACTCAGGTAATGACATTACTCATCCCCCTATTTCAGTAATACAAAACACGGTGTTTAGTTCCGCCACGCGTCTCATTATGCTTTCAAATGGAAAGAAAGTGAGAACATACTCTAGCGAATTTTTTTTTTCTTCAAGCAATACCCAATAAGAACTAACTAGTTCTTCTATCTATTCGATCATAGTTACCTCCTAGACAAGCAGAAGTACCAGAGCATCATCAGTGTGCAGGAGTTGTAATGCCACTGTCAATTGTAAAACGTAAAGATCTTAATGAGTGTGGACAAACTGGTATGGTGGCGGGTTCGATTTGTGTGGACATGACTTTTAATATATATATGTACATATATGTATGTATATATGTTTGTGGGTTGTGGGGTCGATTCCCACTCGAGTGAAAGATTATTTTTAGTTTACTTTAAATTCCACGCTCTGGTACGAAAAAGCGCGGCGTTGAGTTGCGCAATGTCTCGAATTTGGCGAATACCGGAGCTCGGATTGATTTGACACTAGGTATTGGTGGATAATTTGACACTAGATTGGGTGTTTATTGTTTGTCTTTCATAAGTATATAATAATTATTCTGAACAAATTCCAAATAAGGCATAAACAAAGATTTTGGTCTTTTTATATGAAAATATATCAAAAATATTTAAATATAACATTATGTTACAAGGGATCTAGAGTTAAGACACTCTGTTCTTTACTTTTTATATAATTTTAGATATTAAATATTAAATTGAATGTCGGTTTATTAAATGAGATTTGTATCTACTACCACCTTGTGTACGAATAACACTGTTCCACTGTGTTACGATGGTCTTTAGATGTGAAAGGAATTTCACATAAAGTATAATTATTATATAACTAAACTAAACTTTAAATGTTTGTAAATATACGGAGAGATTTTAGCATAAAATGATTTAACTCTATATTCTCCATATATTTCTATTCTCCATATATTTAATTATAATAAATAGGGTAAGAATATTAAAAAGAAACCGTTACTTAAAATTATGCTTACTACATAATAAATTTTGATATAATATACATATATATATATATATATATACATATATATATATATATATATACATATATATATATATATATAGTAAATATAAAATAACATGTCACATCCACTGTGTACAGTAAACGACGAGCGCCCTATAAGGTAACTGGACCGGTCGAGCTCCTGCACACGCTGCTTGCCTGGTAGCCGATCTTAAAACTCTTTATTATTATTATATACGAATATGATGACGTCATACGCGTATTGACTGACGCACGATTCATGAAATTATGTTTATATATATATATATATATATATATATAGACTTCTCTCTGACTTCCAGCGTAATTACTTATTTATTTAATTATTTTTATCTATTTATTACAATCAAGTTATAATTATATTAAAATTATTTACATTTCCTCGCTTCGGTAAGACAAGGTGCGGTGTTGAGCACCATCAAAATTGGTCTAGTCATTCCTAAGATTAGCCGGAACAAACAGGCAGACAGACGGACAAAAATTATAGCAAATTTTATTTTGGTATATTAACCAATTATTTTTACATTACAAACAGACACTCCAGTATTTATTTATATAAATATTATACTTTATAGTTAACCTATAATTCTTTTATAAGCTTTATAAGGCTTCCGTAGCACAGTGGGACAGCGTTGGTCTGTAAACGCGATTGGTTGCGGGTTCGATTCCCACTCACGCTTATTTTTAAAATGTATGGTTTGGTAAGATATAACGCGGTGATGAAGTCGCCGATAAACGACGATCAACGATTTGTCGATTGAACCAATAGGTATAGCTTTATCAAAATGCAAGTAAGATACTGTCTTGTGGAAATCAATATTCATATTTAATTGATTTGTTCTAACAATATAGAATATATATTTTAAATATTTAAACATATTATTTCATATAATTCAATTCTCGATATGGTGGAAAGCATTTAACGGAGTGTCATGACACTAGGTTGTCTCTGATGATTTAAAGCGTGAAGGTGCTTCTTATTAGCTCCAATTGTATCTATCTCTTAATGTATCTATTGTGTTCTGATTTCCTTTAATTCTACACTCATCTCCAGATGGGATAACTATGAAAACTTTTCATTACGTATATCTACGATTTCGAGGTTCTGGTCGTTCCTGACTGGAACGACCAGGACCTCGAAAAAATAATATCATATATATAAGAAATTAAAAAAAAACCATAGCTGTATATTTTTTTCTTGCAAAACCGAAGTAGAAATTTTAGGGGAAGGATCATAGCGTTCAGTTACACCACATAACATGGAATATCTCAAAGTTGATCAGAAAGTGGAGAAAGGAGTGGATTAACAGAAGGTTCTCTCTGCTTACCATGCTATACCGGAAATAATCTGAAAATATATTTATTCTTATATCAAGTTTAATATATTTCGATAGACAGAAAATTTTCCATCGATCGATGATTCTTATACGATTTCATTAAGTACGTACATTTTCGTTATACGAATATATCCATCGATTAATAATACTCACAGTGCTTCAATTAACTTTAATTACATATAACATCGGTATTTTTAATTCGCAATTACATATGACCTTTAATTGAGGACGATACGAATATATAAATACCGTTAAATGCTCTTGAACTTATCTCAACTTGTAAGAGATAGCATCATACATGTATGTATGAAAAGACATACCTTTGATAATTTATGAGTTATGAAGGAAATATGAAAGTTTATATTTCTACTGGAGGAAATAATATAATATAATGTAAACGATATATTTTATATATAATTTATTTATTTTTTTAGCTTCAAGTACCTGTTGTAAAGAGACATTGCGTATTGAGTGGTGGAGCTCAACGCCGCAATTTGTCTTACCAGAGCGAGGAAGTGAAAATAATTTTAAATATAATCACTCCCACGAGTGGGGATCGAACCCACAACCGATCACGTTTACAGGCAGACGCTGTCACACTGTGCCAAATCAATCAAATTACTGCTTTATTTATTTTATTGTATTTAATATAAACTTTTGTTGTTGTTTTTTTTGACTTTGAATTGTTTAATACTTTTAAAATTATTTTAATTATTTTAGTATGTGTATCTTAACATTTCTATTAAATTGATATAAAATATAAATAATATTTTGTTTCTTTTTCTATATAGATTTTCTGAGCCATCACGTCGTAGCGTGTCTAAATAAAATAGATTATAGGTTCGATTTCCTCTCGGTGTAAAAATCTTATTTAAATTCATTTAATTTCGTCGCTCTTGTAAGACAGAGAGTAGCGTTAAGTTCCGCCATAAATCACGTCTCAAATTCAGATGAAAAGAGAAGATATGAGCGTCTTGATACCAGGTTGTTTTTTCAGCTTGGAAGCTGGAATTTGTTAGTAATTATTATGTACACATATATACAGACAAACCCGGTACAGGTAGCTAACTTAGAAATACATGTGCTATGTACACAAATAAATAAATACATCAGTAATAGATCAAAGTCACGGCAAGTCACGATTTGTCGATAAAATTAAACCAGTAGGTAAAGCTTTATCTAAATGCAAGTAAGATACTGTCTTGTGGAAATCAATATTCATATTTAATTGATTTGTTCTAACAATATATATATATATATATATATATATATATACACAAATTATTTCATATAATTCATAAAAAGCCGGCGTCTGATTGTAAACGCTGTCGGTCGTGGGTTCGTTTCCCACTCGGTTGAGTAATTATATTTTAAAATTATTCTCATTATTTCGCTCTGGTAAGACAAAGCACAGCGTTGTGTACCGCAAATAACGTAGAAACAAACGATTCTTGTCCTACTTTTAAAGCAAATATAAGCAATACAGTACTTTTTAGGCCTTTGTGTCACAGTGAGACATCATCTGACAGTAAATGCGATTGGTTGTGGGTTCGATACATGCTTAGAATATTTTTTACATTTAAAATATATTTTCATTTTTTGCTCTGGCAAGACAAGGAGCGGCGTTGAGTTACGCTACTAACACGCAATGTACCTAATGCGATGGAGGGTCGAGAGTCTAGACACTGTGTCTAGGTACTGCTATGGGAGATTAAAGTAGAGTAAAACTAGAAAAAAAACGTTTTTTTCAAGCAGTAAAATTTGATTTCATCTTAGTAATTAATATATAAATAATAAAATATAAGACGTATCTTTATTTAAAGCGATAGTGTATATAAATAAAGCCAACAACTCCAGTAGCTATAAGCTGTCTTCATTCTATAAAGCACTTATTGGGAAAAACAAACAAAACCACTTTGTATTAAATCGATCCCTGAACAGATACTTACGTCGCTCTTGCTCTAGCCATTCAAGATATTTTATTCTTATTTTTGATATGAATGAAAGGTGAATCCATTGTGGTACAGTGAGACGATTTGAATGTTCACATACTGGTAATGGGTTTGAATTTGCTAGGGATAAATTTCTAAGGCGTTGAGTTCCGCCAAGGTCTGTCTGAATACTTTGCTATATTGTAGCTGGAAGTAACTTTATTTTAATATTTTTTCTATCTAGAATGATGTGCAGCGTTAAGTTCCGCAGTTTTCTCTACGTAACCTAATTACTTGAAGACAAAAAAAATCAAAGAATTTACAGCAAACACGCAAATAATATACAATACATGTCGTGACTAGTCCAATTAACTATTTACTACAGTGATTATCGTTTACTTATCATATTTAACTACACCAATGTAAGTATTTGTTTTGTATTCATTTTGTTACGTGAGCTTTTGTTGTTTAGTTCAAGTCGTTAGTTAGAATGTAAAAGAGATAACGCTTTATGAGTTTATTTATTTTTATAAAGTTTTGTTAACTTTATATATATATATATATATATATATATATATATATATATATATATATATATATATATAAGTATATATAGTGAAAGTATAGCGCTATGTTTTTATTTATTTCAATAAAAAAAATCATATTTACGATAGATCTGTAAACCAGTAGGAGATAATATGTAAAGAGTGTTATATACACTATGATTTTAATTTCCATAAACATGATTATAATGTTTTTATTTATTGTATAATAAATTGTCATTAATAATATTGAATTATTTGAATTATTTTCACTTCCTCGGTCTGTTAAGACAATGCGCGGCGTTGAATTCCGTCAATCAACACGTAAAGTCCTGAGAGCGAAGTGTTTTAACACTAATAAATTTTCTCTTCTGTGCAGGATAAAACTTAAGGCTGCTCTTATATAATATCTACGTCATACACTTTGTAACCACTTCCAATGTTATGATCCCCTTCACACCTGTTCTTCAAGGGTCCTTACACTCTTGACGAGTCCTCACTTTAATATCGATACTTTAATAGAATGTTAATCGATATCTACCGCTCGAATTAAGTTATTTACCTGCATACATACACGAGGCCGGTCGTAGCGCAGTGTGACAGCGTCTGACTGTAAACGCGATTGGTTGTGGGTTCGATGTCCACTCGGGGGAGTAATTATATTAAAATTATTTTCACTTCCTCGCTCAAAAACAGCTTCAAGCTAAAAAAATATGAACAACTTTCTACGGGTTTTTGTATGTTAAAGATAAAATAAAAGGTATTTTTATGTTTCCTTTTACAGGTTTACGTTTTATGTTCCTCTCGTCTATTAAAAGATCGATAAGGGGTCAAGTGTTAAGAAACCTCGAGACATTAAGTGTTTAGTTGCGTAATTCAACGCCGCGTTTTATCTTACCAGTGCACTTCTACAATATTATAAGAGTTAACATAAAATTGTGTAATTTAAAAAAAAAGAATACAAATTAGATTTTTTTAATAATGTCATTTAAGTTTATTGTCAAATACAAAAACATATTTTACGATGACATTAAAAATGTCAAACAAATATGACAAAATTTTCCATTTCGGTTAGAAATGTGTTCGTAACTTAACGAAATCGAGGCCTCACCAAATGTACCCGGTTTTTCTAGCTTTAACCTTGTTCACCAGTTGTATAACACTATATATAGCTTAGTATAGCTTCATATATTATGGTACAGACTTTTTTTTAGCGTAATATATTTGTAATTGGATTAATCCCAATTATTAGTAACTAAGGGAACATCATCGATCTTTAAAGTTTTATTTGAAAGGTCATTTAAATATTAATATTATTAGAAAACACCTACCCTCCTTTTTAACTAGAAATTACCGTCTTTTGTTCGATGCCTATATAATTAGACTCTTTTACTCGTTGACTGTCGGATAGTAGATTGTGTTCAGTGCAATTTATTTAGCTAATCTTGATGTTATTATTAATTTAATATATTTCACGAATGTATTCTAACATCTATTTTATTTTTAATAATTAAATAATATTTAATTGAGCTTTAACTAAATATTTTAATGACAATTTCTTATACAATAATAAACATAAACAAAACAAAACACTCTTTACACATTCTCTCCTTCTGGTTTACTATCGTAAATATGATTTTTTTTATTGAAATAAATAAAAACATAGCGCTATACTTTCACTGGATACAAAATCTCAATAATCAGAGAAGGTAATATAAACGGCCTTAGAGGCCGTTGAATTGGCGTAACATATATTATTTTATTTATAAATTGACACTAACGGCTTATTGCCAACAAGCGACTGCGCACATTTCGTTATGGACTACGAAACCTTTATGGGACAGGTTATGTTTTTCCGTTTACTCATCTAATGTAATGCGGAGAGATAGTGAGTTTGTAGTGTTGAGACACTCTCGATTTACCTCTAAGGTATAAAAAGATATGAATTATTATTTGTTTTTAGTTTCCCGTTCAGCAAGGTTGACAGGAAGACACTAATGTCAAGACACTCCATGCTCCACTTTCCCGAGTTCGATATATTGGCAGAACTCAACGCTATGTATTCTCTTACTAGAACGAGGAAATGAAAATAATTAATATTCGAAATTATATATAATTCAAGTCATTTTCTTGGTTAGCCGAATTGCGGTATTTAGCTCGGAGATATAAAACTGGTAGAAGTCAAGAACACTAAAGGCTAAAACAAACTTTGATTTTTTTTAAATTATATGTTCTTATGTTCTTTAAAATAATGTCATTCCATGAAACGAGAATGGAACCAAGAACCATCGCGTCTAGATTCTGACGCTGTCCCACTGCGCGACGACCGCGCGATATTAATATGGTAATTAAGAATATTTCTAAAAGCCAATTACGTATATCACCTCTACCGGCGGCATGCGGTATGCGTGTCCATCCTGGTGTGCTCACACTCCCGCGATAAAATTCCGCCGTTGAAATCGACTCGGACCAGATTGTTTACGTTTTAGATATAGATAGCTAAATGTGTATGTGAAACGCACCGCGTGTTGGGCATAGTGTGGGTATACCGTGGTATTGTACAATTTTTCAAATATCACTTGTTCACTTCTTTGCTCTGGTAAGACAAAGTGCGGTGTTGAGTTCCGCCATTCAATACGCAATCTCTCGAATTCAGAGTGAAGCGAAGGCGAACTACGAAGTGTCTACACTTGGAACTTTCTGTCTATCCTGCTATGCGGGATAAGAGCGTGAAGATAAAAAAAAATTTGAGATTTTTTTAATACTATTTAGTAACGAATTGTATTTTAGTAAGTAGTAGGCGAGCTGGTAGATAGAGCTTGCGTAAGTATGATCATTCCTTTGAAATGGAAATTAGAAATTACGGAAATTTTAACGTTTTAACGTCTAAAGTATGAGAGGAAAGTCTAAAGTATCATTCTTCCATTTCTCAAGTTCTGATAAGACAAAGCCCGGCGTTGAGTTCCACCATCCTACCCAGAATGTCTCTTATTCGGTAACCAGAGGAAGGAATGTCCCAACCTTAGGTTGGTTCTTAGTATCCTGCTATACAGAAGCGTGAAGCTATTATAATTAAAAATATATATTAATTTGTATTTAAAAAACAATACTTATCCACATCAATCGCGTCGTCCGCTAAGTTTCAATAACTTGCCATACTGGTCGCAAACATCAACACCGGATGACCTTCCTTGGCGACAGGTCACTCGAGTGGCGCGGGCGACTAATAGAACTGCTTGCGAAATCAACTTGCCTACTGTGCGGAATCCATTTAGTATTACACTCATCATATATATATATATATATATATATATATATATACATAGACACTTAGAGTTAAACATACATAATATATCTATCAGAAATTTGTAAAAATCGCTCTAAAGGTTCTAAACATATAATATTTCCCCATTATTATCTCCATAATATAAGGGTGAATTTAAAAAACAACTGATTTTCTGTTATTTTTACTAGATATCACGTCACGCATTGACAGCGCGTTGCCATAGCAACGTGTATGTCATTTTATATAAACGTGTGTGTCAAACACATGGTAGTGTGTGTTACATTCATTTTTATTAATTTAATATATTTCTATGCATTATTCTTAGAAATTATTATCATTCTGCACTCTATCTCTATATAAACTAGAACTGTGCCAAATTTCATACACCTCAGTTCGCGTTATTTTCGTTAAAACATGTACAAAGATTTTGCTTCACGTATTAATGTGTAGTTGTTTCTCACTCTGCAAGTTACAAATCAAAAAAAAAACAGAGAGATAGTGAATTTCTCCTCCTTTTACACTATTAACACAAAATTCGTTATCAAAACGTGTTCAGTATGTTTACTTAATTCCCATAATGATTTCATTTCAAAAGTAAAAACATGTTTTAATATGCATAAGAATATAAAATTTAAATTTTATATGACTTTATCATGTATTGAGCGTTAGGTAAGTGCGGTGAGTTTTAGAAGAAAAATCTTTAGGGAACACACATACAGACATTAGGCTTTACAGTTATAGATAATGAAAATATAATAAAAAATATATATTAAAATATATTTAAAATTATTTTACATATATATTAAAATATAATTAAACAAAAGATACGCGCCTTTTAATATCTGTAGTGTATTAGTGTAGAGTTCTTCGAATAGGAATCGAATTTGCAACTAATGATTTTACCGTCAGACATTGTGCCACTGTACCGCAATAGCCTTCAGTAGTGTCTCGAAAGGAAACTGAAAACGGAATATCCTGACACTAAGCTCTCTCTGCATACCTTATAGTGTGAGAAAAAACAAAATATTACATAAATATATAAAAGAATCAAATATAATTTTACCACTTTCCTAATAAATGAATCTAATAAAAACAAAACAGCTTCACGCTAACAATGTAGTGTCAAAACACTCCATTAAACGCTTTCCGCCTAAGATCAAGACATTTCGTGTTGAGTGTGGAGTGTAGAAAAATTATAATCATTCCCCCGAGTAGGAATCAAACCCACAACCAAGCTCATTTACAGTCAAAGCACGAATAAAAATTTCATAATCTTTCCAAACAACACTTCACTTCTAAGTTATTAACAAAATAAAGTGTAATAGACGCGGCGGCCTCTACATAGCCATTTGAGAAGGATTTAGTCTTGTGACCGCCTTGGCCTTAATTCCCACCAAAAATCTATCTACCTATAAATCTTGGTATACTCGAAGTGTTATTGTGGATTTAAATCAGTTTTTTTAGTATATTTATGTAAATCATATATGTTTTATTTTTCTTTTAAAATCATTTAATTTTATTTAATAAAATGATGAATAATTAATCTTTCGGGAAATATATTAATATGTTGTCTTTATTAATGTTTAAGTATTGGAGTGCGATGTGGTCAAGGTTATTTGGGTATTTTAAATGAAACTATTTTAAACGGATTAATCGCGTATATTTTGGTATTGGAATTCGTATTATACATTTTTCGGTACCTGACGTTTCGAACACTTTAAAGTAGGCCGTGGTTACAAGTAGAAACAAAATGTCAGGTAACCAAAAATGCATTTTCGAATACCAAAATACACGCGATTAATCCGTTTAAAATATTTTCATTTAAAATGTGTAAAAAACGCGAAATCAAAGATCTTGTTATTTAGGTATATTTTTAAGTAATAATAAAAAAAACTTGTTAGCTATATTACTAGCTATATATATCTATGTATATATATATATATATATATATATATATATATATAATATTGAAGTGTCTGTGGTTAATATTAAAATAACAGGTTTGTTTGTTCCATCTAATATTTGGAACGCTTTAAAGGATGTTCACAGGCAGAAAACTGATGTAATAAATTAAATTACGCTTTGATTTTGGAGTCATAAAATAAAGATCCAAAGTGAAATTTCATACAAAACAGTAAATTAGTTATAATTTTTTGTACGAAAATCTTTAACATTTCAACAGTTCGCAGATCATTAAAAAAATAATTTAAAATAAATTTATGTAAACATAGTGCATTATTTGCAAAGATGTTTGTATAAAAATGATTTAATTATCAATATAAATACATTTCTTTTTTTATTATCCTTTTTTTTTTTCCAAAGCAAATTCAGCGGTAGGTACCAGGTCGAAAAGTTCAGAACACTTCCCGTATTAAATATTGTTATTAAATAAATACATAAGTTATTAAATAAATAGAATAAAATAAATTATTAAATATTATTTATTATTCATCACAATAATTTATAATTAATTTTGTACAAAAATATTTTTTTAAAAACAAGGCATTTGACAACTGCGTTTAAAATATTTCATTGTTTAGATACAAATCAACAAATTAGTCTCCGATCTCAGATTCCAACGAACAGACGTACAAAGTACACCCTATTATATATTTATAAATGCAGAAATGCATAAAGTGGGCGCCGTTTACGAGGTAACTACGGAGGTGTTAATAGGCTCTTTCGCTTTAATTATAATGATTTATAATCTACATACATCTTATTAGTGATCTTGGGATGACTTTCTTTATTCCGTGAAACTTTCAATGTACTGACATGACTGACATTGTTTTGATCGTTTCGAAGACATTTTATTATTTTTGTAATGTGTTATTCCACACTTTAGTATAAGAAAAGATTTTTGAAAAAAAAAACGTGTAAAATTTGAACGCAACGGGATTTGAACTTGTGATTTTTTTCAAAAATGTTTTCTAACAATTTAATAAATAGTAAAGTATTAAAATAAATAGCGATATCTCTTGCCAAAACGATTGTTTCTTAATAAACTTTGGGCAATAGAAATTTGTAAAAATCTGTCTACAGAGATATTAACAACGTAAATAAGTTGTAACAAAACGTATAAGAATTTCGACGCAGTTGGTAGTAGAACGCATGGCTTAGCGGTCAGAGCGCATGGAAGGTTTCCAAGAGGCGCGGGTTGGAATCTCGCTGCATTCAATTTTCTAGAATTTTTTTTAAAAAAGTTTTGAAGACAGTTAGAGATTGAATGCTTTCTAAAAAATCTCTTAGTTATACTAAAGGTTATAATGTATATATAATCATTCCCTTGACTGAGAAATACACTAACAACTACCGCGCTTATCCTTTTCCACTATATCATAATAGTCTTCAATACACAGTAATTCTTTGGACTGAAATTTTAAAACTGAGTGTTTTATCACTTCATCCTCATACCACAGTTTTTTTCAATTTTTTTTTTCAAAATATTTGTGTTGCCTTGATCAAGATTTGAATTGGTAATTAATATTTGTATTAAGATATCTGATGACTGTTCTACGGCAACGCTTTTGATACAGAATATGATTTATTCATAGTATAGAAAAACGAAGTACAGAGTTACACTTTCTGTTCATCCTGCTATACGGGATGAAAGTGTGAAGTTAGTAAGGTAAAATTAGGCTTAGCATAGTTTGTGTATATATATATATATATATATATATATATATATATATATATATATATATATATATATATACATATATATGTTGGAGCAGACAAATCCTGGAGTGGAGACCGCGTCTTGGCAAACGTAGTGTAGGACGCCCTCTGGCCCGCTGGACTGACGACATACGCAAGGTTGCCGGAGCGGGCTGGATGAGGGTTGCGGAGGACCGGGATGTTTGGCGCAAACTTGGGGAGGCCTATGTCCAGCAGTGGACTGCGATTGGGTGACGACAACGACTATATATATATATACGTTGTTGACGACTGATGTGAACAAAGTACGCTAAACATAGTTTCATTTACCTCACTAAGTACGAAGCGACCAAAAATATAATTTTAAGCTTGATCACTTCATATTTCATGTAAAGTTTGTTTTAATAATCATACTGATATTTGTACCATAAGTATTTCCTCAATTTCTAGCAAGATAGAGTTACTTCTCTCAACTCTCTTTATTTTGTGAAAAATGAACAAATAAGTAAATCTTTGTTTTTTTTAGCTTCACTCTTTTATCAAGACAAGACACTCTGTACTTCGCTTTCCACCGAATTTAAGACATTGCGTATTGAGTGGTGGACCTCAACGCTGCACTTTGTCTTTTACTAGAGCGAAGAAGTGAAATTAATTTAAATATAATCACTCCCCTGAGTGGGGATCGAATCCACAACCGATCGTGTTTACAAGTCAGACGCTGTTCCACTGCGCCACGACTGACCTCAAAATAAATACTTAAGAAAATTTTGTAATAAATTTTAGAAAATATCTAAGTATAACTATATTATAAACTCAGTCTATGTGTTACGAAAGTGATGCTACCAATTTCGTAAGCACGAAGGTTATCATCTTTAAGCAAGATAAAACTCTATCAGAAACTGTTATATATACATAAAATTATTACAATATTGTTTTAATATGGATTACATATAAAAAGGATTTTAAGATTCGAACCTAATGTTTTTGGAAATTGTTTGAAGCGAAAAATCGAAATTTACTTGTTTTTTCTTTGTATATAGAGCATGAAAACATTTTGAACGCAGTGGGATTCGAACATGCGTTAATGACCGCTAAGCCATACGTTCTACTACCAGCTGCGTCAAAATACTTGTACGTTTACTTACAACTTATTCCCGTTCTAACGTTAATTATTATAGATTTCTAATTCTAAGTGTGGAATAACACTATAAATGAAGTAAAATTTTTAGATATTTTTTTAATATAATAATTATTATCACTTTCTAAAGTAAAATGGGTATAAATGTACAATGGTATTATATTTAGGATGTGTTTGTACGTGACAGTGGGTTCAAATCCTAATAGTATATATAAGATATAAACTTATGACTATGTTTCTAAAAGTAACTGTAAAACATTATCATAATATTATTTTAAGTGTTTTACCTCGTATAGCAGGGTAGACATTCCGTACTCCGCTTTCTTCCAAATTCGATTTATATATATATATATATATATATATATATATATATATATATATATATATATATTGCTTGGTCAATTATATGTTCGTGTTTAATACAAATTAATATACATCGTTGCTAATTGATAAATATTGATAAATATTGTATCATGCTATTACGTTTAGATGATACCTCCAAGGTTGGTTAAAGCTTTCCGTTTCCGGATCGTACACTTTGAAACATAGGTATTGTCTTAATAATAAAACTTTGTTTACATACACATCACATACAAATACAGGCAAAATAAAAATATTACAATATGCAGCTTATAGTATGTTTTTGGTATGTAGTCCCTTTTGGGTGAAAGGGGTCAAAAGATTGACGTGGACAGACCTTCTAGACCTTTTAGACCTTCTGTGTGACAGACAACTGAAGAAGCAGACTGATGCTCCCAGACCCGGTACCTGTTTATGTTCGACTGCAGATGGTATTCGGCTAGTGATTGCTGCCTAGATGCGAGCTCCGTATGTGAGTAGGACACCTGAGGAGAGCAGCGGGTGCGGTTCAACCCATTTCTCGAGCTATTTAATTTGTCAAGGACGAAAATCACAGGAATTTTTAGTATGTACAAACCCAACATAGCCGGGTTTCTACAGCGGATATCTTTGAAAGATTTCTCCTGCGCATTAAAAACTGTTGACCTCTTAAATATTGTATATAATTTCATTGTATAAAACGAGGTCGCCTCCGTTGTCTGCACGGTTTGGGTTTTTTAAACTACGTAACTGAATTTAAAAAGGGTTTTATTAAAATACAGGGTCACATATGAAATGTTAGTATTAATAAGTAGGGGGTAGGAGATTCCTGGGAACTATTCTTCTATCCGGTGACCTTTGTGCCATTTCTCAATACGCCGAAGGTGTAAGTATATTGATCACCATTCTGAAAGACGCGTGTGAAAGTAATAGTTAAAACTTTAAAAAATAGTCAAAATTATATTTGACTATGTCAACAAAAAAAACTGATATTTCAGATGCTAATTGACTTATACATTTTTAGACTTTAGCACTATAGTTTGGAAGCAGATTTTTTTAATTTATTAAAAAAAATGAGATATGTTTGTGATTTAAATTGAAACGTCAAAACAAGAAATAGCTATATTATAAAAATTTCCCCGATTTTACTGGAGCGGATTACCAATCGTGTTTACAGTCAGGCACTCTGTGCTCAGTTCCACTGCGTCATGATGGAGGGTGGACAGGTGTGCAAATATGTGGACTCTTGATTTTGTATGTGAATACATGAAGTCCTATGTGGATCATGATTTCATGTGTGGATAAGTAAAATCACATGTGGACCATGGCATCATATGTGGATAGATAAAATCACATGTGGACCATAATGTCATGTGTGGATGGGAAAAATCACACGAGGAACAATATGTCATGTGTGGATGGGTGAAAACACATGTGACCATAATGTCATGTGTGGATGGGTAAAATCACATGTGGACCATAATGTCATGTGTGGATGGGTGAAATCACATGAGGAACGATATGTCATGTGTGGATGGGTGAAAACACATGTGATCATAATGTCATATGTGGATGGGTAAAATCACATGTGAACCATAATGTCATGTGTGGATGGGTGAAATCACATGAGGAACAATATGTCATGTGTGGATGGGTGAAAACACATGTGGACCATGATGTCATGTGTGGATGGGAAAAATCACACGAGGAACAATATGTCATGTGTGGATAGGTGAAAACACATGTGACCATAATGTCATGTGTGGATGGGTATAATCACATGTGGACCATAATGTCATGTGTGGATGGGTGAAATCACATGAGGAACAATATGTCATGTGTGGATGGGTGAAAACACATGTGACCATAATGTCATGTGTGGATGGGTAAAATCACATGTGAACCATAATGTCATGTGTGGATGGGTGAAATCACATGTGGACCATAATGTCATGTGTGGATGTGAAAAATCACATGAGGAACAATATGTCATGTGTGGATGGGTGAAAACACATGTGACCATAATGTCATGTGTGGATGGGTGAAATCACATGTGGACCATAATGTCATGTGTGGATGGGAAAAGTCACATAAAGAACAATATGTCATGTGTGGATGGGTGGAAACACATATGACCATAATGTCATGTGTGGATAGGTGAAATCACATGTGGACAAAGTTGTCATATGTGGATAGGTAAAATCACATGTGGACCATAAAGTCATGTGTGGATGGGTAAAATGACATGTGGATCATAATGTCATGTGTGGATGGGTGAAATCACATGTGAACTATGATGTCATGTGTGGATGGATAAAATCATATGTGGACCATGATGTCATTTATGGACTGGTGAAAACACATGTGACCAGAATGTCATGTGTGAATGGGTAAAACCACATTTTGACCTCGATGTCATGTGTGGATGGGTGAAAACACGTATGACCGTAATGTCATGTGTGGATGGGTAAAATCACATGTGGACCATAAAGTCATGTGTGAGTGGGTGAAATTACGTGTGACTATAATGTCATATGTGTATGAGTTAAATCATTGACACTGAACGATATTATATATTTTTATACGGAAAATTGTGTTTTAAACATTAAATATTAATTAATTCAATCCAACTTTATAAATAATAGATGAATCTACAAAAAACCTTTGACACATAAATAAAAAGCACAAGTTGAAATAATATTCCATTTAATTTGCACGCGCATATTTTAATGTTTGATTTTATATAAAAATATAACGTTGGCAAAATAAAATCAACCACTCTCTTTCGATACAAGAATACGGTTCTGATCGCTAAGGTTATTGAAATAAAATTTACTTGAAATTCGATTTTTGCATTATTTACATAAAGAGGTAAATTGTTTTGTTTTCTGTTCGTTTGTTTACAATTATCTATACCTTTTACAAGTTAGGTTGATATTTTTGACACACGGGCTAGATTAAAATTTTCGGATAACGCTTGAATTTTTAGGGACTTATGCATTATATATATGTTTTTGATATTTTTACAATTTTTGAAATGGTTAAATGAAAAAAATAATGTGATCGTCCTTACAAAGTTATGACAACCACAAATATGTACATCTAACTAAAAGATCAAGCTTGCGTATACAGGGTATAGAATATAATGAAGTGGAATAAATGATAACATATTATAATGTATTAGAAACTATTAAAAAAAATGTAAGTCAAAATCTCAGTTATATTAACGATATATTTATTTATAACGATATATATAGGTAATAACCATAACTTCTGAACACACAATAAAATATAATATTTCAATATATATTTCAACAAAAATACACGAAATATTCGAACCTGCTACCATCACATGCAGTACATATCAAAACATTTAATTCGCATCTCTCATTATAAATCTATATCTTAACCTCCGCACTGGCCTCACCAAACATTTAACAGGCCAATAAAACATATTTCGTAAAAACAAAATACTTAACCACATGACGCCCGTTGGACTATTGATTTATTGATCAAGTTAACTGGTTGCGTTTACTACCCACCTATGGGTATGGCATCTTTTATCATTTTTAGTGCCACTATACAGCACAATGATGTATATTTCTGTTTTTTTTCATTTATTTATCTCATATATATAGCCGGGTAAACAGAGAGATTGTAGAGTTAACACACTTCGACGTTACCACTCATATAATGACGGAGTATTCGGTATTCTCAAAGATATTTTTTTGGTTATAAACTCTAAATCATCTTATATATAAAAGAAGTATGTTATTATTGTATATTTATTGTAGGTAAGGAAAAGTGAAAAATAATAGCAAAATAAAAATATATATGTGGATATAAAAAATGCACTGTTTGGAGGTGTTACTGAATGTGAATGAATTTAAAATTTATGTAAGCCGATATTTATTTAACACTTAATTCTGAAGGTTTTGGATTGAATTTGAAGACAGAGCCGCATTGAGGCAGATTTGAATCCGTCTCTTCCATCCTCTTTCACTCCTCGAAATTTGGCAGAGAAACTCAATACTTATGCCTAAATAAATCACCTGTAGATACATAAAATCATAATAGACACATGAAGTCATATGTGGATTTAAAAAATAATTTATTTAGTAGGAAAAAGAAATTGAATATAGTTAAAATATCAGTCAAAATCATATTTCACGACAGGTCTGGCTTATGGGAACATAGCAATAAGTATATTAACTCAGTAGTAAATATATATAGAATATAGTGGTAGAACATAGAAGTATATAAGCAGTCGCTGGATGCTGGAAGCGCAGGATGATCATTATGGAAATCCTTGAGGTAGGCATATGCCCAGCAGTGGGCATTATACAGACGACGATGATATACTCGAGTGTAAAAATAAAAAAATACAATTAAAATTTTTTTTTCCTAAGTCTGTCCTCTATTAAACTAACATGAATCCTATTATTAGTTATGTTTCCAATAACACTTAGACAAAGCGGAAAAGAATAGGTAATTGATAATTTTTACATTTCAACTAAGAAACTATCCCAAATACCGACTTGGGCGGTCATTACACCGGCCCCGTTCTGTACGTAAACTTGGGAGCTCATTAAGAGGACGCTTGCAAGTGGCAAGTCGGTAACAAACTTCGTCGAATGCAGTCAGAGCTTGCACTTCCAAACTTATTACCGTCTGCAAGGAGCAGTGCTACAAAGAAAATATAATTACATAGTTTTCCTTCAAATTTAATATAGTTTAATTAAATCTTAGAAAAAAATAATTCTTTTTTTGTGTTTTTTACAAGTTACTAAAAATTTAATTCAAGAAACATCGTATTTCGTACATTCAGGTGATTTCGAGACATTGCACGTTGAGTGGCGGAACTCAACGTCGCATTTTGTCGCAGCAAGAGCGAGAAAATGAAAATAAACATAAATAAATTTAAACATTCCCTCGAGAGGGGATCGAACCTACGACCGATCTCATTTAACGTCGGACGCTGCCCCACTGCGTCACGAGCGGCCTCGATTTTAATGCTTTTTTATATAATAAGTAGGTTTTATGCGCAGTTTAAAGATATTTTAATGTACAGTATGGACGTCTAATTTTTGGTGTCTTTTTTGTTGAAATTTTGTTGGCTTTGACGTCTTGACAGAAACAGCAATGTGTTAGAAAAGGAATAATTATAATTGATTTATTAAAAAATAATAAATACAATTTGTATTAATATTTTTTTGTCTTAAGGATCTTAAATCTTTTCTGAAATTTGTCAATTCAATAAATCCATCTGTACAACTACTGCAAAAGTATTCGAAACATCAGGGGTTCAAAATGTATTTTCGAATACTAAAATATACGCGATTAATCCGTTTAAAATAGTTTCATTTAAAATGTGTAAAAATTGCGAAAAACAAAGATATTATAACATAAGTCTTACATCACCGACGGACTGACAGACAACACTGTCGAAAATACTTACAGTAGAATATTGAAGTATTTATTATTTTAAAAGTGTTACTGCACTCTTAGGAATAGAAAACATTTTTGAATAAACGGATAAAAATATGAACGCAGCGGGATTCGAACCCACGCCTCTTGGATACCGGCCAAGCGCTCTGACCGCTCAGCCATGCATTCTACTACCAGCTGCGTCGAAAGTCTTAGCTTAGCATGGCTTAGCGGTCAGAGTGCTTGGACGGTATCCAAGAGGCGCGGGTTCGAATACCACTGCGTTAATGGGTTGATGTTTATGGGTTTTTTTTTCAAGAATATTGAAGTGTTTCCTATTAGTTCTTTAAGGTAATAACGAAGTGTCATACAAAGAACAGTATTTCATGTTTAACGTAGCACTGACCATGAATTCATTAGACTATACGTATATTGTAAAAAATATATAATCTGCTTATAATAATTCAAAATAGCCATAAAAAAATAACACACCTTCTACTTAAAATTTTCACGTTAAAATAGCCTACGGGAATTATCCACAAACTGATCTCTGATTCAAATTCCCAAGTGATTGCCTACTTATCTTTAATTTATAATAATTTATAAAATATGTCTCGAGGCTAGACTAAGGGTTCGATGTTTTGCCAAATTGGTTGACTATAGGTACTGCGTGGTATCGCACGCGACGATCACACACAAAGTGCCAATCATTTCGCAAATACCAATGAAAGTATTCAATATATTTTTTTTAATTATAAGGATAATAATTAAGGATGAAAATTAAAAAGACAAGCTGAACTTCAAAACTGAAAAAAATTTCAAATTCAAAAAACAATGAATTTAAAAACTAAGAATTTCATTATAATTCGTATGAAAAAAGAATATTATTTCTTTCGCGTCCCGTCCAGAAAAGCAAAAAAATTGAGAATAGAGTGTCTTAACACTAAGTTATCTGTACCTACCCTACCAGATACATAGAGGTAAGAATAAAAAAACAAATACAAAAGTTTCCCAGAATTATATTCGAACCAGTAACTACTCGACCTCTGGTGGGTATATAAGTAATTTCTACAGAACATAATAAACACAATTTTCTATCAACAGTTTCAACTGGTACGCGTGACCGGCTCAGATTAGCGACGATACGATCTCTTCCGCGTATCACGATCGAGTACACACGTTCAATTACTTTGCCTTTGATTTTTGTTAACAAACGACTATTTATAACTTGGTAAACTATAATTTTAAATATTAAAAAAAAAATGGATAGCAGGAAGCCATTTATACGAATATTGTTTATAATTTTATTGTTCATACAAAAAATATCACCGTGAAACAGTTGAAGAGCATCTTCGAAGCAATCGAGGGTCCTGGTTTCAAAAATGACTAAATCAGACTATTAAGGTAGTCAGAGACGAGCTAGTCACACAGACGGAACGGAACGATTTTGGCAGTTTTTACATGTTCTAAGTGAAATTATTATAAACGGATTAATCGCGTATATTTTGGTATTCGAAAATACATTTTTGGAAGCTTGACGTAACGAACACTTTACAATATGCTCGTGGTCACGGGTACACTGAGGTGACATTCGTCTGTCAGTTGATACAAAAATTAATTATATCAAACTACCGCCATCTGTTTCTTAATTGTGTCGCGTACTGCCCTGGATTCTTGCAGAATGAGCTGACTGTCTTTGTCTCTAGTGTGGAGTACTTGAGACTTTAATTTTTTTATAAGTACGCCCCATGTGGTAGAAAGTTTCCAATTATCTTCTAAATAAAATATACCAAAATATACGAGATTAATCTTTTAAAAATAACATTTGAAATTTCAAATGTTTATAAATTATATGAAAAGTGATAATCTTTACTTTTAGAAGGCTATTGAAATAAAAATTGTAGATTTTTTTTAACTCATACAAAAACAAAAAAATACGTAATTTCAAAAGCTGCTTAATTCGATTTTTTTCTATAATATTTGTAACTTTTATATACTTATAATATATAAGAAAAACATACACTCAACTATTAAAAAACCATTTGGACGTATATAGCTTCAAATAGCATTTTGAATTATTATTTAGATATCAACCCAGTATCAAACTTATAAGAACGATATTTCTTTATCCAAATTGGAATAATTCAAGTTATATTAATAAATGTATAAAAGTAAAATAATATATACGTAAATATTTTGTATCGCTTCCATTATAGCAGGGTAGACAGAAAGTACATAGTGTCAAGACACTTCGTATTTCACCTTCCACAGATATTACGTATAGAGTAGTGGAACTCAACTCCGCAATACCATAATACCGCTAGGCTTTTTAGTGAATTCATTGTGGCGAAGTGGGATAAAGTCTAACTATAAGCACGACTGAATGTGGTTTCGATCTCCCTTTGGAGGAATAATAACAGGTAAATTGCTCTTTTCCACACTCTAATAAGACAAAGTACGGCGTTAAGTTACGTCACATAACACGCAATATCTCATAAGAGTATCAAATTTGTCAAAAGTCACTTAGTTTTTATTTAACTCAAGAATATAAACAATAAACAATTAACTACAGCTAAGATAATTTGATTCTATAAATATATATAAAAAATATATTTAGCCCATATCCGTTTGTATGTAATAATACGAAAACATCTTTAAAAGGTTAATTTTAGCAAAATACACGTACTTTCTGGTTTAAACGAGTAAGATAGGTTTATATCATAGTGCGCAGTAGTCAACTCGATCAAGGCCACGCACTGCCACTATTGTACATATAATTTTAGAAATATTAGGATAAAATAAAATTATATGAATATTATATATGGAAATTCTTAAAAAAATATAATATAAGATCTCACACGTGATTATGTCGAAAGAAGAATGAAAGAAAGTTGAATGTCGTAGAAATGTGGTTTTTTCACCGGATATATGGAAACGGTTTAGCTGATCGTATATACAGCGAAGAGATTTGCAGCATGGCAGGCGTTTGCGTGAATGTTATAGTGAGAATAAAGAGAAAGGGGTGAAAAGGTGGTTTGGGCGCGTTGAGAGAATGAGTGATGAACGAATGGTAAGAAAAATTTATGAAGTAGAGGATGAAGATGAAGACTAAGGGTAGATGTCTATGATATTATGGTTTTCACCGTCTAGAAGCATGAGAAGACAGAAAATCTATCTAGAAGCCTTTGTAACGCAGTGGGTCTGACTGTAGACTGATGTTTGTGTATTCGATTATGACTTGGAGAAATGATTATATTAAATTGATTCTAATTTACCATTTTCGATAGTAGTAGACAATACAAAGCGCAGCGTTGAGTTTCGCAAATTAGCATATAACAGGGTGTCTTGATAGAAGATCAGAATAAAATGCGGAAAAGAACGTTTCTGCGTTCTGCATAATTTTCTCATGTTCAAACCTGCTGGTCACCCTAGCCGTGACTCCTGCGCAAACAAGCTTATAAAATATATATTATATTGATATTGATACGTTTAGATAAGTTTCTGTTATTGCCCGTTTTATTCTGCCATCGCTATTATAATTCCACTTTGTGAATACGCCACGTCTGTTTATATTTTTTTAATCTTCATACCTTCACGTATCTTCAGTATGTGGCAAAGAGAATTTAGTGTTGAAATTATGCATTTACTACGAGCTTCACGTTTTTATACCCCATAGCAGAGTTGACTGGAAGTGCCTAGTGTCAAGAAGCTCCATACTCCCCTTTACTTTCTTTACCCTTACTTTCCCCTGAATTCAAAATATTCTGTGTTGAGCTGCGGAACTCAACTCTGCGTTTTTTCATGTTTGCGCCACGTCCGATCCATTTATCGCTTTTAGTATACAGATTTTTATGTTTTTCCCTATTTATCATCTTTAATAACAATAATCTGGTCTTGCCAGAGTGGAATAGTAGGACCAATAAATACACAATTATCATCCCCCGAGGAGGAAAAAACGATAAGTTGTGGATTTCATTTCTACCGGAGCAGTGTTAATATTTAGATTATTTTCATTTCCAATGAGACAAAGTGCGGCGTTGTGCTTCGCCATAGCTATGTTTTGAATTCAGGTGGAAAGCAGCGAATAGAGTATCTTGATACAAAGTTGTCTCTGGCAATCTTGCTGAACCTGATTTCAACTAACTTAAACAGGAAGTATCCAGTGTCAAGACACTCAGACACTCCATACTCAAGTGGCGGAATTCAACGTCGCGCAATGTCTTAAGAGCAAAGAAGTGAAAATAATTTAAATATAATAATTCTCCCGACTGAAAATCAAACAGACAACCGATCGCGTGTACTGACAGACACTGTCCCACTGCGCCACGACCGTTTGAAGTCGATCAACGATTAAAGATATAAAAATAAGATAAATTAATAAAATTTAATGTTTTTTATAATCTGTCTATAGGCCAGTATATGTTACAATATTATAATATTTAAACTGCGAAATCAAATATTAGTATCTAATTAATTTAATTCATAACCATGTTATCGACTCGTTTCAGTCACTAAGGGACCGGGCAACCAGTTTGAAGCCTGTCCCAATAAAAATAATCCTCTTCTATCAAGGCTGTCATGGTTGAGTGTGACCGTGTCTGACTGTAAATGAGTTTGAGATTGGTTTTGGGTTCGATTCCCAATCGGTGTAATGATTTCTATTTCTTTGCTCTGGTAATACAAAATGCGGTGTAGAGTTACACTACTCAACATGTAATGCCTTGGATTTGAGTGATGAGCGGAGTTTTCTGACACTACCTTGATATGCATTGTAAAACTGTAAGGTACAAAAAAAAGACTTTAAAAATATATAATAATCTAATATTTATAAATATTTACTAATATAAAAAAAATACTAGAGATGGAGCTGATAAATTAGGCTCACTCACAATTTCTCGTTAACATTAAATTAAATAATTGAAATTAAAAAAAAAGTGTGCATTAAATTATTAGCAAAAAGATAAACCAACGTCATTAATTTCCCTAGTTATGATCGTTTTTGAAAATGCTAAGGTCACAAAATGAATTTTTATGGCCGTTTTATTGCGTTATTCAAATTTGACATCGCCTCGATTGTCTCATATTTTACAACAAATCATGTATGGATTTAGAACTAGAATATGTTCTTAATTGAATTGTTCCTTTATGTGGATTATTTTATTATTTATTTGTAGGAAGTACCTTGTGTCAAAATACTCTGGAAATCGTTTCACCATATTCGAGACATTGCGTGTGGAATGGTGGAACTTAACGCCATATTTCATCTTACCAAAGCAAGAAAATAGATGTGATTTAAATATAATAATCAAACCCGCAACCGATCGCGTTTCACTGTGCTACGGCCGCTTACGATTGATTGATTTTTTTTTAAATAATTTAATATATTAAATAAAAAGAATGTCTTGACACTATGTTCTCTTTGTTTAGATCTTTTTTTGATCTATCCATAATGTCTAAAATTTGAATGTAAGTATATATATATATATATATATATATATATATATATATATATATATATATATATATATATATATACTGCCTTATATTCAAATTTTAGACACTATGCATAGATCAAAAAAGATCTAAACAAAGATTACCATTATTATAGATACCATTTGAATAAAAAATCTATATTTATTTATTAATAATATATATTTTCCCTTGCAATAGAACTTGTATTATTTCATATATTTTTGTCTCATTTTGTATAAATATAAAGTTTTATAAACACCTTTAATAGTTCAATATTCTCAAATTCTTCTATTTTCATATTTTTAACCGTTATTAAAAATAAAAACCGATTCACGCTTTATCCCGTAGGAAATAAATCACGTAGTAAATGAGAAGAAATTTTCAAGAAACTCCGTTCGCCATTTTTGTTCCAAATTCGAAACATTGCGTGTTAAGTGATGGAACATAACGCCGCACTTTCTAGTAATGGAAAATCATTTTAAATATGCAATAAAGAATGGAAAATCATTTTAAATATGCATATTCCCTTGATTTGGATATGTTTACAGTCAGATGCTGTCCCACTGCGCCACGACAGTCCCGATCTTTGTTATAACAAGTATTTTTTTTTATTTCATTATATATTTCTTAAACATTTAAAAAAAAAGTATAGAAATTTGACCAACGGGATTTAGACCCGCGCCTCTTGGAGACCGTCCAAACGCTTTGACCGCTATACCATGCATTCTATTACCAACTGCGTCAAAATTCTTAGAGGTTTTTGTTACAATTTATTTATGTTTTCTATTAGCATCTCTGTAAAGAGATTTTTACAAATTTATCGAATCCTGTTGCGCTCTAATTTTCATACGTTTTTTTCAAAAATGTTTTCTAATCCTAAGTGTGGAATAACACTTTAAAAATAGTATTATTTTTATTAGTTTATCTTTATAACAGATCCTTTTTTTATTTATATAACTTTTTTAAACACAATTTTTACAATGTAAATTTTTAAACTGTGTTTTAAAGTTTTTTTTTTGTATTAACGTGACTTCAACGTGACTTGAACGTATTTCAGAACAATTATTTATATTGCATACATATTAAGTAAGCCTATAAATGTGGTGTAGTGTATAACTTTCTGAAATAAATAAAATACAAGTAATCTTTATTACTTATTAGATGTATATTTTAAATTAAATATTAACTAATTTCAAAGTGTTTTCAATTCTTAGCAAACGCACGGCTCTGGGGAGACGCATCGATTGACCGAATCGGCGCTAGGGATCCTTCGGGAGCGACGCGTAATTTCTCTGTGCGGGACGTGCGGTGAATAATAAGACACGCTATCGGTCACACCATTACACTGAGATACTTGGGCCGTACCACAAGGCATGAGAGACAGCGATTGACACTACTTAGTTAGTAAGTGTTATTTTATCCTGCGTAGTAGAATAGTCAGAGATAACCTAGTGTCAAGACACTCCGTTGATTGTTTCCCGCCCACAAACAAGAGGTTGCATGTTGAGTTTTGTCTTACCAGAACAGAGAAATGTTTCATTGGTATCTAGAATCTTGCAGTCGATAGTAAGTAATCTATGCAATTTTACTTTACTAATCAAATTCAAGACAGACTGTTGAGCAGCGGAACGCAACTCCGCACTTTGTCCTATTATCTTAGGAGAGAAAGACAATAAAAAATATTTATATATTATCTTTTCCTTAAAAGAAGATCGTACCAATTTTAGTCTCATATACAACTGTATAACATTTCTACTTCACAAAGAACAAAATTGGAGTAAATCTATCTCAAGCTTTACTCCATTTATATTAATAATCCTTAAGCTCTGAGTTAAAGTATAGATATCAATAATAAGTTAACAGGATAAAATCTCTTCACTTAGTCTGTTGTAGCGTTACATGAATCGATGTCAAATCGGTAGTGAGGTAGAGTCCTTACAACTAAAAACCGCTTGATTCAGGTAAGTTAAATATACCGCAGCCAGTCCGGCCGGTGGCCGGTCGTGGCGCTGTGTCAGCGTCTGACTGTAAACGCGATCGGTTGTGGGTTCGATCCTCACTTGGGGCAGTGATTATATTTAAATTATTTTCACTTCTTCGCTCTGGTGAGACAAAGTGCGGCGATGAGTTCCACCACTCAACAAGCAATGTTTTGAATTCGGTGGAAAGCGAAGTACGGTGTGTCTTGACACTAGGTTCTTTCTGTCTACTCTACTATGTGGGATAAAAAGCGTAACCGTAGATCTGTGTACAAGAATAACATAACAGACTCAGACTAAGGTCCAAAATAATAGAATAATTTAAGCAGCTTCACGCTTCAACCCGCATAGTAGGGTAGTCAGAGAGGATCTAATGTCCAGACACTCCGTTCACTGCTTTCCACTCGCATTGGAGATATTAAGTGTTAAGTACAGAATGAATTATATCCTATTTTACCTTTTAAAATAAAAAAAAATCATCTGGGTAAAACTTCGCAAAGTAGTCCCCAGTCATATGATGTTATAGAAGAACGAGCCCGTGCGTGAAGCTGAGGGGGTACGCGAGTACGTGCGTGACAGTCACGCTTTATTGCCGCGGACGAGAAATTGAATGAATCTAACTTTACTTGTTTAGATACGAATATATATATATATATATATATATATATATATATATATATATATATATATATATATATATATATATATATATATATATATATATATATATATATATATATATGTTATATATACCTTCATGTTTATCAATTATGAAAAAAAATGCAATATTTTTAATAAATTTTAAAATTTTAATTAACAAAATTACCAAAAGTAAGTTGTTGCGCGCGTATTGCAATTTTGTAGTAGTTAAATAGAACAAGGAAATATGGCTTAGAAGTTAGAGGGCTTGGTCGAATTCCAAGAAGTGCCGGTTCAGGTCTAACTAAGCCCAATTTTTGTATTTTTTCATTTTTTTTTATTAGCTTCACGCTTTTATCCCGCATAGCAGAGGAAACGGAATCTACCTAGTGTCAAAACACTCCGTACTTCGCTTTCCACCGAAGTCGAGACATAGCGTGTTGAGTGGTGGAACTCAACACCGTACTATGTCTTTACCAGAGCGAGGAAGTGAAAATAATTTAAATATCCTCCCTCCCTCGAGTGGGGATCGAACCCACAACCGGTCGCGTTTACAGTCAGACGCTGTCACACTGCGCTACGACCGGCCTCAATTTTTTATTAATCATATAAAATTCCTTAGAAATATATCTACAATAATATTAACTGAATGACCATAGCGGTACAATAGCTAAGTAGCGCGTTAGTTAGGGGACAATCCCCATTCGCTGAAATTTTTATATTTAAATTATTTTCACTGTTCAAAGTATATTAGAAGAGAAGGGAAGTAGGTTCATATCCCATTCGAAAAAAATACTGTACGCTTTTTCCCATCTACCAGAGTACTTCAAATATTGCGTATTGTATGGCAGAACTCCACACAATTCTTAATTTTACTTAAACTTGAAATTGAAAATAATTCACATATAAAATAATTCTTCCAAATGAGATAAATCTAAAACCATCACGAGAATGGGAAACTACCCCAATTTATTCAAATTATCCTTATAATATGATATAGTATGGCTGTAAATGATTGATTATGAAATCTATTTCCACACGGAGAAATGGTAACAATTAAAAATATATTTTATTTTCTCCGCATTTCTTGGTAAATCAAAGAGTGACGTTGAGTTTACCATTCAACATGCATTATCTCAATTTTGGTGGAAAGTAGAATACGAAGTGTATTGACACTTGATACTTCCCATCTATCCTGCTATGCAGGATAAAAGAGTAAAGTAAAAAAACCGCCATCCTCTCTTTAATTGGCAATGATCTTATCTTATGAAATACGATATGCATATATATTTTCAATAAAAACTAACCCACTAATAGGATTTGAACTTAGAAATTTCACATCATCAGGTATGACATGAAAAAATAATAAAAAATAATAAAGAATATCACATTCTTATCGTTCATTCATACAACAATTTTCCCACTAACATAAACCTACAGCGTCGATAGATATAGAAAAATATTTGAAATATTGTCATAAAGGCTACCATTCTCGACTTAACGTATCTTGTTCTGGCGGAAGATATAAAATATTATTGATTTAACTAATCACAATATATGTAACTACATATGTTATAAAAACTTGGCGCTACCGACTGCCAAACAAAAAGCCAACCAACTCCCCTCGGTTAGCGACAGCACGTACAATCTTCATTCCTATAATTCTTTTTAAATGTGAAACGTTATTTTTTTGACAGCCAACCGCTTACAGATGGCAACCCCAAATAATTTCACGTCGTTTTATGGTAAAGAAAAATAAATTCAAGTATAAGTTTAGATTTACGATATTCCGTCTGTATAGCGCTACAATATGCAATCTGTGGTAGTGTCGGTCAAAATATCGAGCGGGGATCGAACCCACGACCGATCACGTTTACAGTCAGTCCCACTGTGCCACGACCGGCCTCGACAAATATATTTAACTAAGACACCTTACACGTCTAACGAAAACAAAAACTTCATATCTGAACAAAACTAAGAAAATTGCAAGCAAATTTTAAATCTATTTTTACGAGGCCTCCGCGAAGCCTCTTTTTATGATATCAATATATTTGATGCAGTGGCAGAATCCGAATGTATCGGCGTCTCTATGATAACCTAAATAGTGATTTCTGATATCGAAACGCGGCCACGCATAAATACCACTATTTTTATTTACGATGAATTTTATTGTCGTGCTCTATAACTGGAGTGCTTTTACATTTTGTTGGGTTATAGTAAACGATTTGCGTTTTTATTTATTGTATGATATAACAGAATTTAGTCTACATTTATGAAAAAACGTATAAAAATTTTTTTGAACGCAGCGGGATTTGAACTCGCACCTCTTGGATACCGTCAAAGAGCTCTGGCCGCTAAGCCCTGCGTTCTACTATGATGATATATGAGTAGAACGCATGGCTTAGCGGTAAGAGCGCTTGGAAGGTATCCAAGAGGTGCGAGTTCGAATCCCGCTGCGTTCAAATCTTTATACGTTTTTTCATAAATGTTTTCTAATCCTAAGTGTGGAATAGCACTTTAAAAATAGTAAATATTAGAATTTAGTCTCATTTGTCTTAAAAGCTTATAACCTTTGATAAAGAGAAAAATTTAGAAGTGTTTTAAACTTTAATATGCATTGTACGGTTTAAAAGATATTTTTTATGATCGGTTATAATTTCTCTTTTTCCGGTACTTTCTGTTGTTTCTGTTTTTGATATTAGAAAATAAATATCTTCATTCATATATTGTATGTCCATATCCATTCACATCTACAACTTTCCCGTTCTAACACAAACACTATACCCTATAAAGGTAGATTTATTAATAAATACGAAGCAAAACAATTCCTTAATTTGTTCTTACGTTGATCCCCGTTTATAGACCATTACACCCTGTTATAGCGCCAAGTACATTTGAGATGTGTTCCATACAATCTATATTGATGATATAATAAGATTATGCCAATACAAGCTCTTGATATTACACGATTGTGTCAATAATATATTTGTACATATCTTTATTAATAGACGAAAGCTTGAAATGTTTGTTTGATATTGTTACTCGGAAAATTAGAGTAGTTAAGTAAACTGATGTATTTTACTGTAGCGGAACTCAACACCGCGTTTTGTCTTACCAGAGTGATAAATTAGAATCAATAATAGTGATGTAATCGTTTCTCGAACGGAAATTGAATCTACGACCAATTACGTTTACTGTAGAGAATTATAACTAAAATGATTAACAATATATACTTAGATATGATTTATTAAATAATATTATAATTTAATAATAAATTTATATAATAATTAAAAATTATTAAAAGGTTTCTTTAAATTTATGTAAATTGCTTATATTCGTACTGCAGATGAATTGTGCCTGAATGAGCACACTCCTTATCTGGAAAGCTAAACTGGTCGAGTAGAACCTAAAACTTTAATAAATATAACCACCACGCTTTTTATCCCCCATAGAAAGTACGTAGTGTTGTTAGGACACTCCGTACTTCACTTTCCACTGAATTGGAGACATTACGTGTTGAATGGTGGAACTCAACGCCGCACTTTGTATTTACCAAAGCGAGGTAGTGAAAATACTTTATTATCACTTTCCTACTACGCTGTCCCACTGCGCCACGATCGGCCTCTTAAAGTATATTCTTATCTAAATATAAACTTGGCTCAAGTATAAAAAAATATTTTTTGCCTATAATAAGACAATTGACAAATTTCAATTAATATAAATACTTATGAATATATATAAGGTTTATTTGCAGAACTTGACACCCATTTAAACCTTAATTTTTATGTAGAAAAAAATTCTTAATCCAACAACTTGGCATTAATTTTCACAGTTACACTTTAATAGGCCTTATTACCTTTCCGTCAGCGCGCATAAATAACTAGATTGACAAAAAAATTTATAGATATATGTTAGTTCTAAAAAATTCAAATTACAAAATTACCAAATTAATAACAAAAAAAAATCGATATATCAAATATTAACATGAAAATCACTCATAAAGCAAACATTAAGTTGCATGTATGAACATACATACATACATATATATATTCAAAAGTCACTTTCAAGTGCTTAAGCATTGGTTTAACATAGAACAGGTTGAGTTCGTTAGGCAACAGGCTGGGTGACATTCTCGGCGGTCTTATAATATCAAGTATTAGTCTTAGGACAAACTACACTACACTTATCTATATCGTCTTTGAGACGATATCTATGAAACTATATCCGAGCCTATTTTTAAATTATTAGGGCCATTGTGGTTTAGTGATTTTAAACTCAGTTTGGTTTTGGGTTCGATTCACATTTCTGGTAATGACGCAAATGTTCGTACTTATATATAAAGTGTGTATTTTGCTGGTAGAACTGAACGTTGCGCTAGATAAATTATAATTTCTTGAAGTTAGCGGAAAATAAAGAACAGTGTGTTCCATGGTATTGGAGAGAATGTAGGAAGCTGGATAAAGCCTAAATCTATAGATACATTTTACTATAAGGATACTCGTTTCTAAATACTTTTGCCTCTTTGTTAAAACTATAAAAATAAAATATTTAAATAAACATTTTTAATTTAAGTTTAAATTACATTAAGAAAAATCTCTTTACAGGAATGTTAACAATAAAAAAGTTGCAACAAGCGGTTAAGAATTTCTTCCTTTATTAATAATTGTCTGTTTTTTTTTTATATTTTATATTTAAAAAAGATACTTTAAAAATAGTAAAAAAAATAAATAAAAATAAACATAATGTTTAAAAATATAAATCGAAATAAAAAGAGAACATAGTGTTTTGACACTAAGTTGTATCTATCAATAATTTTATTTTAGCGTAAATTAAAAAAAAAGACTTTTTTACGCCTAACTTACAGAAGTTAGCAAACAGAAATAAAATTAAATCAAATCTCAATATAAGATAAACGTTTAGATAGTGAACCTAGAAAATCAATAAGAAAATATTACCGTAAAGAACCTTTAAGATCGAGAAATCTAGCCTAGACTCTTGATCTAGTGTTGACTGATGGAAGCCAATGTTCCATTTTGTCCGAAATATTGGGTGTTGAGTGGTGGACTTCAACGCCGCGCTTTGTCTAATCAGTGAGGAGTAAGGGCATTAAAACAATTTACTTTGAATGATATCTTCGAGTGGGAATTAAACTTACAACCGATTGCGTTTACAGTCAGACGCTGTCCCACTGCGCCACGATCCATTCTTTTTAACAGATCAGAAATTATTTTATGCAGGGTATGGAACCCACAATCAAGGCATTTCTATTCAGACATATTCCCACTGCGCCATGATAGCCTCGTCAGTAATTATGTGAAGTAATTAAATTATTTCGGCCTACATCGCCCGAAACGCCTGCAGCAGTCTCGATAATTGTCATAGATCGTGAGAGTTAACAGAAATGATAACTTGCATGAAATACTGTTAAATTACATTTTTTTTATAAACATATATTTCACTAGACTGCGAATTGCGAACTGCGAATACCAATTCAGGAATAGGTCTGGGAAAATCCATAGTAAAATTTCAGGTAAATAATATCGTCTCTGTTGATGAGATATATATACATATATATATATATATATATATATATATATATATATATATATATATATATATATATATATATATATATATATATATATATATTAAAAATTAAATGTATTTCTAAAGCATTATTATAAAGAATTTTGGCTTTCTGCACTGTCTGACATGAAACAGGGATTCACATATTAATTTGATGTCTATAGTAACACAGTAATAAAAATAATATCTGTAGTAACGAGGTCTATTTTACATTTAATTTGCAGGTTCAAATTCAGCACGTGACAAATATTAATTTCTCTTCAATGGCACAAACTGTTTTTTTTACATCCACAAGCCACTTCTATCCCCATTATACTCCATCTATACCACTATATTACAAGCACGTGTAGTCCGTCTCTGTGTTTTTATTGCCAAGATATTTCAACGGCCAGGTATCAGCATTGCGCAAGATTTATCTCTACTTCAATAATCATACCATTTAAAGCTTAAAAGCTTAGTGTAATAAAGCAAGAAGCTATCCGTGGCCTATTTCCGGTCATCGTAGTACAGTGGCCGACCAAATCAGACTGTAAACGCAATTGGTTGTGTGTTCGATTTCAAGTCTTTGGAATCATAATATTTATATTTTCATTTCGCCGCCGCTCTGGTAAGACAAAATACAGCGTTGAATTCCGTTACTCTCTGCGCTTGTTTTAAATTCTCTCTGCCTCATAATTTTAAACAGAAATATATATTTTAATATTTTACTGTTTTTAAAGTGTTATTCCACACTTAGGATGAAATAAGGAAAATATTAAAAAATATATATTTTAACTTCATTCCAACCTAATAGACAATTTACTATACAATAAATGTTTTATTTTAACTGGGCTATGAATTGAGAGATTTTAAACTTTTGCATTTAGTGAGTTACCATTAATTTCTTTTATATAAAAAAAAATAACAATGATCTCTTTTTTAATGCTATACATCTCCACATATAAGGGGTAGATTCCAGCCTATTGTTTATACTTAATATAAACAGACGGACATGTAATATATACATTTTGTTAATTTTTTCCTGATTTATAACACTTATCATACTTAACTAACTAAGCTCAGATAGAAAATATAGAATTTTTAATAGAGAGTTTTCGTCATTCTCATCCACACTAGAAATACATATTACAGTACAATGAGATACTGTACGGCGGTTGTATCGAATTTTTTTAATCACTCATATTAAAAATGCGCATGTTCACACCTACTTGGACTTACTTTACTCGTTGACGTGAACATAAAATTTTAACTGCTCATTACTGGCTAATGATATTACATATGGGAGATATAAATTTTGGCCGTAATTAGGTGAAGATAACATTTCTATAAATAAACTTAATAAAATTTCATATCGTACCGTTGCATCGATATATCGATACAGATGATCTTAGTTAGTAGTTCTTAATTAGGAAAGTTTCTAAATACATTTTGGTAAATTAAATTGCCTATAAATGTTGAGGACCGGATGTTTACTTTGTATTTAAACATTTTATATATTGTGTATGGAAGGACTAATGAAAGAGTGAAAGAGGTATTTTTGATATTGTTTTTTTTTTATTTTAGTATTAGAAATGACTAGCAAAGGTCAATGAAGGTTATTTGAAAAAAAAATTTTAAGCTTGTATAAAAAAAGGCAAAATATTGAATTAGTTACCTCAACAAACTAAAATTGATTTGAACTGAATACTTTAAACGTAAAAATTCTGTGGCATTTTTTTGTAGGTTTATTGAGAAATTGGAGAAGACGTAAAAGAGATATTTCTAAATTCTCTATGGTATTACAAAATAATATATTTTATAATTTACAATTTATATTAATAAAATAAACTACGTTTAATAAAATATAATTAAAAAAACTGAAAAGAAAAAATATAAACATTTAATTAAAACCCATCATGTAAACCAATATTAATAAAATATCTTCTGTTATTTGGTTTTGTTACCAAATTATACGTGTGAAGTCGACGCCAAGGCAAGATAGGCACCTTAGAGATGTTTCTTTTTAGGAATTATTCACAGTTAATCCCATAAAAAAATATTATTGTATACCTACCAAGCCTTACACGTACCAATGGTTTAGAGATTGTGAGATTACCGAGATCTACAAGCAGCCTACTGCACCGAACAAAATGAAAATCACGTAAATCAGTCCCGAACTGAACAGAAAGAAAAGAATCCTTTGGAAAGTCGGTAAAGAAATGGAAACAATACAAAGGTCATCCACACAAACAAAGCTGCAGGCGACAGCTAGTCCACAATAAATTGACCAAAGCTAAGCCTAACTTCAAGTTACGATGACATGTGTCATATAAACAATGTTATAACGAGCATAATGTGGGTACAGTACGAGAATGCACCCACAGGCTCACAAATCCTTAAGCTTCGTAACCTATCTTAAATAATTGACACTTCGGTAAAGGATTCGATTCCTTGTTTGACTTGGGTCATAAAATATTCATAAACGTCATCATGGAGCAGTTAGTTGATAGTCTAACGATGATTTTGAGTTTGAATTTCGCTTAAAGTATGTTGAGATACAGATAAATAATATTTAATACTTTTTAAAATAAGGACATACTGGCTACTGTAGTATCATATACATGCGTTGTCTTATATGATGTTAGGTTATGTTTGGTTGACTCACCAGCAAGTGCTCAACCACGGTAAGAAAACGCCACGTTATATTAATTTTTAATAGTATTTATCTAGGAATATATATGTGGGCATTAATTTTTAACTTTAACTCCTATCACACTTCTACTGACTTTCTCTTGTTCTATTATTTCCTTGAAGTTAAGAATTTGAAAAAGATATTAAAAAGGATACATTATATTGTATTTATTCAAGGTCAAAGAAGACATATTTAAAAAACGTATCTATAAAACATCTCTAATTTAGTTAGCGTTAAGTCTTTTATTTTTCAGGCGAAAAAATTTCAGGAAATCCTTTTTTAAAAACTCATGTTTTCAAGTGGAATAATTTCAGGAAATTCTCTTCTAATAGTCCAAACTTTCCAAGTCCATGTGAAATTTAAACTTTGGCTGTGCGTTACCAGTCGGCAATTTACTGGTTTGTTTCTTTGAATAATTAAAGTTTTTCTATCTATGTTCGTATTTCCTAACACGTGTCACAGTGGAATGTAGTATGAATGTAGCGCACCTACAGTTGTTGATTGTTCTAGCAATTTGTAGGTAACGCAATGATATTATGTACGTTTTATACAATATATGTATGTATAAATACAATTGTACGTTTGTTTGTTCAACAAAATTTCTAAGAACATCATATTATCGCAGTGGTATGTCCAACGCGTTCGTTCTAGGTTCGATTCCCCGAAAATAATTGTATTTAATAAATTTTTGTTTATCCAATCTTATAGGAGAAAATGCCCCTCTTAGTTCCTCAACCCAATATCATATTTCTAATTTCAGCAAAAAAATAACTACTTCTCTTGATATTTTTGCCGACCTGCTGATAAGCAAATAGAGTTTTTCCCCTGTGAGAGGACGGAATAAAATACAATTCCCATCCGCTGGGTAGCCTTCCGTAAGAGGTGGAAATCTCAGCAATTTGGTGGCATTTTGGTAGGAGGCTACCACTGTCATGACAAAAAAGATCCGCCAAATATCTGATGATGTGTTCTGGTTCAACGCCATGTAACCCTGCTTTCCCTATTCCCACCCATACTTTTACTTAGAGTATAGAGGTCCGGACATACAGTAATTACCGAGGCCAGACAACGCATCAGCAAACCTAATGTTCTGGATGTCCATGGGTTACGGCAACCATCAAGCTTACCATCAGGTGACCCTTCTGCTCGTTTGCCTCTTTTTTCTATAAAAAAAACTAGAATATGCATCTCGAGCAACAGTTAAAAGATGCAATGTTAATTATCGTTATATAAACACGCCTTTTGCATTGATTTGCAATAAATCTGTTACGAGATTGACTAATTATAAAACAATTTAAATACAGAATCTAATACTATAACGCATTTTATTATTTCAAGTAGGTTAAGGCCCATCTTTGACAGCGAAGTGAATTTCATAGAAAAATACTTTTTTTTTAGCTTCCCGCTTTTATCCCGCATAGCGGGGTAGACAGAAAGTACCTAGTGTCAAGACACTCCATACTTCACTTTCCACCGAATTCGAGACATTGCGCTTTGGGTGGTGAACTCAACGCCGCTCTTTGTCTTTACCAGAGTGAGGAAGTAAACATAATTTAAATATAATCACTCACAAAACCGTAAACACTTGCTTGCACAATTTAAATATAATCACTGTCCCAAGTAGGGATCGAACCCACAACCGATCGCATTTACAGTCAGACGCTGTCACACTGCGCCACGACCGGCCTCAAAAATATATATAATTGTTTATATTTTATCATTTAATGAATTGACAAGAAATTAAAAAAAAATACATTTTGAAAATTAAATTACAAGCACTATCTCACTCTGGTAGGATAAAATGTGGCGTTGAGTTCCGCCACTCACCATGCAATGTCTCGAATTCGGTGGAAAGCGAAGTACGGAGTGTCTTGACACTAGATACTTGCTATCTACTGCTATGCGGGATAAAAGCGTGAAGATATAAAAAAAATTAAAAAAGGAAATAAATGTTATTGATATTTCTTTATTGTTTTTACTTGAAGCCACCATTCAATATAAAACAAAGAGATTAAAATAAAACAATTTTAAATTTTTAAAATTATTTTCTAGTTAGTTATACATATTAGCCCTTCTCTACATAGACTAAAGCCGTTAAATATACATCAAATTATCAAATCCTGATATATTTTATATTCTTGTATTCGAATAGTACAAGCCTATATTCTACTGCACTCTCCTGTATTTGTATACAAGAAACGTTTATAGCAAGTGTTTACAGTTTTGTTAGTTATTTATGAGCGATGACAGTAACAGATTTCTTATTAATTAATAAATAATTTTTTAATGTTTATTCTGTATGTTTACACTTATTCCCATATAGCAAGGTAGCCTAGAAATCCTGTATTGAGTAATAATCTGGTACTTCGTTATACATTTTCTAACTAAATTAAAAATTTTACGTGTTAATGTGCGGGATTCAACGCTTCGGTTTATCTTAACAGAGCAGGTAAATGAAAATCATTAAAACAAAGATCTTTTCTTCGATCAGGAATCGAATCCACTACCATTCGACAAGAACTATGATGAAATAGTGGTTCTGGAAGTCTAAACATACAAAATAAACAGTTATAATTTATTTATTAATTAATAAGAAATCTGTTACAGTCATCGCTCATAAATAACTAACAAAACTGTAAACACTTGCTATCAACGTCTCTTAATGTCACGTAGAGTGGCAGAGCGATACGCGGTGAAAGTTCAAATGAATATCGTATTTTTACTCACAGATTTACATTAGAAATTGGATATTTTGTACTGTATTTATGAATATATATATTAAATTCCACTATCGTAGCAATATAATATATATATATATATATATATATATATATATATATATATATATATATATATATATATATTTAGATATTTTTTCTTTGTTCAATTCGATAAGATCTGGTGTTATGTTCCACCATTCAGTAAAATTTCTCTTAAATGAAAAAATGTGAATATCAAATAAGATAGAGAAATTTAGTGTTAAGACATTCCGTTGACTGCACAGTGGTTTATACTGCTAATGATCTACAAACCCACAACCAATCGCAGTAAGAATCAGACACTGTCCCACTGCGCCACGACGACTTTGTTTATATCAAATGGTAAAAAAATAGAATATGTTTCAAGAAAATCAATTTAGAACAATACATAGAAAATATTGTATTTTGAACGAATATAAATACTTTTGCATTTTTACTTCCTCCGTACTTCGCTATCCACCGAATTCGAGACATTGCGTGTTGAGTGCTGGAACTCAACGCCGCACTTTGTTTTACCAGTATTATGTGTCTCAAACACATTATAATAAAATGCATATTTATACATATAAGTGATCTATAACAACCATATCAATAAGTACATTCTCAAATATATTAAAAAAAATCGTTACTTCTATAGAGAAATCTACAGAATACATATATATATATATATATATATATATATATATATATATATATATATATATATATATGATATATATATATATATATATATATATATATATATGTATGTATGTATGTCATATATACTCATATATCTTGGAGACGATTCTTTCTTTACTTATTAATTATGCAAATATCCGTAAAGATAATATAAAAACACTCTGATCGTAAATATCATCAACACTGTCATAATACAAGCGACCTCGACTTTATAGTCCGGCATTTTTTTCTAATCATATTTTAAAGCAAACACGTTAAGTTATTTAGTTTAGAAGCTATATATCACTACGCTGGAAGTCTTGGATTCATTTCCCGTTAATGCTTTTACTATTTTAATTGATTTTACGGATTAATAAATACGCGAGGCCGGTCGTGGTGCAGTGTGACAGCGTCTGAATGTAAACGCGATCCGTTGTGGGTTCGATTCCCACTTGGGGGAGTGATTATCTAAATTATTTTCATTTCCTCGCTCTGGTAAGATAAAATGTGGCGTTGAGTTCCACTTCTCAACACGCAACGTCTCAATAAATTATTAGCATTGCCCTGATATGACTAAATACAGCGTTGTGCTCCACAGTCAACTTTACGTTGTACTTTATTATTTCCTAAATAATATTAATAATAATAATAATTTTATTTCCTAAATAATAATAATAATATATTTTCAATGTATCCTCAAACAGAAATCGAATTCACGACCACACACTTATACAAACAAGTTGAGCGTCTTTAAAAGAAGCAAAAAAAAAATCAAATAAACTAAATTTTAAGATAAAATCCAAAGCAAAGGCTATAATAACAATACTTACTGGTTCAAGTAAATTATCTAACATTTGCATCCCCCAAGGCACATCTCTGAACACAAATTCAACGAGCCATACAAAAAAATATTACTAACAATCAATATAAAACGAGGTTTGCTCTAAAATTGACTCTAAATCTAAGCACCCTAATTCCCTCTCATAATGGGGACGTTAAAAAATAACCGTTTCAAGGACAGTTAGTTTGTCTTGAGGGTTCTGTTGGAGTTAACTTTGAGACATGATCCGTTTAAATATAAGATAAAAATTTGTACGAAATTACGTACTGTTGTATTTTTGTAAAATATACCTATTTTTTTTATTTAGTTTCACGCTTCTATCCCGCATAGCAGGGTAGACAGTAAGTACCTAGTGTCAAAACACTCCGTACTTCGCTTCCCTGTCGAGTGCTGGAACTAAACTTCGGACAGTGTCTAACCAGAGCGAGGAAGTGCAAATAATTTAAGAATAAGTATAATCCACGAGTGGGAATCGAACCCACTCGTTTAAACACATTCTAACTGGGCCATCATAGTGTTGTTATTACAATATCAATATTTTAGTCGAATACCTTCTAAATACCTTAGTTTTAATATATATATATATATATATATATATATATATATATATATATATATATGTGTGTGTGTGTGTGTGTGTGTGTGTTAGATTGTTTTAAATAATGGAATTCATATTGATAGGTATGTGTTTTTTTTTCTTATTTTTTTATATCGCTTCGTATGGTAGGCAGAAAGTACTCAGTGTCAAGACACTTCATACTTCTCTTTCCAGTGTATTTGAGACATTGCGTGTTGAGTGGCGGACATCAACGCCACACTTTATCTAACCAGAGCGAGGATGTTAAAATATAATCACGCCCCCGGGGATCGAACCCACAACCGATCGCGCTTACAGTCAGACGTTGTCCCACTACGCCAGAACAGGTATATATATATGTTTTATTTATTGTATTTTATAAACAGAAAAAACAGTTTATATAGATCACAATGATTTATATATAATTTGTAATCGTGTATAAAAAAATTGAAAGTAGTTTTCCAGTATTATACTTGAATTGACTTTAATTGATATATTTTTTAAATTTACAGCAATAACAAAAGAAAACACTGTATTAATTCCTAATAATTGATTGGAAGTACAAAATTTATTATTTTTTTTAGCTTCACGCTTTTATCCCGCATAGCAAAGTAGACAGAAAGTACCTAGTGTCAAGACACTCCGTACTTCGCTTTCCACCGAATTCGAGACATTACGTGTTGAGTGGTGGAACCCAACGCCGCTCACAAAGTTTCAAAGTACAAAATTTTTGAATTATTATACTGAATAATATATATAGCCTTATTTGAACATATTAAACGATTTTTATTTGAATTAACATAAAATTCGAACCTACAATACACATCGAAACGCTCAATAACAACTAAATTTAACTCACCCAAAAAACTGCGCAACCAATTTGACCCTTAATATACTATAATAAGAGTCAATTTTGCATAAATTCCTCATTTATCTAGAACTTCATCAATAAATCACCAGGTCCAGAGATAAGGGATGCTGTTAGCAGAGAATGACTTTTATAGCAAAAATACCGTGCTCTCAGCGTTCATTTCCCATGATTAGAAATTAGGTAATTGAATTATAATAATGAATTGCTTTTCTTTGAAAGATATACGTTTCTTAAATAAATATAAGAGGGAAATCATGGTTTTATTTGTTTGTAAATAATTATATAGACAAGTGTAACAGTGTCTGACTGTAAACGCGATTGGCTGTAGATTCGATTCCCACTCGGGAGAGTGATTATATTTAAATAATTTTCATTTCCTCGCTTTGGTGAAGACAAAGAGCGTCGTTGAGTTCCACCACCAATCGACACGCAATGTCTCGAATTCGGTGGAATACGAAGTACGGAGTGTGTTGACACTAGGTACTTTCTTTCTACCCTGCTATGCGGGATTAAAATATATATATATATATATATATATATATATATATATATATATATATATATATATATGTATATAGACAAGACACCATCGTGGTACAGTGGATCAGTGTCTGTTTGTAAATGGGATTGGTTGTGAGTTCGATTTCTAATAGGGAGGAATGATGATTATATTTTAAAAAATATTTTAATTTCTCTGCTCTGGTAACAAACACAACGTGTGGCGCTGAGTTTGCCACTCAACACGTAATGATTCGATTTCGAACGGTAAGTAGTCAACGGAGTGTCTTGACACTAGATCTCTTTTATCACTAGGTTACGCGTGAGGAATACATGAAAATCAGATACATACTTAAATTGATCAATAATATACTAAATATAAAAAATATCACATAGAACAAAAATTACAAATTTTATATCTAATTAGGTCTTTTCAAATCAAAAAATTTAGTACCAAACAATGAAAATTCAAGAAACTATATCCCATACATAATGTAAATAGTTCAAGAAATTCACTATGGAGCCATTATGGATTTAAAATATTATTATAAAGAAAAAAATTAATAAGTATTTATAATATAAGCCTTGCTATATCTGATTGTAGAAAACGCGGTGTCGTCACCCAACACGCAACACTCAATAGAGAGCGAAACACCACTTATTGATTTGTCACCAAAACCAAAAACACCTTTAATAAGTTTCACTTTACGTCAATAATTTTCAAATACAATCAGCGTCAAATTTCTTCCTAACATAAATAACATATATTTATGGCATTAACCCAAAGACATGACCTCCAGCCCGCCGTACGAGAGGCGTCATGGAAGATTTAGGCTAGATGCCTCTCAAATAAAGATTTATAGTATAATAAATTGTTACATCAACTCAAATAGCCGATTAATATATTATTTAGAGAAATTTGCATAAAACGCTTAAATTAATAGATAAAGAAGCAACAAAATTGAAAAGATTTTATAGTATTATCTGTTGACTTTAAGGATCGGAGATTTAATTATTAAGATTACTTCCTTATTAATGTAAGTTATACGTGAAATATTTGTTTATATATAACTATATTATGATACAAGCGGCCAGCTCACGACTTCGCTCGCGCTACCTCACCATATCCTCGTTTAAATTACAGGCTTTGCCATAACTAATAATTTGATTGATTTATAAAATTAACCAATAAGCCTAAGAAAACACCCACCAACCAACTTACTTTGAATTTTAAATCTTTACAGATCTACAACTTGAACAACGTATCTATATATGCATATATTAAAAAAAGTAAATTCTGTGAATATTCAAGAAATAATTATATAGTCATTAATACCTGCACAGGGTAGAATTTTTGTCATTTGTCAAAAGCGGGAAGTATAAAATACCATAACTTCATTGTAGTTCCTGTAGTAAAAATAAAAAAAACAAATTTGCAAATTTCTATCCAATCTTAATATGTAGTTGTTAGAAAAAAACATTGTAAAGTTATTCGTATATGTGTGTGTGTGCACTTTTTGTTAGTTTCACTTTTTATTCCACATGGCAGAGTACACAGATAGAACTCAGTGTTAAGACACTTCATCCTCCGCTTTCCGCCCCAGTTCAAGCCATTGAGTGTTGTCTGGTGGAACCCATCGCCGCGTTTTGATTTACCAGTTTGAAAAAAATGAAGATAATGTAAATATGTTCACTCCCCCGAGTGGGAATCGAACTCACAACCATTTACAGTCCTTTACTACAGACGCTAGCCCACTGCATCTCTATAGCCTCTTATTAAGTCATCACCAAACAATCGAATGTAAATTTTGATACTTAATTGATCGGGACAGCGTCTGATCGTAAACGCGACTGGTTGTGTGTTCGATCCTCACTCGGGGGAGTGATTATATTTAAATTATTTTCACTTCCTCGACCTGGTAAAAGACAAAGTGCGGTGTTGAGTTCCACCACTACCACCATTTTAATAAATACTTAGTGAATATTAAGAACTTATAAAAAAATATAAATATTATTGTAGGTCAATATAAAGATTATTATAGGCCAGAACGCTTGGACGATTACCGAGAGACGTAGGTTCGAATCTTGGCACGTTCAAATTCTTATATATTTATTAATATTATACTATTATTATTGTATTAGATGAATTGTTTTAAGAAAAAAATCCTTCAAAATTGACAATAAAACAGAATTTCTACCCTTAGTTTTATCAAAGAGACAAAGCATTCATTAACATCACCCAAACAATACACACTGTGAAAAAATTCTACAAATACCTCCTTTAATTCTATTTCATTGTACAAATTAATTTGCGGATAAATTTTCTTTATAGACGCTCCTATTTATTTCTCGGGGTGTTTTTGGGTGGGGGAGGGTAGTTTTTTTTTATCGGATATATTTAAACTTGTGGGGTTGTACACGACCTTAATACTTCCTTTTGCGATGTTTATTGCTAACCGAGTATGAGCTTTTGTAAGTATATGTAAAGATATTTAAATATTTGTATGGAAATGCATTTTTTTTATAATAATCTATATCTTGTAATATTCCCAAACTATTGCTATATTAGTTTATATTAATAATAACTCATAGTTTTAGTTAAAATGTTCAGATTTAAACGTAGCGTAACGTAAAGCAATATTTATATCTATATATATATAGCAGGGTAGACAGAAAGTACTTAGTGTCAAGACACTCCGTACTTTGCTTTCCACCGATATATATATACGGTCATGGCACAGTGGGACAGCGTCTGACTGTAAACGCGATCGGTTGTGGATTCGATCCCCATTCGGGGGAGTGATTATATTTAAATTATTTTCCCTTTATCGCTCTGGTAATAACAAAGTGCGGCGTTGAGTTCCACCACTTAACACACAATGTCTCAAATTCGGTGGAAAGCGAAGTATGGTATGTCTTGACACTAGGTACTTTCTGTCTACCCTGCTATGCGGGATAAAGGAGTGAGGCTAAAAAAATAAATAAAAAAAATAATTTGTTAAATTTTAAGACAGAAAAAAATCTGTCGCGGGTATAATAGAAAACGCAGCGCGGCTTGTGAGGAGCGCAAAAAAACGTTACCCCACACGAGTCTGACTCACGTAAAATGTAATGGGAAATTACTCTAAAATAAAAAAAGTCTCCCTCCAAAGGAACCCCACGTTACGGCAATTTGGATAAGACTCCCCTGGCACGGACACTAAAAATTCCACTTAGAAACAACTCGCAATATGCAGGAAAATATTCCAAATTACAACACAAGGTCGTAAAAATTGAACGGTTTTTAATCGAACCTTAGACTACTTATTTTTGCTAATTCTTGTTCTCTTGTTCTTATTCTTTAAGTTCATTAGTGTGGAGATGATATCTAGACGAGTGGTAGGGAATTCGTATTTCATGCTAAAGGATCGGGATTTAACTAGTTATGTATTGTAACATTTTGTACAAATAATAACAGTGAGATAGCGTCTGACTGCAAACGTGATCGGTTGGGGATTCGATTCTCACTCGAGGGGGTGATTTGTTTTAAAATATATTGACTTCCTCGCTCTAATAAACACAAAATGCGGCGTTGAGTTTCGCCATTCAATTCGTATATATCTAATGTCTAGAATTTAGCGGAAAGCGAAGTACGAGTGACTTGACTCTAGGTGATTTCTGACTACCCTGTTATGATACATGATAATATATTTTGTTATACCTAATAAAGATAGAAGAATAAACCAAAAAAAATAATTCAAAAAATATTTTTACTCCTACACGTAAAGACACAAGTGTCTTCAGATAAATGCAAACAGTTATCCCTATTAATTAAATCTACTTTTTTCTAAACTATTTTAACATACATTTTGATATAACTATATACCATCTTGATATTTTATAATCCTCTACTTCTAATATTGTTTTCCCTATAATACTTAAGAAATTGACTTTAAAGCTTACTATTTGTTGATCCTCAAAAAACTCAATAAGCCAAAGCGCAAACCCCACTATGACTGTGATCTCTAAGCGCTTGATAAAGTATACCACAAAATGGGATCAAAAAATGCAACATAAATAATAGCGGGCTCATAAGTGGTCCTTGTGGTACGCCGCGCCTCAGCCCTATTATATCGTATGATCTAACCGTGCGAAACGCCTTCCAAGTTGTTATTGTAAAATGTGAATTATGAAAATAATAAAAAATAAAGCGGTGGGTACCGGCGGGGGTCTAACTCGAGGCACGCGCCGCACGTGCCTCTCTATTGCATCTACCAAAATATTGAAAATTTTAACCGCGGGATCGACGGCGTCGGCTTTTAATGTGACACGCGACTGTCTTAATTTCGTCTAACTGAACCTAGCTGGGGGCGCTCAATTACTTCATTAAGACATCTGCTATACTAAAACTTTATTATACTCCCACAATTTGAGGAGTTTCTGGTGCTTTTAACTCAATTTTATTATAACTTGAGATCTAATTCATATGAAATTGTAAAAAAAACTAAATACACATTGTTCACGATTCAAATAAATACACATGGAAAACCAAATTGAAATACTAACACTCTCATTTCAAAATCAATTTATCAGTGATCTCAAGAGACTTGTATAAATTATTACATAATTACACCAAATGCGTAAAAGATTTCAATCAATAAGATAAGCACATGTACAGTGATAACGCTAATGAATCTGATTAAATTTGAACCTTGGTTCTTCCAGAAGACGAACACCTGCTTAATTAGACGGCCAGAAAGATTTCAACATGATGTAATTAAAAATTTATTTTCGTTCACTGATTAGTTACTTGTTCACAAAACACCCACTCTACGATCTGAATGCGGATTATCCATCCCTTCCCGTCCCATTCATCCAATATTTATTTGCCGCCATTGTATTAATAGTGGAAAAATTTAATACTTTTAGTGTATGCCGCGTAGGCTCAGCGAGCGGATTATAGCCGTTTTTTAAATAGGGTTAGGTTCGGTTTTTTTTCCGTATAGCGGGAGGGTCGTGATAAATGACACATGCACATTTCGAAATACCCAATTTCGGATTTAAGTCACCCTAAAGTGGCCTGGTGGTGGACAAAAGGATAGGAGCTTGGAGGCGATCTCTCGCGTAATATACACCGGCTTTGTTGTCCAAAGGGTGTTGTTTGCGCACCTCACGTTATATTGAACGGTTATGGGCGTTATGGACTTAATATTATATTTTTCTGTGATGATAGATAATGGTGCATCGTTATATAAATTCTATTAATATTTTATTTTACTTTGTGATATATTATTGTGTTTTTGGACATCTGGAGTTATTTCAAAGATTTGCTTTTTATTTAAGCTGCGTTTCACCCGGTCATTATGTTTATTAACTTCATTATTTTTTTTATTTATATTTGATATTTATTTTTCAACTCTAATTTTTTTTAGGTTTGATTCGGTCGATAATGATTTCTAATCCCAACACCAACCTTGAGAAGTTACAATAATTAGGTTTAAACAAAAACAAACCTGACATCTCTTTCATCAAAATTTTGCAAGCAAATTGGACAAAAACAAATAGGAAAATCAAGAAATGGGCTCAAAATAACTTAACATATTTATCATTCATAGAAAAACCCGTGTCTAACAGGTGAAGCTAAAAAAAGTGCTTGAAAAAATTCCACAGATGATAATTTATTACCAGTAATTGAATTATACCAAAGTAGAATAATTCCATATGACCTTTCAAAACATTTATTGTCATTTACAAACCAACTAGTTTGTATATTACACACGGCCATCCCCGGAATGTCACGTTTTATACTCATTTGATTAATTGCAAGTGAAGAATTTAGATAAATAGCGGAAACTATTTTAATTATTGAAAGGATACCTAAAAAACTTAAAATTCCATGCTATTAAAAATTGACCATTTTTGAAAAACTCATAATTTTTATGTCTTTACTTGGCTCGCATATTGTACAGCAGGCAGAGGGAATACAACGGCGACGCCCTATTCTGGTCTTACCTATTTTAGAAATACTGCCTTTTTTAATAATGAAATGTCACAGCCTTAAAACCCCTTTATAGAAATTAATGTATTGTCAACATTAAGACAAAACGCGGCGTTAAGTTCCACCAATCAACAGCTAATATATAGATTTTTGGGCACAAAAGATAACAATGGAGTATCCCGACACTAAATTCAACTCTGCTATATAAATAAAATAAACATTTTCTCTAAATGAAATCGAACTCATAACTTCAGATAAGTTACACGCACCCCTGAGCCGTGATAGCGTCAATTTCGTCAGACACCTTTGCCTAATAAACCTAATAGCAAATCAACATTTGTTTAACTTTAACGAGTTAAACTGTTTTCTAACGATATATTAATGTGGATACTCTGTATTCCCAAACACCATAGTAGTCCAGTGGTTGTCTTTAGCCATTGCCTCTAGAGACGACATTCACGGTATCAGTCATTGTATATAATTATTATTTTCATGTTATTTGCTTATATATCACGTATTTTAATTATATACTCTTCTTGTTACGTATAAAGAATTTTTAAACTGTAAATTAAAAAAAAATATCTCCTATTTATATTCTGTATTTATATATAATATGTCAATTAGTATAAAACTTGACATGCCAAATAAAACAATATTTTTTTAAACATATTCCTTATGAACTTTGCTTAAAATTTTTTTTGTATTTTGTTTTGTATTTTTTTCTCTCCTCATTATTTTTATTATTATCATATGTATGGTTTTAATTAGATAAATATTTTTGTGTTTCATATAAGTTACATTATTTTCTTTTCAGTTTTATATTTATGCAGTTATTACCGTTATAAATTGTTAATTTGATATACCAAAAAAAAATTAAATTAATTAAATTAAATTCCCTCGAGTGGGAATTGAACTCACAGCCAACCGCGTTTACAGTCAGACGTTGTCCCACTGTGCAACGATGGCGTTAACATATTAAGTAGGTTTTATACATCATTATCTATTTTTATTCATTTATATTTAGCTTCACGCTTTTAATTCCGCATAGCAGGGTAGACAGAAAGTATCTAGTTTCAAGACACTCCGTACTTCGCTTTCTACCGAATTCCAGACATTGTGTGTTGAGTGGTGGAACTGTGAGCCGCACTTTGTCTTTACCAGAGCGAGGATGTGGAAATAATTTAAATATAATCACTCCCCCGAGCGGGGATCGAACCGACAACCGATCGTGTTTACAGTCAAACGCTGTTCCACTACGCCTCCTCATCTTTGTTCAATTTGTACCTTATTAAAAATTTATCACAACACAATCCACACACCAATATATATAAAGATCCACGCGATATTCCTTTAAAAAAGAATGCATAAAACATTTAAATACAAACGTAAATCGATCACTGTCTACAAACAGACGACGGGAATTTGTTTTATACTTTCCTTTCTGACCAGAAGTTTAAAGGCGCATTCCTCAAACATCCCTCCGGGGTAGTAATAGGCTATTTATTACAGCACCCTGGTCTACAGTGACGCTCGCCGTCAATAACACAAAAATATATCGTGTATACTTCGAATTTCTTTCAAACCCTTCCAGAGTCTTAATAAATGTCAAAGGGTTGTTGGTTAGGTTGAAATTAATATATTTTATTTATTCATTTTCAAGTGTCTTTCGCATTTTACGCCATTGTGGCGCAGTGGTACAGTAGTTTATTGTAAATGGGATTGGTTTTACGTTCGATACACACTCGGGGAAATGGTTGTATTTAAAATTGATTTTTATTTCTAGGCACTAATAAGACACAGTGCGGTGTTAAGTTCAGCAATCAACAATGTCTTGATATTAGGCAGAATCAGTCAACGGAGTGTCTTGACGTTAAATTTTCTTACTTTAGTTTTTGTAGTAAAACTACGTATCATTTATTTCACTCCAATAAATTATACTATAAAATTATCTAAATTTGGTATTGCATGCCACTGTTTAATTAATTAATTATTAATAGTTTTTTTCTTATATTAATTACTGAATAATTTACTATTAAAGAGATAAGTACTGTAGAATTTGTAAACTGCATGCAAATTGCAATATCAGATGGAATACATAATTGGCATACGAATGTAGAGTATGTAAATACTTGAAAAAAAAGCGGGTTTCAAATATTTTCATTAACTGAAATATAGAAGTCTGACTTTTTATTATATTCAGGTGTTTTAAACACCTGTATTTTCTAAATTGAATTAATCAACCATCGGTTTCTTGCATATTTTACATTTATTTTTTTTAGCTTCACGCTTTCATCCCGCATAGCAGGGTAGACAGAAAGTAACTAGTGTCAAGACACTTCGTACTTCTCTTTCCACCGAATTCGAGACATTACGTGTTGAGTAGTGGAACTCAACGCCGCATTTTGTCCTACCAGAGCGAGGAAATCAAAATAGTTTTAATCACTCTTGCGAGTGGAAATCGAACACACAACCGATCGCATTACAGTCATACGCTGTGGGGAGTATTCAGTTGGAACAACGACAGGAATCAAATTATATTTTACTTCACATATAATATACCCATTTTGTATATAAAATATATTTTAATTTAAATAATATTCTTAAAAAGAAGTATATGAAACAGAGCGAAATTCCCAACCGTAGACGATCTAACGCCATACATAAAAAGTACTTAAATCGACATAAATGTCATTGAAAACACAAGCAATTTGAGAAGTAAAAGTAAAACTATCTCTACATCTATATCTACTTGCAAGATGTCGTCCATAATCAGTTGTTATACGGTTGTGTCACGCTGGCCATTATAAAGCAACGGTCGCTACGCACCTTGCGGAACACCTTGCGAGCAACGTCCTGTTCTGATACAAGATATCAATTATACCGATGAACGGAACACAAAAACCTAAAGCAAAATCGACTCTATCATTAATAATGTAGAGTTACATTTGTAATGAACGAGATTTTGAAGTAAAATGACTACCCTACCTGTAGATTTTATTAAAACCGGTGTTTTTTATCCTTTATATTAGTGGATACGCTGTCTTAGGGAATTAGCAGCGTTGTTTTCGGTCAATTTGGAGCGCAGGAGCGTTGAGATCTCAATAGATAACAATAGATAGTGATAATGAAAGTTAGGCCCTATTTACGCGTGTCACGGTATTGATTTTGTATGGCTAATAGAGTTGATTAGGTTAGGTCTAAATGTCATGGTGATTTGTAGCAAAAGGGTAGATAGGAAGTGCCTAGTGTCAAGATACTCTATACTTCGCTTTCCACCGAATTTGAGACATTGCATGTTGAGTGGCGTAACTCAACGCCACAGTTTATTTTACCTGAGCGAGGAAGTGAAAATAGTTTTAAATATAATCACTCCCCTGAGTGGGGATGGAACCCACAACCGATTGCACTTACAGTCAGATGCTGTCAGACGATGTCCCACTGCGCCATGACCGACGTCAAAAGTAAGTATTGTAGTAGTCTATACTTTACAAATGTGTTTTTTATTACACATTTCATATGAACATGAAAATGTACATGATCATATGAAATTTGTAATAAAAAGACATGTTTATTATAAAGAAAAGAATTTTCTCAGTTCTGTTCTCTACTTTTCAAATCAGTTAAAGATATTGTGTGTAGTGATGCAACTCAACGCCGCAACACTTACTAAAGAGAAATAGAAATTAATTAAAAAAAAATAATTTCCTCAACAGAGAATCGAACTCACAACCATTAGGTACTAATACAATCATTGTCCCGCTACGTTATAATAACATATATTATAATGGCCGTCAAGCATATACAATTTCAAGACAACTAAGATATAATAATTGTAATAATCAATATTTAATCAACAAAAGTTACCTTAAATACGAACAAAATATTAGATATTTATTATTACTATTTTGTTTTTTTTTAGCTTCACAGTTTACCCCGCATAGCAGGGTAGACAGAAAGTAGCTAGTGTCAAGACATTCCGTACTTCGCTTTCCACAGAATTCGAGACATTGCATGTTGAGTGGTAAAACCTTTGTCTAACCAGAGCAAGAAAGAGAAAATAATTTAAATATAATCATTCCCCCGAGTGGGAATTGAACCCACAACCAATCGAGTTTACAGACAGACGCTGTGACACTGCGCCACGACCGGCCAGTACCACTATTTATTATTTATTACTTTATATAAGTTACCATATAATTAATATATTTATATTTTTTATTATAGTTGGTATAATCAGAAGGAATCAAAGGGCTGATGAGAATCCAAAGAAAAAAATATAGGAGACTAGTTGTACCTGAAACTTCGTCCGCGAAGAATTTAACAACTAAATCTTTATTTTATAATTCTGAAATAAAAAAAAACATAAGTTATTCCTTATTATATTAGTAAGCTAACAGTGAAAGTCCTATCAAAATAGATCCAGCGGTTCCATACAATTTTATTTTATTTATTTGTATAAATTTCAACCTCCATTAAGTACTACAGCAGCAAAAAAATATATAAATTAAATATTTAAACGCTTATAAGTATAAATCTGGAGAAAAATCTGGTATAAACAGTTGACTTTAATTTCCTAATGTTACTAATAGCATCCATGTCTATCTCTATTTATAAACAAGAGCGGGAGAGTTAATAGAGAAAAAAAAGAGTGACTACTTAAGTCACTCCGTTCTACTCTATCTATCCAATATACTGAATACATGCTTAGCGGAACATAACGCAGTGCTTTGGATTACAAAATAAATATTTTTAATATAATAATTATTATATTAAAAATATTTGTCTTCACTAGCAGAAATCGAATCCGCGATCATCGTATACTAACAGATACTGTCATTTGGCACCACAATGACGTATAACCAGTATTTAAGTAGATTCACACATTTTCCTACATATCTGCCAAAACACTGCATTTTTTATATTACTTCAAAATTTGAGACAAGTGACCTGTTGAGAAGCGGAACTCAACACCGAGTTTGTTTTACCAAAGTAAAAATTATATAAATATAACAATTAACCCGATTGAATCTATTATTATATAATAATTCCTCAGAACAAGAACTGAATCCACAACCAATCAGGTCTACATTTCTACTGTCTCACTTCACGATGGGTCCAAAGTAAAACATTTTAAGTACCTTGGAATCCAGTAGCCAATTTATTTTTTGTAACACCCTTTCATTATAAGACTTTCGGGGCGCATCTGCCTTATCTTCCTCTTATTCTGCCAATACATCATTCCCGCGATTGGGAATCAAACCCACAACTAATAGCTCTAAGTGGACCCACTGGACCCATCCACGATGTCACTCTCTGGCGTCATCTCACAATCTATAATAATGTCCCATCAGTCACATTTGTAAGCGAGTTTGGTTGTCACAAGTCGCTTTGAAAGCCACTTAGCTCTATAATTATTCTCGTGCATAATCGCTGTAATTAGCGTACGATTATATTGTAGGTACCTGCTCGATCAATTGAGAGACAGTTTTATGTGAGGCCAGTACCAATTTATGTTCAAACTGGAAATACTGGAATTAAAATTATTTACTGTTTTGTCCATATTTTTTTTTTATTATTATTATTTGAAGTAGTGTCTTAGGTATCTGAACTCAGCGATTTGAACTAAGAGTATAATAAGTAATAAGTAATATATGTAAATGAAAATTATTTCCATTTAACCGCTCTGGTAAGACGAAGCGCGGCGTTGAGTTCGCCATTCAACATGTAATGTCTCGATTTCGGGCGGCCAAACGAGTGTCTTGACACTAAATCATCTCCAACTACCCCGCTATTCTCTATCTATTTATTTATTTCCATATCTATCGACCTATTTATATAAAAGGATCAATTAAACTTTAAAAAACGTATAATCATTGACTAAAAAACTACTGAATATAAAATTTTATCTTCTTCATACATAAAGCTGATATAATCTACGAATCTCGGTCACAATCAGATCTTTAGTTTTATCTATTAGATATGTATCACTGGTATGTTAGTTAACAGTTTGTAAAGGACTTACACATTTGATCTCACAGTGTTCATATGTTATTAATAAATAACAATAACGGTGTTCTAGCGCAATGGCGACGTGTTGAACGACAGTCTTGGTTCAAATTTGATTGAGGGAAATATTTATAATCCGTTAAAAATAGTTCCATTTAAAATATTCGTATACAAAATAAATATAGATAATTTAAAACTTGGACAAAATTAACAACAGATTATGAAATCTGTAACTAGTTTATGAGCTTTTATGAATGTAAAAATTATTTAAAGAAAAATAAACAATTTAAATAACAGCTTTCAAGTTTATATAAACAATAATATAAACGGTATTTAACAAAAAAAAATATATGTTGTTTTTTCACAATATGTTATCGTTCTGCGCGCGGAACATTAACATCACTATAAATAGCCAGAAGCGTAATAAGTATGAAATAATAAAATTAGTGTACAAATTTACGTTTGCGTGCGAGCCGTGCAGGTGGAACAATTCAGATTAACACGTCGCTCGGAATTAATTACCTCGTAAAAACCCCGAAAAACCTACCGCGTGAAACGTTACCACTATAATGCTTATGACGAAAATTGTGGTTTTTTTTTACATTCAAAAAGCAGCTTGCAAATCAGAATTTGGTGGAAAAATATGTGAATATATAATTAAATAGACGAAGCCCAGTATTTCAAATATACAGCTTTAAGCTGTTTTCAGTGCAAGTGTGGTAATTAAGAAAAATGTGGAGTTTTAACTTCGGTTGGAACTCAACGCTGTGTTCTGTCTAATCATAATAGAGAAATGAAAATTATTGAAGTAAATCATTCCACTGAGTGAGAATTGAACCCACGACCAACCACGATATGTAACTAAATAGATGAGATTAATATGTGAATACGTAATTAAGAAAGGAAGAATGTAGAGTTCTAACAGTTCTCACAGCGCTGTGATTTGTCTATGACAGCGATCGGTTGTAAGTTCGATTTCCACTCGGGTGATTGATTATATTTAAATTATTTACACTTTCTTGCACTGGTAAGACGAAACACGGCGTTGAGTTTCACCACGCAATGTTTCGAATTCAGGAGTACGGAGTATCTTGACACTAGGTACTTTCCGTCTGCCCTGGTATGCGTAATAAAAGAGTGAAGCTAAAAAAACCAATCTCTCAACTGAGAATCGAACCCACAACCAACCACGATAACTATCAGACGGACTAGCAATTGATGCACAATGAATTGAGATACTTGAAATGGAAGCGTCAAAGGTTGCCACTACCCCCAGCTCTATCTGATGACCGCTCCCGTAACGCTCCGGAGTTATCACACGAGTTACGCACGAACAGACTCAGTGTTTATTGCATCGTAAAACTTGAGAGGGTTATTGTAAATCGACTTATCAGAACATCTTGCGTGTCCAACATTTTGTGATTGGGGCAGTCGATTTTAGAAATTGTTTCTATGGTTTTGGTGAACTTCGCTTTTTGTTAGTGACGAGACACTCTTTGTGGTCACTAACTTAGTGTTTTACTGGGCAATGTTCATTTTTATATTATTATTTTTTTACCTTTAAATTTGTATTAATGATAAATTTGTTCGAAGCATGTCGTTGCGCAGTTGGACAGCCTCTGACTGTAAATGCAATCGGTTGTGAGTTCGATTCTGACTCCTGGGAGTGATTATTTAAATTATTTTCATTTCTTCTGTCTGGTAAGACCAAAGTGTGGCGATGAATTTTACCACTCAACACGCAATGTCTCGAATTCGGTGGAAAACGGAGTACAGAATGTCTTGATACTAGGTATTTTCTGTCTATCCTGCTATGCGGGATAAAAACGTGATGCTAAAAAAATTGGTTATTTTTAATATCAAGTTATATGATCGCTAATTTATCAATAAATAGGGACAATGCTTGGTAAAAACTTTTGCCATTTTTAGTATATTAAGATCATAAAACATTCATGATATTCGGAGTATTTTTTAAATATTTTTTTTTCTTTTATTAATAAAACCGTTAATGAAAAATATTTATACGCTTTTCTAACAGCATTTATTTGGCTTAGAAATGATAATACTAAATTCATATTATTTTGTTCTTTCCCTTTAAATAATAAACACAATTTATATATACTTGTTTTAAATTTCAACGTAAAATTCATCGCCAAAACGTAAACCTTTCTATCCCAAAGTGTCGTACAGCACATCATTACTTACCCGGCGTGCCCCAGGGATCGCCACTTTGCCCACATTTCCTCCTGATGCTGGCAGTTGGCACTCGATTTCTTTAAACGTCTCAGACGGCCGTTTATCGGCAGATCGTTTAGATGTTTTGGATACAGTCGCCCCTTGTGTGACGATTTTAGTGATACATAAAATAGTTTTTTCTTTATTTTTTTTTAGCTTCACGTTTTTATCTCGTATAGCAGGTTAGTTAGGAAATACCACGTGTCAACTCTCCGTACTCCTATTTCCCCTGAATTCGAGACATGGTGTGTTGAGATGCGGAACTGAACGCCGCGCTTTGTCTTACCGGAACGAGGAAATGAAAATATTTCACATACAATCATATCCCCGAGTGGCAATAGAACCCACAACCCATCGCATTCACAGTCAGACTAGCGGAGAAAGCGGAGAAATGAAACATTAATAAAATTTACTAGTAATAAGAGAGTCAGAGAAATTATTAATTAGTGTCAAGTCATTCCGTCCGCAAATTTCTAACGGCATTGAAGACGTCGTGGAAAGGCAAAACTCAACGCCACGCTTTGACTTAAGAAAGCAAGAAAGATCACAATAATTTAAATATAACCATTTATGAAAATGAGAATCGAATTTGTAAGCTTATTATACTTTGAGCCCTACAAACTACATTAGAATACAAAATTCCATACTATTTCTTGATTAGGTATAACATAAATACGATTGTTCTAAGACGAGACCCCGCTATGTCCGGTACGGGCTTATTGTGATTGACGCGTCCGTTGTTGGTGCCGCTGACCGATCTCAAGGGGTTGTAATACCTTTACAATTGGATGGAATGGGATTCAGCGTCTCTGTACAAAATAATGAGATATTTGAATAAGGCTTTGAGATTCCAAGAACTACTTAGCCTAATAAACTATGTTTATATTTGTTTTGTTTCCAAATGATTTCAGAATTTGACATTCGTGTTTAAATATTGTAATATTGCCATGTTTATATAAAAATATTTCTCAAGCAGTGGTTTATTAGCGCACAATTACATTTAAGGTTAAATTGATGAATAAAAGCAAATAATTAGGCCGCTTGTGGCGCAGTGTGACAGCGTCTGACTGTTAACGCGATCGGTTGTGGGTTCGATTCCTCGGTCCTCCCACTTAGCGGAGGGATTATATTTAAATTATTTTCACTTTTTCGCTCTTTTTCGCTCAAACTGCGGCGTTGACTTCCGCCACTCAATACGCAATGTCTCGAATTCGGTGGAAAGCGAAGTACGGAGTGTGTTGCCACTAGGTACTTTCTGTCTACCCTGCTATGCGGGATAGAAGCGTGCTGCTTAAAAATATCTGTATAATTAATTATATTTTTTTCTGATATAATAAATTTAGTTTTAAGTTTTTAAATTATATTTTATATATTAACGATTTAAAAATATTGTCACTGGTGGAACTAAATAAAAAAAATATGCAAGTTTACGAATCAACGTATAATTATCTATATATTAATAAGTAAGAAAAGGTTTTGATTATTTTTTAAGAGCATTAGGCAGGACGAGAATGTAATCTAGCAAAGTTACTTTAATGGTGAAGAAGGGCAGAAAGTTAATATATATTTTTTTAGCTTCTCTCTTTTTTATCCTGCATAGTAGGATAGACAGAAAGTACTTAGTGTCAAAACACTCCGTACTTCGCTTTCCACCGAATTCGAGACATTGCGTGTTAAGTGGTGGAACTCAACGCTGCACTTTGTCTTGACCAGAGCGAGGAAGTGAAAATAATTGAAATATAAATACTGCCCCGGGTGATTAAAAGGTTACTTATATTTTATGTTTCAACAAAGTATTAAGTAAGAATAAATTAGTTAAAAATAGTGAGAACACGATTTAATTTTTTATTTCCTTTAGTTCTAGCAAAGACATGTCGTCATGCCATGAAAATATAGTTCTGTCAACCGATTCGGACGCATTACTTTGGATCCTTGAGAAGAATGAAGATATTTTAATTGTAACTATTTTGAATGGATTAATCACGTATATTTAGATATTCTATAAAGGATGTTTTAAAACGCGACTTTTCGAACACTTTACAATAGTCCATGGTCTCAGGTAGGTTCTAGGTCTCTTGATAACCATGTTTATCGTAAGGTATTGGAAACGTAGGATTTAAAAAAAAATATTTTCGAATATCAAAACATACGTGATAATCCGTTAAATATAGTTTCATTTAAAATGTGTAAATATCGCGAATATCAAATATCTTATTATAAGAAGAAAGATCCACAGACAGACAAACACAGACTAGACACTTACATATATACACTCGAGGAAAAATTTTAAAATCACACCTAAATATTGAAAATTTGATTTTTCAAAAGAAATTTGTAAAACAAATAAATTCATATATTATACTGTTAACCTTTTAAAAAGTAACTAATCAAGGCAAGACCGCAATCGGTATATATTTGCAGCTCGTTTGAGACCGAGCGCGTACCGTCGTTTTGCGGTTTGTTCACATCCCCGTTCACCGCGTTGATTTACAGCGATGCGGTTGAGAAAGAACTTATAAGAACTTGGCTTATTTTTTACTCTACGGCAACCTAGTGTCTTGTTTCCTCACTTGCTTTAAATGGCGGAACTCAACGCCGCGCTTTGTCTTACCAGAGCGAGAATATGAAGGGAATTTTTATATAATCATGTTTTTCGCCATTGGGAATCGATCTTACGACTAATGCCTTTGCCAAGACGCCCAACTGCCCACTGATGACATAAACCTTGTATATTAAAACGGTAAATAGTTAATTTTACTGTAAAAAATTAGTATTTTGCAAATTAGAATAAAAATAGTGATTTAAGACCATGCAATTTGTAAGATTAAAGAGAAAAAAAATAAATATAAAAGAAATAAAGGAAAAATAAACTATTCGTTTTTTTTAATATACGTAAATAATAAACTAGGAGCTTCGTTCGACTTCCTCCGCGTGGAATTATACTTCTTTATGTAATCTGTTATATGTCAGTGAAAGTCTCTGCCTTTCCAGAGATTAGACAAAACAAACAGATAGACAGACAAACGAAATTGTAAACACTTAGTAAAAATGATTATTTTTATATTACAGACAAACACTTCAATTTTATTGATTTGTATATAAATATTATATTGATGAACGTCACAAAATAAGTAAGAAGACATTACGTTATAACTGTAATTAATATTGTTAAATTATTAACTTAAGGAAAAAATAACTATAATACTTTGCTATTTTTAAAGTATTATTCCACGCTTAGGATTAGAAAATATTTTTGAAAAAAAACGTATAAAAACTTGTTCGGTTTTCAAGAGGCGCGGGTTCGAATCCCGCTGTGTTCAAATTTAATACGTTTTTTTTTTTCAAAAAGAATTGGTTTTTCAAAGTAAAACTGAAACATTACATAGCATGTTTAATATATAAACAGTATAGATTTGACAATAATGAGTATTTCCAAAGAAAGAACGAAAATAATTTAAATTATTAAAAATAATTGATTACAACTGAACAACAGATATGGCTGTATGCGATCAGTTGTGGGTTCAACTCCTCAGGGGAGTAATTATATTAAATTTATTTTGTTTTCCTCGCTTTGGTAAGACAAAGTGCGGTATTGAGTTCCACTACTCAACACGCAACGTTTCGAATTCAATGGGAAGCGAAATACAGAGTGTCTTGGCACTAGGTACTTTCTGTTTAACCTGCTAAGTGAATCGAACACCCAATCATCATGTCTCGGCCAATATCCCACTGTACCATGACAACCAACCAACTTTCACCGAGCAATATAACAATAAAGTCCACTCCATATAAAATCACATGACAAACTCGATATCGTATATAACAAATGTAAACGCGCCATAAAGACTGCGAGTGTGTTAGACCTAAAAGTTTGCTGCATAAATCATCCCTATAAAGGAATTTGGGAGTACAGTACAAACCGTATGTCATTTCGGTCAAGCTGTTACTTGTCTCGCAAAAATTCGGAAAATATTTTTGGAATGTCCAAGGGTCGCTCAGACAGGAATGTGTGGGGGTTGGTTAAGAAGTGGGACCTTTGTAGATCACAGTGGTACTCACTTGTCACACGGACTTAGAATTAGATGTATTGGATCTAACTAATATATATCATTATATATCTGATATTTCAAGGTCAAAGGGTCAATTATTTTTCATATCTAAATAATTATTTTATTTAGTGGCCAGTGTGGTTGGGGCTTCGATTTCCGATTCGAAGGGATGATTTATATAAAATGTATTTACATTATTCTACTCTGGTAAGCCAGACACTAACTTCTCTAATAAACACTCAATGTCTTGGCATTAGGGTATCTTGAATTAACCTGAGTTGTAAGATAAAAGGTAAAAAGGTTTTTTTTTTATAGTTATTTAATCTTTAAAGTATAATTGCGATCTTTTAGGATATCTGGCTCGGAAGAACATAGGTTCTCAAAAAAAATTCAGTTAGTATTTTCATGATATTAAATCTTTACAAGTTAGAGAATTTACAATTAAGTCTCCATTTTTCTGTCCACTGTTGAGTCAGAAAAATGTTAAATTATAACATATATTATATATAATATTGAGAAATACCACAAGGCATAAATGAATAAATAAAATAACTATGAACCCCATACCTCTGTACAATACTTATATATGTATACATATGTATATATAATTTAGTAATTCTTAAATTATCTATCTTAAATCAAAAATAAATAAATATATAATCCAAACAAAAGAAAATCAAACACTCCGTTTACCGTAAATCAGCATCTTGTAAATAAAACACATTCTGATTGGGACGCTTTGCAAACACACTGTATAAACAGTCCACGTCCCGTGCCCAATGCGCCCACCGCGCCTGTGCCTAATATATGCGAATATATTATCATATACAGTCTTATCACGATATGTGTATCTTTAAGTTATTAGTTGTTTTAGGGAAACTGGAATTGTGATGATTTTTAAAATTAAGAAGTATATCTTGGATTTGATTCCGATTTGCTAACGAAAATAACATGCATAAAATGCAAACAAATCTTATATATATATATATATATATATATATATATATATATATATATGTATATATATAAAGGCTTGTCCGGTCTGGTACGTTAAAGTATGACATTAGCAAAATATGACCAGAATAAACAGCTTCACGCTTTATCCCGCATAACAAGGTGTTCAGTGAAAACCTAGTGTTAAGATATCGACTGCTATCTGCCCGTAAACCAGATATTGTGTGTTATGTGGCATTTTGAAAATTGCGCTTTATCTTAAAGGAGCGGAAAATGAACATAAATTTGAAATATAATCATACCCTCGCGTGGGTATCGAACCCACAACCGATCATGTTTGCAGCCAAACGTTATCCCACTGCACTTGTTCGCGAGGATAATTTGTAGGAAAATGAAAATACGTTCCCAGTAAATCATTTCAGTCATCGGAATACCTAGACCAATGGACAAGGAAAAAAAATGTATGAAGCCTGCCGATCATAACCAGAAGTTTATACAGCGTGCTACAAAAAACATAATATAATGAGTAAAAAACATCGTCATACCTCAGTTTTAATATACAATCCCTGTAGTAATATTATTTACTTAGTACATAAGTAATGTTTATATACAGTATATTAAGTAATAACCTACCGCGAACTAACCGCAAACCGCAGTGGGCGGGAGCGAACAGGCGAGAGCAAATGAAAGGGCTCAAAATTTCTTCTATGTTAAATTATACCCGTTTGTAGACATCTCGTATAATGGCATAGTAATTATATATATAATGCACGTAAATAAATATTAAATACTATATATTTAACGTTTAGTTGTCGAATTCTAATTTGATTTGAAGTAAATATGCGAAATGTCTAAGTACAGGCAATTATTTGCTTAATAATAGAGGCCAGTGGGACAGCGTCTGACTGATATATATATATATATATATATATATATATATATATATATATATATATATATATATATATATATATATTAAATTTTAGTTAAACTGACTAGAAAATAATAAAAACCGTAAATGCTGAGACTTAATTACAATACGATATTTTTCATGGTATTATTTATTTATTTTATTTAAATTTGTAAAATATGTTGTTTTTTTAGCAGCTTCATGCGTCTTGGCGTTCTGGCTCGAAATCGTAACATTGCGTATAAAGCTGGAATTCATATCATATTGATATGAATGAAAAAATATTTTTAAATATAATCATACCCCTGGATGAGAACTGAACGCACAACCAACCGCGCTCACAGTAAAACATTGTGCCACTGAGGCATGATATCGTAAGGAGTAAGGATTTAGAGTCAAAACAATGTTTTAACCCATAAACGTACTATAAGATTTACACAGAAATATTTAACCGGTATGTGAAAACACATTTTTTTTAAATATAAGAATTCCCTTTTATGGGAATCGAACGCACAACCTTCTAACTGCACAACAACACTATCAAGTTTGTTTTTAGCTTCACTATTTTATCCCGCATAGCAGGGTAGACGAAGTGTCTTGACACTAGGTACGTGTCAAGTCATTCCGTACTCCGCTTTCTGCCAAATTAGAGATATTGCGTGTTGAGTGGCGGAGCTCAACGCAGTACTTTGTCTTACCAGAGCGAGCAAGTGAAAATAATTTAAATATAATCACTCCCCTGAGTGGGTATCGAACCCACAACCGATCGCGTTTACCAGACGCTGTTCCACTACCGGCCTAAACTACTATAGAGTTATAATTTAAACACTTTCGAGTTATAAATTATTACATCTTTATAAGCATGTGTCACATTTATATATTTTCTATAGCAAAGAAACAATATTTGTAACATCTTCAAATGTGTATATTTGGGATCCCGTGGGATTTGGGATTCAATGGATGAAAGCGATCAGAGATCACAGCCCCAAAGATTAGTACAGCCGTCGGCATAAAAATATTAACTATATTACCTTCTATTCATCTTTTATCTTTGCTAACTTCCGCTTTTATAGATAGAAGTTAGAGATTTAATATATATTTTTCGATGTATAAGTCTTTTTACGAAATTGTGTAATTATTGAAGAGGGTTAAACGTCAAAAATATATTTATATTTTTTCCGCATATCCGGTATAAAGAGAGAGCTTTAGAACGGAGAGAAGGAAAGCGGAGAAATAAGTGTCTTCACTCTCCGTTTATATTAATTACTGAAAATAGATACCTTCTATTTTATATGGTGGAACTGAACGCCGCGCACTCACACCCCTACATACAACGCATCTATGCGGGACAAAAGCGTGAAGCTTAAAAAAATATCAACTTAAAATCACTCAGACCACTTCCGGTCGCATTACATATAACAACTCCGTATAAAATGTATAACATATGTAGATGTGAATTGCTAATAAATATGGCACTTGATTATTTCTAAACACATAATGTTCCTTACTTTATATAAAGAATTATAAGATAATACTGTAAACAATTATTTACGATATGACATGAGTCTTAAATCACAGCTAATTGCATAATGGGTGTTATTAGATACTCGTTTGAAAATATTCTAGCTAAAACTACCTAGGCCCGTGACTGTACGCGTTGGTGAAGTTAACAATGCAGGATCTTTTTGTTTATTATTAAAATAATAAAACTAAGTTACGCCTCATCACATTAGCTATCTGCCAGTGAAAGTCCCATCAAAATTAGTCCAGCCATTCAAAAGATTAGCTGAAGAAAAAGACAGAACTCACAAAAGTGCCTAAAATATTATCTTGACATATGTGTTTGTTTAACATATATATGTGTTTAGTTAAAAGCGATTATTTTAGTATTACAAAACAGACATGAGGCCGGTCGCGGCGCAGTGGAACAGCGTCTGACGGTATCGCGATCGGTTGTGGGTTCGATCCCCACTGTGAGTGATTATATTTAAAATTATTTTCACTTCTTCGCTCTGGTAAGACAAAGTGCGGCGTTGAGTTCCACCACTCTACACGCAATGTCTCGACTTCGGTGGAAAGCGAAGTACGGAGTGTCTTGACACTAGGTACTTTCTGTCTACCCTGCTATGCGGGATAAAAGCGTGAAGCTAAAAAAAAACAGATACTAATTTAATTCATTTATATAGATATGTACAAGATATGAATTAAATTATAATGTATGTTACATACATATCTGCATAACATATTGACGGTATATTTTTATAACTATGACTTCATTACTTTGAAAGCATTTAACTAAATGTTAAAGAAAAAAAAATTATATAGTCAGAAAGAACTTAGTGTTGAGACACTCTTCAGTATAATTTTCACTCGATATATTAAGTGTTGAATAACGGATCTAAGCGCCGCTCTTTATGTTTGTTTATTAACAAATAATAGTTATATTTAACTATTATCTTTATATTTTTACATAGATTTATATTGATGTATCTGTTTCTAATATTAAAATAATCGCCCTCACTAATTGCATATACACTTTTTTGTCTGTCTGTTCGTTCTTGCTAACCTCTAAAACGACTTGACCAACTAATCGGAACTTTAACTGGCCGATTGCTAACGTAATAAGGGGTAAATTACTTTAAATTTAAAATTATTAAATATATTTTTTGTAGCTTCACGCTACAACACGGGTTGACAGGAAGTACCTAATCTCGAGACACTCCGTACTTAGCTCTCCACCGAATTCGAGACATTGCGTATTGTGTGGTGGGTCTCAACGCCGCACATTGCCTTACCAAAGCGAGAAAGTGAAAATAATTTAAATATAACCACTCCCCCCGATGGGAATCAAACTCACAACCGATCGCGTTTACAGTCATACGCTGTCCCACTACGCCACGACCGGCCTCAAATTTATATTTTATAGCATTCATATATCAAGCCGATGTAAGACAAATAGATATTAGAACCCTAAAATTTAGGCCCAATGATCTATTTGGTGACGTTTCATCTTGTTTCCATACAAGTGCCTTGTACTGACCGGTTGTTGGACCGCCCTTGGTAGAGCCATGAAGTGCGTGGATTGTGCGTTTCACGGTGTATCCCTAATATCAGGGTAGTCAGAGATAACCTAGTGTCAAGACACTCCGTTGACGGCCTTCCGCCGGAAATAGAGACATTTCACTTTTAAAAATTTTATTTTGTTATAATATACAATCAGGTATTTATTAAATATATGCGCAATGTATAGTTTCGACTATTTAACTAGGATTTTTCTGGAATATTCTGGATTCTCTCAGGTTATTCTGGAAATAATAATGGCTAATTTAAAAAAATGGGAAAATCTAGATAAATATTTGTATTAGCTAGATCTAAATCTAGACCTTAACATCATGACGAAAGTGTGGCTGTAAATACAATAGTTTAATTATTTTCATTTTCTCGCTCTAATAAGAGAAAGCGCGGAGTTGAGTGCCGCAGCTCAATACGCTATCTATCTGTCTCTCTGAATACTTGGAAAAAATTGAATTTTTTTTTAAATGACCTATAAAACGCTTGACCACGGTCTTCATGGCCCGACGGAGAAAGGCAGACCGCGATCAGACATAAGCGTTTTATACCTCTTATCTGATTTATCACAATCCCTGTGGCAGTCCGGAAAACAATTATGCGTTAGATATATTATCATTGGGTTACGATTTCCATCCTTTTTGTGGGTAACTTTCATTTATTTCAGGTTTTCTGTTTATTATTTGTGAGTTACAAATCTAAAACATCGATATTTATATGGAAATATGAAAAAAGGACAAAGTAGATATCCTAAGAGATTTATGAATTCAACTACTTAGTCAAAAGCAAAAATAAGAAAATTTGATTTTAAAGTGGCGGAACTTAACGCCACGCTTTGTTTTAACCAGAGCGGTAAAATGAATAGTAAATTATTCGAATTTGTTTAAAGAAACTAATTTAACCGGATAGCTAGATTGCGACCATGGTCTACAAAGGTCTGTAAAGCGTTCAAAACGTCTGGTTTCCAATACTGTATTACCGAATACCAAAATTAATGCGATTCGTCCGCTTAAAATAGTTTCATTTAAAATGAGTAAAAACTGTGAAAATACAAAATTATATTATATTTAAATATTTCTTGCCATATCACTGAGTGGAAATCGTACATTCCATACAAATGCAATACATACTAAGACAGTCACTAACTATTACTTATTGACCCTTTAATTTTTTTCTGCACATCAGGGTTGACAGAAAGTACCTAATATCAAGACGTTCCGTACGTCACTTTCCACCGAATCCAAAACCCAACATCGCATTTTGTATAACCAGTGCGAGGAAGTGAAAATAATTTAAACATAATCACCCCCCTAAATGGAAATCGAAGCCACAACCGATCGCGTTCACAATCAGTCAGTCCCAATGCACCATGCGATCTCTAATCAAAATATACGCGTAACAAAGTATATAATGTATAAATAGAAAAAAACACGTAACCTCTTAAACATATTAAGATAATTAACATTAAAAATTATGAAATGGGAACAACGCGTGGGCTTGCCTCGAACAATATGTATTGTACAAGACCCGTCATTGTCTTTAACTTTCACCTGAACTTGCTGGTTGGTGGGTTATGGAAAACTCCTGTCACATTGTCACTTACACGGCCGTGGGCGTAGGTACAATGTTGACTATTAATTGTGTTCTGTAATTTGATATCTCTATTATTTTTATAATCTTTGGCCTTTTTGAGTTTAATATTTCGGTTAATTGATACGATTGGCTGTCACTTGATAGATAACTGATGGAATTATGGGCTAACTATGAAATCTATGGCTTGAAAGTACCTAGTGTCAAGACACTCTATACACCGTCGATGTTGTGTGTTAATGCAAGTGTGTATAATGTATTTTTATTAAAATTTGAGGCCGGTCGTGGCGCAGTGAGACAGCATTTGACTGTAAGCGCGATCTGTTGTGAGTTCGACCCCTCTCGAAGGAGTGATTATATTTCAATTATTTTCACTTCCTCGCTCTAGTAAAAAGACAAAGTGCGGCGTTGAGTTCCACCACTCAACACGCCATGTCTCTGGGTACTTTCTGTCCCTGTTATGCGGGTTAATGCGTGAAGGTACAAAAAATATTGAACTCACAACGTTTATTCAAACTAGTCCATTAACAACTGTGCCAACTTAACGAAATGAAGATATAATTACAACTCCATTACATACTTAGTAATATATAAGTCACAACTGGTTTTCTTTTTATAATAACTTTATGACAGCTAGCTTGAAATGGCCTTGTTAAAAATTAATATAAAATTCCTTATCATAATTCTCCTATATACTATATAGATATACACGTATATAGATAGTATTACACGTGGATTTTTCAATTTATTATTAAAGTATGTAAATTCTGTATCACTTCCACTAAGATAATGCATTTGATTAAATGATTTTACTGGCAACTTGGCCATTGCTACCAAGTAGTGTCCTATTGCGTTTAACACTGCGGATAATTTTATTTAATTATTTCCGTTTCTCCGCTTTGGGAAGAGCGAGTGAGGCCTCAGTGCCACTTACCTGTACGTATGTACGTAGAGTTTGAAGTGTCAAGTACGAAAGTGTCAAAGAGAACCTGGTTAGAATCTCACTGACTACCCTTATATGCGGTTTGAAGTGTGAAGTTATTTTTCCCTTACCAAATCGTCTTTAACAAGATTCTAACATAAAACTTGGAAAGCTACCAACCAAATACGGTTATTGGTTCAAATCTTAATTTAGGGACTTATATTTATATGGAATATTCATTATATTTAATCTGTTCAACAAAGTGGTGTTGTGTTTCTCCACTCAGTGCGTGTTTCTTATTTTTGTCATGGCAACCATAACGGAGTGAGATATGAATATATTGTTTTTAGATTTCCCTCTATTTCTTATTGGTTTTCCCTGTAAGTGAAGGAAAGAGGCGGGTATCCCAGTAATTTCGTAGGAGGAAGTTAATCCTCCCATTAGCTCACGAACACAATCATCAACAAAAACGATCCGCCAAATATATTATGAGTTCCGGTTATATGTAATATAAGCCAGATCTCCCTATTCCACCCATCCTTTCCCTAGGAGTGTATTGGTTCTCAATGTTTGGGTAAGTCCAAGGCCGGCAACGTATCTTCAACTCTAATATTGTGGATGTCCATGGGTGAAGGTGACCACTTACCATCAATTGGTTTTTCTGTTCGTTTGCCTCCCTTTTATATATTAAAAAAAAAAACATAAAAAAGATCAAAAGCTGCATTGAGCTTTATGTACTAATATTTGGGGTAAACAAAAGACTTTAGTCTTTTATACAATATACAATTATATATATACCTTTGATTAGATTTCAAATTCATATCTATCACTTTCATAAGAAAAAACATTTCTTTTTAGGTACCTAGTGTCAAGACACTCCGTGTTTCACTTGCCACCGAATTTGAGACATTGCTTGTTGAGTGGTGGAACTAAACGCCGCAGTTTGTCTTTACCAGAGCGAGGAAGTGAAAATAATTTAAATATAATCACTCCGCCGAGTGGGGATCGAACCCACAACCGATCGCGTTTACAGTCAGCCGCTGTCCCACTGCGCCACGACCGGCCTCGTAAAGGTAACGAACGTGTAAAGAAACATAAAAAATATATAAAGAAAATCAAAGATCAATCATTATAATACTAGCACTTTCTTATTGTCAGTCCTAAAGGAAGGTATCAAAGGAAGGCAAGGTTCTGGTAAGAGCAGTCGAGAAGCAACAGTTGCCATTTTGATACATCAGCTATATACGTATAGTAAAAGTGTAGTTGATCGTTGTCTGTACATGAAACATATATGAGGAAAATTAAAATTATGATTTTTAATTTTTAACCTATTTGTCTGTAAATCTGTTCTCTGAGTGTTTGTTCACGCTTATCTCAGAAACAGCTAAACCGATTTAAATGCAGTTTTCCCAATTTTTTTTGCAAAATTATATCAAAAGACAAGTCCTCGCAAACGATTTATAATAAATATTTAGCTTTCCTAGTAAATAACAACATTATTTAATTCCAGATATATATATATATATATATATATATATATATATATATATATATATATATATATATATATTTGTCATTAGTAATATTTTTAAGATGATAATTGTCTTACTGTAGAACTTGTAGGGTAGCAAGTTCAAATCCAAGAGACACTAAGCCAAATCGATATATGAATAAGCAACGACGTCATACATTTCATATATATCCACATCCCGGGTTGTTTTCGAGTGGCTAGAATATTATAATGTACGTAGGTAAACTACTGAGGTGGCTTCATGAATAATCATAAGGTTTGCGTTGTTCTTGAACTATGAGAATCGATGTGTTCTATTGAAATTGCTATGTGGAAAATAATATTTGGATTTGTTATTGATATTAATTTAGTTCAAGATGGTCGTGGATTCTAATATGTAGGACTAATATAGTTTCTATACTAACAGTACATCTGTTATATTATATATCTTTATATTATCGCCATGACTCAATGGGATAGCGTGTGACCGTAAATTTCCCCCATTCCTATAATATTTATTCTTCTCTGTTAAAATTAAACGTGGCGTGGAGTTCCGCCATTCAACACGTAACGTCTCTGTTTTCACATTAGGTTATTTTTGCCTTATTGCCTTTTGAACATTGAAATCAACCACTCAACTCGCAATATCTTAAATTCAGACAGGAAACGGAGAACACAGTGTATTGATACTAAAATATCAAATGGAATACCAAATTATTCAAGCAGGCAGTACTTTGCTACGCAAAATGTTATCTTAAACAACACAAACAAAGTATGTACTAACTGTTTACCTAAGACAGATAGTCTAAGGTGAGCCTGTTCCGACATCGCGGATGGCCTTCGGACAAAGTTCCTAGTCCACAAATATTATGCGTAGTTATATGGATGTATGAATTTCTGTATAATTATTGTTATATTATCAGAATAAGGTGAAAATTAAAATAATTATCTTTAAATTTGATATGACAGCATCGACTGTATACTGTTGGTCGTGGGTTTAATTCCCACTGGTAAGACGAAGCACAGCGTTTAACTCCACCACTGCATATAAAATAAATTCAATTCGGGCGAAAAGCAAAGATCAAAGTGTTGTTATACGAGATTTTTTCTGACCCTGCTGTGGAGGAAACGTAAATATTACATAGAGAATGTTATCATCTTTTTCTATATAAAAGTAAACATATTAATTATTCATTTAACCTTATATAATTTGAACATCATGATTTTCGTTTTAAATATATCTAAAATAAATTATAACAAGCATATAAGAATTTCGAGGTACTTCTATAAGAATATATAGACTAATTCGTTCGAATACTGCTACGTTTAATTTCTTATATGTCTGTGAATGTGACATTTTAAATGAAACTATTTTGAACGGATTAATCACGTATGTTTTGGTATTCGAAAATACATTTTTGGAAACCTGTAGTCTTGAACACTTTACAGTAGTCCGTGGCCACGGATAGACCAAAAATGTATTTTCGAATACCAAAACTTACGCGATTAATCCGTTTAAAATAGTTTCATTTAATATATTTCTAAATAAACTTTAAAAAAAATATTTAAAACATTTACATATTAAATGAATAGTACATACTAACTATAATCGCATCTCACGTATTCTATCACAAGCCACTATAATATATAGAATATTGATAAAGATCGTGTAGCTTGTTACCTATTGCTGAGGCCCAATCGAAAGGTATAACATTCAAATCCCGACAAACAAAATTGTCTAAAATTAATAGAAATCTAAATTCGCAAATCACTTTAAAATATGTAAAAGCCTTCAGTCTGAATTTACAAAACGTGTATTTAATTTAAATATTTTAAATGAAACACACAGATAAATGAACACTAGCGGATAATAGCACGCCATACATATTTATTGACGTGAAAAACCTTCTAAAGCGTCACGTTTGACGCGTCCAATTCTAATTGATTGCAAATAACTTTGATACATTTAACATATGCATTTTGATACGGAATTAGTAATTTTACACGGCTTTTGGATTTATCATTTTAGTATAAATTGTATTCAATTGATGGACTGACACGAGTCATAGACACAAAACGAGTTAAAAAAAAACATTATTTTCCTTTCCCATGGGAATTTTGAGAAATTCTTTCTTTATATTCCCCGAGGAGTCTACATGCCATATTTCGATTTTGTGCATCCTGTAGTTTTGGCTGAACATTGTCTAACAGAAATTTAGTTACTTAATTAGATTTTTACAAGATGGTATATTAACTTATAAGAAATAAAAATGAGTTCTAATAAAATTTATTAGGAAATATATATATATATATAGAGAAATATATATATATATAGAGAAATATATATATATATATATATATATATATATATCCTAATAAATCACAATATATAGCAGAGTAAGGCTTTGTTTCTTATTGCAAAGTAGTCAGAAGCAACCCAGTGTCAAGACATGGCGTAATTGAGACATTGTGTGTTAAGTGGTGAACTTAACGCTGTGATTTATCTATTTTTAAAAAATACAAGGTTCATATAACGCGGTAGAGAAAGTTTGGGGCATGTGGATCTTGTTATATATATATATATATATATATATATATATATATATATATATATAGATATATATATATATATATATATATATATATATATATATATATATATATATATATATATATATATATCTTTGAAAATTTAATTTTACATGGACGTAGGACCATCTTGGCGCAATGGTGTGGTGCCTGACTGTAAACGTGACGGGCTAGGGGCTTAATTCTAGAACAAAGTAAATTGTTTCTAATACAGATTAAGATGCTATAAGGGGTATAGCGTAAAACAGCAAAAAATACTTTTTCAATGGAGGTAACAACTCAATTTGCATAAATTATATCTAATAACATAGGGGTTTTAAAGCGTAGGCAGGTTACATGCAGTTCAAATCGTTTACTTACAGATGTTTGTAATACGGGTCTTAAGAATTCCAACCCTATGATGGTAAATGCCTTATAAAATGACTAATTATTTATTACATCCGCGTCAAAAAACTACCCGCTTTATTTTTTATCGATTAATGTATTTTAAATGAAAATTTTATAGCGCAAAAGCTCTTATTTAAATTAAAAGCTTAAAAGCTTTTATATAACTTGTGACATTGAGGCCGGTTGTGACGCAGTGGGACAGCGTTTGACTGTAAGCACGATCGGTTATAGGTTCGATTCCCACTCGGGAGAGTGATTATTAAATTACATTTACTACCTCACCCTGGTAAGACAAAGTGCGGCGTTGAGTTCCACCACTCCACACGCAATATCTCGAATTCGGTGGAAAGTGAAATACGGAGTTTCTTGATAATAAGTACTTTCTGACTACCCTGCTATGCGGAATAAAAGCGTGAAGCTAAAAAAAGACTTGTGTGTTAAATCCATACCAAATTTAAATAAGTTGATAAATCAACTTGTAACTATATTTTTTAAATCTTAATAAGCTTCAGGATTACTAAGATTTATAAGGTGAAGAAATAACTAGAAATGCGCAAACCAACCATGTTAATTATTAGATAACTTTTTTTATTATGAAAAAATTATAATTTAAAATGGTTGCCAACAAAACCTAGCGTTTTGCATAGAGCTTGTTCACGCGTGTACGGAAATATTATAAGATAAATTTCTCAAGTTATGATTGAGCTGAAATTTGGAATACATATTTAGTTCTAATGTAAGTGAACAAGTGTAAATAAATTAAATATAATCACTCCTTCAAATGGAAGTCGAACCCACAACCGATCGCACTTACAGTCAGACGCTGTCCCACTGCGCCACTACTGGTCATAAAGATATAATCAATCCACCATTAGGTGGTTAAAAAAAATGAAATTCAAGATTTTTAAAAACTTATTTGTAATCTTATATCTAGTACAGTGAAAACAGTAGTTATGGGTTTTAAGTCCACTCGGGGGACTATTTATATTTAAAATATCTTATACTTAAAGTCTTTCAAGACAAAAATTAATAATATTATAGATTTCGCCATTCAATATTTTTTAATTTTCTAAACGTCCAAAAAACCGGGCTTTTTGCTATCGCGATTTTTACACATTTAAAAGGATTAATTGCGTATATTATGTTATTCGAAAATTACTGTAAAGTGTTCGAAACGTCAGATTTTCGAAAATGTATTTTCAAATACCAAAATATACGAAATTAATCCGTTTAAAACAATTCAACATAAAACATGGAATAAAACGAAATGTATGAAACAATTAAAAAAAACCGTACAGTTCTAATATGACATGATTTACGATCTACTTGATTAGGCACTTCTAACCCCATTTTTAAACTGGATTTAAAGTACAGTCTCGCTAATAGTCTATATCTTTATTAGACGGAAGGGTTAAGCGAGAATTGTGCAATAAACGAAAATGAAATAGTTAGCCCTGAGGCGGTCTTCACACTCAGTTTAATTTAGTTAACTGTTCCACTGCGCCCCGAGCTATGCAGGGGGTGTTGGAACTCGATGGATTAACCGACTTTGCATACTGTGTGTTTAATTACTTAACTTTATGTTTGTATTCGGAAATATTGTTTGTAAGACGTCATTGTAGCGTAATTGGTACCGATTGTGTACATAAGATGGTTGGAGTTCGGATCCCCTTTCAGAATATAGAAGTAGCTGAACGTCATTCTCTTCATATAATGGTAGAAGATATAGAGAACCTTTTTTTATGCAATTTACGCAGAACATCCGTACGCAAGGCATAGTACCCCACGGCCGATTGATATTGTACCCAATACTACCCACTAAAACCCAGTGGAAACCTTCTCCACCCAAATGAGACGCCCCAGGATCGCTTGTGCATGCCACTACGAGACCTTGGTGTACGGCCCGCCTACTGCAAGCTACGTTCGTCTTTAGGGTGCTCCGGGGTTTTCTCCAGAGCACCCGCAGGCCTGATGACTTGCAAGATGATCACAATGACCATACTGCAGTAGCTCCTCGAGGGCAGGGAGAGTTTAAGCGCGGTGGAGCTCAACGCTGCACTTAGTCTTTACCAGAGCGATACATAACCAATCGCGTTTACAGTAAGACTCTGTTCCACTACGCCACGACCTCACATTATCAATTTTCCGTCCGAATTCGAAACAATGCAGCTTGAGCGTCTAAACTCAATGCTTCCCTTTGTCTTGCCAGAACGAGATAATTAAAACAATTAATATTATAATAATTTATCAGATTGAACATAAATATCACGTTTACAGGCAGAATCAGTACCACTGCACCATGATGACGGAATATGTAATTTTACATGGAAAATCGACAATATCATGTATCGAATTTTAACATCACTATGGTAATATTTCGTTCATCCATTTTATATAGAGCAATGCACCCTCGAGTTAAAACCTTATAATCGCTACGAAACATTGCCGTTGATTAATTCTCTAAGAGCAAAACTCTGAAACGTACTGAAAACACGATCTGCGCTAATTATGAAGGTATTGAGTGACGAACACCCTCCGAGACCAGCTTTGGTGTAATTTGGTGTAAATACTCGATAAATATTATAAATTATTGAATTTTTCAAATAATTTTAATAAAAGCTTTTCAGTCAGTTTTTATATTATTTTTCTGTATTTTATTAAAAACTAAGATAAAATTACTTAAGTAAAATATTTATTGGGTTTTGAAAGCAAAGTGACTCCAGTAGTAACAGGTTCAGATCTTACTGAGGGACACAATTGTGTTTAAGTTATATTCATATCTCCGTTCTGGTAAGATGAAGTGCAGTGTTGAGTTCTGCCACTCAATAACATGAAGATGTAGGTTGTACTGGAAGGTATTTACTATTTTTAAAGTGTTATTCCACACATTTTTGAAAAAACGTATAAAAATTGGAACGCAGCAGGATTCGAACCCGCGCCTCTTGGACTGTATCCAAGAGGCGCGGGTTTGAATCCCGCTGCGTTCAAATTTTTATACGTTTTTTCAAAGATGTGTACTGGAAGGTTTTTTCTGCCTGCCCATGAAGACACTATACAAAATAAAATGCGTTTTACGTACTTCTTAAAACTTTTGAGGGTGGACCAGAAAGTATATAAATATATAATACGTTGCTACCTAACTTTCTTTCTTTTCGAGCGAAAGTTTTTCTTTACTATTTTTTTATAACTTCACGCTTTATCCCGCAATGGCAGGATAGACAAACCTGGTCCTTGTGATACCAGATTGGTTCTGAGCCACTTAACGATTACACGTAAAAAAATACAGAAAGATAACTTAATTTACTTAATTCTTAACATCAATATTTTATTACATCTTTTCCTTTATATATTTTCAACAAAAAAGACAAAGGGTTTCAATATTTCCGCTCGTTTTTTTTTTCTCCTTAATTCACAATTCAAAGTGTAAGATTCTTTAATTATGTGTTTTTGTGTTTTTTTTTATCTGCTCTACTTTGCTAGAAGAGAGAGAAGAGAGAAATATATATATATATATATATATATATATATATATATATATATATATATATATATATTGTTGCTTAATATTTTATCTTAATTTAACCTTAATATTATTCGAATCAAAACAGACACAGTCACTGTTTCAAGCCTGTTCTAACCAGATGACACTCAATACAGATTACATACAAATATTTACATAATAAACCTTCAAAACACAAAATCAAGTACAACAATTTTACTAACGTCAAAACTGTAAGAATAGAACGATTTGTTTGCACAAAAAACTAGTTATAAATGGCCATTGTTGGAATAAAAATTATAATTTGTATTGCCTAGGGGGGTTTTTTGCTGGACACAGATTAAGCAAAGTTCGTACAATAGTTTTGAGTTTTGACAGTACGTCAATATAAGTATAAGGGAGTTTGCTACTCTGTGGCACGGATAGGACACGTCTGCGGATAGTTGAATGGGGACAAGCGTGACGAAATTCTGTGGGGTAGTGATGCAACCCTTCTATACTTGACGTGTAGGGATGCTGTGTAGTGTTGAGAGAATCTTGATACTTTCATTGTTTTAGTAAAATGAATGATAAGTTATATTTTTAAATACAAAGTAATTAGCTATTTTTCCCTGAGAAAAGAGGGTCACATTGAAAAAAACTATCAATTTTTTTATACAGACTTTGAGCTCTCTTTTGAATAATGTAGATATTTGAATAAAATCCACTAACTAGCTTTAATTTTATATAACAAATTTCCTATAGTCCTTATCTCAACTGCTAATCTGAATTAAGCAAAACATTTAGCGTAATCTTTACTCATATGTAACTCAGTTCTTTTGTTTTTTTTTTCATATTTAGGGACCTTGGTTATACCTGAGAAATGGCCATCTCTCAAAGGGCCATAGAACATCAACATTACGACAACATTAAAGGGCAAGCTGAGTGGTATGATCGCAGACAGACTCAGAAAAAAGAACTAAATTGTTCAATCAAATATACTTGCTATTTAAAAGAAACAATAGTAAAATTTTCAAGAAAAATAAAAATTGGTTATGGTTTCGATCCCCACTCCGGGGAGTGATTATATTTAAAATTATTTTTATATCTTCGCTCTGATAATAAAAATTGTGACGTTGAGTTCCACCACTCAACAGAGAAATGGGGAGTGTTTTGCTATGCAGGATAAAAGGGTCAAGCTAAAAAAAAGAATAAACGACAAAAAAGCGCTCACAAATAAGTAAAAAACACTTAAAAATGTACAATATTTCTATACCACAAGAAAATATTTTAGTACATTAAACAAAAAAAATATATAAAAAAATAACAAAAAAAAGTATATATTAAAAATATCAAAACAACTCGCACCATCTACACCCAACCCCACGTGGAAGCGTGAAATTCATACAATAAATGCCTTTGTATTGCGGCGGCTGTTGACTTTTGCACAAACCGCTAAACAATGCTTTATACTGCAAGTAACGTTTTACCTTTTATATCACCCTCGCCAAACCGCGCCGCATCGCTCATTTACTGATTGTGAACAAGATAACGTTATATAAATGAGCAAAATTACACACCATCTGAATATTTTTAATAGAGAACGAAGTGTCAAGGCACTAGATTATTTGATTATTTGATAGTGATTGCACTCTAAATCATATATAAAAAGATAATTCAGATACTGTTAGAAGATAGTTAAAAAAATAATTTTACGCTTTATTCCTTATAGTAGGGTAGTCAGTGACAACCTAGTGTCAAAATATTCCATTGAGTGTGTTTCGCCTGAAATCGAGATATTGTGTGTTGTGTGGCAAACTCAACGCTGCTCTCTATCTTACAAGAGTTTACCAAGAGAGAAATAATAACAATTTTTAAATATAATTATTCCCACGAGTGGGCGTCGAACCCACTAATAATCGTGTTTACAGTGGGACACTGTCTCACTGCGCCACTAAAACATCTAGATAACAACCACTTTATAAAATATTTTTGAAAACTTGGACGGACAAGACGCGCGGGTTCGAATTCCGCTGCGTTCAAATTTTTATATGTTTTTTCAAAAATATTTTCTAATCCGAAGTGTGGAATAACACTTTAAAAATAGTAAACCGCTTTATGGTTTTGTTAGTATCTTTGTACATAGGATATGTAACTTCCTTAAAACAAATATGTTCAAGCCAAATAAACCCTTGAACTTTGAACTCAATTCCCACACGGGGGAGTTATTATATTTAAATTATTTCTGGCTCTGGTAAGACAGAGCGCGGTGTTGAGTTTCGCTACTCAACAAGCAATACCTAAAATTCAGTGGAAAGCGAAGTACGGAGTGTCCTGACAGTAGATGCTTTCTGTCTATTTTCCTATGCAGGAATAATATGTAATTTATAAAAACATTATAAATATAAAGTACAGTGGGCCTGCTTTTATTAACCTTTATTATCGTCTGATTTTAAACGAGATAGTTCAATTTCCATAACTAATGGAAGGAATGCCGATATTGTATTGTATAAACAATAACGTGGCGTTAAGTTCCGCCAAACAATAACGAAAACGGAAAGAGAAGTATATTAACACCAAATTCTCTCTACCTACCCTAACAAAAAGCATTAAAATTATCATTATTTATATATACAAATAAGATATTTCTCTATATAGGTATATATTATACATAAAAATAAAAAAATCACTTTCAAATACACACCTACCTACCTACCTACCTACATATAAGCACGAGTTTAAAATGAGCAAATGTCATATTCCTTTGTGCCTACAGGGCTTCGTCAGCGAAACGAGGAGCTCGAGTGACGTTTTCGAAAATCGCTCGTCTGGCATCATATCCTCCCTACATCATATAAATTACTGGCCGTTATAAAATGAGCTTTATGTGGATGTGGTAAGAGCTGTATGACAGGTCACGTTAGATTGGCCGTGTACTGAAGTTTGCACACTCGACGGCGTGTGTCGTGACACCGGTATTCATCGAATCAGTGGGTGGGTCTTGTGATGGCATTCAGATGGATAATATAAATACAATGAAAACGGTATAACTCTGTTAAGTAAAAGTACTTTGGGCTTTTTGTTTATAATGGTTCCAGCTTCAAATCTCACTGAGGGGAAACAATAATGGATTAATCGTGTTTATTTTTGTATTTGAAAATATATTTTTTGGATGTTTCGAACACTTTAAAGTAGTCCTTGGTGGCATTTGTCGTTTAATCAAAAACTAAAATATACAAAATTAATCAAAGATCTTATATTTCCGTCCATATATTTCCATTATGTCCGTCAAAGCGCTTGGTATCCAAGAGGTGCAGGTTCGAATACCGCTGCATTCAAATTTTTATACGTTATTTCAAAAATGTTTTCTAATCCTAAATGTGTATAACACTTTAAAAGTAGTAAATATCATAAATTCTATTTGTTTTTTTTCGTAATAAAATTCCAATAAGTGCTTTCTTCTTCTAATATATCTAAAGAAATACAATTCCAACTAACATTTGCTGGCAATAGCTTGCAATCAATTTTACACAAGAAATTGACATTTTTGATATATTTTGCGCGAATTAAGATGAATTATTAAACCGACTACAAATAATTTTGATCCTGCATTTCACCCCCTTTGTTGATATTTAGTTAGGACACGTTTAAAAGTAAATTAGACTTTATTACAACGGTATACAGTTGATTTTTTCAATTGTTAACGTCACTTGAAAATATTGCTTAAAGGTAGGGAAGCCTGGCGGTGCCATATGTGGTCAATTTCCAGTTCTCGTCTCGCCGAATTACTTCTAATCCTGGCCATTATGTCAACAACTTTTATATAAATTTAACGAGATTAGCACGTTACGTTGGGGGACGTATAGTTTGTATTGATCGGGTAGTTTAAGTTTAAATAATGCTAACTTAATAATATCTTTGAATTTTTACGCTTTTTTAATATTTCATATGAAACTATTTTAAATGGTTACATTAACAGGTAGATTAAGTCTACCTGCGCCCACTGACTACTGTGAAGTTATTTATTTTAGCTTCACGCTTTTTTATCCCTCATAGCAGGGTAGACAGAAAGTACCTAGTGTCAAGACACTCCGTACTTCGCTTTCCACCGAATTCGAGACGTTGCGTGTTGAGTGGTTTATAAGTAAATATTTTTTTTAATTGTTATTATTATTAATTTAATAATTATTTAGTTTTATATAATTTTAACGAGACATTTTTATATAAATTTTACGTTACGTTGGGGGACGTATAGTTTCCAATCACCTTCTCTATGTGTATGAGTGTTATCCTACCTGATGTAGTGGTTGGGCTTATATATTTTGATATTCAAAAACATCCTAATTTGAAAAGAGATGAGATGATTAGAGACTCTCTACCACATAGTGGTCCTATTTCCTATATCCTATACTCTATAAAAAATTTAAAGTCTCTCATCATACTAGAGACAAAAATACAGTCTACTCATGCTGCAAGTCATCCAGGGCAGTACGCGAGGCAATTAAGAAACAGATGGCGGTAGATTGACATAATTAATTTTTGTATCGACTCAGTCCACCTGTGACCACGGACTTGTGTAAAGCATTCGAAACGTCAGATTTCCAAAAATATATTTTCGAATACCAAAATATATGCGATTAATCCGTTGGAAAATAATTTTATTGAAGTAATATTTTTTTAAAAAAAATTCATATATAATTTCAAACAAATCCAAAGACCACCACATATAGGTAACACAATATCGTACGGTTAGTTAATTCTTAATCAAAATAGGTACAGCTAATCCAATATGCCGCGCACCCTATCTAATTGCATCGTTGACAATGCAAGGGTTAGAGTATTGACAGTCCCTTCTGTTTGCGGTTATTGTTTCCTTGATTCCACACCGACACTTATTAATAAAGCTTTGTTACATATATATATGTACATACATACATCTGTACATACAAAAGTGGATTGTTGGATGAGATATATATATATATATATATATATATATATATATATATATATATATATATATATATATATATATATATATACTTCTTACTTAATTTTTTTTAATTAGGTTAATAATAATAGTACGTCAGAAACGTATGCAATTGAAATTAATAAAATTGTGTGGAAATTAAAAAAAATGCACCCTCTTTCTTTTTCTTTCTTGTTCTTATAATATTCTACTCTATCTCTATGAAGAGGTAATCGTAGCACAGTGGATCATCGTCTTATATTTTAATTATTTTCATTTCTCCGCTCTAGAAAGATAAAGAACGTTGTTAAGTTCCGCCACTTGACATACAATGTCTAGAATTTAGACTAAAAGCGATGAACAGAGTGTATTAACACTAGATTTACTCTGACAAACCTGTTATGCAGAATAACTCGTGAAGCCATATTAATTATAATTTTAAGTGAAACAATACACAATCACAGGAGGCAAAGTTTAACCACAATAACATACGTAGAGTCGTTTGCGGGTATGTAGAGTTCCCTTGCACATCATAGATGGTGTACCGAGATCTGTTTCTTGGTAACTCTCATGTTTCGAGACTGAATTTATGTAAGGGTAAATCACAGATTAACACAAACTTAGTGACTCTTGTGATCGTGTTGCTTTGTACCTACTTGGCACCTCATAATAACTGAGTGGAAAACAAGCAATATTGTCTGTAAATTGGCAGAAAAATGGAGATTTGAGTATTTTAACATTAGAATCACTCTATTTAGAGAGAGAGTGAAAGTTCACTCTAATTAATCCTAATATGCGAAAAAATATTGGTAGGGTCCAAACAACTGTATAATAATTATTTTTAGCGTCTTTATTTTTTAGCGTCACGCTTTTATCCCGCATAGCAGGGTAGACAGAAAGTACCTAGTGTGAAGACACTCCGTACTTCGCTTTCCACTGTATACAAGACATTGCTTGTTGAATGGTGAAACTCAACGCCGCACTTTGACTTTTACCAGAGCAAGAAAGTGAAAATAATTTAAATATAATAATTCCCCCGACTGGGAATTGAACCCACAACCGATCGCGTTTACAGTCATACACTGTCCCACTGCGTCACGACCAGCCTCTATAGTTACTTTGCAGTGAAAATAATTTTGTTTCGTCCATAACTTTTGTATAAGAATAAAAAATAATTTAAGTTTTTGTATAAGATAAAAACAAGCATTCGTATATCAGTATATCATTGAGAAAGAATATCAGTAGAGACACTCAATTCTCTACTTTTCAACCAAATTCTATATACATAATTCTATCTGTTGACTGGCGGAACTAAACGCTGTTATACACACGAGCGAATTTAAAGATTAAGAATGATTTCAAAAAACACCATTCCACTGAGCCCATCTATCTATTTGCATTAAAAGCATTGCAAATAACAATATGACAAACGGTTAAACATATTAATTCCGATGTCAGTGCAAAACTCAATAGCCACATACCTCGCCTCGATCTATCATCATCAGAGCTTTCTTCCCCTCACTTTATAATTTGATTTCAACAAGCCGTCGCGTCGGCGGCCGCGTTTATTATAAATGTCTTTTTTTCTCTTCGTTGTACAGAGTTTTGTCTTTTAACAAACATAAATCTTTGTGTTTTTGTAACACTTAATAACGTCTTTTGTCACCATTTTGTATATCAAATGTATATATATATATATATATATATATATATATATATATATATATATATTTAGCTTCACGCTTTTATTTTTATCCCGCATAGCAGGGCAGACAGAAAGTACTTAGTGTCAACACACTCCGTACTATTTATTACTTATTATTATTACTTTCCACCAAATTTGAGACACTGCTAGTTGAGTGGTGGAACTCAACGCCGCTCTTTGTCTTTACCTGAGCGAGGAAGTGACAATAATTTAAATATAATCACTCTCCCGAGTGGGGATCGAACCCACAACCGATCGTGTTTACAGTCAGACGCTGTCACACTGCACCACGACCGGCCTCAAAATAATATTTGTTTAAAAATAACTTTGTATAATATAGATTATTATAATAATTTTTATTTCTTACCCTAGTTAGGTAACAAAGGTAAAATAATTGTAATTATAATTTAAAAAAAGCATATACATATACACGTCACAGATAACCATATCATTTTTTTTGTATAAAATACTTATTTAAGCTCACACATAAATGTATACTAGCTGTCTTTACTTTACAATTTTAAAATAATATATATGTAGCTTAGCTTACTTCTTATTATATCAGCTATTTATTCGTGAAAATCCTGTCAAAATGGGTCTAGCGACTACAGAGATTAGCTGGAACAAACAGACGGACAGACAAAAATTATTAAAAATAATATTTTCGTATATATACCGTGTATGCATACATATGCATTAAGTAAGAAGCGATTATTATAATATTACAAACAGAAATCCCAAATTTTATTTATTTTATAGATAATATATTTAAATATAAATAGTTCCACAACTCTAGTTAAATAAATGTAGAGTTGTATCAACCGGTATTTCAAAACATGTAAGACACGATTACGCCTGCTCTACCAATTGCAATTAAGAATATAAAAAAAATATTTATAAAAAAATAAGAATATCAAAATCTGAAAAAAAAATTATAGTAGAATAGACCATATGTATATACGTACAATATTAAAAAAAACACCCTACTTGTGGTAACGATATCGTACAACATTGGCCTGTCATTGCCAACTGTCACTCCTGACGATCTGCACTTCTTCTACTGTATACAGTAGAGTCCATTAGTTCAAATAGTGAAAACTATTAAAGCTTACATAATAAATCTCTATATAAATATAATATTCAATCTCTAAAATATCATATTAAATTCAAAATTAATTACTTGATCATCTCATTATTTTTTTATTTCCATATTACCTGACTACGCAGCCTAACGCCGTGATTTACCAATGGTTACATTTTAAACATTCCACTGATAGAGATATAAGAAAAATATTTTTATTTAACATAATATAAAAATGAAAATTTTTACCGAAGCCAAGCTAAGTACTAACAAAGTAGAGTTTAATTAAGGTTAATGTAATCAGAAGTGTGCAGTAGTATCGTTGTAAAAGACCGCAATCCGCACGGACTCGTTTTATCGAGTGTGACGGAGCTTTGGTGCTTTCAAAAAAGCTTACCTACTTTAATTTTGGATCGCCCGCCCTCAGTCGAATCTTAGCCGTGCGTGACGCCCGCCTTATTTGATTACCTATAAAACGTTCTTCCGCCAACATTTTGCTGCGATCTATTACTTGTTCTGAATAAATTAAGTCAATTTTTGGGTTTTTTTTAATTGAATTTTTTTTATAAATTCTAGAAAATACCTAACTATCTTTGTACAAAATATCATTTTATAGTTTCAACGTAAATAATTACTTAATACATATTTCCAATATTGTCAAAAATTGAGTTACTTATCAATTTGCACTTAAGTCTTCCAACTTTTTAAAATACATACATTTAAAATACAAAGGGCCACTTAAGAAAACTAATTCTAAAGCTTGTTCCACATACTACCGCTGTTTGAAATTTGACCTTCTTATTCTTATTTGACTTTTTTAATCTTCTTATTCTTCTATTATTTTTGTTTTTTTTAGCTATATGAAGCTAAAAAAAACAAAAATAATAGAATTTATTTCGCATAGCAGAGTAGATAAAAATTACCTAGTGTTAGGACACTCCGTACTTCGCTTTCCATCAAAATCGAGACATTTCGTATTGAGTAGAAATCAACGCCACACTTTGTCTAACCAGAGCAAGGAAGTGAAAATAATTTAAATCTAATCACTCCCCCGAGTGGGAATTGAACCCACAACCGATCGCGTTTTCAGTTAGACGGGATCCTACTGCGCCACAACCAGCCTCTACATATCTCAATATACGATAATATCAAATATCATGCTAATAAGATGTTTTTTTTCTAAGTAATCATTTACGTAGCTGTTTGTAGCTCCGTCCTTCTTCCTGAAGACGTTAATGACAGAGGACAAGGCGAAAGAGTATGGCTTAAGGGACCTCAGTGTTTGGCGCCCCGTCCTTTCTGATTACCCCGTAAGGGCAAAAGCATGAAGCTAAAAAGAAAAAAAAACATTTATATGAAAAAAAATCATGATAAAATAATAAAATTCATTTGTCTTTTGCAATATATATATGCACTATATAACTATGGGTTGGCTGGAAGAGATTTCTTATAGAAATAAGCCCGCCTTTGTAAACAAATTGTATTATGTAAAATTACTCTAAAACTGTTAATATGCAAAATATATATATATATATATATATATATAAAAAGGGAAGAGCTTTGTGAGCTTAATTTTTTAATACAAATATAATAATAAATAATAATATATAAATTTCAAAGAAACCACAACACTGTATGTAAAAAATTTGAACCTAGCGGGATTCTACCCCGCACCTCTTACCGTCCAAAGATCTGACCGCTAAGCCATGCGTTCTACGGTATCGAAGAGGCGCGGTTTTGAATCTCAATCAAACTTTTATACGTCTTTTCAAAAAAATTTCTAATAATAAGTATGGAATAACACTTTAAAAATAGTAAATATGTATATATTTTCTTAATTCACTTAAAAAATCAAATGCTTTGTTCAAATAAATATAAAAGAAATTCAAATAGATATACTAGTTTTTTATATCAATAACTCTTATTTCACTTGTTAGAGGGCAAAAAATAATATGTTTACACAATAGGGTAAGAAATTCGTTCCTTAGTGAACGAGTCGGCGAACTAGGGCCGAACTAATGGCCTACCAATAGAGAAAGTTTTTTCTCTTTTCGTTCAGACAGACAAATCGTCTTGCAAGACGAAATTAATTTGACAAGACCACAGTATCCCCTAGACGCCTGTATTAATTTATTTGGAGTAAAAATGTGCTATCTGTCAGGGTACGAAGTTGGGAACTTTCGATGGCTTTTATTTTTCCTCAAGCTTTTTTTGCTTAATGTTCTAATTTATATATCTAGGTATATATCTAGATATATTTCTAGGTATATATCTAGATATATTTCTAGGTATATATCTAGATATATTTCTAGGTATATATCTAGGTATATATCTAGATATATACCTAGGTATATATCTAGGTATATATACTTTAAGCTTTAATGAGTGCAGGTTTTGTGCAGTTGCAGTTTGTGTGCAGTTGTTAAGGTTTTAAATATCAATACAATCGTAGTGGTTAATTCTAACCATATATTATAATAATAAATATGTACATGTAAAATATATGAGCAACGATTATTGGCAGTATTTTTTAATGTAACTGAATCCAAAACAAAGATTTTGATTTTTTTTCTGTTTGTCTGTGCATTTGTGCTAATCTCAGAAACAGCTCAATGGATATATGCTGCAATGGAAGAATGCTGTTTTATCTAGTGTTGTGTTTGTTATAGTGTGTTTTATTTCAATCGGTTCATATATAAAAGTCATTATTGAAATATAAATATTTTTTTTGGAATTTTCTTATAGTTTACGATTTCAATATAAACAAATCATAATTTAGGTTATAAATAAAATTTTGTGTTTTTAAGAATTTTCTTATTAATTAATCTCCTATAATTATACAGTATATGAAAAAAGGGAAAATAAAAAAAAACACAGTATTATTTTTATGTGAATTATGACTAATTAGATAAAAATATTATGAAATTATCTTAAAAAATATTCTAGATATCAATTTCCAACACCCGTCAATGACAATAGTAACCGATACAAATCTAACCACTGTATAAACACTCACTGTCCCCTTATGAAGTGTAAGAGGAAAAATAAGTCGGTAATAAGTCGGAAAGCAAACTCCACGACACTCAGTTATCACCTATACAAGTATAATGGCTGAAGGAAAACCTCGTCTAGCGTGGAATATATCGCCACTGATATATAGGGGAAAACGAGTAGGGGAGTGGAATTTATGACATTCTGATGATTCAATCGAATCAAATAAACCATCTATAAATCAATGTCCGATTCCTGAGTTAGTACAGATTTTTTTTGGTTCGAATTGGAAACATTATGGTAAAATCTTTCGTTTTGGTGATTTGGGGTTCAAATTCAATTCGAGGGTGTTTTTATTTCAAGTTACAATACTTTCTGGTATTATTAGATCTTTGATTTTTCGCGATTTTTATACATTTAAAATAAAACTATTTTAACCGGATTAATCGCGTATATTTTTGTATTCGAAAATACACTTTTGAACATCTGACAATTTAAACACTTTACAGTAGTCCGTGGTCACAGGTAGACTGAGGTGGCATTCGTCTGTCAGTTGATACAAAAATTAATTACATCAAACTACCGGCCTTTGTTTCTTAATTGCCTCACGTACTGCCAAGAATGGGCTTGTATTGCAATCAGCTGTATGTGAACATGACATGAGTAAGTCCAACCACTACATCAGGTTTGATAAGCCACATATCCTCGCTAGGGAAAATAGATGTATTCCTAGAATGATCCGCGAGGCTATTGAAATTCATCCAAATTTCAACAGAGAAGATGGTTCGACACTCTCTACCACCTGGGACCCACTTATAAAAAATTTAAAGTTTCAAATCCACCACACCAGAGACAAAGATACAGTCAGCTCATTCTGCAAGAATCCAGGGCAGTACGCGAGGCAATTAAGAAACAGATGGCGGTAGTTTGATATATTTAATTTTTTGTATCAACTGACAGACGAATGCCACCTCAGTCTACCCGCAAATGTGAACACGGACTATTGTAAAGTGTTCGAAACGTCAGGTGTACAAAACGTATTTTCGAATACCAAAATATACGCGAATAATCCGGTTAAAATAGTTACGTTTAAAATACTTTCTGGTATTGTTTTAATAGCGTATGATTGGATAAAGCCTCTTAGACTAATGGAATATCTTAAGTAATGTAATTACTTAAGGACACATTTGAGTTTGAGCTTTTAAATATTTTATAATAGACTATACTTATTTTTCATATTACATTATTTTCATGCACGATGTTAGTATTTCCAGATAAAGCAGCAACCCGCCTTTACCCAAGCAAAAAAATATAATCATGTTTGAATGGAAATTGATGCCAAAACCAATCTCGTTTATATAAATGCTGTACCATTGAGCCTAAAGGTGTACATTTATAACTTATTACGTTTTTTTAAACCAAAAAAGTAGAAAGAAAATCATTATATCGTAGATAAGTCTGTTTTCTTTATTATAAAGCAAAATTATTGTAAAAATGATAATATGTCTCCCATACTTATACTATATGTATAATAAAATATTTTTAAAACGGAAATTATAATGCGTGAACATTCCTATTAGGATCTTTATAAAGTTAAGTACAGGGCACCGACAATGCCGTCTTGGGGGGCGGTCGTTTTGTCTTCGAACTTCGCTTGCGCCTTTTGTTTGAGATGTACGAAGGAGGGTTAAAGGTTATTATACTATTTAAATTCTTAAACACCTAAATATTTATATAGCTGATAATAAAACGTTATAAATAACATGGAAAAATAACAATAAATGATGATAAATAAACATTGAAAAAAAGATAAGAGATACTCTGCGGCGTTGAATTCCTCCAATCAACACGAAATGTCTCGACATCGTCAGAAAGCGGAGTACGGAGTGTCTTGACACTAGGCACTTCCTGTCTATCCTGCAAAGCAGGATACAAATGTAAAGGTAAAAAAATAAGAGATACTCTAAAATACATATACCGATTCCACTAGACTAAATTTCTGATTGAAGATCTGCTGCTATTAGTACTGGAGTAAAATCTAATTATATTCTTTTCATATAAAGTTTAGTATATACTATACCTATTTACGAGAACTAGATGTCCCGTTGAAGCATTGACAGCGCGTTGCCATAGCAACGTGTATATTACTTTATATTAGCGTGTACGTCAATCACATGGTAGTATAAAAAATATAAGCATTATGGATTTGTTCTATATAAACTATAACTGTGCCAAATTTCATACTCCTTAGTTCTCTTTATTTTCATAAAAATTGGTACAAAGATTTTACTTCAAATATTAATAAATAAATTATTAAATAAAATTATCTTTAAGTTTAAAATAAGCTTTTAATACAAAAATAACTTGCGATTCGCTATAAATGTTTCCTAACTCGATGTAAGGCTCACATTTTGTGAGGTCGCGAGAACCGGCGCGAGCGCAGGCGGGGCGTTGTCGTCGTGTCTCGAACAAAGACTGCTAATTATAACTTATACAATAATAAATCGATACAACCACTCATTACCGAACTTATCGAAATATTGTTAATTGAAACTTTGCTTTATTTTCGTACGAAGCAAGACGTCACTAGCAAATTATGGTACATTAGAGTTAAAATTGTTTCTTTGTAATACATACATATTGTTAATATGAGTGATATTTTTTTATAGACAAAGGAGGTAAAAAATCAGAAGGGCCACCTGATGGTAAGTGGTCACCTTCGCCCATGAACATCTATAACATTAGAGTTGTGAATGTGTTGCCAGCTTGTGTAGTGGCCTCGACATGCAGAACTGTGGGTACCACTACACTGAGGATGGGGGGAATAGGGAAAGCTGGCTTACATGATATTTGGCGGATTGTTTTTGTCATGATAGTGGCCGCGAGCCATTACTGGGATACCTGCCTCTTACGGGACGCTACCCAGCAGCCAAGGGAATTGTGTTCTACCCCGTCGATATTAGTACCCGAAGTGGAATTTTTCCTAGTAAATAGGGTAAAGATTAGAATATATTTACTCTAGTCTAATTAACCTCAATCTAGTGTACCCTAGTCTAGTGATAAATCACTGTCTTCTACTTTCCGCCCATTTAGAGACGTTATACGTATTTAATTGTAAAGCTTCTCTCATGTCGATCATACATAATGCCAGTTCATCTCAAAGCTATTGAATGACTCTATTGTGTACATTATCTACATCGCCGTTATCGCCCTCCAACTGATCGTTAGGTGAATATGCACTTTTGATATTTTTACATTTTTATTTAACCAAATTATTATTATTATTTTCTTTTTTTTAGCTTCACGCTTTTATCCCGCAAAGCAGGGTAGACAGAAAGTACCTAGTGTCAAGACACTCTGTCCTTCGCTCTCCACCGAATTCGAGACATTGCGTTTTGAGTGATGGAACCCAACGCCGCACTTTGTCTTACCTGAGCGAAGAAGTGAAAATAATTTAAATATAATCACTGCCCCGAGTGGGGATCGGACCCACAACCGATCGCGTTATAGTCAGACGCTGTCCCACTGCGCCACGACTGGCCTCAAATTATTTTTCTATTAGTATTAAATGCTGAATCCTTTGAAAATGGGAGCTTTTATTTATGCTAGATACTCCATTGTTATGAATCTACAGTAGATATATAGATTTTGATAATTTAGAACATTTAAACCCCGATCGCGGCGCAGTTAGACATCGTCTGACGGTAAACGCGATCGGCGCACTCGGGAAATTCATTATATTTAAAACTATTTCCATTTATTCACTCTGGTAAGACAAAGCGTGGCGTTAAGATTCGCCACTAAATATATATATATATATATAATATTTTCTGTTTACTCCGATTTGCGGTATAAAAGTTTTAAAAAATCTGTTAATTTATTATAAAAAAATATTTTTTTAATATAAATTTTACGGGAAATGATTTTTCAATAGAAAACATTATTGCAGATATAATCTATACGATAGTAAGCTTATATTTTGATATAAAAGTTCAACCCATTCACACTCATTCATAGTGATGTCATGAATAAAGCATGCTTCATTCATAAATTCAAGTGTATAATTATGAGTGAACAAAAACGTATTACGTTTGAGATGCGACTTATAGGCCAGTACTATAGATGGATATTATATTATTTTTTTGATTTAAAATGTTGATCTTGCTCGTTATAATATATATATATATATATATATATATATATATATATATATATATATATATATATATATATATATTACAGTGTTAAGACACTCTATTTCTATACACAATATACTCATATTATTTTTAGTTTACATCTCTCAAAGAATCGTAACATATCTAGTCTTTATTTTTTGATCCTAACATAAAAGTAGTAGTCTCGGCAAAATCGGTCCAGTATTTCAAGAGATTAGCCAGAACAAACAAACAGACAAAATTTTGTGTTAAAAATGTATCATAATTGGTACAAAGTGGCGCGGGTTCAATTTCTGTTGCGTTAAAAATTTTTGCACGTCTTTTTTTCACACATAGTCAACATCGTTTGGTACAAGCGAGACATTCTATACGAAGTATAGAATTTCTTAATAAACAAGTAAGAATTTAAATTTATTTCCATCACGGAACCTAACACTGCGCTTTGTCTTACCATACAGGAAATAAATTAAAAGTAATATCTCCCTATTACATATCGAATCCACAACGCCAATTCTACATAAATTCACAGTACCACTAAACATGGAAGGTCTCAATTTTGAGTTATATTTATCTCAAAATATCTGCGGAGGCGACGGCCCTACAATTGTAATACACGAACTAAAACACAATATACGCAGTGTGTCATCACTCACAAAACAAAACGTTCGCATTGATTTAAGTATTACATATTATATTCGTGATAGAAACAAGCGAATGACTCGACTCAACTCGTCCTAGCAAAGATTATTTAAATAAATTATTATATATATATATAAATAAACGATAATTGTCAACAGTTGTCGATACGATATGGGTATCTTCTAAAAGCGGTTATTCCCTTCCTATGTTATAAGCTGGCAACGCACGTATAGAAAGAAAAATTTCAACTTTTTATTTAATTAACACAATAGGGCAAGTCAAAGGCTACATTGCAAAGTGCTTAATTTATATTATAAATGATGTCATCCTTTAGTATACTCTATCGGGGATATTTACATTGTTTAAAATATAATATCTTTTAAATGTCATAAGATAAAGTGCGGTGTTGAGTTCCGTAATTTAACTCTCAATGTCATAAAATTTCGGAAGCTGGATTACGAAGTCTGTCCATTTTTTGTCATTTTGGTTTATAAAACAAAATTTTTCTTACAAACACTTTTTAATATTATAAAGTAATATTTCGATATACTACAACTACAGTATAATTATTAAGATCGTTGTATCGTATTTTGTCAATCAACCTCTCAGAGACAAAAGTCCTATAGGCACACGAACTCCTATCGTAACATATAAAATATTCACCATATTCCTATGTTCAATGCACGGGATGTGATTAATATGGACACACCCCATATGATAATGCTGGCTTTGTTTCCATGCGTGGGCGCAAGTCCTGCGACGCGAAGAGACGCGGTCGTAAAAATTGTGACAGCTTATGATTTACGATTTGATTGACGTTGCTCAGATGAGAATTACCTGAGGAGAAACGAGTGTTATATGTTCGATGCTTGGGCATTTTGATCTAAAGAATTTTCTGGTCTAACTTGGACTAAGTATTTTTCGTTGCACAAAGATTCTGAAATAGACAGAAAGTAAAATAGCAGCTTCACGCTTTGTCCCGCATAACAGGGTAGTCAAAGACAACCGCTAGATTGTCTCTAACTTGGAAAAGGAAAGCAGTTAACAGGGTGTGTTTACACAAAGAAGTCCTTAAAACTATGTTACCTGAACCTACCAATGTCCTCAACATATATATATATGTATAGTATTGACCTATTCGTGACTTTACTTGCGTTATTACAGACACTGACGGGAACACCTTCAATTTATAATGTACGGTACTGGCACTGGCGCTGGCACGGTACTGGGTTGAAATTGTCATTTTACTAATAGTGTCAATCGGCTTTGGCTAACTGCGACTATGATTTGTCTGGCTGCATCATTAGAATTAAAAAAAATACCTGACAATCTGTATTTTGAGACCGGTGACAGCGTGTGACTGTAAACGCGATCGGTCGTGGGTTCGATCTCCACTCGGGAGAGTGATTATATTTAATTTATTATTACTTTCTCATTCTGACAAAGAGAAAGTGCCGCGTTGAGTTCCACCACTAAACACGTAATGTCTCGACTTCGGTGCGAAGCGAAGTATGGAGTGTCTTGACACAAGGTACTTTCTGTCTATCCTGCTATGCGGGATACAAAGCGTAAAGCTAAAAATAAAGCTAAAAAAAATCATCTGAATTTTGCAGATATATGTTGGCAACTCGACGTGTTAATTTTTTGTGTTTTATTATTCAGGAAAGAATTCAATCGAGTCTAGAGTACCTCTTTACACAATTATTAATATATATATATATATATATATATATATATATATATATATATATATATATATATATATATATACATAACCATCTTAACCACATGGCAAGAACTTTCATTACAAATCCTTTACAAAAGCTTATTAAGTTCGCAGCCTAAGCTCTGCCTAATCAAAGCTTATTCTAAAACAGACATTAGAAGGACGAATATCCAAGACGGTAACCATTTCTATTGTCAACACAAACGCCACATTTGCTCTAATAACAGGGCGTCAACTAAAACCCACTATATTAGCTTTTAGTAAATTGTATTTTGCCACGAATATTCCTAATTTTTAGTTCCATTGACGGTTTTATAAGAAAATACTGTTTGTTCCTAGTATTAAAACAGGCAATATATAAAATTTTATTAAAGAGAATGTTATTATAGTTATGCATTGTAAGGGGTGGGGGTTCAAACCTATGATTAAAGTATTATTAACAGAGGGGTAAGTTTGTGGCCAAAAATGTTGCCTTCAAATTTTAACTGTTATTGCGAATTTAATAACGCATATGTCGATATATATATATATATATATATATATATATATATATATATATATATATATATATATATATATATATATGTGTTCTTATATAATAATTTCGATATCATTTTTTTTTAAATATATAACTTTCTGATACTGTATTTTGTAATAACTATGTTTTTTTTTAATTTCCTTTGCAACACATCTTTGAAATACACTTATTTTCACAAAACCAAAGATAGATAAAGAAAACCTTATTATCAATACATTTGATGTTAAAAAATAGATAAAATTACAATTAAAATTAAATTTATCTTCTAAAAATCCGATATAGAGTAATCGATCCCAATTTAAAATCACCAAAATCTCAAAAAAATTCGAAGAATCACAATGAATACTCAATACTGACTGTCCATTGTGAACTAACCTGATTGATTAAGACAATTTTTTACTTGTATTAGCTTGAAAAGCTCCAAAACAGCTAACAATAGGCGAAACCTCTCGATCATTGATTAGTTTTTTTATCAACCTGCAAGTTTACGCCCATACTTAAATTCGACGTTAGTTAAATTGATTCTTGACACTTGTTACAAAAATAATTTTTATGGGTGCGTGATTGTGCGTTTTATCACCTTTTATTTGTTTCTTTTGCCCGTGGATGTATTTAGTGCGTGACTCGAGCTTTTTTATTGCGTTAATATTGAAAAAAACTGTATCGCTGTCCTCCACCTGACGTTACGTACCATTATGTCGAGGGCTTTTGAGTGGAATTGCGGTCAATTTGCCATTTGGTGTTGAAGATAGACCTGTTAGTTTGATGGGCAGCTTTATTGGCCGTCTTGTTTTTTTGTCGTTTCTTCTTGTTAGTTATTGTTGAAGAATTTTCTTTTTACATATTATTAAACTGAATTTATGTAGGAATCAAGTAATTTTATATAGACTGGTATATGTTCTCTGAATATTATATATATATATATATATATATATATATATATATATATAATAGTTTCGTTTATATCAATTATAAATTTCAATGAATTAAAGTTTTTTAGATGTGTCCAAAACACATGTTATATAAATATTTTTTTGATTAACATATTTATTGTTATATATATTTTTATCTCAAGCTAAAAATATACAATACTTTCAAATAATTAATTATGGCCCCATAAGGCGAGGCTAAGTAGTATTATGTCTAAGCGTAAGCGTAATGGGAGTTAAATCGATCACTTTGCTTCTTCATCTTGATACTATTTTTTTTGCCTACTGTACTATACGGAAAAAAGGGTGGAGCTCAACAATTAAGTTATAAAACACGCTAACAGATTTTATAAGTCGTTTTTTTTATTTATTATTATTCTATACGAAATTAAACTACACCAGTTGGGTCTTGAAGCAATGGGACAGCGTCTGACTGTAATCACGATTGGTTATGGCTTCGATCTCCATTCGAGGGAGTGATTATATTAACATTATATTCACTTCCTCGCTCTGGTAAAAAACAAAGTGCGGCATTGAGTTCCACCACTCAACACGCAATGTCTCGGAAAGCGGAGCACGGAGTGTCTTGACACTAGGTACTTTCTGTCTACCCTGCTATGCGGAATAAAAGCAAATATGCTAATACAATTCTTAATTTTTTAATGAACAAAATATTATTATATAATATATTACCTTATAAATTTAGAAAAGGAATTTCTAAAACTCCACCTGTAACTAGGCCCACATACCCTCAACTCTCGTTAGTCAGGACGCCCCCAAAACATTCAATAACATAACTTATAACTCGAAAACGAGCTTTCAAATTACACAAAACTGACAGCTTTAATATTTGCCCTAAGCTCGGCTGCGGAACACCTCATGCTGAGCTTTTAATTTGTTCCATACATCCTTTCTCGATATTTTTTCGTGTTTTGTTTGAGAGCGGTGATCGATCGTTTGTCCGCTTTTTTACCTTGTTTAATTTTGGAAGGAACTCAGTTTCGCTAAGTCATTAGCGTTTTGGTTTGGTTACTTTTGTTCGTTCCTACTCGACATGTTCGTCCGTGTGTTTCGTTCGCCCTTTAAACAATGAAATTGCTCAAAAGCTATGAAACATAACAGATCTAATGGGAGACATTAATTTTTTTTTTCACGTCGATTTCTGAATATGATAGAATTTGCGTGAAAGTTTTATATTTAACATATCCAAGCATTCCAATTTATAATTAAATATAATTTTAAACACTCCAATTTATTTAAATTATTATTAAATATAATTTTAAATTTATAACAAAAACATTCTATATTGTGAAGATACGTGATAAAAGTAAAGAAATTGATGATATTTTTTAAATGAAACTATTTTAATTGCATTAATTGCGTATAATTTGGTATTCGGAAATATATTTAGGACCCCTGACGTTTCGAACACTTTACAGTAGTCCGTGGTCACAGGTAGACTCACTACTACTACACTATTTTCGAATACCAAAATATATACAATTAATCCGGTTAAAATAGTAAAATAGTTCAAATCGCGAAAATCAAAGATCTTATTAAATTAATAGTAAAAAGATAAAAATTAATTTAATTTTCAAAAATTATTTAAAATGAAAACAATCTTAAAAAGTAACATCCTGTATACAGATTAATTTACATTTTCATATGACAAAATTAAAAAACGTAACTGTTCCTTAATATTTTACATACAAAACGGTGAACAATGTAAAGTCAATTATTTCAAATTTCGGTGAAACTTGCGTTCCGGCTCAAGGCGTAATTGTTGCCGATTATTTATAATAAATAACTCATGCTACTTACTATATATACTCATAATATAGGCATTGCTTTTGGAATTGCTTTAAAATTGCTTTAAAATTACAAAATGTATCATATATCAGCTTTTTTAACACTATATATATATATATATATATATATATATATATATATATATATTAGTAAAGCTGTATGTATTATAGAGATACTTAACTGTATGTAAGAGCTGTATGTCCGGAAATATTGGAAAAAAAACATAACAAGTAAATATATCTCATGTATATTTCATTTTCAATTTTCAATTGGCAATTTTTATTTGTTAACTTAATAAAATTTAAGGTAATATTAAAACTAAATAGTGTACTTTGTAGGCATCTTTATAATTAAATCAATACTGTACTATATACGAATGATATAATTTGATTTTGTTATATAATTTTGTGTCAAGTACCTAGTGTCAAGACACTAAGTGCTCCGCTTTCCGAATTTGAGACATTGAGTGTTGAGTGGCGGAACTCAATACCGCGCTTTATTTAACTAAAGCGAAGAAATGCAACTTGTTCAAATATAATCAATTATTCACCCAAGTACGAATTGAAGCCACAACCGATCGCGTTCACAGCCATATACTGCCCCACTGCGCCACGACCGGCCTCTTTCTTTTATTTTAATTTGTAATTAAAATTATTTACAAATAGCCTTCTCTATAGTCCATAGTGTACTGGCAATACTAAATTTAAAATATTTGGTCAGCGCGGTTACGTTGTCCCGCTTGGGATTTACGACTTCACTTCGTAACTCGCGCCATTAATTTCCCAAGTTAACTTTTGTATATCGAAAATAAAATAGTAAATACCTTAATATAATAACTAAAAACTTTCTTTAGTGAGCTTTTCTGTTTAATATTCTATATTTTTTTTAGTTTATACGTTTTTTAAAAAACAACAAGTGACTTTAATATTAAAACATTACGATTTCTTACTTTCAGATTTATTACTTTTTAGACATGTTTGGTTTTGCTATGTGTAACAAAAAATATTAATATAAATATAATCATTTTCGTGAATGAGATTTGAACCCACAACCATGCTATGAGTCACGCATAAGTCACATGTAAAAGATACTTTCAGGAATTGTAACTAGTTAAGTAAGATTTTTAAATATTTAAATAGTTTTTTGTTAATTAGTTTAAATTTATTTTTGCAAAAAAAAATTAAATCTAAGACTTACTAACTTACTTTTAAACTGTTCTCAGATATATATATATATATATATATATATATATATATATATATATATATATATATATTTTATTTAAATAAAAAAATATTTTCCATTGTGATTTTAGGTTTGGACCTACGACGTACTATTGCTTTACATATAAATTTACGTTTGCATTCCGCGTAGTCAGGTCAGTCAGGGACATTCTGTACACCACTTTCCGATCGAGACATTGTGTGTTGAGTGGTGGAAGTCAACGCCGCACTTTATCTTACTAGAGCGAGGAAATTAAAATATTATATAAATATAATCATTCCCACGAGTAGGAATCGAAGTCGCAATTGCGTTTTCAATCAGATTCTGTACCACTGCGCCACGACAAGCCACAAATTTAAATGTATTCAGTAACATTTAAAATTTCGATTTCCAATATCGACGTTCAACACAAAGCCATAATTTAATCCTAATAGCGTCGTGGAGGTGGGAACAATATTTCACAATATATAAACATAGAAAGAACAACTTCAACAAATGAAATGGCTTCGGGCTCTTGAGAGGATATTGCGCGTACGCAGCTTTATAACGTGTGTTTAACAAAAGCTCCAAGTTCAACAAAATCATACTATGAAAATCAAGGCCAGTCGGAAAATGACTGCAAGTGTGACTGTGATTAGAAGTGGGTGTAATCTCAGCTCTTGAGAAGGATCAATTATTTTTATTACTCTCTTTCCTCACTTTGTACAATTAATATAGAGCGGAGTGTTTAAGCACTAGGCTCAAATGTGTTATTTGTCGTTGAAAATTTAGTAAGAAATTTCAGACTTAAAAAGTGAAATATATATATATATATATATATATATATATATATATATATAAATTATTAAATAGAAGTTAAACATTTTTTTAACTTCACGCTGTTATCCCACATAAAAGTACTCGATGTTCAGACAAACCGTACTCCGCTTTCCACCGAATTAGAGACATTGCGTGTTATAAGGCGGAACTCAACGCCTCGCATAGTTTCACCAAAGCGAGAAAATGACAACAATTTTATAATTATGTCCCCGAATGAGAATCAAACCCGCAACCGTTCACGTTTACGTTAAGACGCTGTCCCACTGCGTCACGAACGGCCTAAAATTTCTTTTTTTTATAAATAAAGATTAAACAAAAAACAGTGTCATCATTTCATATTTCATCTGTACAAATGAAACAATTATAAAATAAATGTATATAAACATAACCACAAACATTCTTTCTTCATTATAAAAAGACGAACATTTCAACAATTGCCATTTCATTTCCACAACATAATAAACATAAAACAGTTATGAAACAAATGCATATAAACATAAATATAAACATAAACACAAATACCTGTGATATACCAGTTATAGACACGCAATCCGCCATACAGCATCTGATAGTGGTAAGAGTAACACAAGATATTGTCCGCACTACATCATATCGAGATGATATAGTGATGTGCGATTATAATGTATCGATAACGATTTCTATGTTTTGTTTATTAGAAAACGCCGCATTGAGATAGTAACTTATTTTCATCGGTTCACTTGCGGAGTTAAATAATTTTAATTTCACATTCATTAAACAAAACGCGGCGTTGATTTCCACCACTTAACACGCAATGCCTCTAACACATGACATTATCTTTATACTTAGCATTACTTAATATCTTATTTAACGTACAAAAAGTAAATACTTACATTCTTATTTATTTACGTCGAAAAGGCAGAAAATACCACAAAATATTAATGTTTTACTAAGTGACAAATATGACTAATATTGTACAATTATTTCTGCGCCTGCGCAGTGAATGTTGCAAGAAACATGGTTCATTTCATTTTAGTGTTCATGATAGTGTAAGTACTTTCAGATATCGACAGCAATCTGAATAATATATTGAAAGATATAAATGTCGTTAACAGTGTTTATTATTTGAACCCAATGTAGTTTATATTATGTTTATTTTATTTTTTTATAAAAAATATAATTTTGTAAGGAAATTTCAAGTTTTTTAATATTATAATCAAATCAATATATAAATGAAATTCCATCACTAAATAAATATATTGAAAAACACAATACAATTTGTCTACCCAAGTAGGTACATCCCTACGTACACTAAACACAGTGTACTGAAAATCGAGTGTCGACAACACACAGCACTAGCCGGCCTCACGCGTAGATACGTCGCTCGCGGCTCATAATTTAAAACCAAAGATTTATATCCCAACGGTAGCATTAAATTTGTAATCATATATTGATTTACAACTGCGATAAGGGCACCCGCGATCTTCTCAGAACATTGCTATTCGTTTTACACTGAAATTACTTTTGAACACGTGGGCTTGATACGAGCACTTCTATTGCCTCAATAGTTATGACAAATGCGATGTATATATACATATATAATAGTATCTGCTATTTTATTATACTGGGTAGTTAAAACAAATGTTAATAATATTTCTAAATATCATATCAAATGAGAATACTTTGAACGGATTAATCGCGTATATTTTGGTATTCGAAAATGGATTTTTGTAATTATGACGTTTCGAATACAGACAGTCGCAAGTGATTAATTAGTTCAAAATGGTTTAGTTAAAATTCGCGATAATCTAATATCTTATTATTTAAATAATGTCATATATCTTGGAAAATTTGAACTCAGTGGGAATCGAATGAGCGCTATATATGTCATACGCTTGTTACAATTTATTTTTAAATTAATTTACTGTGTAGATATGAAAATATATATATATATATATATATATATATATATATATATATATATATATATATATATATATATATATATATATATATATATATATATAATATGTAAGAGAAGAATGTATAACTCAAATCAAAACTAGACTAAAATTGAAAAAAAAAATGTTTAGACAGTGGGCGGAAATCCATCAGAGTGTCTTGACACTAGGTTCTCTGACCACTCTGCAATTCGATATCAAGCGTGAGCTGGCTTTTAACTAGATCTCTATAATATATTAGTATCATTTTATTTCCTCGCATCTCAAGCTTTTAATCAGTACAATCCAATGACCCTTATAACGTACTTATATACTTCCTGTCTACTCTTCTATAAAGGAAGAGTAAAGATCAAATTAAAATTAAAAACTAAATATTATTTAATCAAATAGGCTGTTATCAAGCACATTCATTGTCAGGTCTACATGTGACTGACCATTTGCATAGAAGGCAATTCTACCAATTAACAATATATAAATATAAAGTTTTGCCTTTTTTACATGTTTAAAGTTAAAAAAAAATTAAATTTAGCTAAGAAATATATGAACAATTGCTCTACTATTTTCATTGATTTGCTAAGAAAATGTATAATTTTTAGCTTCACGCTTGTACCCCGCATAGCAGAGTACACAGAAGAAATCTAATATCAAAACACTCCATACTGCGATTTCCGCTTTGAATAACAGAACTCAACGCTGTGCTTCATCTTACCAGCAAGAGAAAATGAAAATAATTTAAATATAACATACCCCCGAGTGAGGATCGAACTCACAATCATTTCTTCAAAACCGTCAATACATTATACAAAACCATTTATAGATTATCAATTTGAACTACATTTATAAATTAATATCTATTTAATGTGTCACTAAACCAAACACACCAGTCACGATGAAAACAATGGTATTAAAATTTGTCGAAATACCCGTCCTAACTCGATTTAGTCGACACTTCCTGTCCATTGTCGATCGTCTCCCGCTACGAAACGCGCAAGCGCACGCTCATAGAGTCTATGATATGTACAGAAGTGATAATTTAATTTAATGTAAATTATATAGCCTTACAAATAGCTAATTTATCAAGATATTTTATTTCTATGTTAAAAAAAATTATTTATATCCTAAGCATGATTTCTCTTTATAATTAAAACATAATTTGTTAGGACAATTACTAGTCACTTTAGAACTGTACAGGACGTTAAGTGATACATATGTATATATACATACACAGGTACTTATATATGTACGTATAACTTCCAAAGGTATATATTTATAAACTGACCAACGTATACTTTCTTAGTTTTCCCAAAATATATGTTGAGTAATTATTGAAAAAAATACAGAATGTCGAGTTCAACACAAAATATCATATATAATAATTATTATTTTAATTATATATATAATAATTATTATTTTAATAACGAATAACTGGATGGCATTTCTGCATAACACCACAGTCCTTACCCCATATTGCGTTTGAAATTAAAACGTCGCCAATTGAATAGTGGTACTTAACGCCGCGCCAGTCTTATCTATCTATTAAATTTTTAATGTTACACATTATATTATATAGTCAAAAACTTTTTTTATAAGGCAACTAATTATACATCTTGGACCCTCTTAAGGAACAGATATAGAAACATAAAGCTTAAACACTTTAAATTGTATTAAAAAAATAATAATAAACAAGAATTAATGTAACAAAAGGTATGTACCTGTGTCCGTATAGTATAATTAATAATAATAATAAAAAAATAAATGAATAAACACACCCAATATGTATAATCCTAAATCCAAAGACCTCATCACATCTACAGTAACACATTCTTTGATATAAAATCAGAACTGTCCGCGCAGCGGGATGTGGGTGTCAGTGTGACGTGCGCGCACTATGATTTGCGCGCTCCAGCGAACAAATGATTGATAATCTCTATAAAGAACTGTGTAATAAACGGGATTTTGTTAATTTAACGCTTTTGACACGTTCACTAGAGTATAGAGGTATTGTTGGAATGTTTGTAATTATATGTCATTCGGGTTTACTTTAATTGTATGGCAGTTTACGTATAGATTATGAAAATAAATCATGTTTTAACTTTATCCCGCATATCTGGGTAGTCAGAGACAACCTAATGTCTAGACACTCTTTCCGCCTGTTATTATATAGCATCATGATGAAAGACTTTTGTTATAATGGCTTTTTCTTATTTCTTACAGCTTAGCTGCAAATTCTTTGAAATTAATTACTTCCTAATTCCGGGTCAGGCGTGATAAGTGGTGAACTTAATTTATATTATCAGAGCGCAGTAATGCAAATCAATTGTATTCATATTTATTGCCTCAAAAGAGATCGAACCAACACTCAATCGTGTTTACAGTCCGACGCTGTTCCACTGCGCCTATGATCTCTATTATATAACAAATTGATAATCGATCTAAGATTATTAAATAAAAATTAAATACTTTGCATATAAAATATATTAAGTAGTATTTTTGAGGCTGATCGTGGCGCAGTGGGACAGCGTCTGACTGTGAATGCGATTGGTTGTGGGTTAAATTCACACTCGGGGGAGTGATTATTTTTTAATTTAAATTATTTTCACTTCCTTACTCTGGTAATAACAAAGTGCGGCGTTGAGTTCGACCACTCAACATGCAATATCCCGAATTCGGTGGGAAACGAAGTACGGAGTGTCTGAACACTAGGTACTTTCTGTCTACCCTGCTATGCGGGATAAAAGCGTGAAGGTAAAAAAAATAGTATTTTTATATAAATTATTTTACATTTTCATATCAAAAAAATCAGGTATTTTTTATCATTCATGATTTTTACGTCAGTTTTCAACACTATGCAGTATAAAAGAAAGGCTGAGATTGCATTTATGGTTTTAATTTCAGGAACTAACATAAAATGTATTGGATATCTGCCTTATAATTGAAATTAAAGAGGCTATACCCTTCAAAACAAAACTTACTTATGATCATAATTATAGTGTTTTTTTATATTTTAACGTAACTTAGTTGCGTTTTTTTACAGAGAAAAAAAGACATTATCAAAGTGATACATATATGAAATGTAGATGTATGCTTCAGACTGACGTCACTGTGACGTCAATATTCTAATTATAATATTAAACCAAAACCATATTTACATATTAATACGTAAATCAAAATCCATATTATTTCCATCCAAAAATTGTTCCATCTTTACGAAAAATAACGGAGAATGAAATATGGTACAGTTATAGAAGGAGTGTATAATGCTAATATTTAAAAAAATAATACACAAAAATATATTAAATTAATAAAATAAATGTAACACACACTACCATATGTTTAACACACACGTTTATATAAAGTGACGTACACGTTGCTATGGCAACGCGTTGTCAACGCGTCAACGGGACTTCTACTACTGTTAAATTAAGAACCGCATTCACATGAAATAGTAGAAATTATATTCTGTACATTGAATATATTTACGAAAAAAGTAATCTGGGAGAATGTAAAAATAGCAATAGAATATGATATAATAAAATCTATGATATTTTTGAAAAAACGTATAAAAATTTGAACGCAGCGGTATTCGAACCCGCGCCTCTTGGATACCGTCCAAGATCTTTCAAGATTCTAATCCTAAATGTGGAATAACACTTTAGAAATAGTAAATATTAAAATCTATGATTTTCGCGATTTTCATACATTTTAAATGAAACTATGTTAACCGGATTAATCGCATATATTTTGGTATACAAAAATATATTTTTGGATACCTGACTTTAGACAGGTCTGACTGTCTACCTGTGACCACGGACTACTGTAATGTGTTCGAAACCTCAGGTGTCCAAAATGTATTTTCGAATACCAAAATATACGCGATTAATCCGGTTAAAATAGTTTCATATAAAAATAATATACACTTTATATCTTTGTCTGTTTGTTTATGCACATCTTATTAAACTAATGATTTGAAGTTAATATTTTTTTTAAATATAGATAGCCTAGATAGAGAGAAAAACTCAGCTTTTGATGGAGAAACACAATAAAGTAGCTAATCTCTAAGTATTAATCTACTTTAGCGATAATATGAATTCCTGTACTTCTTCGTGTTAAAGAAACTGAAATACTCAAGTGATGTTTGCCAGAGCTTAGCCACGTTGACTGCATCATCTGTTGCACTTGTCTAACGAACGTCTTGAGGAAAGTTTGGATTGGAATTTTTCTTAAATTATTACTGCGGAAAGAAAAAACCTCGCTTTGAGTTTTGGCAGGCTATCCTATTAAGCAGGAAATAACTAAAGCATAAGTGTTAAAAGAAGACGTCTAGAACATCTGATGTAAAAGCCAATAAGATCTGAAAATGAGGCTTTATAAAGTTAATTTACTGAGGATTATTTTCATTGACATATATTTACTATACTAAGAGATAAGCCACACTATAGCAAATATATAAATGGCATTTATATTTACTATTTTTAAAGTGTTACTCCGCACTTAGGATTAGAAAACATTTTTGAAAAAACGTATAAAAATTTGGACTCAGCGGGATTCGAACCCGCGCCTTTTGGATACCGCCAAGCGCTCTGACCGCTAAGCCATACGTTCAACTACCAGCTACGTCGAAATTCTTATACGTTTTGTTACAACTTATTTATGTTGTTAGTATCTCTGTAGAGAGATTTTTACAAATTTCTACTACTTAAAGATTATTAAGAAATAATCGTTTAACAAGAGAGATTGCTATTTTATTTTAATATTTACTATTTTTAAAGTGTTATTCCGCACTTAGGATTAGAAAACATTTTTGAATTTGGTATCCAAGAGGCGCGGGTTCGAATCCCGCTGCGTTCAAAATTTTTATATCTTTTTTTAAAAAAATGGCATTTATGTTTATAATGTTATGATTTTTGCCCTAATGCTTGATACAAACGGTTCACAAGTGGAATTATTGTGGAAGGGCCATATAGTCTATTCCAATGAAGTTGCGGGCAACAACTAGTATCAGAATAAATGTGATATATTCAAAACAGTAATAGGTATATTTTTGTTTTTTAGTTTCACCCTTGCTTTCCACATAACAGGGTAGACGGGAAGTACCTGGTGTCAAGACACTCCGTATTCCGCGTTTCAAAATTCGAAACATTGTGTGTTGATTGTCGAAACTCAACGCTGCGATTTCTTTTACCAAAACGAGAAAAAGAAAATAATTTTAACATAATTATTCCTCAAACGCAAATCGAACCCACAACCGATCGTGTTTACGTGGCCTCGATATATCAATATCCTTTCCTAGTTAGCATAGTTAATAGAATTGTATACAGCTATATCGGTCAATGAAATAAATAAAATACTTCAAAGATAGTGTTCCAAGAACGGCACTATCAGTCGAAAGCGACTAACGCGTGAAGTCGTAACGTATAATAATGAAACATTATATATTCGAGTCCACGTGCCGCGAATAATGACAAAATGCGCCGCGTAAATAAAACAAAAGTATTTTGTATGGTTTTATAAGCGTTCGGCGTCTCTGACGATTGTTTGCGATTTAATGTGCGGTGCGCATGGTGTTGAGTGGCTTTGAGACTGAAAGCTGGGGGTCGCCTGTTCATATCTGATTTATATATAGTAAGAAAGTATACATAATATATCAATGTGACGCTAAATAGAGAAGATATTAAATATTTGAATTTAATGGTGATGGTTTTGGATTCGATTCCCGTTATAAATATTTCTATATACAATATGTGTTAGTAATCGTTGTATGTTGAAAAAAGTGGCTTATTAAATACGTGAAATAATAAATTGAGGTAGGTCGTAGCCCAGTGGGACAACATCTGACTGTAAACGCGATCGGTTGTCGGTTTGATTCACACTCGAAAGAATGATTATATTTAAATTGTTTTCATTTCCTCGCTCTGGTTACACAAAGTGCGGCGTTGAGTTCCGCCACAAAATACAACACAATATCTTGAATCCAGCAGAAAACGGAGAATGGAGAAAGATGAGTATCGTAACACTAGGCACTTCCTGTCTCTCCTGCTATGAGGAATAAAAGCGTGAAGGTAAATAAGAAATTATAAATTGGAAAATATATACATAACACAATTACACTAAACAATTGAATTCTTATCACAATAAATTGGTATAGAGTAAAAAAAAGTTTTCAATAGCACCTCTATAATTATAATTGATCAAAAATGTTATCAATGACATAATGAGAGGCGAGTAAATGGAACTGTGGGATAATTACAGGAATTACGTTATCATAGTAGTGGCAAATGGTAACGGTTGAGGACACACACTGGGGAGTAACTACTTTGTACTGTTCAAAGTTAGATATCTTATTTTTTTTATTTTTTAAAGTAGGAATTAAACCCGGACCCATTGCCAGCAAAGTCCATTATAACAATGGCATCTATATTTTTTTCACTACAGACTTAAAAATTATATTAATGTAATCGATTGATTTTTTTGATTTAAATTTTTTTTTTTAGCTTCATGATAGATCTCGCTTAGCTGGGTAGACAGAAAATATCTTATGTCAAGACACTCCATTCCTCCTCGATTTCCGCCAAACTCGAGACTTTGCGTGTTAATTGGTGGAACTCAACCCCGCACTTTGTCTCTGCCAGAGCAAGGAAGTGAAAATAATTTAAATATTATCACTCCCCCGAGTGCGAATAGAACCCACAACCGACCGCGTTTACAGGCAGACGCTGTCGCTGCCACTACCGGCCACATTTATAAATAAATTTAAAATTTAAAAACCCTTTTATTTCTTACAATCTATGTACAATATTATATTAAATAACTTTGGATTAGATCTTATTATTATTATTAATATAATTACTTTGCAATAACCCCTCTGCAGGTAGAAGCTACTCTATTTAAAACGCCAATAACACACAAAAACATCACCAAAATCGGCTTAATCTTTCACAGGAATATGTACTAAAAGAGACTCTACTATTTAAGTAAGGCTCACCATACATCCGGTCTTATTAACACCCTAATTGACTAACGCAATGTGTGGCGAGTACAGTGGACACTGCTATTTGTTAGGGAGGATCGTCTTCATATAATATGTCGCTTTAGATGTCCAAGCGTTAAGTATGGAGATAGTTCTTGAGTGGAAATTTTGGACATATTTTTATTTTGTATGAAAAAAAATACAATATACAAAAATAATATTAGTAGAATAATAACATATACGATCGGCGAATTGCGCGTATGTATTTTGGTATACGATAAGTAGACTCTACCTGTGACCACGGACTACTAATGTGTTAAAAACGTAAAATTTCCAAAAATATATTTTTAAAATTGCCTTGTACTAATTCATTGATTTTGTCAATAATTTTTTTAGGTTCACGCTTTTATCTCGCTTAGTAACAGAAAGTACCTAGTGTCAAGACACTCTGTACTTTGCTTTCCTCCGAATCAGTAAAGTTGCGTAAAGAGTAATGAAAGTCAACGTCACATTTTGATTTACGAAAGTGAAAAAGTGCAAATATTTTAAATACAATCTTTCCCCTGAACAGGGATCGAACCCACAACCGATCGCGGCCTCAGATTTTTCATTCATTATGTCATAGTGTGGTTTGATATTCATATTTAGTATTATATCTGTGAGTGAGTAATCGTTTAGTTTTTCCGTTTAAATTCCATGATAGCATATATTTATATATATATATATATATATATATATATATATATATATAGCATGTCTTGTGCTAAAAGTACAATAATTTTACTTGATCAAGGCAAATCCAGAGAGATTGAGGATATTTTTTCATATAATATGTATTAATATAATAATATTGAAAGAACCTTCAGTTCAATATGAGTTATGTTTGAATTGCGCTACGTTAGGATGAATATTCGTTACCATTTTTTGTAATATAGAGCCTTTCTTTAAAATTTACTTAACACAAAACTTATCTATTTTATTCTTGCTATTTTTTTCTAGCTTCACGCTTTTATGCTACATAGCAGGGTAGACAGATAGTACCTAAATGAAAATAATTTAAATATAATCATTGCGTCAATTGGGAATCGAATCCACAACCACTTCATCCTCATCTTGCTATTTAATATATTAAAATCTTATTTCGCCTCAAAATATCCAAGAAAATTTTACGATATACTATTTACACTAAAAAAAAGCCGCCTCCACTCACAAAAAGGTCACGCTCGAAAAAATAGTTAGTGCATTTAGCAGTAGATGGGCCTATCTGTTGACACATCGCCCTCGCCCCATTCTTCTCCTTTACTGCCTTTTAACTGGCTGTTTCGTACCAAAGTTCCGCTGAAAGGTTACGTATGACCAAGTGAGAAAATAACTACAGGATTTTTTCAAATAAATCACTTTGAAGAATTTCTTTTGTCTAATAAATTTTAAACAAATGATAGAGTTTTTAATAATTATATGTATATTGATAATATGCTATTTGAAAAGCGTGAACATTAGTGTCATGACACTATCTTCTCTCTAAGTACTCTACCTAAAAATACATATATTTCTATTAAATTCTTGTTGTCTTAATTTATATATAGCTTTGAAATATATTTCTTATATTAAATCTCTATTTTTTTTTAGTTTTTTTTATTTTCATACTTTTGTTTAAGCTGTCATCTATTAAGAAAAGTATAACCGCTTGATAACATAACAAGCATATCAAAATGTATATATATATATGAATCAAAAATATATATATATTAAAAATATACCAAAATTAAAACAAAATTTCAACGAAATTGAAACAATATTTTAGATCTAAAACTAACTAATTTTTTCAATTAAATCACTTTCAATTTAACCTAAAAAAAATACCATGAATCGAACAAAATAGATACATTTCTACATTTTCCTTTGAATCCTCACATCAAGCAAAACACATAGTAATCCGCCAAATTGTTTCCGCCTTATCACTATCAAATCGTTTAGCGTTCAGAAAAAAACCTCCGACCCTTAAGATCAGGAGATCACAAGATTACATGTCAATGGTCAATAGCTGACCCCAAATGTAACTTGGCTTTACTTGTTGATGACGTGTTAAATGATACGGCCGTGATGACTCTAGGAAAAGGAGAGTAAGAGAATTAGCAGCTTAGTTTGGATGTTCTTACGTGGTTTTCGTTGAGTCAGTAGAGTGGGCGACGTAAGCAGGATTATGTCGATTTTAGGTTTATTTTCTACTTTCTTAAAACAGGTATTAAAGTAAAATATAGTACTGTATCTAAGAATATTTTGACAGATTGTTGTGTTTGATATTTTCACGGTCAAAACCCTTCTCTATCTTTATATATGTATAATAAAACCATACAAGCGTTCATTTTTTGTTTGTACATTGAATATAATCTAAAAAAAATACTTTTAGGGGTCCTTATATAAAGTATTATTAGCAGAAACCAAAAATAAGGTTTTTAAAAATTTTGGTTTGTCTGTCTGTTGTTCGCCTTTCACTTAAAAACTACTGGGTTGATTGTGATAAAACTTTTTTAATATAGCTGTCCCTCGCTAAGATATAGGCTATATAATTTATTTTTAATTTCTTGTTTTCTGACATGGAATCCTTGGGCTCCGTAATTCAAAAATAAAAGTAATTCTAGTTATTTCTTATCAATTTAGATCTTGGGCAGTGAAAGTCCCTTAAAATCAGTCCAGACGCTCCAGAAATTAAGAAACAGACATAAATAATAAAATATATTATTGTGCGCTGGCTGTATAACTAAAGAGAACTGGACAAATTTTCATTTGAAAATTCAAAAATAAAATCCAGAGGTGTTTAGATTTCATGCGGAAGAAATCGCCAGCATAGTCAGTATCAAAATATATATTCCAAAATATTTGACATAGTACAGGGTAGACAGAAAGTACCTAGTGTCCAGACTCCGTACTTCGCTTTCCACCGAATTCGAGAGATAGCGTGTTGAGTGGTGAAACTTAACGCCGCATTTTATTTTTACCAGAGCGAGGAAGTGAAAATAATTTAAATATAATCACGTCCCCGAAAGAAATTAAAAAAATGTCATTAACTTCCAAAAACTGAACTGACTGACCAAAGTATCTTAGTTATGTGACTGACATTCAGCCAATAAGGCTCTATATCACCCTAAATTCAATCCTTATTTGTAAATCAAAAGAAACAAACGGATAACAGATATTAATGTGGGAGGACAAGGAAACAGGGCGTCTACAAGAGTCCGACGTCACCGCCCTTCCTTCCTGTGACATCTCACATTATGATACATAGATAGGTTTAAAAAGAAATTCTTATTTATTTTTATGAACGAGTATTTAAGAATTTGTAAATATTTTATGGATATTTAAAAAAAATAATAGATTTGATAATTCTTATAATTGCCTCGAAATATATGTATATGCAGATTCCTACCAAGAAAACTTAGTGTCAAGACACTCCGTTGATAGATTTCCTCCAAGTGGAAATCGAACCCTTAACCAATCATATTTACATTCAGGGGTTGTCCTACAGCCCCAGGATAGCAATATTTGTATATATATTGTAAATTTTATTAGAAAATAGTGAACGTCATATGCATTAATTGGAATATATTTGTACAGCATTCGAGACACAATATTAGTCTTTGATATAAAGAATTTTAATTTTATATAAAATTAAATGTTTGAATTAAAGAACTTTGTAATAAAGGTACTAAATACATTATAGAGGCCAGTCGTGGCGCAGTGGGTCAGGTCTTACTATAAACGCGTTCAGTTGTGGGTTTGATTCCCAATCGGAACAATGATTATATTAATGATTATTTAAAACATTTACATACCCTTGTTCTAGTAAGAGAAAATACAGGGTTGAGTTACACCACTCATCATATAATGTCTGGAATTCGGAAAACGGAGAACGGAGGGTTTAAATGCTAAGTACTTCCCGTTTTCCCTGCTATGTAAGCGTAAAGCAGGATATAGGAGGTAGGTATAGTGCATATCCAATTCCAGTGATCTTATTTATACAAATTTACGCTCTTTCATAAATATATCAATGAAAGTATAGTTAAGTAGGGTTAAATTAAGGAGGAAAACATGGGAGTGGTTGAGGAAATAGGATGTCTGCATATGTCCGAGAGAGGACCGCCCTTACTTCCTTACTTTGTATAAGAAAGAATGTCTATTATACATGTTATTTTAAAAAGGCATTATTTAAAGTATTTACTTGCTATATGACGCCATTATGGCATGTAACGCATCGAATTAATTGTAAGAGATAGGGGCTCAAGTAAATAGGAACTTAGGAAACCGTCCAAGCGCTCTGACCGCTAAGCCATGCGTTCTACATCCGAATGCTTAAAGCAATACGTTTATTAGCTTGTTAAAATTTAGTTATATTGTTAGCATCTCTACATCTCTACATAAAGGGATTTTTAAATTTCTGTTAAGCAAAAACTTTTTCTACGAAACGATCACATTTCCTGTTATTAAGCATTCATACTCACTTCGAGATATTCATCTTTCAGGGCAATGCGAATTTCATCTTCATAAATACATACACACATTCTTATATATATAGATATTCATATTTGCCACGCTACCTCCGCACACCGCGCAAGTCTCTTGAAGCTGCACGACTAATCGAATTTTCGGTTCTAAGTTATTCTATTTGTACCGTTATGCCGTTTATGGAAGACGGTTGGAAACAGTTAACGAAGGATTTCAGGAACTTAGTGTGATTTATATATATATATATAACAGCAGGGTAGACAAAAAGTACCTAGTGTCAAGATACTTCGTAATTCACTTTCACTCCAAAATCGAGACATTGCGTATTGAGTGACTCCCCACAAGCGATTGTGTTTGCAGTCGGACGCTGTCACGCCACTCTATGACCAGCCTTAAACTCGACCTCTATATAACAATATAGTAAAAATAATTTTCTTTTTCTAATCGAAAGCAAAGCTCTTGTCTACAACATAACAGCCTGAAGCGATGAAATAATATATAAAAAAATATAACTGTAATACCTACCTATGTTTACTTTTTACATTTTCGCATTATCCCTAGCGAGAAGTAGAGAACAAACCACGAAAGACTATCTACGTTCTTTCCTGCACACTTTTTGCACCTCGCCCATTGTCATCAACCTCTATATGTGTTTGTTAAAACAACAGTATGACGCGATTGGCAATTTTCTTTACAATTGATACTCCTTGTACTAGTTAGACTGAACTTCTCTTGAAAGAATATTTTTAAAATAATATTCAATTTTCTGAGTCTTTTTTAACTAAACATGTTAAAATTTGAACGAAATAGGATTTAAACCCACGCCTCTTGGAAACAATCTAAGTGCTTTAACTACCAAGCCATGCGTTCTATTGCCGGCTGCGTTGAAACTCTAATACGTTTGTTACAACTTCTTTAGCATATGTGTAGAGAGATTTTTACAAATTTCTGCCACACAAATATTATTTCTAAGAAATAATCGTTTAACAAGAGAATGTCATTTATTTTAATATATGTTACCATTTTTAAAGTGTTATTACACACTTAAAATTAAAAAAAAATTAAAGTTAACAAAAAATACTTATATTTTTGTATGTATCATACATATAATGACGAGCAAATCCCGGAACTACGTTATAACATACATATAGAATAGATCAGAAGGACGACAGTGACGTTTCGATATCGATAGTCCGTTCCGTTGGTCCGCTGGCAGACACGCCGATAAAAAGATTACACGTTTGCGTACGAATTGTGCGTGATGTGAATAATAATGCGTTCTCCCCTTTCGATGGCACTAATAGATTTTAATCGTCCACGCCACCGACAGCAAGCGACTTTTCTATATATGTAAATTTACTATAACCTACATAAATTTATAATTTTTATTAAATTATTCCAAACTAAGGATTAGAAAGCATTTTTTTTTAAATCTAAAAATTTTGTACGCAGTGGAATTTGAATCCGCATCCCTTGGTAACCGTCCAAGCGCTCTGACTGAAGCTATGCGTTTTACATCCGGTTGCGTCAAAATTCTTATACGTTTGTTACAACTCATTTATGTTAGCATTTCTGCTACTTAAAGATTGTTCTTTGGGCAGGATACAAAGATAGTTAAAAAATGTTTCCGACCTATAAATATTTCTTAGTAAATAGTCAAAAACGAGGAATTCGTGAAGTATAGTCGAAAAACATATATATGTAAGCAATTGTATATGAACTATTTTCTGGAAAGACATAGCATTTGGTAGAGTTCCACACAACACAACTCTCTATGGAACATAGATTCTGTTTCAACTAATCTGATTAACCAGTATTATTGTAAGAAAAATATAGTAAAAGTTATAAAAATAAAAATATCTATATACCTAGGAATGTAGTTTCCTAATTTTGCAATTTCTTTAGTATATCAAATAAATATTTAATTTTCATTGTATACTCTTATTTTGATAGTAAAATTTGAGGTTATAGTGACATTAGTCATTCGATTTTAAAATAAATAAACAAATGCATGCAGCTTCAAGATTCTTACTGCTGGCTAGAAAACTAGGGTGAAATATGTATTTCTCAATTTCTATCAAAATAAAAATAATTTTAAATACAGTTGATTATTCAGAATGGTTGAATCGCATTGTAAGCTTTGATTTAATTTAATTTAAATCTAGATTTTATATATGCCTATGCTCATTTTTTTAAAAGAAAATAAAAAAAAAAAGATTTTTATCTTCATTCTACATTTTTAGTCTATATTTATTTAAATATAGCTTTTTTAATAAATACAAAAAAATATTAAAAATATCCTATTTTTAAAAATACATCAATGTTTCATTTAAATATATTAAAAAGTATTTTTCCACTGGCACTTTAGAACCCATGCAATTCCCACACAGGCACACACAGCTTATCGCAAGTGGTAGAGATTTGAATATTTTTATCTAGTTGTTTTAAAATATTAATGGTGTTTGAGGCATTAAGAGAATTATGGACACCCTTGTTTTTGTTCAGCGAATTTGCATCTTTGAGGGTAGTGGGAACAGTGTTTGCATGTGGACGGATCAAAGAGATGCATTATAGCAATGTATTCGCTAACACGTAAATAAATAACTACAAACATTGTTTTGGTAGAGTCGATGGAGTCGCGTCTCTACTTTGTTGGTGAGTTGATTATATTTTTGTTTTTATTTTTTTTATAAATTGTTGTTTTTTTTAATATTCAGTATACTTTAATTGTTAATGTGTTTTTTTTAGTTAAAAATAAACAAAAAAGTATAAAATTGAACCCACATTTCTTGGATACTGTCCAAGCACTTTGACCGCTAGGCCAGGCATTCTACTACCAGCGGCTTCGAAATTCTTATAGGTTTGTTACAACTTATTTCTGTTGTTAGCATCTCTGTTGAGAGTTTTTTTACAAATTTCTACTTTACTACTACTATTACTAGGTTACGAAAAAATCTAAATTAAATAAATGTTTTCTAATCCTTAGTGTGGAACAACAATTTAAAAATAGTGAATATTAAAATAAAAAAGATTTCTGAATATTTTATGACTATTTTTGATACGCATTTTAATTTAATATTGTTAAACTGATAAACTTCAGGCCATTATTAATTCAATCAGTATTTCAACGGTACAGACAAAGCAATGATGGATTATTTATAATTATCTACTTATTATTATTTTTCCCCCTCGCATTATTTATCCAGCAGGTTAGACAGAAACTACCTAGTGCTAAAACACTCCGTACTCTGCCTTTCCGCCAAATTTGAGATATTTCGTGTTGAATGGCGGAACTCAACGCCACTTTTTTCTTACCAGAACAAGAAAATAAGAATAATTTAAATATAATCATTCCCCCGTGTGATAATCGAACCCTTAACCGATCGTGCTGACAGTCGGAGGCTTCCAATGCTCCACGACTGGCCTCATCTATTTATATTAGTTCTCATTTTCTTCATATTTACACTTTGTAAAAATATAAAGTTAAAGTTATGTTGCCTTTTTTTCACATTTTCTCTGTTTTGCAATGTAATGCATAAAATATGTCTAGAACATTATTTTGTTAATGCAACATATGCATATAATATGTGTAATATGTATAATTGTTCCAACTGACTTGCTATGGGGTGTTGATAAATATTTTAAATGTCAAAAATATAAAATGATTTGAATTAGTTAACTCTACACAGAACTAGAGTTGGTCAGAATTTAATATCAAATAATTTTCACCAAATCAAAATTCAAAATTACATAATAATATCATTGATTACAAAACAAGGCAGCGCAAATGGAAGCTCTACAAGACGCTTGGTTAAAAGATCAATAAAGTGATATAGGGACAATATATCTAGCGATAGTGGATGTCTGCCCATAATATTCTTTGGGGTGCATCTCATTTGGCTTAAGAACCTGCCTTTGTCAACAAAGTTGGGGAAGGAAAAATCAATAGCCACAGCGGCAGGCCTCGATCAGGGCTCACTTGTTTAACGTAACTCCTGTCTCAATTTAAATATTTTCAATTTTTCATAAATTATTTTAATTATTGGGAATATTTACTAAGTAGATATGAATCTGATAATTGGATTGATTCTATGTTGTTTTAAGATGTTTTTAACGTAGCTAATGTAAGATTCGGTATAAGTAAAATTTATAAGTGGAGTAGTGTCTTGACACTAGGCACTTCCGGTGTATTTTATTTTTAAGCATCTCTAAATTTGCAGTCAACTCTTGTTTCTTCATTAGAACACATACACACACAAATACATATGACACGTTATTTTTTTAATACTTAAAGTATTTTTTTTTAACTTGTACTTCCACAGCTCTGATAAAGTTTTAAAAATAGATTATAATTATGTAAAATAAAAATTATAATTAATGAATTAATATAAATATTAATTTATATTCTTATTTTTTTGTAACTCGGACCAATTCTCATAAAACTTTATCGAATACATTAAAGTTATAACCATGTTATTGCTATTTATAAATACATTATTTTCTACATAACACATTCTATAGAATAGATAATTCAGAGAGAACCTAGCCTCACGACACTCCTTTCTCTACTTTTCACCCAAAATAATAACGTCACGATTTTTTTTATCATTTTGAGGAGATGATAAAAATTTAGGGAACCCACAACCTCTTGTCTTTTACCATGTAACGCTGTCCCACTGCGCCATGACGGCCTTATATAAAAACAATAATTCTTATAAATTAATTTTTCTATAGACTTTTAATGTAAATTCCTACCACCGGGTAAGACACGTTGCTGATGCGACTTCGCCATGTAGAGTAAAGTAAAGGTCATGACAATATTATTCTGAAACTCGCTTCCCTTACAGAATTCCAACACACAACAATACGTTCATTAGTAATAACTACTTTTTCTATACATTTTATCTATACGTTTTTGAGATATCTGTTTTTTTTAACAAAAACTAAGGGAATAGATTATAGGTATTAATATTAAAATAAGAAATAAAAATAACTGTTAAGTGACTATTGTTTTTTTAATTATTTTAAAAAAATCTATAAATTTTTTTTTTGAACGCAGCAGGGTTCGAATCTTGAAAACCGTCTAAGAGACGCGGATTCGATTCCCGCTGCGTTCAAATTTTTATACGTGTTTTTTTAAAATATTTTCTAATCCTAAGTGTGGAATGACACTTTAAAAATAGTAAATATTTTATTAATTATGTTTTAGTATTTCTTTGACATTAAAAATGACTTTTGTACCGAAATTAAAGCTGCCGAGTCAAAAACTCAGCTTTTTATCAATTCTCAATTAAAAACAGCATAAATGGAAAATTTTTACATTTTATATTATCTTATCTATTATGGGCATATTGTTAACGTTTCTTAGGGGACATGTGAGTTTTATAAATTAATTTGTACTTATATGATCTGTATATGAATATGTAAAATACATTTTTTTTGGTAACCTTTTTATGGAAATTGTTTAGACGGAGTTATTGCATTGCATTGAAATTATGAAATAAAAATTATAAGCTCTACAATAAGTTCTTAATTATGTCCGTTAGTTGAGTATGTCACGTACCAAGTGTTGAAATGGAACAAAAACTGTTCATTGAACGGTAATAGGTTCGATTTGTTGATACAATGATATGCTTTTTTTTCAACTTAACACTTAGCAAAATCATCAAGACGGTAGTGATGCAGTGTGACAGCGTCCGACTATAAACGCGAACGGTTGTGAGTTCGATCCCCACTCGGGGGAGTGATTGTATTTAAATTATTTTCACTTCATCGCTCTGGTAAAAGACAAAGAGCGGCGTTGAGTTTCACCACTCAACACGCAATGTCTCGAATTCGGTGAAAAGCGAAGTACGGAGTGTCTTGACAATAGGAACTTTCTATCTACCCTGCTATGTGGGATAAAAGCGTGAAATCAAGATCATTGTATATTAAGTGGCGAACTGAACACCAATAAATACTCTACAACATATAAAATAATAATAAGATTGTAGATAAATTAATACCAACAATTATATCGTAATTATATGTATCTCATTTGTGTACGTGGGTATACTATAAACGATTGGTAAGCTTGTGCATTTACATGTACGTTAAAGTAATTATAATGATTGAATGAATAAGTTATAGTTGACAAGTACATCCATAAGTTACTTCAAGATACTATTTTAAAATATTTTTTTTAAATTTGTGGTCACAATTAGATTGACTGACTGACAATGAGACTAACAATATATAAGTATACATAATTAATTCGATTAAAGTGAGTGGGACTCGAACCTACAACTGATCACATTTACTGATCACATTTACGATGGTCTTTAGATTTTAATTAGTTATATTATTAAAATATAATTTATACACGCAGGTAGTCAGTAATATATTTATATGACTTTAAATTAATACAGAATATGAAAAAGAGAAAGTGTAAGAAGATAACAAGACATTCGCTGATTCTTCAAAACGCACAACGCAAATGTAACAAGTTTAAAAAAGGCAAGACATTAACAAAGATTTTTCATTAGCAAACTTTCCTAACAGAAAACGCTCGCCGAATTTAAATGGGACCTGCTTTATTACGTCGATATGTAAATTTTGTACAGCGTCACTACCCTTATAAAGACCCTGTTTGAATTGAAAATTTAGCCGAACGAGAGAAAGCTCCATTCAGGCAGTACCGCCACGTCTTTCAGGCAACTCGCCGCTCCTAACGTCCGTGGGTGGATGTAAAACAAAAAGTATTACTGTACAATTATTAAATTACAATCAATATCGGCACAGCCGCGCGTATAACTTTCGGTGTGAGCTATTTTGTGTCACGTGGCACGATAATCTGTCAAAATGTGACAGAGATAGCGAATCGGCGGCGTGGGGGGAGGCGTCGCGTGTAAGAATGTAAGTAAACAAAGCTTTGCCCAGTAGATAAGGCTCTTTGATCTGACATGTACCTTTGTGTGGCTATTTAAATACTGAAAATGTGTATGTACATTGGTTTTGTATTTTTATAAGAGTAGTAGGTTCGAATTTCGCTTAAAATTAAATTTGTATTGAACATATAAAGTTTTATCAGCTATAAAGCGAGCTTTTTAAGGGTTGCTTTATATTCGTCACTTAGCTTTGTTAGTAGAACATGTTAATATTAAAAATATATATTTAAAAACTGATATATTTAAATAATTATTGGTATTATACACGCAGGTAAGCAGTAATATATTTAATTTTGTGGTAGTGATCCAGAGCTTTTTTGAGCTGTTTGAAACACATAGCTTCCGTCGTCCATGTACCTCGGTGTATTTGTACATAAAAATACAGTCTTTAATTATTTAGGTTTTCACTTAAACGTCTTGATTATAAAATGAGAATATATTGGTATGTAATTTACTATTAAATATATAATTTATTTGTAAAAGTTAAAAATTCTATTTTTAATATTTAATATATTTACTTATATATACTTTATAAGATAAAATTTCAAACAAAAATGCACATAAAGCGGGCTTAACGCTAACCAGTACAAACTATTTCCTTAGTATAAAACATAGATCTTTAAGAATTCAAGATCATTCTGTCTCGATTATATTAGAATATAATTAATGTTGTTATAATAACAGTAATCATGATCATTCAAAAGCGAATTAGAGCCAACTGTACAAATAATTTTTAGTCGTTAACTTACCAACCCTTCGGCAAGTTGGTCGAATGTCAGTCTTGATTAAATATAGCTAAAATATTTTTAATTTACTTGCTCCGCTCAAACATTTTTGATTTGCTCATTTTCCTTATAAATAAATAGGAAAGCAACCTTTATATTTTGAATATACTTTCAACATACTTATAGGTATTTACGAAAAATCTTTATAATTTTTGAAGTATGTAATTCTTATTTCACTTTACACTTTTTCCGCATCGCATCCGATTAGGAAAAAAGTAACGAGTAAGCAATTCTGGCAATGTATAGTGAATGGTAAAATTTAACACTGCACTTTGTCTCAACAGAGCAAAAAAATGAAAATAATTTAAATATAATCATATCCACGAGTGTATATTGAATCCAAAACCAATCGCTTCACAATAATACGCAGTTCCAAACGTCATAACACTTTTCACTTTAAAACACTTTGAATAAATAGAAATTATGTTTTAAACTATTAATGATTATTTTTTTCTAAATGAAACAAGGAGAATTTATCAAAAAGTCAACTTAACTTATGATAACAACTTTATATGTAACTATTCATTAAGCTTTTACAACCATTTTATAATGTTTCTTTCACAACTACAAGCAATTGATTAGTTATTACTTACAATCCCACATACAAAAGTACATGTGCTTAAAATCGCAAAGTACGGGGACTTCAATCGATGACCACTCTATCTTAGCAGCATGTAGCCCTCTGGCCTCAGGGCGGCGATTATCATAACAAGGCACCATTACGCACCTCTGGTCTACGCATTACTTAACAAAATTACTTAGAAACCTACAAAAATGACTCTACATCCTTCTACAAAGGAGATAGAGTCGAAATTTGGTAGATTTTTATATTTTTATCATGACATCCAAACGGTGCCACCTCTTTTGTTACATAGAAAACTAAAATTTGACAGAAGAACGCTTCGTTTGTCAAATGCCATCGATTATGAATGGTGAAGTTGGCAGCCCGAGGCTAATTTAGGGGTTCGGAGTTAGGTATTTTTCATCACTAACTAGATAACAAGTGGTTTTAAATTGGAATCTACATAATAATGCGAGGAGGGTGTCTAATAAAGTTGCGAGGGTGACGCTGTCAGACGAGGCATGCTCATACGCAATTACTTTTCAATGTAGCGTCTCTATTAGTTTAATTTTGTTTAAATTAAATAAGCTTCTGTAGTGTAGAGTCTGATTTTACTTACGCTATCTAACTCTACTTTTAGCGTTGAAAGTTCCTATTATACATACATACTTATATTAACAACTAAATATAACATATATTTAAAATATACTTTCTTATTGATTACTATAAACAAATATATATAATTGAAAAGGTAAAAAGAAAATTATGAAAATACGTGTTTAATAGTAAAAAAAATTATAACAAATTTTTTAAGCAATTTTACCTATAAAATTTAATCATACCTAAATACTATTTAATTTACCTTATTCCTATAGTAAAAAAATCATGTTTTATTAAATATAATATCCATATTCTATAAACGTTACACATATCATATACTATTTATATATAAGCAAACACACATAAAAGGCACCCTCTTATAATAATCATGTAGAGGATCCGCAATTTCGCTGATTCAACACATTTTTCCTATTAAAACAAAGCCACAGGATGGACGTTTAAAAAAACAACGCACCGCAGCGGTACTCTAGCATGTAGAGAGTGGCGCGTGTTACAAATTATCAATATCCCATGATAAAATAAACTGTTCTGTTTGTTTGTCGGTTGTTTTTAAACAAAACTTGGTTGGATTCGACTCACAGTTGGCTACGTTTTAGGGTTCCTTCCCTTTAGCGTATTGCCAGCAGCTAGGAGTGTACCGTGAAATCTATTTTAATGTATACTATAGTTACATTTGTATTTGAGTATAGAAGTATATGAAACCAAGCCCTTTAGGATAATATTTTCAAATGTTTTATTATTCTGATGTCCAAGAAAACGTGAACATTTCATAATTTTATTTATATAGACTTACTAAGGGAAAAGGGTGGTAACATCTAAGTAATTTGCAATACCATTCATGTATTCAAGCGGATTTTAATTTTTTTTAAGATTGTATTCTTGGTAGAACCTACGGATTTTATGACAACAGAATACATTAAATTTTCTTCCCTCTTACCAGGATTGAATTCACAATCGCATGCAGTCTTACCTTAGTATGGTACAGTACCATTGCGTTTTTTTTTAATAAAAAAATGAGCGCATCGTAAATAATTTTGTTTTAAAATGAAATCATTTTTATTTTAAAATATATTAAAATATATAATTATTATAAAATAAAAATAATTTATAAAGTTACATCTTAAGAAATTATATTTAACAATTCAACAAAAAAAAATTCAAAATCAATCAATTGGACGGACTTGGCAAAGGAACAATGAATGTGGAGAGCCAAATAGGTTAGACGCAAATTGTAGAGTCGGTCAACGTCGAATTGTTGTACTATGAATTAACTATCTAAATTACTAATACATTTGTATATAGCCACTGGTCTGTCATGGTTTGACGGTGCCATAAATTATATAGATCTATATATTATATTTAAATATATTATATATATATAATTAAAATAGTACATATTTTTTATTTTCTTTGCATTAAAAATTAATGAAATGGATATTACACACACTTTTATATCATATAAAACAACAAACGGCTTTCATTAATGGTCAGAATAATATTATAAATAAAAAATAAAAGAATAAAATAAAAATGTTGTATAGCAGAGCGTGGTTTCGATCCACGGACCTCTGGGTTATGGGCCCAGCACGCTTCCACTGCGCCACTCTGCTCTATGACGAAGGGACGAAATAGTTAGTCATGTTAGCGACAGTCATAAAAACGCTCAGTCATATTTATTTCATGATGTCATATCGTGATAAAAAATAGTTTCTGATAAACAAAGTTTTTTCCTTATAAAAATATCGTAATATGATACTTGTACGTAAGTGTAGTAAAAACTGAAGTGGTTAATTAAAATTTAGTGCCAGAACAACATTACAGAAGAAACAGAGTGTGTTGTCACTTTATTTGTTCTTAAAGAAACATACCTATATTCGCATAGCAGAGTAGTCATACAGAATTAGTGTCAAGACACTCCGTTCCCCACTTTCCATCTAAAATGGGTACTAGGAAATAACATAATGTTATTATAAATAAATTAATCTTCCGTATAGAAATCACTTACATTGAGATGATATCTCACTGAACCACTATAGCCGATCGCCGATTAAGATAGTGTCTGGACACTACTTGTATCATCTAACGCGAGAAAAAAAAGCTGAATTCAAAAAAAATACATTATTCTATACGATTAAATGAAGCGTGAATTAACATCTATAGTAAAATCAACCAAGTAAAACAAATATCGCCACCGGCTATCAGTAGCCGATTGTAATTCCCATATGCAATTGTACTCTATTATAATATTTCATTCACTCCAAGTGCTTTTAACATTGAAGTTGTTTAACTAAATATGTTCTTGGCTTCATAAAAGTAAGGGTTATGATGGGATTGACGTTTTCGTTATAAAAAAAATACTTAATTTTTATATATATATATATATATATATATATGTATATTATATATATATATATACATGTATATTTTTTATAGTTTTACGCTTTTAACCTGCATAGAAGAGTCACAGGAATTTGACACATTGCAGGTAAATAAGAATAATTTAATCATCCCCCGAGTGGAAATTGAACCCACAATCGATCACGCTTACAGTCAGACGCTGTTCCACTGCGCCACGATCGGTCTCAAAGATATTTACTCCTTTAAGATACTTTAACACTTCTTAGGTACTTCTCTTCTAAAAGAAAATATTATATACATATTTGCTAACCACGACCCTCAGTAGTAATCTTTGTTTTATTCATTCCTTATACTATCTCTTCAACGTTATACATTCCATTCAGCTGTTATAGTTATATGTATGTTTGTATGTTTTTTTTACTCCCGATCCCATTATTGATCTGTCTTTCTATGCTTTAACATTGCCTGGAATAGATAGCTAATTTTGCAATAAAGCAGATTCTTATAAATGTAGTTTTATATATTTGGGTGGCAGAGTGTATAATAAATATTTTTTTTATACTATTATATCAACTAAAAAATTAGGGTACGTAGCGAGCATGTAGTCAAGCTATATTTGAACGAAATTACCTTAAGCATAATAAAATACGATAACCAGCATCATTTTATGATAATAATTCTCCCATTATTCAAATGGGAGATTTCATTTTTATCCATATACATATACTAATTAGTACTAAATATCCCGTTGACGCGCTAACAACTCGTTGCCTTAGCAACGTCTATATCACTTTATATAAACGTGTATGTCGAATTATAGTAGTGTGTGTTACAATTATTTTATTAATTTAATATATTTTTACGTATTATTTTAAAAAATATACTAGCATTCTCCATTTCTCTTTATGTAAACTATAACTGTTCCAAATTTCATACTCCTCAGTTCGTATTATTTTCCTAAAAAGGGATACAAAGATTTTGCTTCACCTATTAGTATATACATTATTATTACAATAATAATTTCTTCTTACAACTGTCTCTACATTTTAATTTTTGCACCAAGCTCTATCTAAAAAGCTAAGGGAACAGTCTCTACATTGTATAGAAATAAATAAATATGAATATATCGTCACCTAATGATACAATTAGCAAGTATGGCATATCATTGCAATAGGGTCAGGCACCTCGGGGGCCCTGTGGACAGCAATCAAATGGTACAAAGACCCCCCGTAGACACCCCGTAACGTTCTTTATGGTGTTAGAACGGTTAATCTCACTGGGGGTGTTTTATTGCCTTCTACTTATTTGGATGTAAGAAAGCCGATTTGTTCTGATCGTTGTATTAGTGTTAATGAAAATTTGAATTTTTTAAAATTATTTTCAGTTCTCTTTGCTCTGGCATGGAAAAGAGTGGTGTAGAGTTTTGCCACTCGACTTGCAATGTGTTCAATTTAGAAAAAAAAACAGATAACGGAGTATCTCGAAGAGTAAAGAATCTGTTTATAAATGTATAGACAGGATTCTTTTAAATGTAAAATTTAATGCTTCTCTATTTCCACCTAATTTCGAGACACTACATGTTTATTGGTGGAACTGAACGCTGCGACTTGTGTTGTTAATTGTTAAGAACATGAAAATATTTTGATTATTTTTATTTTAATTTCACCGCTCTAATATCATAAAGTTCGGCTATCAGTTTCATTAATCAATATGTGAGATTTCAAATACTAATATAAATTAGATAGAGGAGTATATGGACACCAAGTTCTCTCTAATAACCTTACTATATGTTAAAAGTGTGAAGCTTAAAAATATATAAATATATACGTTATATACATCACAGCTAAAAAATTATATCTAATAATAAAAATAATAAAAAAATAAAAAAATGTCTATACAAAAAACAACAATAGTAAGGGGCAAACGCTCGCGTCATAAACCAAAATTAAAACTATTCGATACATTACTCGAGTACAATAAAACCATTCTGCTATACTAAATACTCTACATTAAGGTGTAGTTAGTCAAATGACGTAGTCAAAGTCAATCCCATCCCTAGTTGATGAAACTGAAAATGCAAAATTGAACTCTATTACTTTGTCACAGAGTTGAAATTTTCTTAATGCTTTTAATGGTAAAGATCTTTTAAAATGTAGAGTCTGCTATAAAAATCTTTTATGAATGGGGCTGTTCTGACGACGCTGCCCTACTTTAATAAATTATTTTGGCAATTTTGCCAATTGTTTTATAAAAAGGAAATATTTTGTTTATATCATTTACAATATAGATATATGATATCGTTTATGAATTAAACATTAAAAAAAAACAAAAAAAATACTTAACTTTGATTAATAACAGGAATTATTGAAGTCTTTATAATAAAATAAGTAATTTGTTTAAGTTTACTTTTTTAAATTAAGTTTCAAATATATTGGATAAAAGATATAAGACTGGTGGAATTACTCCATTATGCATTTTATGCTTTAAAGACAGTCAATTTGAATGAAAAACATTGAGATTATTAATATTTACCAGATATTGTCACGAAAAACATTTTGTAAATATTCTTAAAAAACGTATAAAAATTTTGAACGCAGCGGAATTTGAGCCCGCGCCTCCTGGATACCGTCCAAGCACTCTGACCGCTAAGCCATGCGTTCTACTACCAGCTGCGTCGAAATTCTTATACGTTTTGTTACAACTTATTTATGTTGTTAGCATCTCTGTAGAGAGATTTTTTAAAAATTTCTACTACTTAAAGATTATTAAGAAATAATCGTTTAACAAGAGAGATTGCTATTTTATTTTAATATTTACCATTTTTAAAGTGTTAATCCACACTTGGGATTAGAAAGCATTTTTGAAAAAAAAAAAACAATTAACACTTTAAAAATAGTAAATTTTAAGATTTTGTAAATTAAATTATATAAACTAACTTATTAATATTTTACAATATACAATATTTAAAAACAAAAGTCTCATGGACTTAATATTTCTGCCTACATCGCTATAAGTAGACGAGAGAAATAAAAAAAATGATAATAAGATCTTTGATTTTCGCGATTTTTATATGAAACTATTTTAACCGGATTAATCGCGTATATTTTGGTATTCGAAAATACATTTTGGACACCTGACGTTTCGAACACTATACAGTAGTCTGTGGTCACAGGTAGACTCTACCAAATGTATTTTCGGATACCAAAATATACGCGATTAATCCGGTTAAAAAAGGTTTCATTTAAAAAAAAATTATATAATATATTAAAAAAAAAACAACAATCTAGAAATATATTTTTTTCGCCATAATTCATAAAATAATAACCGTTATCAAAAGGGACGCTTAACAAATGACATGACACGCTGCTATTGTCAAATCTTTTGTTGTTTTGCTTTGGCTTGCCATCAAATAGATATATTTCTTCCTTCTCAACTCCATTGTGGCGCAGTGGCAGGGTCTGAGTGTGAACGTAAAAAGTGTGAGTTGACTACCCACTTGGATAAAAGTTTATGAATATATATTTGGTAAATCTAAATTTCTTGCATCTTATATCTCTATTAAAATAGACAATCATAAAAAACGACTATATAATCAGAAAAAAATAATATTACATCAATAATTAAGTACTTTTAAACATGAAGTAAATATTAAACTTGTTTAAGTTGAATTTTGAGAAATTAACAGTTGATCGGCGGAACTAAACACCGCGCGTTTCCGTTTGTAGCCATTGAGTATATATTTAAATACTAACCCACTGCACTAAAACGACCCCAATAAAATAATAATTATAATTAATAAATAACCAAATTAAAAAAAGCCTCCACATTTTCTAAACATAAATTATGATATGGCATATTAATAGCAGAGCTTTCATTTATCTTATGTTTTTAATGCTGGCGTGTTGCGTTTTGTTCCGAAAACGCTCTTGATATTGATCTGCCACGCGTCCTTTTATATTACTACTATTATACTATTCTACGCTACTGGGTAGTGGGTTCGAATCCGGGGGTGTTTAACTCCCACTCCCAGGGCAGGCACGTGCACTTCATTATTTTCGCGCCGAAATGTTCCAACATCGTTTTGTTAGGAGATTAGGCGTGATCGACGTATTTAATGGCAATTTTATTTTTGTTATTACCGTACTGGGTGTGCAGTGTGCATTGTATGAGTGTGTATGTGATTTTGTATGATGATTCAGTAGTAAGAAATAATCTGTTTACAAAAATAGTGAGTTTTTTTTAGCTTCACGCTTTTATCCTAACAGAGTACATATACAGGAAGTGTCTAGTGTCAAAACACTCCGTACTTCGCTTTCCGTATAAATTTGAAACATTGCGTGTTGAGTGGCGGTACTCAAAGCCGCACTTTGTCTTACTAAAGCGAATGAAGTGAAAATAATTTAAATATAATCACACAACCGATCGCGTTTACAATCTGACGCTGTCACACTGCGCCACGACCGGCCTCGAAATGAGTTTGAAGTAAAAATTAAATATACACAAAATTTTTTGTCTATTTGTTTGTCCGACTATCCAGAGTTAATTTTAATATAGAATTTGACGTTACCGATAACATATCTTTAAAGAAATTATGAAACATATTAAAAACTTTTGTAAACAAAATTTTAACTGGATCTTGTTTCTTTGTTCTTCTTTAGATCATTTTTTTATAAAAACAGAGAAATCAAGTCATGAATGACCCTTTAAAAACTCTATTTTAATATCTATCCTTAATATGGTATTTAAAGAACTTTTTAATTCAATCGGTTGTGGGTAGGATCCCCATGCAGAGGAGTGATTATATTTAAATAAAATTATTTTCCCTTTTTGGCTCTGGTAAAGACAAAGAGCGGCGTTGAGTTCCACTTCTCAACACGCAATGTCTCGAATACAATAGAAAGCGAAGTACGAAGTGTCTTCACACTAGGTACTTTCTGTCTACGTCCTTCTGTGCGCTATAAAAGCGTGAAGCTAAAAAAACCTTTTTCTATTCATTTTTGGAACTGTTCTACTATCTTTGTAATTAGTATGTAAAATAAAGATTACAAAAAATCTAAAGTTTTACCTAATTCCATTAATTTTTTTACCTACATATGAGACTAAACTAGACTAGACTAGACTGATCTAGACCAGACATGACTAGATTAGACCATTGAAACACTCTGTTTTAATTAAAATGACTTTTTGCCAAAAAACCGTTACACTCTACACAACTTTCCAGCCTATTGTCATCAATAGCTTATTTCTCCCTAATATTAATCACCCTTACGTACTAATATTGGGCCTGGCTACAGTATTGTAGGCGCATTGTGCCGGTGGGCGGCAACGGCGATATTTTATTATTTTTGTCACCATTGTATGCGAGCGGATTATAGCGGGTATTTAGATTAAATTGAGGATAACGCACGCTAATCTCGATTCTCGGTCCTTTGTATCGATATCGATTTTTTTTTTGGTACCATGTTATGTTACACGCTTTTGTAGGGTTGAGTTTGTTTTTTTTTTCATTTTATTCAATGCGTATGCGCATTGGGTTTGTGATATGCCAGATATATGGAGTTCGAAATCTATCTAAAATAGTTATTTATGTAGATCACGCTTTTAAACAACTCACCGTACAGAGAAAACCGATTGTCAAGACACGTTGACGGTTTTCTGTGAACTTAACGCCAAACTCTATGTTACCAGAGCGGAGAAATAATAATAAACAAAACTCCCAAGTGGAAATCGCAACTCATAAGCAACCGCGTTTACAGTCAGATGTTTAAAAAATAAGTACATTTTTTATGGCATATATATATATATAGATATAAAGTTAACACTTTATTAACGTCTTTGTGTACGAAATAGAGAAAGATATAGTCTTAGTATTAAAATTTTTTTTTAGCTTCACGCTTTTATCCTTTATAGCAAGGTAGATAGAAATATAAATACGAGACATTGCGTGTTGACTGGTGGAACTCAACGCCACACTTTGTCTTTACCAGAGCGAGGAAGTGAAAATAATTTAAATATAATCACTCCTTCGAGTGGGGATAGAACCCACAACCGACCACGTTTACATTCAGACGCTCAATTTTGATATATAATGATATTGAAATTATAATTTTCATATTAAATATTTATTATCTATTATATAGCGTTGTAAATAATTCCAATAGGTATATAAACGTAGCTAGCAAAAGACAGAACTACGCAATCTGAATCTAACACGTGTTATGATGTAATTCTATATTAATAGACCTGTTTAGTTAGTAGTTAGTCACTCTATTTGCTTCAACTTAACGAGTTCGAATCGGTCCCAATAATAGTGTAACAAAAAAATTGTTATTTATTATTTTTTTAGTTTCACGCTTTTATCCCGCATAGCAGGGTAGACAGAAAGTACCTAGTGACAAGACACTCTGTACTTCGCTTTCCACCGAATTCAAGATATTGCGTGTTGAGTAGTGGAACTCAACGCCGCATTTTGTCTTATCAGAGTGAGAGAATGAAAATAGCTTATATGTAATCATTATCCCGGAATTATTATATATTTATTACGGGAATCGAATCCACAACCGATCGTGTTTACAGTAGGACTCTGTTCCACTGCGCAACGGTCGGCCGGGTTACTAATTAATTTCGATATTATTTCTTAATATAATTAATTATTTAATAATATAATTCATTTTGTTATTAATTTTTACCTTGAAATCATGAGATATATTTGAATATGGTTTCTTTTAGCTTTGGAAGAAAATTCAATTAAATATTTATATGACATTTTTGTGAGATACTTAATATTAATTATATTAAATCATTTCAAGTACTCGAGTTTTTATAAATTTTGAAGTTGCGTCATAAGTCAAAATATATATGTATAAAGGTTATGGGTTCGATGCCCTTTCGAGGGAATGATTATATTTTAAATCATTTTCAATTCCTTGCTCTTATAAGACAAAGCGCGGCGTTGAGTTCCAACACTCAACACGCAACGGCTTGGCTCTGATATCGGCGGAAAGCAGCGTAAGGAGTGTCTTGACACTAAGTACTTCCCGTCTACCCTGTGTGAGTCAACCATGCGGAGAAAATCTAAAAATAATATAGTATTTTATATTTTTATGTCTTAATTATATCTAAATTTAGCTCTAAAAACCTATTTATGTCAATATACATTCATTCAATATACTACATATTCTCTGTACAATAAACCCAATAGTCCTGGATTAGTGCAGCGTTAGGTTGCGTTAGCCAAAATGCTATATCTGATAAATAATTACATCTATAAAAATGTTCTATTATTAAGTATCGCGAAATTTATATGTATAAATTTAATAATCTTTGAATAAATATAAAAATGTAGATTATGAGGAAGAAGGAAGAAGGAAGGAAGGAAGAAAATTAAAATTACTTCTATTAGGGTTTTCACTCTTTGTACAAGACCGTAAAAAAAAAATTTAATACACATTCAATACCCTTGTAAGAACCAAAGTAACGTATTCTAGAATTTTCAACTACAAAACAATATTCTATTTACAATAATTATTATATAATCTGAGCCCCAATGTGGCGCAGTGGGACAGTCCAACTGTAAGCGCGATCGGTTGTGGGTTCGATCCCCACTCGGAGAAGTGATTATATTTAAATTAATTTCACTACTACGCTCTGGTAAGACAAAGTGCGGCTTGAGTTCCGCCGCTCAATACGCAATGTCTCGAATTCGGCGGGAAGCGAAGTACGGAGTGTCTTGACACTATTTACTTTCTGTCTACCCTGCTATGCGGGATAAAAGCGTGAAGCTAAAGAAAGATGAATATTATTCAATATAGCACATAGTTACCAACTGCCAAAGTTCACCAAGCAACAGTACATTAGCACCACACTCCACAGTGGATAACCCTTGAAATTCTGCCTCGGGTCACGAAGACCCTTCACTTTACTTTATCTGATCGAAGAGCATTTGAAGAAATATATTCGCTGATTTCGCTTCTGACATTATTTTTATAAATAACACGCATTGCCCTTTAAAGGGTTAAGTTTTAAAAGTTTTTTTTATTAAAATTTATCTTAACTATAAAAACAAAAATGATTGACTTCTTAAAAATGTACGCAATAGTTTTTTATGTAAGTAAAACCTTTACAGCTCAGAATAATTTCATACAAACTAAGTACTAAATATGGCTACGGTCTTTTTAGAAAAAAACTCTTGGGATTTGAACCCCCACCTGTTGTTTCCGTCCAAGCGCTTTGACCGCTAAGCCATGCTTTCTACTACCAGCTGCGTCGAAATTCTTATACGTTTGTTACAACTTATTTATGTTGTTAGCATCTCTGTAGAAAGATTTTTTCAAATTTCAACTACTTAAAGAATATTAAGTAGGCGATATCCTAGGGGAGTGGGTTCCAATCCCGCTGCGTTCAAATTTTATACGTTTTATCAAAAATAATTTCTAATTCTAAGTGTGGAATAACATTTTAAAAATATTAAATATGGTTACAGTCATATGGCACTCTCATGGAAAAATTAGAAAATAACTAACTGCATATAATAGTTGCCAATTTAAAATTTATTACGCGTAGAATATAAACATATTTTAGGCCGGTCGTGGCGCAATGCGACTGAGTCTGACTGTAAATGCGATCGGTCGTGGGTTCGATTTACACTCGGAGGAGTGATATTTTAATTATTTTTACTGCCTCTGATAAGATGAAGTGGGGTGTTGAGTTCCACAATTCAATACGCGATGTCTTGAATTCTCCAGAACGAAGTACAGAGTGTCTGAACACTACGTACGTTCTGTCTACCCTGCTATGCGAGATAAAAAAGTTCATATTATAGAAAAATATAAAAAAAATAAATTATTCATTCTTACATTAACATAAATTGTGACATTTCCGCTAAATGGCACTTAAAACTATTTTAATTGCAAAAATTTAATAATAAAATAGTGGTAAATATATCCATATATATTCATATATATATAATAAAATATATATATATTCATATATATATAATAAAATACTTTTATATAATATTAATATACGCGTATCTTATATACTACATATATATAAATATAGAATATAATGCAGGTCCTTATACTTATCTAAATATACTTATTATGAGAATTTTTAAAATTTGTTGTTTAGATCTACAGGAGAAATTAATTAACCCGTCCCTTGGAATAAAATAAATAGTTTGTATAAATATCAATTTTGAATAAGCAAAACATTTCTAAACACACGTTATATGTATAATTATTATTATAAAACAGAAACCACTAGAGTTGCTCGATTTTTTTTTATTTAACTTCACGCTTTATATCCCGCATAACAGGGTAGGCAGAAAGTACCAAATGTCAAGACAATCCGTACTTCGCTTTCCACCGGATTCGATTGCGTGCTGAGGGTGGAACTCAACGGAGCATTTCGTCTTACCAGAGCGAGACACTGAAAATAATTTAAATATAATCACTCTCCCGAGTGGGGATCGAACCCACAACCGATGGCGTCTGATGGCGATTGTACAGTCAGACGCCGCGACCGGCCTCAAAACCTTAGTACTATTTATCAAAATATTATTACAAGTTTGTATAAGTTTAATATTATTGAGGAAGTATTCTTAAATAGCGAAAAAAAATCATTATTCCCTAGATTGTTTTGAAAAAGGCCGCCCTACGAGGGCCGCATCGGGCGAGGGCAATCAATACAGGCAACGCTCGTCCAGAATACTAAACAGGTGCCGACCGTCGCGACTCCCTGCACTATCTTTCAGTTCTATATTGTAATTATATTCCTTTTTAAAAAAACATTCAACCTTCAGCCCCTTTCAATTTATAAATTCAAAATTATTTGGACTCACAATATTATAAAATTTGAAAGGAAAAGCGTTTTTAATTATTAAAAAAAAAGTTGTAATTTGCTTAGAATTGGTAGCAGTGGAATATTCTGTTGTGAAGCTGGCAAGGTTTAGATATGATACGGATATCGAAACGCTTATCAGTTAGACGCGATCTTCAATGTCAACAGATAACCCGTTTTCGCCAACACAAACATCGGCGCAAACAATGAAGCACTCATCCTGAGAGCCAATCCAATCATCTCAAACAGTAACTATCTGAGATAACAATACTCGAACAACCCTTGAGAATACGGCCAAATCAACTTAACATTTCATTCCGAAAACGCCCTTGTTGACTTTTGACGTTACTACATTGGCAATGTTATCTTAGTTTACTTAATCAGCAGTGGAACGCAACCGATTCGTTGTGTGGTCTCAGGGGCCCCTTAACCGGTTAACTGGCCCCAAAACGGGGCTCCCCATCGTGGGTCAAAAGGGGTTTTCCTTCATAATCTCGATGCGAAAGGAAAATATTCCTTATCTTTTTAATTATGGCCCAGTGACGGTTCTGCTACGTCATCTGTTTTAATTTTCGCCCCGCCCCGAGGGACTGTGATAGCAAATACGATATTATGAGGACGTTAGGATTAATTCCTTTGCTTAATACCGTCATTAGGAGCATATAATATCTCCGACACTTACTTGATTGCCTTAACTACTGTGAATGTGACTTGGCATGACCTTAATAATAAAAAAATATATGCAATAATTTCTTCTCATATATCTACTTCGTTTTATGGGATTGAGAACACAGTAATAAAACAATAGGTTTTTGATTAAGAAAACATTATCTTTAGTACAAGGCTAGGAATACATATATATTTAAAAAAAATTGTAAAAAAAACCACAAACAAAAATACATAGATATATTACAATATATAGGAGATATTTGAAGGTAAATCAAGTCCACATATAATACATGGCGTACAAATTTTTATTTAAACCGAAAATACAATTTTATATACACTTTAATCTAATGAATATTTTCAAGGACAATTTCCAATCCTATTCAAGGTCTAATGGTAGATTTTGTTCTAAGAGTGACATTGGATACCACTTTGCACTTTATATTCGATTCTTACCAGCTTTCGATTATTTACTCTATTATTTCTGTTTCGATATTCGATTATTTCGATTACTCGATTATTTACCAGCTTCACAATTTTTCATACGTAAATCTTTGTTACCATTCTTTCATTGCTCATTTTCTCAACGTGCCCGAACCATCTGAGCGCGTTCTTCTTCATTCTTACTGTGACATTCGCGCTTATACCTGCCATTCTGCGTATCTCCTTGCATATACGGTCAGCCAAACTGACTCCGCATATCCGACAAAGAGATCTCATCTCTACTGCATTCATCTTTCTTCTACTTTCTTCCCTTTTGTAGTGGAATTAAGATACTGCGTATTGAGTGGCGGAACACAATGATTCACTATGAAAATAATTTTAATAAGGCCACAGTAATTCACGTATACATTCAGACAATATTTGAAATTAAAAATAAGCATAATATTAATACAAATATATAAATAGTTATAATTATTTTTATAGTAAAATAATAAATTAAATATTTTTATACATTCCTAATCCATCGTTAGCTTGTTAAAAAAAATAACAACTTGCCCAATTTATTTCTCATACTATCCCCATATCCCCATAGTCGACCGCTGATATGACGGACCAGTATACCCTCAGATATGGTGTCAAACTACATCCCATCTGTCACTCCACGCCGCTCTAAAACTTAATAAGCGATCCGTCACCATAAAATAACCATTAAAAAGCCGTCGGATGCTTTTAAAAATACATCAAGAAATAAAATCGCCAGTTAATTACCTAGAGACTTCGCGGATCCGATTTCATTGGGGCTGGGGTGCGCGTTATCTTGCGTAACTCTAAAAACATTCCTCACACATATTATATTTAATATATAATGCAAAAAGATTGACAAAATTACACTGTTAGGCCGGTCGTGGCGCAGTGTGAAAGCGTCTTACTGTAAACGCGATCGGTTGTTGGGTTGGAGTTCGAGTCCCATTAGGGAGAATAATTTTAAATTATTATCACTTCCGCCTCGCTCTGGAAAGATAAAAGGCAGCGTTGAGTTTCGCCACTAAAACACAATGTTTCGAATTTGGCGTGTGAAGCTAAAAAAGAAGAAAAAGAATTGTTTTGACATATGTTATTATTTTAATTTATTACCCATTAGGATTTTTTTAGCTTCACGCTTTTATCCCGCATAGCAGGGTGGACAGAAAGTACCTATTGTCAACACACTCTGTACAAGCTTTATATAGTATTTATTGAGGCCGGTCGTGGCGCAGTGGGTTTCACTTCCTCGCTCTGGTAAAAAGGCAAAAAGCGGCGTTGAGTTCCACCACTTAACAAGCAATGTCTCAAATTCGTTGGAAAGCAATAAGGATTAATAAAATTAATATTCAAACACAGAACGGAAGGAAGAAGAAAAAACTATTTAGTGTTGCCACATCCATAATAATTACACAAATCTATAGTAAAGAACCTAAGTTACAAACACAAATTTATAGAGGGCCTACCATAATTTATATAATATAATTATATACAAATGAGAGATAAATAACGATAAGGAACAAAAGAAGTACAGGCCCAGTCTTTAATGCAGTAAATTTTATATAATAAAAAAAAACACAACATGCCTCAACACTATTGTCGTACTTGAAGGGATTTTCAATAAAGCAGCAGAAAGTTAGAAAAAATAGTTATATTTCTCTCTTTTTCTCCATCTCTATTTCTATTTATATTTTTTAAAGCGTAAAAATTCAAATAAATCATCCAATTCTTAATCAACAGCAATCCCATCTATAATATTTACGGTTTAACACTTCAATTTTGATATATATGCAAATATTGAGCATCGCATCGTATAACAGGTAGGCATATTCGTCCCTACTGTGAACGGTTGAGTGAATCCTAACGGATCACCCCTCACCCTGCTAGATGGCAGGTATAACACGTGGCATTCGCTATTTACTTTCGTTCTATACAAGGGCCATTTTCAAATTCGCAGCGAGGTCGAGGGAGGCACCTAGGTCCAATAGCAGCGGTTGAAGGGTTTGAATTTAATTGTTAATTACCGTCTTGTCTACACTGTATAGGACGGATTGGGTTTTGGTTTTGATTTGTTTGTGGTTTTGATGGAATTGTTTGAATTGTTTTTTTTTCTAATTTGTGTTTATCATTTACTCTTCATAGCAGAGATGATCCAGTGTCGAAACACTCCATTCGCCACTTTTGACTTGAATTTGAGATGCATGTTTTTACCCTTGGTTATATTACAAACGTAAAAACTAAAAATATTAAAAAATTAAGCGTACGGATCAATTATCTGAAAGATTATAGTATTGAGGCCGGTCGTGGCGCAATGTGACGTCTGGCTGTAAACGCGATTGGTTGTGAGTTCGATCCCCACTTTGGGAGTGATTACATTTAAATTATTTTCACTTCCTCGTTCTGGTAAAGAACGGCGTTGAGATCCACCATTGAACAAGCAATGTCTAAAATTCGGTGAAGCGGTGAATTCGGAAAGCTAAGTACGGAGTGTGTTGACATTAGGTACTTTCTTTCTACCCGGATATGAGTAGTAAAAGCGTGAAGCTAAAAAAAATATAGTTATTCAAATTAAAATAAAGAACATATAAAACAAAAAATTGACAAATTTATTAACGGTTCTTTTAATTTAGTATTATGATTTCTTATTTATTAATAAATATTTTTTTATTAAAAAAATGGCCGGTCTTGGCTCAGTGTGACAGCATCCGACTATAAACGCGATCGGTTATTGATTCGATATTGACTCGGGGGAGTGATTATATTTAAATTATATTCACTTCCTTGCTCTGGTAAGATAAAATGCGGCGTTGAGTTCCACCACTCAACACGGTATGTCTCGAATTTGGTGGAAAGAGAAGTACGTGTCTATTAAGACTAGTATTAACTAGGGACAGGGGATTAAAAGCGTAAAGCTAATAAAAAAATTAAAAATATTAATAATTTTTTTTTCTAATTTTCCTAATAAATCTATAATTTCTGACTTTTTTTCCTAATTTTTGTATTAAAAAAAACAAAGTAAAGAGTAAATCAATTCTAAAACAAATATATTAATTCCTCAAAGTTTTAATTATTTAAGACGACTTATTAAAAAAAACGTAATTACCGAAATTGTTATCAATAAATAAACACGATATATATATATATATATATATATATATATATATATATATATATATATATATATATATATATATATATATATAAAATATAAAAAAAACACACTCAGTATAATCACAATCTGTAACTCCCACAAGCGTTACAATAATCAAAAGCTTCGTTCCTCTTATTTTAAATATTTCGCATTTATAAGTCCCACGTGGAAAGACGTGTTAGAATGGGGCCCTAGAGACCCCACGCTTAAGAGCTCAGTCACGGGTTGAAAGTATGAATAGCGTAAGGTAGTTTAAATTTATTCTATTTTTTTTTTGATGTCAAAATTAAGTAGTTTTTAATGCAACTTCCGGTAGTACTCTACTATCTGTGACTACAGAATTTAGTAAAGTCTTCGTATCGGATTTGCAAAAATATGTTCTGAAATATCCAATACGCGATTAATTAGATCTTTGATTTACGCGATTATAAATGAAACAATTTTAAACGGATTAATCGCGTATATTTTGGTATTCGAAAATACATTTTTAAAAACCTGACGTTTCGAACACTTTACAGTGCTTTCATTTAAAATAGGTTTTTTTTTATTTATTTATTTATCGTGAATACAACAGCGTTATTAAAATATGTTACGTATAAAAAGACTTAAAAACAAAGTCAATAATAGCTTACATGCTAATTTATAAGTACAGAGCCATACACTAAGGACACATTTGATAAAAGAATACAAATCCAAAGTAGCGACATTACAAATGTAACAGAAAAAAAAACAGAATACGTATTTAAAAAAAACCAACAAATTAAAAAAAAGACGTTCAAATATTTAAAAAACGCAGTAAAAAAATTGTTGCTTATAATCAGAAATCGAGAGCATATTAAGTGGTGTAACTTAACACCGCTCTATCTTCTATTAGAGAGGGAAAATGAGGTGCGTATAAAACCTACAACAAATCGCGTTTACATTCAGACGCCCACTGCACCTCATAAGCCTTTTACAATATTATTCGGAAAGCACCTAGTGTCAAGACACTCCGTACTTCACTTCCCACTGATTTTACGTGGTGATTGGTGGAAGTCAACGCCGCACTTTGTTTTTACCAGAGCGAGGAAGTGAAAGTAATTTAAATATAATAACTCTCTCGAGTTGGGATCGAACCCACAACCGATTGCGTTTCAGACGCTGTCCCACTGCGCCACGACCGGCGCAGCTATTTCAGTTATAGACCGTATAAATATACACACATATATATATATATATATATATATATATATATATATATATATATATATATATATGTATATGTACATATATATATTATATATATTATAACAAACAGACACACCAATTTTATTTATTTATGTAGAAATATATATATGACAAACAACCAACAAACCGAGAGGACAACAAAAATAAAATGTTAATCGAATTATACAACTCATTATCGCCCGTTTCAAATTAAGGGTTGGAATCGGCTCTCTACATTGGTGCATAACAACTTCCTTGTTACCAAACTCTGTACGGGATTTGTATATGAAAACGGTTTATTACCCCTTGCAGCACCAAACGAATTCCAACTTAATCACAATAGATATAAAGTTTAAATTCGTGATTAATATCACTAGTAAATATAACACAACCAAAATAGTAGAGTATGCGGTGAACCAAAATACGGGATGGTTTTTAGCAAAACGCGTCAGCTTGTGTGATAGGATTTGTATGAAGTATGAACTAATCTCCTCCCTTGATAACTCAATAACGCCATACAACGTTGCCTTTGATGTCCCCACGAGGTGTTGAAATCCTAATTGCAGATAAAAAGATAGCTTTCATATAAAAGATAGGGCATTGATTGGTTTATGTAGGGAATTGTGGAAGCGGAAAATAAGGGAAAATATTAAATAACCATGGGGGATGTAAATAAATTAAGATACTATGTTGGTTGGTGGTGTATGGACAGCTTCTGACTGTAATCTCGATCAGTTGTGGGTTCGATTCCCAATCGAGATAGTGATTGTGTTTAAAATATTTCCAGGTTTCTCGTTCTGGTATGACAAAGTGCGGCGTTCAGTTCCAACACTCAGCACGGAATATCTCGACTTCAATGGAAAGCGAAGTGTCTTGACACTAGTACTTTCTGTCTACTGATATTTAGATTTGACATGACATAGCGAAGTAGTTAGAGAGAACTGAAATAGTGTCAAAACACTCCGTTCTCCGCGTTGAATCTGGCTTACATATTTTTTTATATTTTAAAGAGCTATTCATACAGTAAAAGAAAAAAATGACCTTAACCGTAAAATATTTAATGATTTTTTAAAAATCTTTTTACTTAAAAATTATCTTGAATTCCGATATTATATGGAATAGACGACCTGTTTTGATAATATAATTATAAAAATAATACTATAAAGGAATATTGTATATGTATGTATGTATACGAATAATGTTCGTCAATATTTCTGTCGCAAAGCCAGATATTCAAAGAGAATTCTCTGTTTTTCACTTCCTTCTATAAGCCGAGACAATGCGTAGAGCAGCGTAACTCAACGCTCAATATTATTATCCTCCGAGTGGGGATCGAACCCATAATCATCGCAACCACACAGACAACCGAATACCATTACGGGCTTTTATATAATAACTTTTAATACAAAATGAATTAAAAAATACAACTTTATAATATAAAAATATAAAAATATAAAAATGCGTTGAGATACTCAACACGCAATTATTCGAATTCGGTGGAAAGCGAAGTACGGAGTGTCTTGACACTAGGTATTTTCTATGTACCCTGCTATTTGAGATAAAAGCGTGAAGCTAAAAAAAAATACATAAGAAATAGAACTAACAACCTGCTCTCCAGTACAAAAATTATTTAAATAAAAAAAAATAGTCCCATCATAATTAACACTTTGCTGTCTAAAAAAACGTGATATAATAGCATTATCATATCATCTGTCCATCACCGGGTGTGAACAAATTGCAAAATTAAAACTCCCAGGGCGATTTAAAATCAGCGTCCATTCAGGGTTCTAATACGGGGACGTGTCGGTGCGGTCACCCCTTACAATGTTATGCAGATAGATTTGTTTTTTTTTTATTTACCATTAGATTTTAAATAATTTACGTTAGTGTCTTGTGGTTTTTAAGGTTATTTTTTTTATTTGTTTGTTTTTTTTCTCACGCTTTTATCCCGCACAGCAGGGTAGGCAGAAAGTACCTAGTGTCAAGATACTCCGTACTTCACTTTCTATCGAATTTAGGACATTGAGTGGTGGAAGTAAACGCCGCACTTTGTCTTTTTATCAGAGCGAGGAAGTGAAAATAATTTAAATATAATCACTCTCCCAAGTGGGGATCGAACCCATAACTGATCGCGTTTACAGTCAAAAAAAATAAGGGCCGGTCGTGGTGCACTGGGACAGCATCTGACTGTAAATGCAGTCGGTTGTGGGTTTGATCCCTACTCGGAAGATTATATTTAAATTATATTCACTTCCGCGCTCTGGTAAAAAAACAAAGTGTGGCGTTGAGTTTCACCACTCAACACGCAATGTCTCGAATTCGGTGGAAAGCGAAGTAAAGAGTGTCTTGACACTAAGGTAGGTCAGGTAGAACAGGTTCTTTCTGTCTATCCTGCTATAAGCGGGATAAAAGCGGGAAATATTATAATTTTTCAAAGAAAAAAAGTACCTGCTGTTGCTGATCGAAAAACCTTAGAAAATGAGAAAGGAATGTATAGAGGCCGTTCGTGTCGCGGTGGAACACCGTCTAATTCTAAACGATAGATTGTAGGTTCGATTTCTACTTGGGGAAAAAATTACATTTAAATCATTTTCATTCATCACTCTGGCAACATAAAGTGCTGTGTGGAGGAGCTGAACTTCCACGCTCTGGTAAAAAAAAAAAGTGTGGCGTTGAGTTTTACCACTCAACACACAACGTCTAGATAAAAGAGTGAAGCAAAAAAAAATATTCGATCCTGATTCGCGGAATGATAATATTTAATAGCTTTAATTTTTTAGTTTTGCGTTTAAATAAATACATTATTTATATAAAAATATAAATAATACATTTATTGAAAATTATTTCACTTGTCACAGTTTAAATGATAAATATAAGTCGGTCAAAGTTGTTATATGGAGTACAATGGATATAAATTAAGATAATTCTTTAAAATACTGTAAATTAAAATACTTTAAAATACTGTAAATTAAAATACTGTAAAATAATACTTTAAAGTACTATAAATTAAAATATTTTAAAATAATATTTTATAATACTGTAAATTAAAATACTTTTAAATAATACTTTAAAATACTGTAAATTAAAATACTGTTAAATAATACTTTAAAATACTGTAATTTAAAATACTGTTAAATAATACTTTAAAATACTGTAAATTAAAATACTGTAGAATAATACTTTAAAATACTGTAAATTAAAATACTGTTAAATAATACTTTAAAATACTGTAAAGCAAAATACTGTTAAATAATGCTTTAAAATATTGTAAATTAAAATAATTCGCTTCAACCGAGAGGTAAAGTCCTAATATTCAGTTTTTAGCCTACAAAAGACTCGTGAGACTAACAGCTTATACCAAGCTAATATTACCTATTACCATTTCTAAGTGGCCAAAAGAAAAATGGATGTCAGTGTCAGAAATAGCCATCGATTAGTCACAATCATAAAGCGCAGAGTAAAAAACTTCAAGCTGCGCGTGGTATAAGCGTGGCCAATGGAATTTTCTATGGAGATCTGTTTACCGCTTCTGTTCATGTATACGCAATTTTCTATAATATATATATTTATTATATATTCTTTTAATTGTTCATATTTATAAGTAAAATCACTAAATACTAGACGTCGGTCGTGGGACAGCATCTGACTGTAAACGCGAGCGGTTGCGGGTTCGATTCCCATTCGAGAGATGTATTATATTTAAATTATTTTCATTTTCTCTATCTAGTAAGATAACGCGCGGTGTTGTGTTCCGCCGCTCAACACGCTATGTATCGAAAATTTGGTGGCAAGCGGAGTACAGAGTGCCTTGACATTGAGCACTTCCTGTCTACCGTGTCCTGTTGTGCGGGATACTTGTATTATACAATTGATATGTAAAAATAAGACTAAATGGTGCCGGTTGTTAGGACGATATTTAAAATAAAAAAAAATTGTAAATTACGCAAAAGAAACGACGAAATAGTATGGTTAACATAAATTAAATTAATAATAAAAGATACATAATAGATAAACAAATAAAAGATGGGGTTTCTGTAATCTCTAGAATTTTTGAGACGAATATTAAGGACTCATGCCGTTCGTGGCGCAGTGGGACAGCGTCCGACTGTAAACGCGATCAGTTGTGGAGTCGATACCCACTCGGTGGAGTGATTACATTTAAATTACTCTTCCTCGCTCTGGTAAAAGACAACGTGCGGCGCTGAGTTCCACCACTCAACACGCAATGTCTCGAATTCGGTGGAAAGCGAAGTACGAAGTGTCTTGACACTAGGTACTTTCTGTCTACCCTGCTATGCGGAATAAAAGCGTAAAGCTAAAAAAAATTAAAGACTCATATATGAAGGCACACTACATGGCACCAGCTATCCAAATGGGATTTGAACCTGACACCACTATTGATAATTACATGAAGGTTTACCTCGATATTTTCATACTGTTAATACACTCTGTACTCCACATCTCAAACAAATACTTGACATCGCGTGTTGAATGGCGTAACTTAACAACGCTAACTTATCTTGTTTAACACTTCATCCTGCACAATAAAGTAGGCAGAGACGAATTAATATCAAGACACTCCGTTGACTAAATCAACTCAATTCAACGTCTCGCTTTGTTTCACTAGAGCGGGGAAAAACGATATTAATATAAACATTGCACTAAACAGGAATCGAATTCACAGCGATCGTTTCCAGTCAAACATTATTTCGCTGTACCACAATAAATAAACACCATAAATTACATATATAACTCACCCTGTACGTCAGAGCGTCCACGGCGTTATCTGTTTGTTATTATATATAGATAAACTGCACTGCTAGTAAGATATGTGTAATATATAATTAGACCTTATAAATATATACTGGCATATATATTGGTTTATTTTAACAAACAAAAATAGGGAAAATTCGTTTAAAAGCTATCGAAAGCATTGGTAGGATATTTTCTTATTGTAATTTTATTTTTTTAATGGTGTGTTATTATGTATAACTTGGACGATTTCCAAGAGGCGCAGGTTCGAATCCCGCTGAGTTCAATTTTTTTTAATATTTTTTTAAAATGTTTCCAAATAACACATATTTAAAAGGGAATTTTAAGCCTACCAACCTTATAAATATATATTTTAGATTTACGCTTTTGTCCCGCACAGCAGGGTAGACATAAAGTAACTAGTGTCAAGACACTCCGTACGTTCTCCGTTCTCCGTTCGTGATATATTATAACAAAATAATATTCACCAAATTTGTTAAAAGCATGTCTAAGGCATTGACTGCATAATTAGCAAGATGTTTTCAAAGTAAATAATTTTCTTTATAAAATTTATTATTTATTATTTTTTTTATTTATTAAAAAGGGGCCCTTAACTCTACGCTTGAGCCGCAATCCCCGTTAATGCTCTGAGCTCATCAATCTGTATCGTATGTACCAGCACGTAAGTATTATTGGAATATAAAATATTGAGTTAAGACTTTTATCTCTCTTATTATATTTATATGTAACACTTTGCAATTTAAATGCCTCAAAAATGGAAATCTTATGATATCTATACAAACAAATAAAATTGGAGTGTCTGTTTCTAATATTAAAATTACCTTCTTTTTCTAAATGCATACCTATATACATATACTGAAATAATTTTTTTCACTATTTTATCTGTCTGTCTATTTGTTACTAAGGAATAATAATCTAAGGAATGGCTGGGCTGATTTTGATGGGATTCACAGGCTGATAGCTGTTGTAAAAAGGAATAATGTACGCTACGCTTACCATAACCATAATTAAGGCCGGTCTTGGTGACAGCGTCTGAGTGTAAACGCGATCGATTATGGGTTCAATTCCCACTCGGGTTAATAATTATTTTTAATTATTTAATATTTTTTCGCTCTGTTAAGATAAAGAGCGATGTTGAGTTCCACACAACACGCAATGTCTCTAATTAAGCGGAAAGTGGAGTAAAGGGTGTCTAGACTCTAGGTACTTCATGCGGGAAAAAAGCGTGAAGCTAAAAAAAAGATTGCATCTTTCACGTTTCACTTTAGTTTCGTTCCGGTAATGGGCCCTTAAATCCTTATCCTCCTCAACGAATTCCATACAGACAGAGTCGCAGGTAGAGCTTGTGTACCACATATTAACTTATTAACACAATATTTAACCCTTTGCTAATATAAAAACAGTTCGTATGTACGTACCTATGTATTATAAATACAACATTTCTAAGGTTTAGGGGTAATGACGTTGTTATAATGTACGCAAGCGATAACATCGGGCTATAATATACACGCTGCGTAATTGCCGTCCGAGTAAATGGACTATTTAGTATTAATATTTGTTTACATTATTATACCTAATGGTTTTATTATTTTATATTTGATTTCGTTTTGTGAAACGTAGGAAGCACGTGGGTTCGATTCCCACTCGGGGGAGTAATTATATTTAAATTATTTTCACTTCCTCGTTCTAGTAAAGACAAAGTGCGGTTGAATTCCTGCACTCAACACGTAATGTCACGAATTCGTTTGAAAGCTAAGTACGGAGTGTCTTGACACTAGTTACTTTCTGTGTACTTTGCTATGCGGGATATAAGCGTGAAGATAAAAAAAAGATAAAAAAATGTGGATTTTCTGGGTCTAATTCCACTCAGTGAAAGAGTGTGACAGAGACATATATATGTTATATTATTATAAGACGCCAAAGTATAAAATTCTATAAGGAAAGACATAATCTCTTTAGATTATTATATCCAGTATATCCAGTACTTCTACTGGACCCAAAATTATAAAGTTAACGTATGTATAATTTACTTAGAGATCGTTATACAAAAAACAATAGGCAATACTATAACCTTAATTATAACACATTAAGGCCGGTCGTGGCACAGTGCGATAGAGTCTGAATGCTATCGGATACGGGTTCGATCCCCACTCGGAGGAGTGTTTATTTGTCAATGGATCAATCGCGTATATTTTAATGCTGAAAACTTTACATTTTACAGTACTCCGTGGTCACCAGTAGACGAAGAATCTTCCATAAACATCTTATTAAGAAAACAATATTTCATAAGTTAAATTTGAACCCACAGTCACCAGTTAAAGTTAAACAATCCAAATTAAAAAAAAACTAACAACAAGTAGAAATAAAATTGTCAAAGAAAATAATCTAAAAAAAATAAATGATATTTTGCGTGAACTAAATATATATATATATATATATATATATATATATATATATATATATATTCCCATCAAAATGCCTTCATTTCGCGTATAAAGCCTTGGCCTAATAGACCGTCTTTGATACAATCTTAAGGCCACTTATTATATAATTTATAACGTATGAAATTTTTATACTGAATTGTTAATAAACGTCGGATTTTCTACAAAAGAAACATTTTTACAGTTGTAACCATAATTGCTATTACTTAATAATTTAACAATTTATTTTCATTATATTCTACTTACTTAAATAGTAAAATAATTACATATTTGTTGTGGTTTTTTTTATGTGATTTAAAGCCTTATTTCCTTAAAGGTATAGTCAAGTATTATAAAAAAATGATTTTAGCACTTTACCTCTTTATATTTATAAAAGAGAAGCTACCCTATGGAACAGTACGTAACTGAATATAATAGTCTTGGGTACGAATACAATTTAGCTTGAAATTACATTTCATAACAAAAATATTTGACATACTAATATCTATCAGTCACTACCTCAAGTCCAAAAATATATTTTCGTATACCAAAATATACGAGATTAATCGTGTTCAAAATAGTTACATTTATAATTACATATTCATATTTTCTCTTCTTTATTCCATACATTAAGTTATACGGACTACTGCAAATCGTTAGAAACGTCAAGTCAACGCCAAAACTGTATTAACGTATACCAAAATATACGCGATTAATCGCGTTCAAAATAGTTACATTTAAAATTACATATTCATATTCTCTCTTCTTTATTCCATGAATTAAGTTGTTATAATTATAGAAAAAAAAACACAAATCAGAACAAAACCCGGGTCAAAACACTAGCGGTGATCATAAATCAGCACAGTTATGGAGTCTGTTGAATCACATCGTGTGCAATATGAACTGCCGGAGAGAAAGTGTAGGGTGCATCCACTGAATATGTATGAGGGGGTGAGCGGGGGTGGTGGGAGTGGGGGTGGGGAGGGGGGGGGGGTATAGGGGTGGCGTGTAAATGGAAATTTCAAATAAAAACGCCTCAAATATTAACATGGGCTGAATTCGTGTTTTTCCGCGTTTCGTGTCATAGCGGGTACACGTGTGATAACAGAATGAAAGCTCGTGTACCGAGATATCCTAAACGACTGGTGGTATGTTATAAAACGTGTTTTTTTTTTCTAATTCTTTTTTAAACAAGTATATTTGTAATGTTTTTTTTTATAGGATAAGCAGAGTATAGTGAAAATATGGCATTTACGAGAAATTTTCCGTTTTTTAACTATCTATAGACACATTTATTGCTCATATTTACTATTTTTAAAGTGGTATTCCACACTTGGGATTAGAAAACATTTTTGAAAAAACGTATAAAAATTTTTGAACGCAGCGGGATTCGAACCCGCGCCTCTTGGATACCGTCCAAGACCGCCACTTGGACGGTATCCAAGAGGCGCGGGTTCGAATCCCGCTGCGTTCAAAAATTTTTATACGTTTTTTCAAAAACATTTATTGCTCTTCTATACAATATTTTAACTTAAGGAATTTTAAATTTTAAATTAACATATATATGCTTAACTTTGACTTTTTCATTATAAATTTGAACTAAAAAATAATTATAATGTTATATATTAAAAAAACTCTATCCCACATAGCAGGTTAGTCAAAGACAACATAGTGTCAAGACACTCCATTAATAGCGTTCTACCCAAAAACGAGACATTGCGTGTTGAATGGAGAACTCAAGTCCACCAGAGAGGAGAAATGATATTAAATTTTGATTTCAACAATTCCCCCAAAAGGGATTCGAACCAGTTGACACATACAAATAATTTTAGTAATTTGAAATAAAGACTTTGTTATTATTACCATATTTAAATTGATTTTAAAGCATCTAAATTATATTCGAAAATACCTTTAAATAATATTTGTATTCTAATAACTATAATTTAAAATTGCTTGAAATTTTTAAACAAAATAAATATTTCTATTTTTTTATGATTAAGATATACAGTAGGAATTGCATTAAAAAGTTAATTTAAAACATATCTTGAAAAGGTCATCTTTGCAAGGATATTTGTGTGAGGACTTTAGGCTTAAAATAAAAAACATTGTATTTCGGACACATGTGCAAATTTTAAAGTAAATCGCACCAAAAGAAATGGATCAAAATTGTTATGTTATTTTTTTTAAACAAAAACACACTTAAAAGATCACTTTATTGTGTCAAAATTTTCCAATTATATATCTTTATATACTATATAAATAGTATTTAACCTTAAACATTTTTTTAGCTTCACGCTCTTATCCCATATAAAAAACGTTAAGCTAAAAGAATCGATATAGTAGAATAAGATCTAAAAAATTATATGAACTTCAGGAACCATGGCAATCTTAGGAACAGTAAGAATTCAAGAAATCAACACTTTACATTATTATTCACGTTTATTATTTTTTTTAGCTTTACGCTTTCATCCTGCATAGCATCCGGCTATCCAGACAGGAAGTCCCCCATCAGCTCTGGTGAAATAAAGCGTTATGTTCCAAAAACACAGGTTAGATAGAGAATATCTAGTGTCAAGATACTCTATTCTCCGCTCTCCGCGGTCCCACTGCGCCACGACCGGCTAGTAGTCAGAGACAACCTTGTGTCAAGACACTCCATTGACCATATCTGTATTTAAAGAAGAAACAATCATATTTCATTTATATCAACAAAACACAACACAATCGTGATACATTGTCTAACAAACCCTAATTACAGCTGGTTGCGGCGGAAGTGCGTCATGCGGTGACGTCACGGCCGGAAGTGGCCGGCCCGGAACCGGAAGCCATAGCGCCATCTTACCCGAGGTAAATGACCTATGCTCCTTATATCTATTTATATAGTTTTTCTACATATGTTTCGTTTTATTTTTGTGGCATTTTGTAAGTAAAAATAAGGAAGTGAATGCATTTGTTAGATTTTTTTTTAATTTTACATATTTCTTGTAGGTATATATTTTTGTAGTGAGGTAACAGAACGTTATGTTTAAACACTCCGCTCTCCAATGTTTAAATTATAATTATTATTAATTTATCTTATTAATACTATAACAGAAACAAAATATTAAAATTAAAACTTAATTTATCATCTTTAATTAAAGTCATTTTTTAACAATTAAATTTACTTCCATAAATATTTATTTTAATTAAGTAAATAATTTTAACATAATTATATAACCAAAAAAAAATACACAGTAAAAATATCAATACCTATATATTTTAGGATATTTACTATTTTAAGGTGTTATTCCACACTTAGGATAAGAAAACATTTTTGAAAAAGAACAAATGGTTTAGCAGTCAGAGTGCTTGGACGGTATGCAAGAGGCGCGGTTTCGAATCCCGCTGCGTTCAAATTTTTATACGTTTCTTCAAAAATAGTTTAGAATATAAAAATATATTTTTTTAATTAATTTTAATATTTAAAAACAATTTGTTTACAGTATCTTCTCTTTTCAATAAAATCGCGTATACATATACATATGGATATTTTACCATAACTAACCAAGAACAATTTGAAATATAAACTTTTTCATTTATTACAATATTATCATTTCAGTACAAAGATCAGAGACAGATAAGTTCAACAAAAGCGATAATTTCTATTTGAAATACAGGAATAAAATGAGACATTCCTCCACTCTACCCTCTAACGCGAGATTAAGAATTATTATACCTTATCTTGGCTCAAGTTGACAACTCGACGGGTATTCCCTATAATATCAACGATAACCTTAAACAGCCTTAAAATATCCACCATAAAGCTTACTTTAGAGTTACAAGACGTACGACCGTACCAAAATGGGAAAATCATTTCCCATTTGAAAAGGCGGAAACAATATTTGCGTATACAAATGTACGTAAGAGAAAGGGACGGCAAGAAAATCAGGTCTGTTCGGCAAAATTCATTTCTAGTGAAAATTTATTACGAAGCGTTGAGGTACTTCAAATTAATTACACTAAATTTTGCCTTAATTTCGCCCCATTGTGAGGGATGATTTTGAGATGTCGCCGACTTGGTTTTTATTGGTGCTGAGGATTTATTACGGTTCGCTGGGAAATTAGTTTTAGCGTGTAAACTTTACTTATATAGATATATGAATATATATATATATAAATATATATAAATAGCCGCGTATATATATATATATATATATATATATATACTACCAGATATATATAATAAATATTATATTTTGGTTTCCAGAATATTCAAAAAAATATGATGTTAACTTTTGCTATCTTCCTCTATATAGCTAGAAGTGTTAAAATTAGTTAATATAATAAAATCTCTCAAAGCTAATTCGTATATATATTATCCCGCATAGAAGGGTAGACAGAAAGTACCTAGTGTCAAGACACTCCGTACTTCGCTTTCCATCGAATTCGAGACATTGCCTGTTGAGTGGCCGAACTCAACCCTGCACTTTATCTTATAAGTTTAGAAAAAAATAGAAATAATTTAAATATAAACACTCCCTCGAGTGGAAATCGAATCTGCAAACGATCGCGTTAAAGTCAGACGCTATCACAAGCCCCATTCATATGATATATAAGTGACTTCTTTAAAAGTCTGAAATAAGTCATACATTAGTCATATATGTATATGTGTTTACATTTATAAATTATTATCATAAAAAAATCAGTTAAATCGTTCAATGGATGGCAAGTAGATTACATAACGGCGTTAAGTTCCGCCAATAAATAATATCCTGAAATTGTGAAACGTGTGAAGTGTATAAACATTACTTCCTCTCTACTTATCCTGCTATATACGTATCTAAAATAAGCTATTAAATTTTAAATTACCTAAAAAGCGTAAAGCACATGAATATATATATATATATATATATATATATATATATATATATATATATATATATATATATATGCAAATGATCCCGAAAAGCTGTTAATAACGAGTAAACAAGCGAACATCTTAGAAAACGTCTTGGCGATAGGATTAAACGGCTTGCGTGAAGGGCGGTGAAAATAACCCTTTAAAATACTATCATTAGGAAGGGTGGACTAAATATCGCTTAGTATCTGAGAATCATCTTATTTGGAAACGCTCTTAGATAAATACATTCACGTTTTACTAGAACAGTTTGAATTGCTTGTTGAAAATATAGAAACAGTACATTTTGTTAGTACTTTAGATGTAGAGTTAATATTTTTTTTTAAAAAATGCTTCGACGTTAAGTTCCGCCACCAACACAGCACAGAAATAGTGACAAATGGTGAGCGTGGAGTTGAAAAATGAGATTATTATTAAAAATGTAGGTAAAAATCCTTCCCGAATCAAGTTCTCAAGAAAATCCTTTGAATAAAGTACCACGTTTGTGCAAGTAGAGGTCTCGGGAGACCGTCCTCTCATTTACTTATCGAACGCTATACACTTGTTCATTCAAGTTATATAAAGTGTACTTTTACATTACATACAACATATAAAATACGCTGAGGTCGGTCTTGGCGCGGTGGAACAGGATCTGACTGTAAACGCGATCTGTTTTGGATTCGATTCCCACTCGGACAAGTGGATTATATTGACATTATTTTCACATCCTCGCTCTGGTAAGGCGAAATGCAGCATTGAGTTCTACCACTTAATATGCAATATCTTGAATTTGGTGGAAAGTGAAGTACGGAGTGTCTTGACACTAGGTGCTTTCTGTCTACCCTGTTGTGTGGGATAAAAGAGTAAAGGAAAAAAAAGAATAAGATTCAATTAAGAAGTGATTTTGAAGATACATTAGAAAACAGACCAACTCTGTACTGAGTTCGATGCTGCACAAAACAACGCTTTAAAGTGTATTTAGATAAAATGCAGTTTCCTATATATATATATACATATATATATATATATATATATACATATATATATATATATATATATATATATATAAATTCAGTAAGCGTGCCCTATATACCAAAGCAAATGACGGATGTTCGGAGGGGGTCATCGTGTAATTAAGAGTCCCTGAAGCAATCAAACTTGGACCGTTCAGTGATTGGCTGGCGGAGATCAAAGAGCGGGTGTCAAATGGAATATTTTAGGAAGGCCGTTTGAAATCCACCGAGAGCCGTAAAGATGTTTTTTTAGACGTGTGTTTGTTTATAAATACTGAAATTATTTGCTATTTTACTTGTAAATTTCCACATTGTTACAAGTTATATACAAATAAGATAGAGGAACGCCGTGAAAAGTTTGAATATCATATAATAGGCTGAGTTGCGAAACATAACACCGCTATCTGTCTTATCAAATACCTGGCATTAAAATGTCTGTATTAAAAATGTAAATAAGAAATATAGTTTTAACTATTACTTGCTTTTAAGCAAATAGCTTTCCGTGAGGGAATGAGGTACAATGTAAGAGGCGGGCATCCTAGGCATTTGGTGGTAGGAGGTTAGTCCTCCAGCTGGCTCACGACCACTATCAGAACAAAAACAATCCGCCAAATATGTGTCCCAATCCGATGTCATGTAAGCCAGCTCTTCCTGTTCTTATTAAAATTCCCTTAAAAAATTATAGAAAAAACATAAATAACCACTTAGTAACCATATTCGATACTCATTTTAAAACATCTTAATATTTTTTTTACGAATAATTTAGTTTTAACTTTAACTGAAATCACGTTTTTTTGCTTACGAAAATATATTTTATAAAAGCTGACGTTACAAACACTTTACAGTAGTCTGTGATCGTACAAAGAAAAAATCCATAATTAATTTGTTTAAAAGAGGCCGGTCGTGGCGCAGTGGGACAGCGTCTGACTGTAAACGCGATCGGTCGTGGGTTCGATCCCCACTCGCGAGAGTGATTATATTTAATTTGTTTCACTTCTTCGCTCTGGTAAAGACAAAGAGCGTTGAGTTCCACCACCCAACACGCAATGTCTCGAATTCAATGGAAAGCGAAGTACGGAGTGTCGTACGAGTAGTGTCAAGACACTAGGTACTTTCTGTCTACCCTGCTATGCGGGATAAAAGCATGAAGCTAAAAAAAATGTTTTTAAATAAAAAAAATTCTTTAAAATAATTTATACATCATTTTTTTAATAAAAAAATTTTAAATAGTAGAAATAAATATGAAAAATACATACTCATATATAAATATCGTTAGCTCTGAGTTTTAACGATACGTATAAGCTCACAAGGCTATGGAAAGTGTCATATCGAATGACAATTAATTTGTACTTATTTTTACTTATTTGTACGTATTTATATGTGTGATTTTCACGATTTGAACACATTTTAAAAGAAACTATTTCAAACGGATTAATCGTGTATATTTTGGTATTCAAAAATATATTTTTGGAAACCTGACATTTCGAACATTTTATAGTAGTCCATAAGCACAGGTAGAACTCTGCTGTCTACCCGAGTAATCCGTTTAAAATAGTTTAATTTAAAATGGGTTCAAATCTCACTTGGAGATTTTTTTATAATGTTATAAAGGAAAATACTTGTTTGATTATTTTTACATAATACAAGAAAATATTTTCCCAAAACGAATAACAATTTGTCTCCTGAAATATCAATTAGAAAAATAAACGGTAACAAGCGTATAATAATTTCTAAACAGCCAGGTGTAATTAATAACGCATGGCTTAGTGGTCAGAGTACTTGGGAGGTCTCCAAAAGGCGCAGGTTCGAATCCCACTGCTTTCAAATTTTTATATGATTTCGAAAACATTTCTGCGCTAGTTATCTTCTATTCAATATATTGTAATAATAAACATAGTATTCCATTTGATATTTTAGCTAAACAGGCCTCGTAAAAACATCACGTCAACCAAAATAATTTGACTCTTTCAGTCAATTTCATAATCTACCTAATCATTTTAAATAAAACTATTTTAACACTGACAGGTAGACAGTCTACCTGTGACCACGGACTACTGTAAAGTGTTTGAAACGTCAGGTGTCCAAAATGTATTTTCGAATACCAAAATATACGCGATTAAGCGTGTTAAAATAGTTTAATTAAATTACATTTAAAAATCGCGAAAATCATAGATTAAGTACCTAATCTTTCTAATACATATTATTTTATAAAATAATCATATTTATATATTTTAACTTGTTTCATGATAATTAATTTTTATAATCAAAAATTTCTCATCAAGATTATATGCAAAACATCTTAAAACTATAATGTATATAACTAAGTAATGTGTGGTCAAAAAAACGCAATCGATTGTGGGTTTAATTCACACTGAGGCGATTATATTTAACTTATATCATCTGTTAAGACAAAATGCGGCGTTCAGTTCTGCAATCAACATGTAAGTGAAGAACGAAGTGTCTTGATAGAAGATATTCATGAGTAATTAGACGCAGGAAAAACCTTTCCGAGCTAGATGGAAAAAACCGTAAACAATAGTATAAAAATAAATATAATTTATAAAATACAGTTAGCGGTGCATCATGCATCCAATTGCCCGTTATCAAAACAAACATGATAACACATTAATTAAGAAACGCTAAAAATAACACAAGATGCATAATATTAAAATGTCGATACATCCTGTAGCATACGTGATGGACGGGCAACCGATGTATAAGATCAATCTAGAGAACCACTGGCGCGACGAGTTTCTGTCACAGAACACCACTATGGAATATCCGTTTAACGATACACAAAATTAAACCTTAAAACCATGAACTTTACAGCTAAAATTTTACTGGCAAGATCTAAGGAAGGGTATCGTTTATTTTGAAGTACGACTCAATAAATTCCTAACTTGGGAGCGAATGTTGGTTTGGATTAAAAAATCCGCAGACACTGTCTCTCGGATGCGCTGTTTTTGTTTTAAAGACTGTCATACGAAGTAAAATGTATTATAACGATGGGTGCTTTGTTCATTTTTGTGGCAATGTATCCTTAAGTGAATTTTGTATTCGAGACGAAAAGCTTACGAATGGCTTGAATCGAATCCCTTTTAGGCTCAAAAATTTCAATTAAAGCTATTGATGAAATTGTCGCAGTAGTAGGTTCGAATCAAATACTACATTATTCTTGTATTTATATAGAAAAAACGTATTTATATCTGAAATTATTAATAATACTTATACATAGCACATAACAAATTGTTTATATTTTATTTGCTACTGGACCTTTTCTTCACTTGTAAGTACTCAACACCAGTGTTTTAACATATTCAAGAAAGTATTTCAATATTCAATTTACCCATAAAATCATCAAACGATCTAATTAACGTAACACAAACATAATTGGAATTCTCGATCCAGGCTTACACTAAAAGCAACTTAGTGTCTCTCTGGGGGGCGCCTGGTTGCCTGTGATTAAATGCCCAAGCGCATGTTTTAATTAATTAGCCCAAAGACACGCCGCGTTCACACTCCAACACTCTAACGCGCCTAAAAAGGAGATCTCTCGCCCTAACTGCCTGTGTACAAGTTTTGTTCTGATTCCATATAGATTATCCTATTTGGGAAGCTCTTCCATACATTAAGTATATGATACACTCTCTGGTTTAAAATTTTATATATATAGATTAAAATACGAATTTTAATTGAAATATTTATATGTTTTTGAAGTCAATTGTGGCGGAGTGTAACAGCGTCTGACTGTAATCGCGATCGGTTGTGGGTTCAATCCCCAATCGGAGGAGTGATCATATTTAAATTTATTTTCACTTCCTCGCTAAGAACTCCGGTAAGACAAAGTGTGGCGTTGAGTTCCACTAATTAACACGCAATGCCTCGAATTCGTTGAAAAGCAATGTACGGAGTGTCTTGACACTAGGTACTGTCTACCCTGCTAGCGTGAAGCTAAAAAAATTTATGTTTTTAAATTTAATTTTATATATTAAATGAATGCATTTTATTTGTTGATATTTTTGTAAAGATTTGAACCCCAACAGTACTTAGTAGTTTATTGATAATTATTACATTATTGATAATCTCTGACGTCATTAAATAAAATGTGGCGTTGATTACAGCCACATAAGATTAAATATGACTAGATCTTTGATTTTTGCAATTTTCACACATTTTAAAAGAAATTATTTTAATCGGATTAATCGCGTATATTTTGGTATTCGAAAATACATTTGCGGAAACCTGTCGTTTTCAACACTGATTAATATATAGATATAAATAATTTTAATATCAACCAACATACAAATGCCACCTCAGTCTACCTGTGACCACGGACTAGCGTAAAGTATTCAAAACGTCAGGTTTACAAAAATATATTTTCGAATACCACAATATACAAAAATATTCCTTTTAAAATAGTTTCTAGTTTTTAGTTTTAGTAACAGTTAAACGATTTGATTTGATATACTTATGATATATGTCATTATCCATCAAATATCCAATATTATATAACACATATAAATAAATACAAACCACACACAAAAAAAAAATTGACATAATAATATAAGCAAAAAACCCTAGCAAATACAATCGCAGAGCTGTATTACTTCATTCCGAGGTTGGTAGCGACGAGAGCGCAAAAAGGACAATCGTTGCATTGCGGTCAACGGTAGCATAATAAGATAAAGAAATGAACTTGAAACAAAACGAACGCCTGAAATAAGACGAAAAGGCTTAAGGAGTGACGCGGTGTGGGCTACACATTGTTTAAAAAACCAGGATCGAGGAACAATGGACTCGATGTTACGTTACATACATAATAATGATACGGCAGATGTGGGAGAATATAGAGTTTGTAATAAAATTAAATGTAGAGTCATTATTTCTTATTAATTTTGAAGACATTAATATAAATTATATGATTGAAATTATAAACAGTTTAAAATTTTCAATTAGAAGGTCGATTTATATTTAAAATTAGAAATATATATGTAAATAATTTCATATTGGTCTAATTTGACAGAAAACGGTATTAAACTACGTAGCAGTACAATTTAACAAAGAAAGTAGATATTATGTATTACAATAATCTCCTTGTACATCAATTATACCACGTGAAAGTAATAAATATAAAAATTCATATTAAAGAATATGTTTTATATTTAAAGTTGACGTCAGTGTCGATGACAGCAAGTAGTGGCGGCAGTGATTGATACTTAAGAAGCCCTTTAAGGTACCGTCGTTTAGAGAACAACGGTAGCGCATCTCAATGAAGTAGACACCTTTGATGTTGTCTTGTATAGAATTGAATTCATGTTGTAATGATTTATGATCAAGTTGTAGAATGATATATTATTATGCAAATGTAATACATAAGAGTGATTTGCCTTTGCTACTATTTAAATTGAGTAATTGTTAATGGATTGAGCTAGGTTAAAAATAATAGATTTATTGGTGTTTATAATTTCTTTATTTAACAAAAAGTATGAAATTAATTAATAATAGTTTATTTATATTCAAAATAAATAATTATTTTTTATTTACTGAGTCCAGTAACATGTCCATTCTTATTACATCCACACCAAGGATACTGATAAAAAAAAATCATTCGCAATGAAACTGGCCGTGTACATCATTGTTGCTTCCGATACGTGCTACCATTCGAGCCACGTTCCATTTGCACATTGTCCTTATAACATACGGTATAAAGTTCAAATTCGTTTGATCAACACTAATTAATGCTAAGGAATCATATGGGAGACTCTACCATTGATAAACTGACAAACACAAAAACTTTTGCCATCCTGCAAGCTTTCGTATTGTTTGTATTAATTTTTTAAATTGATTTGAAAATTCAATTCTGTTTTAAAATCCTGAGTGTATATGTTATAATGTAGAGCCAGCTTTTTGGATCTGACCGTATAAGAAAAGATCATGTGATATGATTTTGTAATGCTTATTAAATATTTCATACTTGTTAATTGAAGCTAATATTGTTTTGATATTGTTTTTTATATATTCACATATCTCTTATTTTATGTAGAGTAGGTACAGATATTCTAAAGAAAAATCACTGCAGTATAAAACGTTACACTTTGACTCACGAAACCTTGGTAAAAATAAAATATAGATAAATATAGCCAGTGAGATTGAATTAGTTCAGAATCATCCAAGCATATATTTTTCCAAATTACTATAGAGAGGAAGACTTAAAAACCTATTTTTGTTATTATATATGTACATTATATTATGTTTTTTTTCTTGATTTCTTGATTTTTGTACTGTTTGGATTTTTGTATGTTGCGGCAATTCTCTAAGTAACCTAAGAATCCTATATTGTTCTTTGCTTACTTAATAAGCTATATCTATTCATTAATAATATATTATAAAATGAATACATCTACCAATAATGATCATATGAGAAATATTAATTTTCACTTAAATATCAATGGATATAATTTTATCAATAAATCATATTGTTATATTTTTATTATATATTTAAAAAATTAATCTATATATATATATTTTCTAATTTTTAAATGCTTGATTGTAGCCACAGAGAATATAATATTTACAAGACACTGTTCTGCGTTTTCAACAGTTAAGTGGCGTAACTCAACCTTGCGATTTGTCTAGCCAAACAAATATAAATGTGATATAGAAATATTCTTCGTAAACCAACTCACCTCGTTAGCGCCATATATACATACACATAGAATACACGTTGTTATACGAGGAACCGTGACGTGAGGTATTTGGCTCAAATCCACCGGTTTTACATTACAATTGTCGCTCCAACCTGCGCTCGAATATGATGAATCAGTCTACTCAAGGCGAGAAATGTTTATATAGTTTGTAAAATATATTAATAATAAAGATAAATTTCATTAAAATTATTTTAAATTTTACCAAAATTATCTAGCGTCTGACTGTAAACGCGATTGGTTGTGGGTTCGATCCACACTCGGGGGAATGATTATATTTAAATTATTTTCACTTCCTTGGTAAAAAAGACAAACTGTAGCGTTGAGTTCCACCACTCAACACGTGTTCGTGTTCAACACGTGTAATGTCTGGAATTCGGTGGAAAGCGAAGTATGGAGTGTCTTGACACTAGGTACTTTCTGTCTACCTTGCCGTGCGGGATAAAAGCGTGAAGCTAAAAACAAAAAATCTATCAATATATCAATCTTCAAGATATTTCTTGATAATGCTAATTTTTGTTTATGTTAGATTAACAAGTGGTCTAACAAAGCTGAAAGTAATAAATACTTTTTTCTTACTGTTTCGCTATATACATAATATTACTTCCTAGCACTCAATCATTGACTCAATCAATGTCTCCGATATTGAGTGATAGAACTCCACTCTTTATTTCATATGAAATACTATGAGGACGGTCGTGGTGCAGTGGGTCAGCGTTTGATTATAAACGCGATCGGTTGTAAGTTTAATAGGGTAGGTCGAGGGTATGATTATATTATTGTTTTTTCATTTTCGCGCTTTGGTAAAACAAAGCAAGGCCTTGAGTTCCTCCACTGAACACGCAATGTCTCAAATCCGGTGATAAGTGGAGTACGGAGTGTTTTAATACTAGATTGTCTTCTACTCTACTATTCGGGATAAAATGGAAAAAAATAATACTACATTCTACCAATACACAAGATTGATGTAAATTTATCTATATATATATATATATATATATATATATATATATATATATATATATATAGTCACATTTATCTAAAAGTATAATTAACATATAAACTCTAGTAAAATATATTCTACTATTTACCCATATAACATACCGCTTTAATGGGACAAGTAATTAAATTCAATAACATAATGCATAACACACCCCATACAAAATACAGGATATTTAAAAATTCCTCAAATGGAATTTTCTCATGAGTGTACATAGAGACGTCGCTACCGCTCTACATATATAGAGAATTCACTAAACCAGACGTACAGTATACGGCGTAAGTATATTTTACAGTACGTTTAAAAGCTAAAATAACACAGCACTATTTCGCTTACGGTACGGTTTGTTTGTCGTGAACTCGACTGTATAGTTTTGGCTCTATCTCTCATATACACATATAAGTAAAATGTTTAAATCTTTCAATAATAATAATGAAAATATCATATAAACTCGATGGTAATAGGTTCGGTGTACAACGATCCAAGTGCACTTTTCTTCACTAAAAGCAAAGTATTAGTGGGAAATTTAGCAAAAAAAAAACAGAAAATTAACTTCAATACTTTCTCTACCCGGAGAACTTGTTCGGGCGTTCAGTAATATTTAATTTACACTAGATATTTACAGATATTTGCCAAAATCGAGAACCAAACCTATACCAGCGCTCTTTTTATTACATTCGTGACGCTTCGCGGAAGGTGGCTAATGAAGATCTTAATTGGGTGCGCGTGTCGACGCCCTTATCTGAACTCTAACTCTGTATAGTTGTTTTCCAAGAATTTTGTATGTATTTTTAAGAAATATTAATTAAAAATGTGAAATAAGAAATAAAATTAATCTTATAAGCGAGAAAATATTAGATATTCGTGGTACATAGAAACCCTCAGACTGTAAAATGTAATGGTTTTTTGCATAGATTTCCATTATAGAGTGTAATATTGTGTAGCAATTATTACCATTTCCCAACTGTGGCAAGAAAAACCGCGGCGTTGATTTACGCTATTCAACACACAGTGTCTGGGCTGAAGACGGAGAGTGAAGACTTAAGTATTTACTTCATGTTTGCATTCTACTATTCGGAAATGAGTTTATGCTTTTTTATATAACACAAAGAAATTCATTTAAACGTTTCTGGACCGACATTAAGTAAGTAGCTTCACTATTTTCTCTGCCAGTAGACAGAGTGAAGTAGTGTCATGACATTTCGTTTACAGTATTTCTCTGGAAGTAAAAACATTGCATGCTAAGTGGTAAACTCGACACAGATCGTCACCTTACCAGAGGGAAATATATTTCAAACAAAATCTTTCTCCTGAGTGAGGAATTGAACCCAGAACCAATCGCGTTTATTGTCAGATGCTGTCCCACTTCGCCACGATAGTCTCTATATTAAAAAAAATATTAAAATCACTATTTTTTCTTCACTCTCAGTTAAACAGAACAAATCTGTTCAAAGTATTAATATAACGATATACATTTTGCATATAAAATGATAAGAGCCATAAAACAATGCCCTTGCGATTTAGAAAGATTTATATGCAATAAAACAGTTTATGATGAGTTATAGTAAGTGTAAATACGGAGGGAACACCTTAGTTCCAAAGTATGCAACCTGACTTCTGTAAGAGACACTACACTACACCACTGATATGAGCAATAGAATACTATCTTAAAATAAATTTCAAGTCTATATAAAAATAATAAGTTTTAAACTGAGCTACTTATAATTTAGTGTACTATTATTAAAAGAATATTGATTTTAGCGTGGTGGGTAATATTAAAAAGACGCTAAAGTCGGACTAAGGAATATTTGGAAGTATGGTATTTTAGATAGACAAACGTTTCATTTTTTGTGTTGCCTAACGCGATCGTTAAAATCATTGTGTTACATACAACCCTATCTGAATATATATTCTGTTTGAAAAAACGTATAAAAATTTGAACGCAGCGGCATTCGAACCCGCGCCTCTTAGATACCGTCACAGCGGCTTAGCATGGCTAAGCGGTCAGAGCACTGGAACGGTATCTAAGAGGCACAGGTTCGAATCCCGCTGCGTTCAAATTTTTATACGTTTTTTCAAAAATGTTTTCTAATCCTAAGTGTGGAATAACACTTTAAAAATAGTAAATATATATTTTGTATCTCATACTAATGTATCTTTTAAGATTTAAAACCGAGAAAACACGCGCAAATCCCACAAATTTATATGTTTTGTGTGAAATTTTAATACAATGTTTGTTTTAAATATACTAAATACGTAACCATTTTAAAAAATTACCGAATTTGAAAATATTCTGTATGAATAAAGAAGTGATTTAATCTCTATCTAGATTTGTATATATCTAACTATCTCTGTATATATCTAACTATCTCTGTATATATCTAACTATCTCTGTATATCTCAAGTCTACGACCAATCTCTCATTCCCTCCTTCTATACAAAAACCGTGACCTAACCTGAATATTTAGGTGCACTTGCAGCAACGTACTAAAACGGAATATCGATTACTTTCGCTACTATAATGTAATCCTCCGCCCACTTTTTTTTCAACATCAGGACAGCAATATAGTCGTCCCCCTCATCCGTATAGCGGGGTAGGGTTTGTGAACAGCTGTCCCTCTCCCTCCCGATCGGCACCCTGTATGTAAATGATCGTCTCAACGCTAGTGTGTGAGTACCACCCTTGTAAATATACACTCACACAAGCAAATTCGACGTTTGAGGTTCACTAGTATGACAGCTATTGTCCTATTTTAAACATGATTTTGATGGTTTTTTTTTTATATGAATGCAATGGTATAAATAATATAAGATAAAAGACATAGTAAAAAAAGAATAGTATAACTTTTAATGTTGTTAAGAAGCGGAACCTAACGCCGTCATTGCCTACTCTAACTAAACTGTGAAAATGAATATAGGCAAAGAGAATAAGATACTCTGTTCTCTTCTTACAGCCAAAATACTAGATATTAGTTGTGAAGTAGAGAATGTGTTCCACAGTGAGGAACTGGAATAACTCAAATGTAATCTTTACCCCGATAAGGAATCAAACCCACAAATAAATTCACAGTCAAACATCCACTGCGCTAATATCCACAAACTACAACCAATAATATGCAAAATTGATGTAAACGATAAAATTTCAGTATATTCAACAAATTTTAAGTCACGCCACGCCGCTCCGTTTGTTTTGCGTACGTACACTTAGCCCGCTGACGTCACGTTACGTAGGGAATGACACTTTTACGGGGCATAACTTACGTTGTACTGACATTAAGCGTTGCGTGTCAGTCAATTGATTTTATGTCAGTCGCGTCTTCTATTTACGTTGGATAAATCGAATCAAAACAGAGCGCTGTTATTTTCTAATGGGCGTATCGCGTGAGGAGGTTATTTTTTCAGTATTTTTTTTTATACCATTTCATTATATATATTTTTTGCTTATCGCATATCGTTAGGGGTCCGGTCCCGTGGGTTTTGTACGTACTGTATGTCAGCCCCGCAATCCGTTAGGTTTTTTAATGTCACTGACGCTTTTTTACACGATTATTTACCTATATTAAATTGTTATAGAAATTTATTTTATTCTTTTAGCTTCACACTTTTGCTCATAGCGAGGTTGGCAGAGGATATCAGTAGAAAGGCTTTATATACTCTACTTTTCTCTTGAATTCAAGACATTACGTTTTAAGTGGCGGAAATCAACGCCTTGCATTGTTTACTCTGATACACAATCAACCACGTACAGTGGCATAATGATTTGTCTTCTAATTATTAATTAAGTACACTTATATAGGTATTAATATTGCATACAAGCGTCGACTTCTTGTTTAATAAATTAGATATTAAAAGGTTAAAACTTTTGTCCTCTGTACAAATACCAAAACAAACGACAGCCTATCAACATGCAGTGCGCGTTATCAGTTTAAAAATAGATGAACACAATTCGAAATGTGTTAAAACTAAAAATTTGGGTCCTCTTCAAGGGAATTGACGATATTTATAATTTACACAGGCAAGAACGTGGCCTATTTGCTCTCACTCTGGGTACAAGATGGTATTAAATTATTAAAGAAAAACTCCAGAATGGTGCACCGTTTAAAAAATAAAAACAGTAAAAGAGATTACAGAGTAGTCAGAAACAACCTAGTGTCAATACTCTCCATTATCATCCGCCTGAAATCAAGATATCGAATATTAAATAATTGCAAGTAACGAATCAAAGAAAGAAGTGATTCCATTATTAGAATACATCAGCTAGAGTATTTTTTTAAGGTTAGGCAAAGTTCTAGTGTCAAGACACTCCGTATTCCGCTCGTTCCACTAAATTCCAAACATTGGTAGTTGATTATTGAAACTAGACGTCGCTCTTGTCTTACCAGGAGCAAAATATTGATAATAATTTAAATATAATCATTTCTCCGTACGGGAATCGAACTCACAATCCATCCAATGGCGTCACGGCCGGCACTCTCATAAACTATACAAAAAATAATAAATATATTGAAATTCAAAGAGCCGTCAAGTTCAAATGAGGTGTGGAGCGTTCACGCATAATTTGTCGTGACCCTTTACAGACGTGCTAAGGACACTCTTTAGGAGATAAACTCCCTTAACACGATCCACTGCTACTGTAGTTCGGTAAACTTTAAATTTAATACGTCTTTACGATTGTCAATATAATTTCCTTTTGTCATTAGAAAAGTCAAATTTTTAAACTGTCTAAATTCTTATACGTTTGTTAAAATTTATTTATACTTGCAAAGAGAATTTAGAATTTTGGGGCCGGTCGTGGCGCAGTGGGACAGCGTCTGACTGTAACGCGATCGGTTTGGGTTCGATTCCCACTCGGGGAAGTGATTATATTTAATTTTTTTTCGCTTCTTCGCTCTGGTAAGACAAAGTGCGGCGTTGAGTTCCACCACTCAACACGCAATGTCTCGAATTCGGTGGAAAGCGAAGTACGGAGTATCTTGACACTAGGTACTTTCTGCCTACCCTGCTACGCGGGATAAAAGCGTGAAGCTAAAAAAAAGAAAATAAAAGAGAATTTAGTTTAAAGACGCTTTTTCCTATTAAATGATATAATGAATTATCGTAGCGCTGTTTGGTGCAAATGCAATGGTAGTGAATTTGAATCTCCTTTTTCTCCTCTATTTTCTCTCTCTCCTCATCGTTTTTTTCAGTAGTTATTACTATTAGGTATATCAGTAATTATTACTAGGATAGCTACCTACCAGACCAGTTACCAGCAATACAATCTCATTCTCACTCATTCAAACTCATTCGTTCATTACTGATTTAAAGCTTTAGTCCAAATTAAGGATTATTTTATCTATTTTTCTTTATCATCTAATTTTCTCTCCTTATTCTAGAATGTATGATGTAAAGAATTAAGCAATCTAAACCTAACCCCATAGTAGTAAGACTTACGTCTTAAGACGACTGTGGGCTTAGATGGAGAAATATACTATATTTTTTTTAACTTCACGCTTTTATCCCGCATAGCAGGGTAGACAGAAAGTATCTAGTGTCAAGACACTCCGTACTTCGCTTTCCACCGAATTCGAGACATTGCGTATTGAGTGGTGGAACTCAACGCCGCACTTTATCTTTACCAGAGCGAGGAAGTGAAAATAATTAAATTATAATCACTCCCCCGAGTGGGGATTGAACCCATAACCGATTGCGTTTACATTCAGACGCTGTCCCACTGCGCCACGACCGGCCTCATCTATATTTATTTATATGAATATATTGAGTCATCTAGAAGAAACGTAAGAACAAATCTTTATTTCCATATCTTTTTTATTGAGACTAAAGACAGTAGAAATGGGTATCGTAGCCTAACTAAATCTATCGATATTTCAATATAGAGTTGTGAATATAAAAACACAAACATCCTGTATTTGTGTGAAATAAAAAATTTATGAAAGCTACCAAGAAATTATAATAGTCGTCCAAATCCAAGACATTACGTGTTAATAACGGAACACAACGCCGCAATTTATTAACACCTTTTTACCATAACAGGGAAATGAACATATTAAGCGTTCTTCCTAATTTTTAGAGAGATTTATGTAAATTGAATGATTTGGCGAAGTAGATAGAAAATGTAACTTAGTAAAAAAAATATCCTCACGTAAACCATTCAAGAATTCACATACATTCCAACAATTTCAAGACAACAAAAATCACAAAATAATTCAAAACAACAATCCACACCACTAGAGAATGCCACCCTCAGTTTCCCTTACAATATTCCGTTTTGCTCACGCTTATTTAATTGGAAAAGAATTTTGATTGGTCCGAGCAATATTTCTATGCATTTGTCGGGACGTTGATATCCTTTTTTTTCTTCTTTCATCTCATTTATTATTCGTCTCTCATTTTAATGGCAGGTCTAGGTTCGTTACCGACGGTGGAGCTATAGATACCACTAATTGCTCAGCGTTCGAGGGTTTTACTGAGATTTGCTTATATTAGATATTATTTGTGCTCTGATTTGGTGAACCGTATTGTTTATTTCTTCTGGTTGGTATAATTCATCGGAAATTACTGGAAATTGATTTCATTCATAAGGAAAAAGCTTAATATTATTCTTTCTTGTGAAATAAATAGATCTAAATATTTAATATATGTATATATATTTATCTTCACGCCTTATCCCTAACTCTAAACGCTACAGTCTCTGTATACTTAATTCAACCCGTCCACACTCATTGACCTCTTCATATATACCCTTTCGGGTCCTCATGCTGTTTAGGTAACCTCCAGTTTCACCGTTACTGTGTTCTCCAATGTCAATCAAGGTGACTCTACCCTCTCATACCACTCTATCTTGTCATATATCCTCTTGTCATGTCCAAACCACCTGGGCAGGTTCTACTTCATTCTATCTATCATATTCTCACTTACGCTTGCCATTGCGTATATAGGGGATATATATATATATATATATATATATATATATATATATATATATATATATATATATATGTATACTTATTTAAATTTATTTTAGAATATAATATTGTATCTGTAATATTTTTCCCAACTAACTGTAAAACATTTTTATTTTAAAATACCTGACAATAACAATAACCTTACAAAAAGAAAGAAAAAAAACAAACACCAAAACTAGACAGATTATAACTATTTCTTTCCAGGTTTACATCTTCATTGCGAACAGGCTTAGCCTAAAACAATCTTATTAACATAAAGAACAATATTAAATATACTCAGAGACAACAAAAAAAAAATCTTTCGAACATTTCAATCGAGTAGCAATTACTCGTCAACGGCGGTACTCTTGAATGGTAAACGCTATACGGACGGATTGACAAAACGGCTGCGCGCGCGCCGATTCTCTTGTACGCAAGATGGCCCTACAAATTTCAAGTATTAAGGCCCATTGAAACGTCAGAACATTTGCATTGTGTGTCTGATAGCAGAAGTGAAGTTTGAAATCAATATTTTATTTCCTTTAGATAGGTGTGTGTTTTTAAAAAAAATGGCGTTCAATTAAGAACCTATACAGATCTGAAAATGTAGAGACAATTGAATTAAAAAAAAAGCAACAAATTTTCGTATAGCAGGGTAAGTAAAAATAACTTAATACCAAGACGTTTCTAAACGGTGGAACTTAACGCCGCGCTGTCTCACCAGAACAAACCAGTCATATTTCCTATTGAACCAACAACCAATCGCGTTTACAATCACTCACCCACTGTGCCATGGTGACAAAAAATAATTTCCATTAAATATAGAAGCCTTTCTAAGGCTCTATACTACAATCTGGGAACTGTGTACGGGCAGCAGCGCGGCGCCGGCGGGCTCGCGACCGGAATGCTAAACGAGATTAATCAGATGTTGTATCCTAAGATATTTCATTCATCGGTCACAATGGAGTGGTTTTCTGTTTTCTATTCTATTATTATGTAGACCATCCCGGCTTAGTTTTGATGTGTCTGATTGTAGGCGATGGTAGTGCGTTCGGTTTTAAACTCTATATAAAAATATTTTTTGGGTACATTTTTAAAATTATTATTATTTATATATCTTTAGAATATGGTCAATATAAAATATGGTGAATTATTTAAAATTTTAGAATTCCGTAATTCAATAAACAAAAATATTACAATATTTATATAAATTCACGTGAAACGTTGTTTATTGAGACAAAAATATATTACCTCTAGGAAAAAAACTGACTGATTTACATTATCGTGACTTTTACCCAACACGCCATTAAATTAACATATTAACTAATCGAGATTTAAAAATCATTACCTAATAGAAACTTGACCCCGAAATGATCACTTGTAACATTTTTACAATCTTATATTATATTTCTTTTTTAGCTTCAAGCTTTTATCCTGCATAGCAAAGTAGATAGAAAGTATCTAGAATCAAAACACTCCATTCTGACTTTCCACTGAATTCGATACATTGCATGTTGAGTGGTGGAACTCAACGCCAAGCTTTGTCTTACCAGTACGAAGAAACAAAAATAAATTAAATATAATCACTCCCCCAAACGGGATCGAACCCACAACCGATCGCGTTTACAGTCATACGCTGTCACACGACTGGCCACCATCTCATATTATATTTAATAAAATATATTTAAACAACAAAAATTAAATAATCCGTTGAGAATTTTATACATCTTGTAAATCGTTAGAATAATTTCAAACCGAACAAACAGCTTGACGTCAAAGTGGGCGAAATAATCACGTACTTTGCCATAACCGCCCCATTGACAGTTATAGGCCTTAGCGTAATTTAGGAGGACTCGTGGCCTGATTTTATGGAGAATATTATTATAAGAGAAGCATTTCTGATAATCATCTATTCATTTCTTCTAGTAAACTTGATAAAGGGCGGCGTTGAGTTCCGCTCAATACTCAGTGCACGTAAAGCGGAGAAGTGAATATTCTGATACTATATTACGTTCATATATCCTGTTATACATAAAAAGCGTGTTTTTTAACTAAATTAGAAAATTATTAAACAAATGCATTTAACGTGACAGACAAACACCAGGACGGTGCTGTATCTCCTATACAGGTATACCGTACGTATAACCAAATTCCAAGCAAATACTCGTGCACTAAGAGCTGTGCGCAGGTTCATTAACCCCTCCCACCGCCTCTCGTCATAAATACCTATAGTTATTAAATACAGTGTCGAATTAATATAGCCTCACTGGTCTCACTCAGGGACGTCGATTAACTTTAAAGTGATATTAGTTTGAACTATGAATTTAAAAATCATCGTGTTACATTGGGATTGTGGATTCGATTCCTACTTGCTGGAACGGTTATATTTATTTATTTTTTGTATGATAAAGTGGGGGGTTGAATTTCTCTACTTGACACACATTATATATATATATATATATATATATATATATATATATATATATACTAGCTTTAGTTAATCATAGTTTGACATTGTCAGACTTCACGGTACTTTGGAGACAGATAGTAGCTAGTGTCAAGACACTCCGTACTCCGCTTTCCACTGAATTCGAGACATTGCGTGTTGAGTGGTGAAACTAAACGCCGCACTTAATCGTAACAGAGCGAGGAAGTGAAAATAATTTAAACACAATCACTCCCTCGAGTGGGAATCGAACCCACAACCGATCGTGTTTACCGTCACACGCTGTCCCAATCAGAATGTAGGAAACGATGTGATATAGCTACTTTAAAATGATTTCTTTTCGTCAGCTTCACGCCTTATCCGCATAGCAGGATAGTCTAGAGGCCAAAGTATCGATACTCCGTTCTTTGCATAGCGCCTGAATTCAAGACATTGAGTATTGACGCAATTCAACGCCATGCTTTGTCTAACCAGAACTAAGAAATTAACATTTTTTTAGCTTCACGCTATATCCCTGACGGGATAGTCAGAGACAACGGAGCGGCAAACGCTACGGTCTCCGTCGCCTCGTCCATAGCCATTATCCTCATTATATACGCACATTTATAAATATAATTATCACTCCAAGCGGGATCGAACCCACGACCAATCGCGTTTACAGTCCTGCCATGTAGGCCTTAAAAATATATATGAAACACACTTATTCTATTCTGCTGGCAGAGTAGAAGTATGCAAACGAGGCGAGCCCTTGACACCTACTACAAGGCCTACTTCAAGTCTTCATTATTCCGAACAATGCCCGTTAAAAGTTGACACGCACACAACCGTAACACGTGTTTACAAACAAGTAATTAGGCTGTGTGGAGCGTACATAGAGTATATAATACAGCTAGATAATTTTTTAAATATAATAGAAATATTATACCTTTAATGGAGGATTTTCTTTGAATTTCAAATATTGTATTTTAATATTTTTTTTTATTACCCATTGAGATGTTGATTGCTTGCTTTGCTTGTATGGGACACAGAGTATATTATACAGTTAATCAAACAGAACATACAGATTAAAACACTCCGTTCTCTACTGGAATTTTTTAGCTTCTCGCTTTTATCCCGCATATCAGGATAGACACCTAGTGTCAAAACACTCCGTACTCTGCTTTACGCTGAAATTCGAGACATTACGTGTTACGTAGCGGAACTCAACGACGCGCTTTTACTTACCAGTAAATCTAACAATTCGGTAAATATATCTAATTATATTGATACGAATAACGCATTTGTCATCCAAATTTTCCTTTACAATTCAAATGAAAAATATCAACTTCTAAAGTAATTTTTATAATAGATAACAACTTGTTTCCAAAAAAAAAAAAACATCAGACATTTTAAAGTAATTTTCGTATTATCATTGTAATAGTTAGTTTTTATAAATGCAAATTGTATTCGATACTATAATCTTTAATTTATTAAGTCTGCATGTTCACTGCTATCGACTAGACTGTTACAATATTGCATTATAAATATGTCTTAATACGATAATATTTACATACGTTTAAGTACATATATTTTTGTATTTTTTTTAATATAATATTAAATTTAATGTACCACAAACTGGGTGTATGAGGTATAGACCCAGTTTGTGGTCACATCAAATTCTTCCTTATTGTTATTTATTTCTAATTTACATATAATTATAATCAAGCACTTGGAAATAAATATCTATTATTTAAATTCAAGCGAATTTTTGATAAAATTAATTATACTAGGTACATTTATATATATATATATATATATATATATATATATATATATATATATATATATATATATATATATATATATATATATATATATATATATATATATATATATATATATAAAGAATTAATCTGGCTTTAGGTGTGAGGGATTTGGTGGGCATAACTGCTATTTTACACACATTTTAGTCTCATAGGTAATATTTAAACTACGGTACGTACAGGTTCGATTTGTGTAGTTTTTTTTTGCTTGAAACTAGAACTAGAAAATAATGTTCTTTAAAAGGTTTAAATCATCAATAATAGATTCGATTTATCATTTTAAATTAAAAATATATAATATATAATATTGTTAGCATTTTTTCTTATAGATAAGAGACAAAATATATATTCGAACATCAGTATAGTTACATTTTGTTTGGTATTACACAATTTTTAGTAGAAAAATTATCATTTTAGAATTAAAAAAAATAATTATGATAAAATGAAAAGTTTGATGAGGAAGAATAAGAACGTATAGCCTAATGGCTAAAGCGCTTCGATAGTTTCCAAGAAATGTAGGTTCAAATCCCGGTAGGCACATAAAACATGATATGTTTTGAATATTAAAAAAATAAGGAGAAATCATTTATATTTGAATAATACAGATAATGGCTAAATATAAATAAACTTACACTAATTACAATATTTTCTCAAAAATTTCTCAAAATATCGAACCCGCACCTTTATCACTCTGAATTAGATACTCTGTAAAAACCATCGACAATAGACTGTCGGAGTACAGCTCATGTAAAATGCATAAAGTACTTTCGTACGCTAGCTCGATACGCACAGACGTTTTGGTGAAAGGAAATTTTTGTGGCCGTGAAAAGTTCCCGCTGAAATTTTAATAGTATTTCAACCCTAAAGTTGATGTGTTGCGTTTGCAATGGGTCGTGGATTCGATGCTTAGTTGAGGCTAAATTGATATTTCACGATTTTTTAGATTTATTTTATGTTAACTTAGTATTGTTTGCTTGTTTTGCTTTACGATTTTATCCCGCATAGCAGTACCTAGTGTCAAGACAATCCGTAACACGCTTTCCACCGAATTGGAGACATTGCGTGCTGAATGGTGGAACTCAACGCCGCGATTTGTCTTACCAAAGCGAAGAAGTGAAAATAAATTTAATACAATCACTGCCCCGAGTGGGAATCGATCCCATAACCGATAGCGTTTACAGTCAGACACTGTCACACTGCGCTTCACTCGGCCTTACATATCTCAGGCCTTGGTTTTGTTTCTAAAAACAAAAAACTTGTTATTCTTATTTAATTTTGTAATATGATGAGGTAAACTTTATTTAGCCGAAGATGGCATCACTTGGCCTAATACTTAGTCAACCAAATTATTAGGTCATATGAATTTTAAATTATTATTTCATGATTTTTAAGATTTATAATAAAAAAATTAAGAAAACTGTTTATTCTTATTTATAGCATTATATATATATATATATTTATAGCATTATATATATAGTTGGTTTTAACTTTTTTCTTCAGTATATACACCAATATCTTGCATTTGATTAGTTTATCACTATGATTGCGTTCAGAGAAATCCATACAAAGAAATGTTTAAGTATGTGGTTTTCTGGTCTACCCAGACAGATTGCGGTGTTAAGAACCGAAATCCAACACGCAAACATTATATCTCCGAAGAATCTCTAGGTTTCTCTCTTTAAAATGTCTTACGCCTTCCAACTCCGGCTCTACGTCCTGAATACGTAATACCACATTACTTCGAAAGTATACGTTCACCATACGTTACAGTTCTGAGTGAAATTTTCTTTAATTGTGTGTTTTTTGTTTAAATATACTTCGCTATATATAACTTGATCCTATCACAGACAGTTTTGCTATAGAGTGATAATTTTTTATATAATTTTTTATAACATAAAGAAATAGATTGGTCGCTTGTAAATTTAAAAATTAATATTTCTCTCTATAAAAATAATATTTTTTCCAACATATGTTTTTATAACACATTACCTTCAATTTGAGAAATGAGTTGAAGGGTTGCATAACCTAACGTCGCGGTGTATTTTAACAGATCAATGAAATGTAACCAAATTTATACATAAGCACTCCCCTAAATGTGAATCGAACCAGCAATAAACATGTACATTCAGAAACTAATCCATAATGGACAATAATTTAAACTATACGTAATATATTATTTTTTTCTTAATAACCATAAAATCAAAGTTCTATTATGACACTGTATATTGAAAGAGGCCAAGCTTGGTATCGATTTTGTAGGCTTTTTAAACATGAATCAGGGTTAAAGTAGAAATAGGTTAACAGGCCCGTTTTATTTGAAAATTTCAATAATGCTTTATAACTTAAGGAAAAAAGAATTTATATATTATAACGCCAAGCAAAATACTCCTTTTAACGAAAATAACACGATATTTTTAAATAATGCGTAAAAATATGTTAAATTAATAAAATAAATGTAACACACTTTACCATGTGTTTTACATACAGGGTTATATAAAGTGACATACACGTTGCTAAGGCAACGCGTAAACATCTGTAAAAGAATATAAACAACAGCACTGTTGTAGGAGACAATCTAATAATTCAATAAATGAATATAAAAAAAAACAACAAAAACTAGAAACGTAATTTTTTTTTAGCTTCACGCTTTTATCCCACATAGCAGGGTTGACAGAAATTACCTAGTGTCAAGACACTCCGTACTTCACTTTCCACCGAATTCGAGACGTTGCGTGTTAAGTGGTGAAATTCAACGCCGCTCTTTGTCTTTACCAGAGCGAGGAAGTAATTTAACGTGAATTTAATTATAAAAATCAAAATATTTTTGTAAAATTATAAGTTTAGAAGTCACTCTGAGTGTCTTTATAATCTGTCTAAAAGTGTCAAGAATCAGTTTATTTCTAGTACGTATTTGACCAGCATTAGTGGGGTCTTTTAAATACTGGTGGTTTTTTTTTTCTTCAGGTTTTTTTGTTACAAATCACGTACTTTAGGGCAACCATGAATATTTACTATCCTATTTATAATGTTTGCGATTATTATGACGGGTGGAGAGCACCTGACACACTGAAAGGAACTTAGAAATATATTAAAGATATGAAAAAAATATAGAAATATATATATATATATATATATATATATATATATATATATATATATATATATAGAAATATATATATATATAAGTTAATAGAGGAGTCCCTCCAAAAGGTCTAGTCCGGTGACTGTGGTCTACTCGCTCGTTGTTGACACTGGTACCTCACGTGTTCGCGGTCGTAGTGCGTGGGCCAGTTTGTTTGCGGTCTGCATCCATGTTTCTACGAGAGATTGCCATTTTAAAGTTGTAACCAACTATATCGGTTAGGGAAGATTCGTTTGCCCGACTTCGGCATCAGTGTAGTACATACATTCAACAGTGTGCCTGATAATTAGAACGACAGCATGTGATAAGCTGGCGAGTATGGCGCTAGTGTATGTTGTTAAATACTGGTGGTTAGAGATGATGATGATAAGGAGATATTGCAATTCAACTGCGTCTGGAAGGAAACCTTGTCAAACCTGGTTTGCAGACCTGGTTTGTAAATACCTTGTACATCTCCAAGCGCCTATCATTGCATGGAATGTAAAGGAAAACCATCTTATCAGACTAACTTAGAAAAGATCAGCTAAGTGTCTTGTTATGGCTAAGACGAAAAAGACAGATGCAGCGTTTATTTCACCACTTAACACGCGATGTCTTGATTCAGGCGGAGAGTGGCCAGAGTGTCTTGACATTAGGTTGTCTCTGACTACCCTGCTATACAATATATGATACTTCATTTTCATTTACATAACTGACAAACTATATATATATATATATATATATATATATATATATATATATATATATATATATATATATATATATATATATATATATATATATATATATATATATATATATATATATATATATATATATATATATATATATAATTAATGACAGGAACAAAACGATGTACAATTTAAATATTATTTCTCAACAATTCATGATATAATAGTATAATTTACAACAGTTTATCTATAAAACATAAAAAATATGTAAATAAATTCCTATAAATTACAAAGTTAAGTTTATATTTACCTCTATTTAATAATATTATAATACATTAATACTAAATGTATGCAAAATTGATTGAAAACGGAAGTGCTGTAATAAATAGTAATTGTCGATAAAAATAATCTACAGACTGCAAAAAGGCAGTAGTTTTTACTGACATTACTGACATATTTAAAAATTATAAAATTCTTATTACTTTAAGCATCTCTGAATCTTCAATAACGCATAAATAACTTTTTTAATATAATTTCAAAAGCGAATACTCAGTATCTACCATATCATAAAATAGTCAATATGTGTCCACGGACTACTCTAAATTATTCGAAATGTCAGGTTACCATATAATATTTTTGAATACTAAAATATACGCGATTGGTCCGTTACTATGTAGTACAACGACCAGATGCATCCATTACTTAACGTCTCCAAACCAGACAAAACATGTAGCGCAAAGTGTCTAAACATAAAATTCTCTCTATTTATACCACAAAATGCAAGATAAGCATAAAAATAATAAAAAATCACTTCAAAAAAGTATCATATATGTTTATGTAGAGTACAGGGAGGCTAGGGGTGGTTGGGGCGTCGACCTTGCCATTTCGATGCACACCACGTGCTATACTTTTGTCGTCTAGAATAAGGTCACGCTCATTACATACATAGGTTACATACATCTCAGTAACCTCAAGATGTGGAGCTTGTAAGGCAGCTAAATATTTATTCAATCTATTGGCTCTATAAATAGATTTAAACTGAGCTGATTTCAATTTTTTTATTGTAAAAAGTTTATAAAATGAAAATAATCTAATTTATTATAGTATATTAGATACAAAGGCTTTGACTTTACGTCTGAAATAAAATACATCGTTTTCTGTAACTCTACCCTATTTAAGACATATATATTGTACGTATTAGGCCAAATAAAAAAAATAGTCTAAAAAATAAATGAGAATTGAACCCATAACCAAAATCAAGCCTAACAAGTCTGCATTAGCGTGATAGTGGTATCAATGTCATTTTAATACGTAATAACCATTAATAGATAAGTGAATCATGTTATTCCACTTTTTATCGAACAGGTTAATAATATAGTAAAAATACTTTAAGTAAAATAATGGAAAAAAATAATAGTTGATAGCATTATATACTATGTTTTAAATATACTTATTTGCATTTCAGATCGCGATTTGACGGATATAAATATAAGAAAACAATTGCTGAAGAAATAAAGAAATGTGGAAGAAGAAAATAGAAAATGAACAGTGATCAAACTATATAAAATATAGCAAACGAATATTGTATAAACATATAACCAGAACGGTTAATAATTGGATTCGGTCATTATCGCGATCGGGAGCAAGCATGTACACGATGAAAAGCTCAAAACAAAAGCTCTAACAAGTTACTGTATTTTTCAGAGCAAAGTAGAGAAACAAAATTGCTAAAACTTAAGGGGGCGACGACACCGCCGAACCGCGTTGAAATGTATTCAAATATATGCGCGATTAATTCAGGCTGCATAGCCAGCGGGACGGTGTTAGTAGTGGCACCCAATCTCACTTTCTACGCGGATCGATGAGGCCGTGACCTTCACAATGCCTCTTATTTGCTTTATGCTAGGATTTTTTTGGTCAATTTCCTGGAATGAATCTCTGGATGCTTGGATCCTGATCTAAGCTGCTGGTGGCGATAGAGCCGATGGGCCCTCTGATCTCGCCTAGCGAGCTTAGCTAAAGTTTTCATTAAAAAGTTATTTAGCTTGAATATATTTCATAAATACTATGGTGATTCAATTTATACAAAATACATAATATCAGAATATTATATATATTGTATGATAATACTCATTGCTTATTTACGTAAAGATAGACCCTGTTGCTCATTATATCGCTAACTTGCACTTAAATAACGTTTATTCCATTTTACTTAAACCGCAATTGAAATTTCCCAAGTAGTGTCAATTTCTTAATATCTAAACATCACACTAGTTATAACAAAAAAATCTTAAAGTAAACTTCAATCTAATTCCTTATACTTATCCTAGACGTATCATAGAGTCTACCAAAATACCTCAAATAACGATTATATGTAAACTACAAACATCGTATCAATGCCCTTTTCGTAAGCAAAGGTTTGTTCAAAAGTAAAATTCCCTTGTAAAATTCCATTTCAGGTCTCGGAGGTATCGAGGAACACGTAGAAGAATATACACATAAAAATAGATAGTGGTCGGGGCGTAGTCGTGCGGCTGTGTGGGTGCGACGTGACGCAAGTACTACGACACACCGTGATGGTGTGCGTTGTATGCGATGCACGGAAATGTGTAGAGCTGCGAGAGGCTTTGAGAGATCGTGACGTCACAGTTCAATAAATTTATTTGTTTTAATTATTTATTGATAGATCAGCTTGTGACTCAAGTGATTGTATATACATTGAAAGCTTAAATATTTATGTTGTTGTATATTGTAAAGCTTGTATATTTTATGTTATGTTAACGATTTCATTATATTTAATATAAATAAAGATCTGTGACTATTTTTATTACAAGTAAAAACAATAAAAATGTACTACCATGAAACAAAACGTATGCAATTTATTTCCGCCTTGTCCTTTACTAAATGAATCTACATTTATCTTGTCCAGTCAAGTCCACACCAGTTCACCTTGTCCCATCTATTTCACAATAAAAATAAACATTTTAAATAGAAATATTTTGATAAATTAATCACAAATAATTAGATCATAAATGTACACTTTTCATACTCTACATTTTTAATACATGGTCTAAGTATAGTTAACTAATTAACAAAAGAAATAAAAAAATATATATATTTAGCATATATTAAATTTTTTAATTTATATATTTATTTCCTAACAATAATATATGAATTCGTGAACATACAAAAAACAAACAAACACACAAACTCTATCAACCATCAAAACACATCAAACCCACAACACTTACACACACATACAAGCCATTGCCGTCTATACGTGCCGTCGTCTTGGCAACGAGACGCATGCGTGGGACCGCCTACCTCCCCCCCGTGGATTACAAATCTATTTATATGATTGGTCATTGAAAGGCAGGACATCGCAGGTTTTTTTCCTAACAATTTAATCGTCAGCCATCATTAAATGATTATGGAGTGATTTATAATGTGAAAATAATAGAAACGATACAGTTTTGGCCCATCGATAGTCAAATTTTGAGGTAAACCTTTGCTCTACATTATTATGCTAATGTAGAGTAAGGGAACTTATTATTTCACTTTGGTTGGACTTGTATTGATAGATTTTTACGTATTGATAGGAGCGATTTAATTAAATTATTTTATAATATATATATCAAAACCTAAGCTAAGACGTTGAGTATAGACGAATATTTTGAATTTCCGCTAACGTACAAATCAAGTCTTTTTATGGTATCATAATTTATTTATATTCAATACCATATAGTGACTCAACACTCCTAAACACGCTAAATATAGAATTAACAAAAAACAGTGTCAAAAACCCAATAATTGTCAAATCCATAAGAGAGAATGAGATAGACGGCTCTACATTAGCTTACAACTCACACAAAGATTCGTGTGTGTACAATTTTCGTAGGTACTACTCTACTATATTTCATAACTGCAATCCATCCTCTGCTAAGGTTCACTGATTTTACATTTACTTCCTAATGGAAATTATTCATTTTGTATTTAATTTCAGCTCTGTTAATAGGTGTTGGTGTATGATATCTCAGTTGGATTTAGGTTGTGGTTTCTAGTGTATCTGGTGGATGAAATGCGGCGTTGGGTTACGCGTTTTTTCTATTTTTATTACGCTTTTGTTTGCCAAAAGTGGAGTAAAACTTAATAATTATTCCTATAAGCTTTTATCCCAGTTTTGCTCGCAATACAAAATGTTATTGTGTTTTCTTTGCAACTTAAGATTAAGAAGATGACTTCATCTATACGCGTTAATGTTTAATATTATTTAAATATAACAAATTCATTTTTTCAATATGTTTTTCATTTACATTCCTTTATATCTTATTGTTTTAAATTTTTAAATATATTATCTAATGGAAAGCACAACTACATAGTTAAACTACAAATACCTATATGAGATATAGAGTTGAATCCACTCTAAGATTTTCTATTTAATATTTTTGTTGTTGCTATTGGTTAGAATTGACTGTAAGCATTCAAGATTTAACATTTTTATGATAAACTCACAACGTGAAGTATCTTAGATCATAAAAAATATAATAATAAACAGATTAAAAAAAAAGTCATACAAATTACTTTAAGAGATCAATAAAATGTCATAAAAACATATAAAATTTAATAAAGTATACACTTTAAATACTTTAATTAACATTAATAAAAAACAAATATAAATAAATAATGATTAATTCACATAAATTCAGATTTATTGGGCACTGAAACAATCTCTCGCCTAGTTTCAATTACGCAACTGACAACGCCATCTATTAACGAATAGCGGAACTACACGGTTCTTGTCTAAGTATTATCACATATAAAAAAAAAATTAGAAAACTAACAATATATAATAATAGTAGTTGAAAAACGTGTATAAAAGTATCAAAATATGTTTTTTTTTTAATTTTATAAAGGATATATATTCAAATGAAGGTCATTTCAAGGCTTCATTAATTCATTGTAATATATATAAATTATACATGAGGTTATTATCATTGTTTGCGGTTTCTGCTTTTTACATCGCATAATGAGGACGTTAACTAAACACCTGTCGTTTACTTTTTAAATGATTACAATTTTACATAACAATGTGTTTTATAATAATATCTAATGTATGAAAATGCAATTAAAATTATGTTATTAGACTTAAATGAAACTATTTTAAACGGATTAATCGCGTATATTTTGGTATTCGAAAGTATATTTGCAAAAATTCTTGACGTTTCGAACACTTTACAATAGTCCATGGTCACATGAAAGTCTACAATTATTCGGTTTAAATTAGTTTCATTTAAAATGTGTAAAAATCGCGAAACCCAAAGATCTTGTATTCGTTTAAATTTATTTTTATATAACTTTATCGGCGTTGAGTTCTGCCACTTATAACGCAAGTGTCTTGACATAGAGAACCTCTCTCTGTCCCACAATTTTAGACTTTTTAATATTGAAAGTTTTCTAAATTTGGTCAAAAATTGTAATTTAATATTCGTTTATACTTTTGCTATTGTCCCACTTCATTTTTAAACTCATAAATCAATGTTTTAAAATTATATAACCACAATGAAAAAGTCTAAAACACCCATAAGTTTTATATTAAACTCAAAAAAAATATAAAAAGTATTTTTTAAAACAATAAATGGAGTAAAATTCAAATTTACTTACATCAAAATATTTCAAAGGTAAACTAGATAAGTAAAGATTTCCTAAAAGGAATTTTCGAATACCAAAATAATCCAAATAACTCAATTTGACAGTTACATTTATAATGAATAAAAATCGCTAAACTTAGTGGTTTTTTTTTCATAATGTTTTAACTAAAAATTAAAACAAAACTGCTTAGTTGATTTTTTGACTTAATGGATAATTGTAGCAATAATCAATAATCATTATATATATATATATATATATATATATATATATATATATATATATATATATATATATTTAGAATATCTCTAACATGCATTTACTATAACCAACTCAACGTATAATTTGCCGACGGCACTCACTATATAAACTAACTACGTCAAAATTTAATCACGTATATTTTTGGTATTCGAACCTTTAACCACGGTCATCTATAAAGCGTTTGAAACGACAAATTTTTAAAAAAAATATTTTCGAATACCAAAATATCCGCGATTGATCCGTTTAAAGTAGTTTCATTTAAACTGTTTAAAAATCGCGAAAATCAAAGATTTTACTTTTGTCAAAATTTTATTTTTATACAATTTTATCTGCGTTGAGTTCCGCCACTTATCACGCAAGTGTCTTGACATAGAGAACCACTCTCTGTCCCACAATATTCAAAAATATTAACGATATCCGCTTGTAATTTATTAAACAATCATAATTCAAGTAACAATAATGTAAATTTTAAAGTATTGAGCATATAATGTTTATTCTTAACGAGATGTAATTAAGATATTATGTTATAAGATATTATCTTTTCACCGAACACTTTATTTATACAGCGTGTTCTTTTTTCTTTAATATACTTACACTATTTTGTATTACAGAGATATGTATATCGCATATTTAATACTAGTTTTTCTTGTACGCAAAAAAAAAATGGAAAAGAATTTTATTATTAATTTTTAATATTTTTTTTATTAACAATTAATTTTAATATATAATAATTTGAGGCCGGTCGTGGCGCAGTGTGACACCGTCTGACTGTAAACGTGGTCGGTTGTGGGTTCAATCCTCAATCGGGGGATTGATTAAATTTAAATTATTTTCACTTTCTCGCTCTGGTAAAGACAAAGATCGGCGTTGAGTTCCACCACTCAACACGCAATGTCTCGAATTCGGTGGAAATTGGAAGTACGGAGTGTCTTGATACTAGGTACATTCTGTCTACCCTGCTATGCGGGATAAAAGCGTCAAGCTAAAAATATATATATATAATAATTAATTTTAATATATACATTTACAAAGGTACGATGCGTTCAAATTCTCGTTTAAATAATATATATTTATATATATAAAATATATGGCTATGTGTAATTTACAAAATATTAGTAAAGTATCGAAATAAGTCATAAACGGTAAATTATGGGCCAAAAGTGCACTTCTATTTGAAATATGTTAAGTGTATTACCAAGAAATGTGTTAGATTAGATAGAAAAGTGCTTTGCATGCAGGTAATTTACATAAATATGTATTTTTTTTTAATATATTTAAAGGATTGTTCACACCAAGTATATGAAAAGTATGTAAAAAGTAGCGCTTGAACGGATTCCAAAATAAGTTTTCAGTGTTATAAATTTCCACATCTTAAAGCGAAGGAGTTGTATAAAATTATACTTCTATTAACATGGAAAGTTATTATTATTTAAATTAAACTATTTTAAGCGGATTAATCGCGTATATTTTGGTATAGTCCCTTAATTGAGACAAAAATTATTTTTGAATACCAAAGTATATACAATCCGTTTCGGATAGTTCGATCCGTTTAAAATGTGTAAATAGGATGAAAAGTCTATTATACTTGTTACTAATTTCAGTAATTCCTATACACTATAGATCATAGGAATTTTATTAAGAGGTGTTAAATTTGATTAAATTACTGAATTATGAATAACGCAGCGTCTGACTGTAAACGCGATCAGTTGTGGGTTCGATCCCCACTCGGGGGAGTAATTATATAATATTTAAATTATTTTCACTTCCTCGGACACGTAAAAACAAATTGCGGCGTTGAGTTCCATAACTCAACACGCAACAACACGCAACATCTAGAAGTCAGTGCAAAGTGAAGTACGGAGAGTCTTGGTGTGAAGCTAAAAAAAAACAAAAAACCTTATAATGTTTAAATGCTTTTACAAAATAAATGTTTTAAATAATAATTTTAATTGTAGATAAATTAAGCATAATGCTCTCACAAAATTTAAGTTAACAGAAAGATATCGAAACCCGATCGTAAGTATCGAAGTCTAGTGTTTATTCCTTGTACTTACTTTGAGTCATTTTTTTTTAATTTCCATACAAAAATCTGGTATGAACAAACAGCTAAAATTATGTATATATATAAAAATACATTCCACAGATACATATAATAAACATGTACCACGCAGCTTAACGCTTCATTCTGCATATTATCGTAAGCAGAAACGTACTAGTGTCAAAACACTCCGTTATACGCTTTCAATTGGATTAAAACTTTGAAGACTAACTTGTTCTAACACGCAATGTCTCTGAATAAGACATTCAGTGGAGAATATCATGTTTTTTGTATGTCTAAACACAGTAGAATAATCAAATATCTCTATAACATTAGTATATAGGGTTACAATATATACACACACAAAAAATACATATGTACGTTTGTACATAGTAAATAAAGTACTGTTAAACTTACACCGTTCCCATGATTACCCCGTCGGAACCCACCATGCGTGAAATGAAACTACAGCCGGCTATATAGTTCGAAAACAAAGGGCAAATATATACTTGCATCCTGATTTCGTCTAATTAGTGTATAATATGGCTGCGATTGTCGTTTATTTATTTTTTTGCCATATTGCCGTTACATTAGAGCTTGTTTGATACTTATTTTAACATGCTCTATCCCGCATAGCAGGGTAGTTAGAGATAGCCTAGTGACAAGACACTCCGTTTACTGCTGTATATATATAATAGTAAATTTATGGTGAGTCTAAAATGAGTATTAATTGGGAGAGCTTAATATTAAAAAATACATAAATACAGTTTTTTATAATATATTTTAAACATACTATGTCCCACAGCAATGTATTCAGAGACAACCTGGTGTATAGACACTCCGTTGACAGCTTTCCACCTGAAATGAAATAAAGACATTGGGTGTTGAGCGGTGAACACTACGCCGCGTTATATCTTGCTAGAGCAGAGAAATGGAAATAAATTTTAAATTTTATTATTCCCCCCGATATTTTAACTGTTTTCAAGTATTGAAATTATTTGCGCTGCATTTTGTTTATTTGGAATAAATACTTACATAATAATTTAGAGATTTGTTAAGTAACTTTCTTTGTTTAAACAACAAAGCATTTAATACTAAAGTCTTACAATTTTTGAATCTGAAACTAACATTATTATTGATAATTATTTTCATGTTATTTACACTTTATAAGAAGAAAAAAGAAAGAAACCGAGAAAAAAGAATGAAAGAAGAAGGAATATTAAAGTTTAAAGAAAAAATATGGTTATATGTCAAATGATACTATTTTAAACGGATTAATCGCGTATATTTTGGTGTTCGAAAATACATTTTTGGATATCTGACATTTCGAATATTTTACAGTAGTCCGTGGTCACATGTATATATATACATATCTCCTATATTTCAATATTCGTAGGATAGTCATATGGAATTAATGAATAATAAATAAATATTCTATTCTCTACATTTTAATGTTTAATTACTTTATATTTCCTTTAAAACTACACCGGAAATAGCGAAACCTCTTCTAGTCACCACCAGATCAAATATTCTGCCCAATCTAAACGCTTTTATCCCGCATAGCAGGGTAGACAGGAAGTGCCTAATATAAAGACACTCAGTACTCCGCTTTCCGCCGATTTTGAGACATTGCGTATTGAGTGCTGGAACTGAACGCTGCACTTACCATTACCAGATTGAGGAAATGAAAATAATTTTAAATATTAATACTCCCACGAATGGGGATCGAACCCACAACCGGTCGCGTTTACAGTCGGACGCTATCACACTGCGCCACTACCGGCCTCTATAAAAGTTGTTTTATATCAAGAAGTGTAATTTGTATCAACAGAATGGCATATGATGGGCGTATAGCGATTTGTTGGTAGCGCGATGCGTGAAATGAATACCGCAGCAGACGCAGTTGTCTTTATATGTATATATTACGTACTATTAACTTAAACATCCAGAACGTAATACTTTTAGATCATATTAATTTTTTTTTTAATTTGTGAGTAATAATATTCCTATTAACTTAGTTTTTATTTTAAGTATAAAAAGTCATTTTTTATAATAAAAGGCTTTTTTATCATGAACAACAAATTTGTAAATCAAAAATTAGAATTGTATTTTACAAAACTTTTATGACAGCGTCCCAATGTATACGCGATCGGTTGTGGGTTCAATTAACACTTGTTAATGTTGAGTTAATGATTATATTATAGATCCGCCACTCAACACGTAATGTTTGAAATTTGGCGGAAACCTGAGTAAGGAGTGTCTTGACACTAGGTACTTCCTGTATACCTTACTATGCAAGATAAAAGCGTGAAGCTAAAAAGTAAATAAATAAATAAAATTTTCCTTATATTTAAAGGCAGTGACATTAGGCTTCATGATAAAAAAATACCTTAAACAATAATTAAAATTTTGATTATTATAAAGTGAAACGTTATGGGTTAAATAAAAGCTGCTAGCTTCAAAGTTCCTTAGTATTTCTCATAGCGTTCAATAATTTAATGTAAAAACACCTTCGATATGGAGAGTTTATTTTTAATTCTCACGTATTTTGCACTCTTATACACATATATCGATATCATCTATATCATATATATAGAGGCCGGTCGTGGCGCAGTGGAACAGCGACTGACGGTTAACGTGATCGGTTGTGGGTTCGATCCTCACTTGAAGGAGTGATTATATTTAAATTATTATAACTTCTTCGCTCTGGTAAGACAAAGTGCTGCGTTAAGATCCACCAATCAACACGCAATCTTCTTAAGTCTTGACATCAGGTACATTCTGTCTACCCTGCTATTCGGGATAAAAAAAGTAAAGCTAAATATATTATATATGTATAGAATATAAACTAAATTCATCCTGAATATATCGTTTAATCTACAGAACACGAATCGTAAACCCAGCAAATTCATTCCCAAATATCAAATTTGATATCTATAGACAAGCAGTGTACGGTGTACTGTGTACGGTGAATACAATTAAGCGGTCCCCGCAATCCGTTAAATTATAAATTCCATGGGAAAGGCGACAGGTGTCGTAATCGCATGAGCTCGAATCATACCCGCCATAGACTAAAAGAGAGATGCTTCCAGAGATTTTTGTATGAAAAATTTAAGACTCTACATTTTGGTAGAGATACGATTATGTATCATATTTCTAAAATTTAATTCACTATGTATATATTATACCCATACCATACAACTTCCGCTTTAATAAAGCAACACACTAAAAAACTGGAAATCTTTCTGAGGTCGTTGGAAATTATAAGAAATGCGACATTTAGAGGAAAAACGAAATTAGAAAATATTACATTTATAATCAGACGACACAAATGGAGATGGATAGGTCATACACTGCGTAGTACCGAAAAGTGGAGCAAAGCTATCAACTGGTTAGAAATCCCATCGACTGATTAGAAACCCCATCGACTGATTAGAAACCCCAGAATCTGTAAGAGAAACCTTGGAAGGCTAAATAAAAGATGGGAGGATGATATTTAAGCGGTAACGGGTCCGTCATGGTCAAGAACCGCCAGAGACACGAATGAGTGTAAAAAATTAGAAGTGGCCCTTGTTGAACTTGGACAAACAGATATAGGTACCTAAATATATATATATAATTATGTATAACATCTGAATAAAGGCTTTGTTATTATTATATTATACCATAGCAAGATATTCAGAGACAACCTATTGTAAAGACATTACACTGATCTATCTCCACCGGAAATCAAGACATTACGTGTTGTTTAAATTTTAAAATAATATACAGAAACTATACCGAAGTGTCCTATCTGCGTAACACGTCAATAGTCAGTTGGCACGAACTACGTAGGTACATAATTGGCGAGTATTTGCGCAGAGCCACGTGAAATAACATCTGATGGATAACTCGGTATCTGCCGCTATTGTTTTTAGTTTGGACTCTATATTATTAAATGGAATGTATTGAATTTTATAAAATTGAATTTTGTTTTATTTATTTATCATTATTGTTATTTTTGTTCGGAAGAACAGAATTCACTGATAAGTTACCAATTCTTTACATTTTATAACATTTATTCATTAGGTGGATATCAACGCCGCAGTCGCTTCTTGTATCAGTAAGTCGAGAAATTGAAAATAATTATAATTATCATTCATCGGAAGAAATCGAACCTACAATAATAAAATTATAAACCATAATGAGTATATATATATATATATATATATATATATATATATATATATATATATATATATATATATATATATATATATATATATATAGCGTTATAGAATACGTATACTTATTATCATACCAGGTAATAAATTAAATTAACATAAACCATTTGTAAGTAAAAACTTATATAGAAAATATTATTTTTAGTATTGCCAAGAAATTCAACACAGTCATGGCTCAAGTCTGCTCTAGTAAGATAAAGGTGGCGTTGAGATCTCTCTTCTTCTCGACTTCAGGTGGAAAGTGGAAAACGGAGTGTTTTGCCTAGACAATAGGTTATATACACCAAAGCGGGAATAAATGTGAAGCTGTTTTAATTTAAACACAATGCTCAACATAGAGTTTCTACCATTTACCTTTTAATAAATTTCATCTTCACCCTTTATCCCGTATAGCTGGATAATCAAAGACAACCTAGTGTCAAGACACTCCGCTGACTACTTTCCCCGATATCGACATTGGCGAACTCAACGCTACATTTTTTTTTACCAGAGTAGAATATAATAATTCTTCGTAGTGGGGATCGAATCTTACACCAACCGCGTTTACAGTCAGACCCTTATTTATAGTGTATATACATAAAAATATACATAAAAATATACTTGAAAATATACATGAAAATATACATTGCTTTAAAATGTGACTGAAAAAAATTAAAACCTACGTAAGAAGGTTAAAACAATAATAAGAATATTAAAAATCAAGTTTCAAAGTAATTTGTTAATAAATATGTTAACAACTGCATTTCCATGATATTGTAATCGTGTCGATTACAAAGTGTAAAGTGATCGTAAATTATCACTTAACAAGTGAATTACGTATTGAAATACGTATTTCAATGTTCGAGTATTGTTTTTTTTTTTTGCGTTCGTAAACGCGTTACGTAGACTGAGTGGTAGAGAAGTGGATATTATGTTTTATATTATTTTTTATTTAGCTTCACGTTGAAGGATAAAAATCCTGCATAGCAGGGTAGAGAGAAAATAAGGAACAAGGAAGGAGGAAAGTGCAAATATTTAAAAAATAATCACTAACCCGAGTGAGGATTGAACCCAGAACCGATCGTCTTTAAGGTCCAAGTGCGCTGTCCCACTATATATATATATATATATATATATATATATATATATATATATATATATATATATATATATATATATATATATATATATATATATATATATATATATATATATATATATATGTATGTACATATAAATTTTATAATAGTAAATTAAACCTCTTTCAAGTTTCCTACAATACTTTTTGCCAAGACACTCCGTACTTCACTTTCCACCGAATTTGAGACATTGCGTGTTGAGAGGTGGAACTCAACGCCGCACGTTTGTCTTACCAAATTAAAATTAAATAAATAAAAAAAATAACCCTCCTTATCATATTATCGATATAAATTAATCATCAAGACACTCCGCATTCCGCTTTCCATTGAATTTGCGTGTTGAGTCGCGGAACTCAATGTCGTGCTATTTCTTACCTGAGCAAGTTCCCCGGAGTGGAATCGAACTCACCTCTGGTATGTATTTACAGTCAAACGCTGTCCCACTGTGCCACTGGGTATTTCCGGTGTAACCTGCTATGCGGGATAAAAACGTGAAACTATAAAAAATATCGATATATCGACTAGAAATTATATATCGATATAGTATACAACACGAGGTAGTATTTTCTACTAATCCGTTTAAACCTTACAAGCGTGAATTAGCAGCGAACTATGAATATGTTTACAGAACTATATATTTTAAATATAGTTTTTTAAAGGCTATATTAGCTTGATTAATAATGTTTACAGATTTATTGGTACACTGAACTATATATGGGTGAAGTCGACATAACGTCAAGTTTTCACGCGTGAAAGATTTTAAATATATTTTTTTTTTGTTAAAGGCAAAACACTTGTTGATTTACACTTGTTTAATAGATGAGAGATATATAATATACTTGTTTTTTTTATTTTACTATTTTTATAGTGTTATTCCACATTTACAATTAGAAAAACATTTTGAAAAAACGTTTAAAAAAGTTATAACAAAACGTAAAAGTGTATCGACGCAGCCGGTAGTAAAACGCATGGCTTAGCGGTTAGACCGCTAGGACGGTTTCCAATAAGCGCTGGTTTGAATCACGCTGCGTTTAATTTTTTTTACATGTTTTTTATATATATTTTATTTTTAATGAATTATCATAAAAATATCATAAAATCTCTTTTCTTTAGCTTCACGCTTTTATCCCGTATTAGGTAAACTGGGTACACAAAAACTAACTAGTGTCAAGACACTCCGTATTTCGCTTTTAACCGAATTCGAGACAATGTGTAATTAATTAATATAATTAATTAATTAAAAAAATAAATAAGCACATGTAAGAGTAAACAGGGTACACGAGGGTACCTGTGGCCAACGATAGTGGAAATCAAATGGGAGCACAGATAGGTTCTGTACCCATACATATAACCTTCTCAGGACACTCGCTCAGTAACCCGTCGCATGTCAGATGGGGGATCTGTTGGGTATTCCAATTTTATTATATTTTTTTTATTTTTTTTTTCTATTTTCTTATTCGTTTACTAGAAAATTAAAACACTTAAAATAGTATATTTTAGTTGGAACATTTATTACTTAATAACCACACGCCTTACCGTATAAGTTATTAGCAAGTCCAATTGTCCGTAATATAGCTATAAGTATTATCTAATAGACGTGAAACAAAGATGAATGGAAAGAATGTAAACTATAAATCAGAAGACAGATAGAGAAAACTGAAATATATATATTTGTTCATATATACGTATATACTATTGTATATATGTTTGTACTATGAAATTATATATAATATATATATATATATATATATATATACATAGCCATAGTAAGCGTAAGACGCACTCCCACTATGCCCACTTACAAGTCAAATAATTAAATGTTATTATTTTATCTGTTGGTTTTTGTTCATTTTAAATGAACTAATTTGTAATGGGTTCGCGTAATCGCGTATATTTTGGTATTCAAAAATCCGACGTTTCGAACATTTTACAGTACTCCGTGTTCACCAAAAGACTGACTGTTTTCTCGCTCTGGACACTAGAACACGGACTATCGTAAAGTGTTTAAACGGGTTATTTTTAAATACAAAAATAATAAATACAATCAAAGACACTTTATTAAATTTTTAAGTCAAAAGTATATTGAGAGAACCTACTCCATCCCGTTCTTTTTTTTTAGCTTCACGCTATTATCCCGCGTAACAGGGTAGACAGAAAGTACCTAGTGTCAAGACACTCCGTACTTCGCTTTCCACCGAATCCGAGACATTGCGTGTTGAGTGGTAGAACTCAACGCCGCACTTTGTCTTTTTTACCAGTGCGGGAAAGTGAAAATAATTTAAATATAATCACTCCCCCGAGTGGGGATCGAACCCACAACCGATCGCGATTACAGTCAGACGCTGTCCCACTGCGCCACGACCGGCCTTCCGTTCTTCATTTGTTATGTTTATATTTTTTTAACTCTTGGGTGACCCAACTCGATACTGTTATATAATATTTTTGTAGGGACTCCTTAAGGTCCTTAAACACGCTACAACAAGGACCCATTTCTAGAGAGGACTCCTTTACTCGTTTGTGCGTTTTGATTTTCTTTTATCATTTTCTTACTCTTTATCATTTGTAAAAGAACTTGATACTGTATTAGTTTCTAATGGAATGATGATTTAAATAGTATCCAGACCGTTTAGGACCCTACAGTATTTCAACAAATGACGAATTTTTTAACGCCCTAGAAGACTTCAAATCATCAAAATATATATTACACGTAATAAAATGTAACAATAAATTGTGAGGCCGGTCGTGGCGCAATGGGACAGCGTCTGACTGTAAACGCAATCTATTGTAAGTTCGATTCCCACTCGGAGGAGTGATTATATTTAAATTATTTTCATTTCCTCGCTCTGGTAAAACAAAACGCAAAGACATTGAGTTCTTCCACTCAACAAACACTGTCTCAAATTTGCGGAAAGTGGAGTACGGAGTGTCTTACCACTAGATACTTTCTGTATACCCTGTTATGAGGGATAAAAGCGTGATAGCAAAAAAAATATGACATACACTTTTGTATGGAGTTATATCATCGTTGCTATATTAAAGCGTTTTTTACGCGTCAAGGGGCCCTCTTATAACTTGTTAGTTATAAGAGGGCCCCTTGATAGCAAGGAGTTATGCCATCTATCTATCTTATATTTTATATTAATTTAATAATTTTATGAATTCAGCAAATTCTCATATAAATCTAGTATCTACTCGCCTACAATGTAATCGCAAGGACATTATATGTAAAAGTTGTTTTCTAAGTTGCTTCTCGTTTACCCTGATTTGATGCCTTTAAATATGTATCTGGATGACAATTATTTAAATACACAGTGTTAAACGGTTAAATAATATTACTAATGAGAATACGCGGAGTTAAACGCTGTGGATTGTCATTCGAGATGCTAATATCAGTGGTAAAACTATCGTAAAGTTATATTTGAAAATAGCATCCACTTAGACTGACATAACTGACACTTTTATGTTAATTAACGATTCAAAAGTGATTATAGACTTTATGTTTATAACTTAGTATATTTGTATCATTATAATAGAATATACATTTAAAAAGATCTTTTATTTTCGCGTTTTTTATACATTTTAAATGAAACTATTTTAAACGGATTAATCGCGTATATTTTGGTATTCGAAAATACGAATTATTAAGGCGAAAGTATTATTTACTTTTATTCCTATTATTTTTTTTCTTTATTCGAAGCACTATAAAGAATTAACGTTGATTGACGATATCTAAAATATTTTTTGTTTAATATAAACACTCCTCGAGTTAGAAACGAAGTAGCTACTATTTACGTATTTACTAAAACGCCACCCCACTGTACCACAATGGCCTTCCAAAACTATATTAAATATGGAAGAAAAAAAGCATAATAATTAAAAAAAAATATAATTACTCCAAATATTAACCGGCTAACAGTCGTTGCATCAATGCGTTATGTAAATATATGATAATTTATGTATCTTTTACATCGATCGACTTCCTTCCGTTTGTCATGCGTACATAAATATATGCCCCTTGCCTTTCTACTGTACGGGCTTATTTGACCTCTAAACTTCGTAAATTCTTTGAAAAATTAACATATTTTTTTTTGCTATTATTACCTTAATTTAATAAGGTCGTTGTGGTGCGGTGGTGAAACATATCTGATTAAAGCTGATAGCAGTGGATTCGAATGCCGATGGGAGTAAAAAGTCAATTGAGACAACGCGTTGCCTTGGCAACGTGTATGTCGCTTTATATATAAACATGTATGTCAAACACATGGTAGTGTGTGTTACATTCATTTTATTAATTTAATATATTTTTATGCATTATTTTTTTAAATTACATTCTACATTCCCTCCCTATATAAACTAGAACTGTGCCAAATTTCATACACCTCTGTTCGCGTTATTTTCGTAAAACGCTCATAAATAAGTTTTTAAACGTGAAATATAATATTAATAGTAGATAAAATAAAAAAAAAATAAAAAAAATCATAATAATTAGGAATAGACCTATTATTATTTCCCCGAGTGGGAATCGAACCCAAAGCCGATCGTTTTTACAGTCAGACGCTGTTTTATAAGTATCAACTTAATTTATAAACAGATTAATCCACAGTATCAACATTTTAGAAATAAATAAATATCTAAGGAACAGTAGCACAGCAGTGAGGACTGGATTGAAGGGAGCTAGTTCATTTCCTGATGAAAATTGTTTGAAGTATTATTGTTATTTTTTTATAGAAAAAGGAGACAAAAGGGCAGAAGGGCTACCTGATGGTAAGTGGTCTCCTTCGCCCATGGACATCCACAACATTAGAGTTGTGGATCGCTCGCCGGTTTTGAGATGAAAGTTAAAGTAGATAATGCAGAATCCTTGGCAGCGAGAGCTGTCAGACCCAACACACTCTGAAGGAAAGGATAGGATAAGTCGTGGGTTCAATTCCCACTCGGGGGAACGATTACATTTTAAATTATTTGCATTGCTTCGCTCTGGTTAGTTAAAACGCGGCGGATTCAGCGAAGTGAGTAGAGTCTTGACTCTAGGTACTTCCTGTCTATCCTGCTATGCAGAACCTTACAAAAAAACCTTATTAAAAAACAAATACTCTATATAAATACATTGTATACTTGGAAAAATAACAAATTTCGACACTTAACAGAATATAATGTTAGTACAAAAAAAATAATCACGCATAGTTTACAAGACACTTCTAAAATAAACCTTAAGCACATACAGATAAGACTTAGAATTGTTTAAGCAACGTATATAGCGTGTTTCAAGCGATAACGGAGAACATGTCACGGAAAATAAGTATATAACGGCGTGAAAAAAAATCTGTTTGTAATTAAAGCGTGAAATACTAAATAGTATGTGTATAGAAATAAGGCCGGTCGTGGCGCAGTGGGACAGCGTCTGACTGTAAACGCGATCGGTTGTGGGTTCGATCCCCACTCGTGGGAGTGATTATATTTTAGTTATATCCACTTCCTCGCTCTGGTAAAAGGCAAAGTGCGACGTTGAGTTCCACTACTCAACACGTAATGTCTTGAATTCGGTGGAAAGCGAAGTACGGAGTGTTTTGACTCTAGGTACTTTCTGTCTACCCTGCTATGCGGGATAAAAACCTGAAGTTAAAAAAAAATAAAAAATGATATAAACGCTATGACACAGTTGTTAAAGGTTGAAGAAATTCATGATGAAATCAGGTTCAAATGTAATGTGAGATTAAGAAAAAACAACAATAACAATATATCTAATAAAATCTTTGACTTTCTCGAAATGTATATCCCACATAGTAGAGTAGACGAAAAGTACCTAGTGTCAAGTAAACCCATAATCAGTTTCGCCAAATTTGAGCATGCAAATATTGCAGTGGCGAAACTCAACGCCGCGTTTTGTCTTACTAGAGCGACGAAATGAAAATAGTTTGAACATAAACGTTCTCCCTAGTGGGAATCGAACCCACAACCGATTGAAATTACAGTCAGACGTTGTCCCACTGCGCCACGACCGGTCTCACATATATACGTACAGAATGAATGCTTTGGCATCCAATAGCAAGCGTCTTACAAAGGCATTACCGCTAATAGACCGTAATAACCGATTCCACCTATCTTTAATGCGCCTACGCATTTTCCTTTTAAAACTAATTACTTTTTGTTCTAGTTTTATGTTCTATACTATTTACTTAATAATTGAATATCGAAGAAACAAACAGAAAGACAATATTAAAACCATTGTAGACCATCGTGACACCGTGGGACTGTGTCGGATTGCAAAATAGAGAGACGAGTTCGATCCTTATACGAAAAATAAGTATTGATGTTAAGTATTTATTTTTCATTTCCCCGCTCCGATAAGACAAACCGAGGCGTTGTGTTACGCCATTCCATCTAAATTATTAAGTTTAACTCTCTATATGAGCGGAGTGTTTCGGAGTGTTATACAGATCCAAAATAAGAAAAAACACATTAAAAAACCCAATGCAATTAGTTGGAGTATATTTTTAATAATTAAAATACACACAATGTATGTAGCACAAAATAATTTAATTAAAAAAAAGCCTCTATGAATATATAGAAATACGCTGGATTCGTACTGTACTTGATATATAAATTTCCAAGGAAAATAGAGAAATAAGTCACTAAAAACGTATAATATTCCTTCTAAATTACAACTTGATCTATATAAGGACACCCGCAAATCAGCCACAGGCCGATATCAATCGCAATAATACGTTAGTTAGTTACAAAGGGTCGCTCTTATAAATATTCATAAGCAACGAAACCACCGTATGTTGGTTGGAATTTTTCTTCATGGGAAATTGAGTAAGAACGTACGTACGTACGTAATGGTGGTGTTTTAGTGGCGGTTATTTCTTTTTTTTTTTATCATCATTTCCTATACAAATTTGTAGGGTAGTGTCTGTTTGATGTTAGACAATAAAATGTGAGTTTCAACATTTTTTTTTGTAGCTTCACGCTTTTATCCCGCATAGCAGGGTAGACAGAAAGTAGCTAGTGTCAAGACACTCCGTACTTCGCTTTCCATCGAATTCGAGACATTGCGTGTTGAGTGGTGGAACTGAAAGCCGCGCTTTGTCTTTAACTAGAGCGAGGAAGTGAAAATAATATAAATATAATCACTCCACCAAGTGGGGATCGAACCCACAACCGCCTTAGGCTCACGTTTTGTCTAACTAAACTGTTTTGGTTTTTGCTTCACGCTTTTATCCCGTATAGCAGGGTAGACAGAAAGTAGCTAGTGTCAAGACACTCCGTACTTCGCTTTCCGTCAAATTCGAGACATTGTGTTTAATAAAATTAAATTGTTGAAATCAAAATAATATACATTTTTTGAATTTTCACATTGTTTTATCGTTTTAATTTTAAAATTATTTTTTTAAAAAATAATCAGGTATATTTTAGTAGTCGAAAATGGACTAAAATACTCGATATATTTATGACTATGAACGTATATAGTTTGAATAATCTATAAAGTGTTCGTGCGTCGGGTTTTTAAAATATATTTTCGAATACTAAAATATTTACGATAAATCCATTTATGTATAGACAGTGTCTGACTTTAAATATGAATCCACTAGAGAGAATGATTTTTATATTGAAATTATCTGAATATCTGACTCTGATAAGACTCTGATAAATCTTCCGATTTCTAGTGATAAGTCTTCACTTGCCTGCTATACGGGAAAAGCCGTTAAGCTGCTACGTATTAGTTAATAAAAAAAAGTAATTAGTAAAACTATATCGAACCTGTACCTACCAACATAAGATACAGAACCTCAAAACATTGACATTAAAACATTGGACCAGAGACTTAGAATTTCTCAAGCCACAATTATACATTCATATCGAATAAATTACGATTATGTTGGGCTATACATGTGTAATACGTCTGTTTGTAATCCAAAGAGGGTATATCTATGATAATTTAAAATCAAAATTAAAATAAAAACTCATTTAAAAATATTTTTTATTCATTTAAAGTGAAATAATATTTATCAAAAATAAATGTATATTTTTATTTTGTTTAAATGAAATTATCTTGCGACGAAATTGTTTTATAAGAAAAGATCTTTGATTTAGGCGATTTTTATTTATCGTGGGTAGGTGGATTAATCGCGGATACTTTGATATTCAAAAATATATTTTTGGATACCTGACGTTTCGAACACTTTACAGACCGTGGTCACAGGCAGACTGAGGTGGTCACCAGTATACTGCGATAAATTCGTTTAAAATAGTGAATAATGTAAAAGTTTATACATAAAACTATTAAATAATAGTATTAAATCCTGGGAAATATTAATATAAATTTAAATAACAAAACGCTATATTTTTACGAAATAAAAAAATTATTAATATATAACGTACGACTGTATACACGATTAGTTGTGGGTTCGATTCCCACATTAATTATTATATTTAAATATTATTACCAATGGAAACAGAGTGTCTCGACACTAGGTCGTTTCTGACCCTGCTGTAGATACGATACTATCTTTCATACATATGTTAGATTTCAAAATACAAAAACGACATCTTTCATCTTATACCACTTTGTTCTGAGAAGTTATATAAATACTACCATGTATTACTAATCAAATATTGATTTAAAATTCATTAAAAAATTAATGAATATATTTTTTCTCTGGGAAATAAACATAGTTGATTACGCTTCGACACCTGCAAATGAACAGCTGTACTTGAAACGATGCTATAGATATAATAGGGAGATGACACTATATGGGTTTTATGGAAGTGGAAAGTGGAGAGTGCAATCACTAGCGATCTTGATATATATGAAATAAGGAATTTCAATTTTTTCTAACTCACACATATTTCAACATAGAAATAATGAAATAGTGATCGTTACACGTTTACACAATATATTTATCTTGTGATACACAATTAACTTAATAAAATAATTAAAATAAAATAAATTTTAATAAAACATATTAAACTTAAAATTTTATATTTATTATAGAAACATATTATATATACTTGGTAATAATTTTGTATATATATATATATATATATATATATAGAGCAAAAACATAACATGACGATATACGTTTAAACGTTCTCACAGCGCCATCTATGAGAGAATAGCGGAACTACTCACTTAAGTTATTCCAAGTAATGTATAATTATGCAACATTATGATGTAACGATTGTATTAACATATGATATGAGGTGTCTGAACAGTTTTACTATAATTATCGGTTTCTAAATTACATATATCATTGTCTAAAGGAAAATGCGTTGAAGTCTTTTGAAGTGACTGATTTTACGTACCTATTAAAAAAAGGTTTTTTATTCTGGTCTTATTTAGATTATTTCTGTTTATCTATTCGCTTTTTTGTCATAAAAAGTTTATATTTTAAATTATCTTACAGTTTTCGACCTAGAAAAAGTAATAAAAATATAAATTATTTCCCATAATCGGCAGTTAGCCCGCATCAGGACGAAAATATCAAAGGCTATTTAAGTAATATTAAAGATAATACACCGTGGCGGATCCGGAGTTTAAGTTGGGAAAAAATCTTTAACCTGGAGGCAGAACACCTGTTGTTTTAATACTGTACGTATACAATATATATGTATTAAATATGTTATTTATATATATATATATATATATATATATATATATATATATATATATATATATATATATATATATATATATATATATATATATATATATATATTTTAAGGAAAAATAATAATATGATAAGAAATAATAACGCATATATAATAAATTTTAAAGTAAATCATAGATTATTAACACAAACAACAATACCAAATTTTACAATTTCTATATTTATTTGATAATTTAATAAAAATCCAATTCTTCTGACAACTATCCAGAAACATTGTATATCATGTTATTTTATACATGAATTTAGTACACTAGCGGGATTCGAAGCCCGAAACCTATGCCAACAAAACAACGGTTGGCAAACGAAAAATATAGATAAAAAAACGTTTAAACACACACACACAGTTTAAAAAAAAAGCGGCCCATGTGCGTCTAATTTTATTCCCCTGCTCAGTGAATATGAAACGTATGCAAATTTATTCGGCGATACGCAACTTTATCTGGTGCCATCGATGTGGGACGAACAGTGTTCTGTTTTTTTTTTTTAGAAAAAGTTAATAGTAAAAAAAATAATTAGACCCATCATATTGCTATTGCCTGTAATAACTTGGTAAGGTAAGGACATGCGCTTTCTATATTTAGATAATAATTTATACCCCACTACCTCCTGAATTCGAATCCGATACGGGGGAATGGTATTTGCTTTGGTGAGAATTGAATTCCGCCATTTAATATGTAAGTAAGTGGAGAACAGAGTATCTTGACACTAAGTCACTCTTATCCAGGCGGGAAACGCTAAATATTATTATAACTTATCCGATTGCAATTTACTCGTGTTGCGTAAAAAAAATATTAGATACAAGACTTCGAGCTAAGTTTCTGATATTTAAAAACATTATATATATATATATATATATATATATATATATATATATATATATATATATATAAATATTTTAAAAATTTTAAAGCATTTCTCTGTTAGTAGGCTTTTGTTCTATTACACTCTGTTCAAAATATCAATATAAGAAAGTCTTGCAACGATATTTTGATCCACTTCTGCCGTTAGAAGTGTTTCATAATTGCACATGTGTCCGGATTCTATGACGATACAATATTTTCATTAATTTATCTTAAATCAGACACTTGTTGTATGAGAAACTTGTTTACAAAAACAGAGCACTCAGCGTCCACTTCACTTACGCAGATTTGAAATTGTAATGAGTTTATTTACTAATGGAATACCTTCTTAGATATTGAGATAGAAACACGACTACCTTAATGTTAGTGTTATATACTTTTTTCGCTTGTTATTATTTTGAATGCATTTTTAAAACATATTAAATTATCTCTTTTAGATTAACTTTAGTGTAATATGTATTTTATATCTGATTCAAGATAAATTCATGAAAATATTGTATCGTCATAGAATCCGGACACATGTGCAATTATGAAATACTTCTAACGACAGAAGTGGATCAAAATATCGTTGCAAGACTTTCTTATATTAACACTTTGAACAGAGCGTAATAGAATAAAAGCCCACTAACAGAGAAATGCTTTAAAATTCTTAAAATATATATATATATATATATATATATATATATATATATATATATATATATATATAATGTTTTTAAATATCAGAAACTGAGCTCGAAGTCTTGTATCTAATATTTTTTTTACGCAACACGACTATATCGCAATCGGATAAGTTATGATAATATTTAGCGTTTCCCGCCTGGATAAGAGGGACTTAGTGTCAAGATACTCCGTTCTCCACTTTCTAACCGAAATTAAGACGTTGTATATATATATATATATATATATATATATATATATAAAATCAATTTATGTGCAATTTTTTCAGCTTCACGTTTATTTGCACTTAGCAGAAAGAGAGAGTGTCAAAACGCTCCACCCACTTACACACGTAAAATCAAAACAACAAGAGGCGTTGTATTACGAGAGTGTATTTATATAAATAGACTTAATGAGGAGAACATAAGGCTATGCACAACCTGCCGACGGTAAACTAACACAACCCAAATATTCTAGATTTAAATCCACTTGCCATTTTTATAATAACACAAAATTAAAACCAATTCAATCCCTGAAAAAAAATTATCTATATTTAAAAAAAATGCATATAATTTATTTTTTTTGTATATAAAAATAAAATTTAAAGCAAATATTCTGAAAACTTTTAATTGACATTTGAAAGCTTTTTTTTTTCAATATATTTGAAGTCCCTCGGTTTGTTTTTAAACATTCAATTAATAATTTTCATTCTTGACGTCTGTAATATATTCGGTGTCCGTTAAATTAAAACTTTTTGAGTGTTCGCGTTTTTAATTTCTACCCTCATTTAAATATCGGATATGATATTCACTTCAGAACAAAACCTGAGTGTTTCAGCTTTTATCTGTTTACCATTTTTAGGAGCTCTTAAATTGTTTTCCCCTGAAAGTCGACTAACTTTGGTAAAATTTTAAAATGTATATATTTTTTCCGGTTTCACGCTGTTTCTCGTATAGCAGAATAATCAGAGTTAACATTTAGATTGACACTTATCATCTATATTCCAACAATTGTGAGTTGCTTAACGGAACTCAACGCCGCACTTTCTGGTGCGGAAATAAACGAATCCTCTAGTAATTTCGTGAATTAAATCACGATAGCATGCTTTAATTTTTTGTAATACTGAGAAATCTTCTTAAATAACTAAATATTATTTCTTACTTAATATAAAAACTCAATTGTTTTAATAATTCGTAACATTGGGAAAAGGAAATGAAAAAGACATTTTAAACTAAATGAAATTAAATAATTTAAATATTCTAAAGAAACATTTTTAAAATATTTATAAAAAATTAACATACCTGAGTCTAATAAGATCTTACTGGCCACAGTTGACATCTAGAGTAGAATCTGCCCGTGACCACGGACTACTGTAAAAATATATTTTCAAATACCAAAATATACGCGATTAATCCGTTTAAAATAGTTTAATTTAAAATATCCAAGTCTCTTGGAAATCTTAGGCCTTGGTTGCGTATTTTTTCCCTTATCCTAATAGCACTATTACGTTATTTCAAAAAATATATATATTAATATATTCAAAACGTTATACATTTATAGAATTAATATTTACTATTTTTAAAGTGTTATTCCACACTTAGGATTAGGAAACGTATAAGAACGCAGCGGGAATTTTTATACGTTTTTTCAAATATGTTTTCTAATCCTAAGTGTGGAATAACACTTTAAGAATAGTAAATATTAAAATAAAATAGCAATCTCTTGTTAAACGATTATTTCTTAATAATCTTTAAGTAGTAGAAATTTGTAAAAAACTCTCTACAGAGATACTAAACAACATAAATAAGTTGTAACAAAAACGTATAAGAATTTCGACGCAGCTGGTAGTAGAACGCATGGCTTAGCAGTCAGAGCGCTTGGACGGTATCCAAGAGGCGCGGGTTCGATACCCGCTCCGTTCAAATTTTTATACGTTTTTCGAAAATGTTTTATATATAGAATTATTTTAGAAAAAAAAAAATATACAAAAAAATAATGTTTCAAAATTTCTATTCCACTCGTTATGTTCAAATCCTTAAAAATAACTATATATTATATATATATAAACAAGAATAAATAACCTTCCCCAAGCCAACCTCGTTCGTCCTCTCCCCACAAGAGGTCGCTACTAATTACTCAATTAGCATATCCTTTGATTCCGGCTCAACTAAGCTTTTTCTAAATCTTCTTAATTTCAAAGCCGGTCTTGGTGAAGTCATGAATATATACATTGGTTTTGCGAGTCAAAGGAGTCGACTTTACATGTTATTTTTTAAGTTACAATGTGATTTTCTTGTTAAGCTTTAAATTTTGGGTCAAAATATTAGGATAGTGAGGTAATTAGTTAAAATGATGTTATATTTTTGTTAAAAATTCTGAATTATACAAAAATATTCTTTAGCTTTAAGCTTTTATCCCGCATAGCAGGGTAGATAGAAAGTACCTAGTGTCAAGACACTCCGTACTTCGCTTTCCACCGAATTCCTAGACATTGCGTGTTAAGCGATGGCACTTAACGCCGCGCTTTGTCTTTTTTTACCAGAGTGAAGAAGTGAAAATAATTTAAATATAATCCCTCCCCCGAGTGGAGATCGAACTCACAACCGATCGTGTTTACGGTCAGACGCTTTCCCACTGCGCCACGATATTATTCCGGCCTCAATATTATTTATTTTATAATAATTAGATATTAAAAACAATTAAATTTTGAATAGTTACTTAACATAAAATTATCAGTTTTATGTTCCACAGGAAGCTGAGTTAGTCAATGTATATTATTTAAAAAAAATCTTATTTTATTTCTTTTTGCATGTATTTATGTCTTTTATAGTTTATTTAAAATTCTACAGTTACTGACTGACTGACTTAGATACTAGCTGAAATTACAGTGTAGAGAGGCAATAAATATTTCCGGAAATACATATGAATCTTATGAATAATTGAAATTAATAATTTCATATATAAAATCCATGAAAACCAAATTTCGAGTGGCATTTGTTTTGTTAAAATAATTATATTGTTATTAAATGAAACTCTCTCGAATATAGAATAGTTTAGGTCATTAGCCAGAATCAAGAGACTCCTTGAAGTGTTTTATTATATTCCAATTAATGACTAAAGTCAGCCTTAAAAAATCAAATTTAAAAAAAATAATAAAATAAATTTAGTTTTATGTTTAATATTATTAATAATTCATATAAATGTACCTCGTTTATTTTTGTTCTAAAATTTTGACTTGAATATAAATATAGACCTTAGTTCTAAGTAGCCGACTATAATTACATTCAAATGAATAAATAACAATAAGAGAAAAAAAGGTACAGACTCAGTCTGTAATTCGATGAACTTTGTATTAAAAAGAAAATTGTCAAACTAAAAAACATATTAATATAATTCTAAATGTGGAATAAAACTTAAAAATAGTAAATATTAAAATAAAATAGCAATCTCTCTTGTTAAACGATTATTTCTTAATAATCTTTAAGTAGTAGAGATTTGAAAAAATCTCTCTACAGAGATGCTAGCAACAAACATATAAGAATTTCAACGCAACTGGTAATAGAACGCATGGGTTACTGGTCAGGGCACTTGGATGGTATGCAATAGGCGCGGGTTCGAATGCCGCTGCGTTCAAAATTCTTAAACGTTTTTCAAAAATGTGATATAACACTATTATCATCACTGTAAACCCCAAAGCATATAGAGATATAAAATAAAAAAAGAGGCCGACCGCAGTGTGACAGCGTCTCACTGTAAACGCGATCGGTTGTGGGTTCGATCTCCACTCGGGAGAGTGATTATATTTAAATTATTTTCACTTCCTCGCTCTGGTAAAAACAAAGTTCAACCATTCAACATCCAATGTCTTGAATTCGGTGGAAAGCAAAGTACGGAGTGTCTTGACACTCTTGACACTAGGTATTTTCTGTAAAAATAAAAGCCTCTCGGAATTATTATACTGGTAAAAGGAAGATTTATAATTCTACACAACTGTAAATAGGTTAAACCTTTCCAAATTAGCTTTTTTGTAGACGATGCAAATCCAAAGACATTAGCGTGTTAGATAAGAAATGGGATTAAGCGACTTATTGCGGAGGCGTTGTCTTACTCGTTAGTATAATTACTAGATTCTATGGGCTTAAAAGGTTTTTTTCTTATCTTCACCCATCTCCTGCATTTGGCAGGGTTAACGGTAGGAACCAGTTTGACATATGTTTTTTTTTTCTTTTCCGATCATTTTATACAAAATGTTGCTATCTATATCTAGATAGATCTACAAATTAGGAATGATTATATTTAAATTATTTTCAAATGCTCTGGTAACATAAAATGCTGGTTTTTGTTCCTTCATTCAACACGCAATGATTCTATTTTGGGCTTCAAATAGAGAATAAAGTATCTTGATACTATTTTTTCTCCAATCTTTTTACTTCAAGGAATAAAACATGAAATTCAAGAATTACGGAAAATTTGTAGGGAATCTTATTTTGAAAAATCTTATTCTGAAAATATTTTCATCGTTCCACTGCAATAAACAATACGCAGCGTTCAGTTACGTCACTCTTAAATATTCAGAAATTAATTGGATATGAGTGTGTTGTGTTATATTTCATTGAAGGAACACTAGGTTACCTAATTTTTTTAAAAATTTATAAATTTAAAATATATTAATAATATGTTCATCTCCAGTACATTATAATATCTGTAAGACGATAAAACAACTTCGGCCTAGTATGTATAATACTTCGACTTAGTACCATATACAAAAATGCAATTCATTAGATTAATTTAAAACAACTGATAAACACCCAGCTGAAGAACCACACATCATGGAAACATCTCCCTCAAGTATTACAATTTTTATCAATAAGACCAGAAAAACGAACGCATTGATATAATAAAAGGCTAGCAATAACAATAAAACATAACGGTAGCGGACTCGATAAATTTTCTTTATTTTTCTTGCGTTGGCCAGTTCAGGGTGCATAATAAGTGGCCACTGGGACTGAGGACACACGGATGAAGTTTTATCAGTTTTCTTTCCTATTTTTGCATAGAGAACGGTCTAGAGGACTCTCTTAGAGTTCTCTTCTTCAATTAAAAAGAAATTCACACAATAATTTTATTTAGAGTCCAAAAACAGCTGAGAAGCTCGAAAGCCGTCGGACAATTGAGGCTGAAGTAATTTTATATTGTTTTTTTTTATTATTTTTAGGATGAAATGTGTGATTTTTTTATTGAGTAGAAAAAAATTTCAAGTTATTGTAAAGCTCTCCAGAAATACTAGTCCAATAGTAATCTTTGTATAAACAGACTATAAAATTAAAAATGATTTAAATATATTATAAGTCACTAGCAGAGATCAAGTGGGAAGGGAACCAACTAATTTGGTTCTAATGTTTCCTATAAAGAATAAGCATAACAAGCTCTCAAATGTTTTAAATAAAACGATTTTAACCGGATTAATCGCGTTTATTTTGGTATTCGAAAATATATTTTGGACCACGGACTACCGTAAAGTGTTCGTAACGTCAGGTGTACAAAATGTATTTTCGAATACTAAAATATACGAGATTAATCCGGTTAAAATAGTTTCATTTAAAATGTATAAGAATCGCGAAAATTAAGGTAACATTCTCTCCATTAAAAAGGCATTATGTAGCGCGTAACTCAACGCCCTGTTATTACACCAAAATCTAATTAAACCAAAAAAATAATTTAATCCTTAGAAGATACGTTGCAATAGTTATCGACAGTGTGTTCCCCACACACATGAGGAAGATGGATCGGAGTGCGGTTGGCTTGTAATTTATAACTTACTTGCCTCTTTGTTCGATGCCTTATTGTTTATTCCTTTAAGTAAAGTGAAATTGTATAACATATTGCGTTTCCTTAGTCATGCTCGTATAGTGGTCATCTCATCCTAAGTAATAGATGTTGATAAATCGAAGAGGCCACTGCTATGAACATGACGAGTGTTCTTTCCCATTTGGACGAACGATTATATGTGAAATATTTTTATCGTTCCACTGTGATAAAACAAAACGCAGCGTTCAGTTACGTCACTCTTAAATATTTAGAAATTAATTGAATATTAAGGGAACACTAGGTTATCTCTAACCTAACCTAATAATTTTAATTAATTTTTCCTCTTTATACTTGTCTTTCAAAACATTAGTGTTTTCAAAAATAATTTATAGATAAATCCCTTTTCTCTTTGTAATTCTTGAAATACATAATGGAATGTAACAGACAGAAAAATGAAAATATTTTTCTATGAACAGTTATTGTTTTAAGAAATCTATTCTAACTTACTTTATAACTAGATATCATTTCACGACTATATTTTTTCATACAAAAATATATAAAACATAACATATTTATTATTTCAACATAACGAAATAACGACCCAATCTTTGATCGTTGACGCGAGGTCCCCGGCTAGTGATGTGTAAACTTTAGGGTCCACTCGACTGTCACGTTTGAAGTATTATTTTATATTGCAAAGTGATATACCGTTTGCTTTTCGAAAAACGATAAAGAGATGTTTATAAATGAATTTTTAACTTCACGCTTTACTATAGCAAGACCAACAGCAACCTAGACAAAGTTAAAATTCAAATAATTTTATTCAAAGTGATCAGTTATATGCTTTGTATTTTGAACTGTTAATGTTAATGCCTTATACCTGAGAAGAACCGGTGCAAGATACTCTTCTCTTTTTTTAAAAAAAAAGAGCCAAAAATTCACTACTTAAGAATTTTTATTAGTGTACAGACACTCCGGTGATTGCCTTCGTATTGTGCGGTTAACTCAACGCCTTGCCCTTTGTCTTACCAGAAGAAGAAAGATGAATTGAACCCACAACTAATCGCGTTTACAGTCAGATGCTGTCCCACTGGTCGATAATGGCTTTAATTAATCCTTATAAAACTTACGGCCATCATAAAAATATTGTTAGTAGTAACATGTTTATATTAAATTAATAAATATCATTCATACAAGCATCTTAGATACCTATTGCAATAAATTCTCCGAATGAGGAAATGTGACTGATTCGAATTAAATTAACGTATATATGTACGTATATTTTTATTATAGTGTTGAATAAAATTTTTATTTTACGAATGGAATTACAGTATATATATATATATATATATATATATATATATATATATATATATATATATATATATATATATATATATATATATATATATATATATATATATATATATTCTATATAAAATAGACTGAAAGAAAACATAGAATTGACAGAAAACGGTCACCATTTTCATCGAGAATTTATTCTATTAAAAAACAAAAACAGGGAACTGAGTGTAATACTCTACAATATCATTTAACACTAAACCATGGTTTACGCAATACACAAATAAACCTAAAATTAAAATAAAAACAAAAGCATAACAAAAATATTTTAATATTTTTCTTCCTTACATTTATTTATATAAAATTCGTAGCCAAATGTTCCGTAGCTCATTACCGGGGGTCATCAGTATGCATAATGAATGCCATCTACCGGCCCGTAGCCGTACTAAACGGTAAGATTGATCACCGCCCAAGTGAATGATGGCCTGAGGTGCCTTGTTTAATCTCAAATTGATATTTTTCTTATGATTCTTGGGATATATTTAGTAACTTAATATTGTAGTGAAATATAGTTAGTTGACCTTCGAAAACACAGTATCGAAGATACTGGAGGAAGGTCACGTAAAAAGTATGAGGACCCCCCGAAGGGCATGCATGAAGAGGACAATAACTGTGGACGAGGTGACAGAGGTATGCAGGGACCGTAGCGTTTGGCGCTCCGTACTCTCTAACTACCCCGCCAGGGATGAAGCGTGAAGCTAAAAAAAAAAGAATATTGTAGTGGTTATAGTGACATAAATTTCAGTATGCTAAAAGTACAAAAAAATTTACTTCGAAATATTTGAAGGATTTTTTTTAATAAATTTATAAAATCAATTAGTTATATCTTGTTTAAAATATATTAATTGTAATACATTTCTTATATCTATCAACATATATATATATATATATATATATATATATATATATATATATATATATATATTAAGCAAAAACTTTATAGCTTTTTTTATAAAAATCGCGCTTACAGAAAAGCATGAAATTTGGCACATTTATAGTTTATATAGAGTAAGAATGCATAATGCTAATATTATTTTAAAATAATATATTAAAAAAAAAAAACAAACCATGACTTTGACATACCTAAAATGACTTACGTTACCAAGGCAACGTGTTATTAACGCGTCATCGGGACATCTCGTGTTTACAATCAATTAACTACTTCCGTACACTATACCCAAAGTAGTCAATATGTATATCGTTCTTAGAAACCTATTTAAATGACATTAACTATAAAGTTACCTAAATCAGAATTTCACAACAAGAAAAACGTAACAACCTTTCTAACTCAACTCAACTCAACTCAACTCAACACTTACAAGCGTCAACCTAGCCTTGCATTTGCAAAAGATTACATAAAAAGACAATAAATCAAACAAGATATCAAGACCAGTACTAACGTTATCTTATCCCCAAGAAACGTAATTAAATCACATATTTATCATAACTAGAACATAACCGCAAACAATTCTCCTCGTAACAATGTCTCCCTTCAACATACAAACATACACGTGACATCCAACAACTGAGAATCGAATCTTATTCCCTAGCACTAGATACTATATTCTTGTTGTAAAATAGCAGATCTACTTCACTAAAGGGTCTATAAGTAGCAGGCGATGATAAAGTCGATTTATCTCAATGACAAGTGGCCTATCCTCGCCAGACGAAGATGCTACCTACAAGTTGGATGGCGTATAATTTTCGTAACTTGTTACTATACAGTGTTGACTGTTTCTTTTACTATTGTTTATATTATAATTTGCTTTGTTTGTATGAAAAAAGAAATGGGGAAAATACAGCAAATATCAATTTTCATTTTTAATTTATCTAGACAATGTAATTAGTAATATTTTCAAATATGGGAAGAATTCTATAAAGTATATTAAGAATCGGGGAAGTGATTATATTTGAATTTATTTACACTTCCCCGCTCTGGTAAAGACAAAGGGCGGCGTTGACTTCCACCACTCAACATGCAATGTCTCGAATTCAGTGGAAAGTAAAGTACGGAGTGTGTTGACACTAGGTAGTTTCTGTCTACCCTGCTATGCGGGATAAAAGCGTGAAGCCAAAAAAAGAAAAAAAATATCAAGAATTTTTATAATAAATCCCAATGATATACGTGTATCGTATTTACAAATTGATGCCGGTCGCAGTGCAGCGAAATCGCGGCTGACTAAAAACGATCGGTTGTAAGTTCGATTCCCATTCGGGGGTTATATTTAAATTGTTTAAATTTTCCTCGCTCTGGTAAAACAAAGCGAGGCGTTGAAATCCGCCACTCAACACCCAATGTCATGAATTAAACAGAGAGTTTCGACACTAGGTACTTCCTGTCTACGCACATTAATACGGGATGAAAGCGTGAAGCTACTAAATATTATTTTTTTTTCATATAATAATTTTTCACGTTCTATTTTGTATAGGTATAAGTGACCTGTCGTTTTTGTTACCAAATTCTTAGTACGTTTTTTATTATTTATTTGGGCAACTTTAATAAGCTAGGCTGGGTCGTAAACAATTTGGCGTTGAGTTCCGCTCATCAGCTTGAACGTCCCGATCATGGCCAGAAAGTAGAGAACAAAATATGAGAAAAAAAAGAAAAGAGAGATCAAGCAGAAGATTTTTCTCAAATATTCTGTTTTGCGGAATAGAGAATAGTTTTGTTCTTTTTTAGAACATGTTTAAATTATTTTTTTTTACTTCCAAACAGTGGTAAGACACTGTGGTATTGAGTTTTACTGACGAACAGAATATCTTGACACTAGACTTCCATTAAATATCGTACTTAGCGGAATAAAGCACAATGCAAATAATTTTTCACGCTTTATCCGGTATAATACAAACAGACATACCCCGGTGGTAGTTCAACAAAACGCCTTTCTCAGCTTACGGGAGCTGAGTTACGCCTTTTTTTATGAATAGAATAAAATAGAACCCACACTTATCATGTCAAATACCCGCCAACTGAACTCTTATGGTGTTTTATAGTAATATAAGCTGTAAACCATCGCCAGTACTGATTACAATTTATTCAGGAACACAAGAAGTGACAGCTAGAATTGAAATACACCGTTTGTCACAACTCATTTGTCATCTGACTCAGTTAAGTTGTAATTAATGGGATTGTTTGGTATTGTACGTAGAAAATGCTAATTTAAACTATTTTTACACATATATTTCTATGGAAAATTTGCTAGTACATTTCCAGTGTGAAATTATATAAGGAAATTATATTTGTTTGAATAAATAATTGAATTTTATATAAAAATTGTGAATTGCAAGGGAAAAAATTATATATATATATATATATATATATATATATATATATATATATATATATATATATATATATACTTAATATAATAAAAAAAATTCCTTATTATGTGTCCCAAAACAATGCTGCTTCGGGCTTTATCCCGTATAGCAGGGTAGTCAGAAACAACCTAATTGTCAAGCTTTCACCCGAACTCGAGATTGTGTATTGAGTGGTGAACCTAACGCCGCGCTATGTCTTACCAGATTGGAGAAATGAACTCCATTTTAAATACAATCACTATCCCAATTGGGCATCGAACCCACAAGCAACCGCGTTTACAGTAAGACGCTGTCCCACTGCGCCATGACATCTACAATGTAACAAACATTATATATATAATATATATATATATATATATATATATATATATATATACAAGTAAATGTCAACGTAAATATAGGTCAGAAACATAAGTCTGCTATTAAATCTCTGCGAGGGCAGCAAAGTCGCAAATAGCGGACCCCTTTAATGAAAGCCAGTGGTTTTTCCATAATTATTCAAGCCTCGCCTCTGATACCTTAAACCAACCAACTCGAGTGTACCTTGATTTTACTCAAAGTGTCGGACAGAATCAAATAACCTGGTAACTGTAATATGATAAATTAGTTTAAAATATTTTTAAAAACTTTTATTTATCATGCTTCTGTTAGTTAGTAGACCTGGTATTTTTAGTGCTTTATTATGATTATTCAGGAAGAATTTTTTTAAAGTTTCTAGCTTGTTAAGTTGGTGGAACTCAACGCCAAAATTTGTCTTAACAGAACAAGGAAGGGAAAATAATTTATACATAATTACTGCCCCGAGTGGGGATCAAACCCACAACCGATCGCGTTAGACTCAGACGCTGTCTCACTGCGCCACGACCTGCCTAATTTTAAACTATATAACAATGTAACATACGTAGTTATAAATAGGTAGCGAGATATCTCATCTCATTGAGATGCTGCGACCTCATCCCCCATCCTGTCCCCCTACATTAATGTAATAGCGTTCGTACGTATTCGTATTAATTAGTTTTATCGGACCAGTCGACTGGAAGATTTTTATTTTATTGCCTTGCGGTTGCAAAGTGGACGCCATTGTTGCGTAAACAGGACATTTGTTCAATACAAAAGTACACTTGTGATTGTTTTCTTTCTATTCACTTTGTATGGATCGTTCATTTAGGCTTTTTTGTTTTGTATGGATGCATTTTTTTTATAGATTTAATGTTTTCTATAAAATATCTAGGTTTGAATTGGATATTAATGCTGTTCTTTTGTACTGCATTATTATATTTATATAAATTTTTTTTTTTTTTCAATCAAAACATTGATACCAAATTCAACTAATTATATATATATATATATATATATATATATATATATATATATATATATATATATATATATATAGAGGATAGAATGTTGAGTTCCACAATGCTGGATGTCTTTATTCTGAACAGTAAACGAAGTAGTCCAGATATGCCATATCTGAACACTAGAACAACATCAAGTTATGTTTAATATTCCAACTTTTTTTTTGCTTCACGCTTCTTGCTCACTGTGCATTGAGTGGTGGTACTCAACGCCGCACTTTGTCTTTACCAGAGTAAGGAAGTGTAAAAAATTTATATATAATCACTCCTCCGAGTGGGGATCGAACCCACAACCGGTCGCGTTTACAGTCGGACACTGTCACACTGTACAACGACCGGCCTCAACCATCTCTAACACCAAATTGAACCTGCGACAATCACGTTTACGGTGAAACCTTCTTACAGTTCATGTAAGTATATAAGCAAGTATATAAGCTTCACAAACAAAGCGTAAAACTAAAACCTTATATAAGAAGGCATTTGGTATATACACATAGCTATGTGGGCGGCGCGAGCCAAGCCAACGTTCTAAGAGATAAAGTTAGGGTCATCTCTTCGTGAATTATATTGTACAATATATTTATAAATTAAATTAATAATTTTATAGAAATTATATACAATACAAATAATATGATTGTTTAAATATTTACTATTCTTAAAGTGTTATTCCACACTTAGGATTAGAAAACATTTTTGAAAAACCGTATAAAAATTTTGAACGCAGCGGCATTCGAACCCGCGCCTCTTGGATACCGTCCAAGACGCGCTTTTTCAAAAATGTTTTCTAATATGATTGTATGTCTGTATGCGGTAGTAGTGGATTCGAATTGAAGTTGGGGGCCAAAAATGATACAAATGGAGAAGTCTTATGTGTCTGGTCTTGTTATTTGGGTCTATGGTCTTCTTATTTGGGTATATAAGCTGTTACTGTAGATTGTATCTTTCTATTACATATATAATATTCCTTTAGTGACTTACAAAGACGAAATTTGGTGTATATGTGTCTTATCTTCTTTTACTTCTCCTTCATAAATGTGAAATAAAAGGCCGGTCGTGGCGCAGTGTGACAGCGTCTGACTGTAAACGCGATCGGTTGTGGGTTCGATCTCCACTCGGGGGAGTGATTATATTTTAAATTATTTTCATTTCCTCGCTCTGGCAGAGACAAAATGCGACGTTCAGTTCCACCACTCAGCACGTAATGTCTCGAATTCGGTGGAATATGAAGTACGGAGAGTCTTGACACTAGGTACTTTCTGTCTACCCTGTATATGCGGGATAAAAGCGTGAAGCTTAAAAAAATCTTCATAAAATACTTGCGGTAATATTTATATAAATATTTTATACTATTTCCTAGTGTACTTAAGCGTATTGCAATATTTACTATGCTTTTCTTGTTCCGTTATTGGAGTTTCTGAAAATAAATGGTTTATTATTCTTCCTGGTACTATCATTTGAATAGCAAAGAATGGTTATAGTGGGGCGGACTCTATCTTACCTCCAAAACCCACGTTGTGGTTAAAACCACGCCACAATATAATATTTTACACTTGTACTGGTTCTTGTTACATTTTTGTACTTGTCCTTGACTATACTAACTATTTTACAAAAAAAAATCATTTATATTATTTACTATTTTTAAAATGTTATTCCACACTTAGGATTAGAAAACATTTTTGAAAAAACGTATAGAAATTTAAAAGCAGCGGGATTTGGACGGCATCCAAGAGGCGCGGGTTCAAATCCCGCTGCGTTTAAATTTTTATACGTTTTTTCAAAAATGTTTTCTAATCATTTATATTACTTACAAAAAATATAATCTAGCTTTAGCTGCACTGATTAATTTTCATTTTTTTTTACATAAAAATATGGTGTATATTGGTACTTCTTTTAAAATTTCTTAAGTGTTTAACGGAATTCCATATCGTCATCAACAGCGTTATACAGACCATAGCATGCTATTTGGAACGGCTTCTTACCACCAGCATCCAGCAGTGGTAGTCCCCGCATTCCTGACGAGATTATCAAAACACCTAGTGAGGGGTAGATTATGGTACGTCTTCCGGTTCGTAGTTGCCACTCTAGAACCTTTGCTTCCCATCTATTGTCGGTTTATTTAGTTATAGATAATATTACATTATATAAGAAATGGCCTTTTAATTCTTAAGGCACATAATAAATACCAAGACGCATTTCCATTATAACACTTGGTTTCTTGATTTTCGTGTTACCTTATTTTATATAAAATGGGTTAATTAAGATTATTAATAATTGTTATTATCAGCTATTAATTTATTCAGATACTGTCCCACAGCGCGTAATAGATGTTAAATTTGTACAGTGTTTTACAAAAACTTTGTTTAGAAAAAATAAAAATAATATCGTGGTAATGGTACGAGAGGTCGGAGGAAACCTCGGTTGACCTTCAAAAATACAGTATCGAAGATACTGGAGGAAGGTCACGTAAAAAGCATGAGGAACCCCCGAAGGGAAATGTATGAAGAGGGTAATGACTGTGGACGAGGCGAAAAGAGGTATGCAGGGACCGTAGCGTTTGGCGCTCCGTCCTTTCTGAGTAAAATAAACCCGGATACAGCGTGAAGCTAAAAAAATATCGTGGTTCGATATTACGATAGAATTACGAATATTTTATGTAAAGAAAAGTTTTTAAATTTAAATCTAGAGATCTTAATTAAACCCTAAATACTAAACCGATAACCTCGGACTTAATACTTATTGGCTTATATATTCATTATAAATACAAAATATTCTATTCTACATTACTCTATATTCTACAACATACAAAAAATTGACCAAATTATAAATTAAACTACCTTAAACGGATTAATCGCGTTTATTTTGGTATTCGAAAATACATCTTTGTATCTTCGAAGGGTGACGAGTGCTCTTTATAAGAACAAGCTACCAGTACCACCCACAGTGGAGAGACAACCAGCAACTCTACCAGTCACAGACAAGATTGGTTGATCTTAAGAGAAGCTTCCGACAAGACCACATTTAAGCCTAATAAAAATTGAGCCTTGGGACCAGTGAAATATTCCTTGATAGTGTGCAGGTGCATACAAACTAGATTATAGCTGTGGCTTATCTCACATTGGTCAAACAAAGAAGAGCACCGGGGTCACCCACTTCATCAGGTTTGCTAAACCTCATGTCCTCGCTAGGGAAAATAGATATATTCCTAGAATGATCCGCTACTCTATTGAAATTCAAAAACATCTTAATTTCAATAGAGAAGATGGTAAATGATGTTGGAAATGATGGTGCCCAAAATTTTATTTTCGAATACCATAATATACGCGATTGATCCGTTTAAAATAGCTTCATTTAAAATGTCAAGTCAAATATACAAAAATATTGAAAACAAAAATAATTTTCTCAAGGCAAACCAACCCTTAAACACCGCTTTACCCGGACACCTCCCTCACAGTTGCAAAAGAAACAAACCCCCCACCTCGCTCTACCCTCCGAACACTCCACACGACCATTCCTTATGTATGAATTCAGCACATTACCAGTCAAGTAGGATAAAAACAGGACGAGAAAGCTTTGAAAAATCTCCGGGCATTGAGTGATATTCTCAAGTAGCCTTCCATTTTATTTTGGTAACGTTGAAATGAAATGAAGCGGGACGTCCGTCAAGCGATTGTATCTGTTAGTCGTGTTTGAGCTTTTTTAAGCTTTTTATACGTGAAAGTGTATAATTTTTTTTATGCCTGAGCCATGACCTTGATCTCCGCTCACGTGAAACCAAACGCGGCGTTTAGTTCTGCAACTTAACACGCAATATCTAAAATAAAGACAGAAGCGTATAACGAGTTATTTTTATACTCAATCATATTTTATCTTACTTATATTGTTAATAACTATTGAATATTTATTTTACAGTAATAAATATTCAGCAAACAGTAAAGTCCAAATGGACTTGCCGGAAGTAGCTTTCAAATAAAAAAATTAAGCACATGAGAGATAAACTTTTACTTTAATAAAATTATTTCAACGCGTCAGATTTGAATTACAATTTTTTTTTTACCAAAACCTATACAGGCATTATTTTTTAAGATATTTTTATTAACTTTTTTTTTTAGCTTCACGCTTTTACCCCGCGTAGCAGGATAGGCAGAAAGTACCTAGTCAAGACACTCCGTACTTCGCTTTCCACCGAATTCGAGACATAGCGTGCTAGGTGGTGGAAATCAACGCCGCACTTTGTCTTACCAGAGCGAAGAAGTGAAAATAATTTAAATATAATCACTTCCCGAGTGGGGATCGAACCCACAACCGATCGCGTTACAGTTAGACGCTGTCCCACTGCGTCACGACCGGCCACACTTTATTAACTTAAATTATGAAAATCTAAGTAAGAAAATTACTCTTTATCATCCAATTTCCCTCAAAATCACAGTACAGTAGTTTCCTAAACTAAAATCATTGTCATAGTGAAAAATATAAAAAAAGAAGCTTTTATATATATATATATATATATATATATATATATATACATATATTGATGATTTATTAATTTCCTCGTACAATTTTTGCGAAATATATATTACTATTCACTCAGTTTTAGGTTTGCCTTTTTGAATGTTAGAGAGAGAGCGGAGCTCAACGCCGCTTTTTATAAATAAAATCCCATAAATTTTAAACATATATCCAATTTCTTATCATAAATCGCTGTTAAATGTATGTGAATATCTGTAACATTCTATAAATAGTAAAAAACCCAACAAGTCGTTATGAAATGATCTATATTAATGTTTCCTTGTACAGCGTAATCATCGACTTATGTATATACATACATACAGACATATAAATATATATACTCGTTAGTCTTCGAAAGATTAATATATTTAATAAGATTTGATGCTAGCGATTTTTACACATTTTAAATGAAACTATTTTAAATGGATTAATCATGTATATTTTGGTATTCGAAAATATATATTTTTTACTATAAAGCGTTCGAAACGTAGGGTTTTCAAAAATATATTTTCATTTAAAAAATTAATATATTTTTATAAGATCTTTTATGTTTGCGATTTTTACACATTTTTAATTAAGTTATTTTAAGCGGATTAATCGCGTATATTTCGGTATACGAAATTACATAAATACAGTAAAGTGCTCGAAACGTCGTATTTTCAAAAATGTATTTTCTAATATCAAAATGTACGCGATTGATCTTCAAGTATTTACAACCAGTAGTTTTACCTTACGATACCAGTCAGCCATTTTGTGAGTAATAAAAGAATTTTATACATTTCCACGATTGATTTTTATTTCCGGTTTTATTAGATCATGTGCTGGATTGAATTGTAATTATTTCGTTTATATGTTTTAAGCAAGTATTGACCGATCATTTAGTTCTTGTCGCCTCGTTGTTAATTTGAATTATATATAAAATTAACTTGTAAATAACATACAAAACTTACTAAAAATATCTAAGAACCTTGCACTTGTAATGACGTATTATTACGTCATAATTTCTTTTTTTATTTACTTTGTTAAAATTGCTTGAAAACAATCACTTAGCGAAGAAAGACTGTTACTAACTCATTAAATTTATAATAAAATATTTTAAAACACGATATAAATTTCAACTCAATAAAGGCCCCGGAGTTGTGTTGGGCAATTTTTGACATCGTCGGCTTGAGTCGTGGGATTGAGGCCGGTCGTGGTGCAATAGGACAGCTTCTGACTATAAAAACGTTACACTTAACAGGTTAAGTTACGCCACTCCACACGCAATTTCTGGAATTTTGGCGTAAAGCGAAGTACGGAGTGTCTTGACACTAAGTCCTCCTTGGTACCCTGCAATGCGGGAGAAAAGGATTCCCGCTAAGTAAGATAAGATCATTCTATCTTATATATATAACTGTCATTTCATCGCTCTGCTGAGACAAAACCTGGCGATGACTTCCTCTAATAAATACGCAATCATCTCTAAAAGTCGAATCATTATCTGGAATTTAGGTGAAATTATCTTCACGCTTCTATACCGCATGTCAGGTAGACAGAATGTACCTAATGTCAAGAACTCGAACCGAATTCGAGATATTGAGTGTTGAGTGGTGGAATTCAACGCCTTTTGTCTTTACCACAGCAAGGAGGTGAAAATAATTGAAGTCTCCCGAGTGAGAATCGAACCCACAACCGATCGCGTTTACAGTCACACGCTGGCACACTCTAAGGTTCTCTACCCTGTTATGTAGAAAAAGCTAATAAATTATATATATATATATATATATATATATATATATATATGTGTGTGTGTGTGTGTGTAAACCATAAACCGTTTCTCTAAAGACTAAGGCATTAACTTCACTGAACTGGTGTCAAATTATTTGACGTTCAAAACATGAAGCTTGTAACTTCTTATATTGAATAAAGTAAATTTTACTTGGACTTTGACTTTTTAAAATATCAAGAAAAAAGCCATCAAATCCCACAATTCCCTACACAAAATTGGGTTCGCGTAAAAAAAAAATACCAGCAAACTAAAAGTCCTCCATGAATACCAAATTGGACAGACAGACAGTTTCACTTCTGAAATATTGCCTGAAATTTACATGGAACATTTTAATATCCACCTGCCCTTTTTCTCACGCAATAAAGCCGCGTCGTATCGGTCTTAAACCCGTTACAGTTTTAATGCCACTTGAAAACTCCGCTTCAAGTTTATTATGGTATAAAAAATTGCGTATACGTTACTTTCTATGTATTTATGTGTGTACTGAAATAAAGGCCGATCGTGGCCCAGACGACGATCGGACGAATGATTATATTTAAGATTATTCGGTCTGGTGAGACAAACACGGCGTTGAGTTCCGCCACACAACACACAATGCCTCGAATTTACCGGAATGTAAGAATAAAAGTGTCAACGGAGTGTCTTGACACTAATTTGTCTCTGAATGTCTCTGAATCTCTGTTCCTACTATGTAAGATAAAGCATAGAAGGACGAATGATTCCATTTAAGATTATTTTCATTACCTCGCTCTGGTGAGACAAGGCACGGCGTTGAGTTCCGCCACTTAACACACACTGTCTCGAATTTAGCGGAATATAAGAATAAAAGTGTCGATTTCAAGCAGAAAGCATTCAACGGAGTGTCTTGACACTAATTTGTTTCTGAATGTCTCTGAATCTCACAAACGGTAAAGAAAATGCATTTTATATACAGAAAATATAAAATATGTAAATAAATCTTATTTTCTTTGTAAAATTAAAACAGAACGCACCTAAATATTAAAATGAGTTTACGGCGGTAGATGAATAGGTGAGATTTTAATAAAATTCAACGGTTAATGAAAAACAGAAGGGTCGCTAGTTGTTGAGATTGATGCACAGGTACCTATTATTCTTTGTCAAAAATATATATTGAGGACGGTCGTGGCGCGGAGGGATAGCGTCCGTATGTATACGCGATCGGTTGTAGGTTCGATTCCCGCTCGGGGGAATCTCTGTCTCAAATTCCGCGGAAAGCGGAGTACATAGTGTCCTGACACTAGATACCGTCTATACTGCTATGCGGAATAAAGGCGTGAAGCTAAAAAGATAATTATTTTTGTTTCAGTATATATTCTCTATGTTTTGTATATTGGGTAGAGAAATTATGGTTGTCATAATTTCTCTACCCAATACTCTCTCTCCATTTTCCATTTATTTACACTTTAGTAGAAAATATTAACTTATTGTTTAGGAATATAAATAATAATTTAATTAACGTAATTTATAAATTATAACTGATATACTGCAAAAGTATTGTTATTTCAAAGAAATAGCGACTTATATGTGAATATTTAGGCAACTGACAATTTATGTTAAATGGAAACCAGCAACTACAAAAACGTTTATAAATACAAACGTGTATAAATTATTATCAATATTGATTTTTAATATTTTTTATATATTTTAGTTTTTTTTTACAATAAAATACTACATTAAAAAACGCAACTACGCGCTTTATAACTTAGAGAACTTTGTATCAAGATATTCTATTAACCTTATTCCACTTGAATTCAAATCGTTACAAGTGGCGGAACTAAACGCCGCGCTTTGGACTACTGCAATAATATAATAATACTTTAAACAATTTTTTTTTGTAAATTAGAATCTGACCCTGTCCGATATAAGCCGTTCATCCCCTGTTTATTTAGATTGTATTAATTAAAACTCGAAGTTCCCGAGATTAACACCACTTTCTTTCATTAACAGCCTCCATATTCATGCTTCGAAATAACGAGATTATGAAACATTACGTAAATACTTCTTAACAAAAATATTCAAATCTTAATAAGTTTGGTTTTATGAAACTTTCTCAAGGGGTATTGGATATTTTTTTATTTTTTATCCCGCAAGACACACGACAAGAGACATTGAGTGTTGAGTGGCGGAACTCAACGCCGCGTTTTGTCTTGAGTGGGAATGGAACCCATAACCAATCCCGTTTACAGTTAGACATTGCCCCACTGCGCCACAATCTGCCTATATTGGATCTCCTTATTAATGTGATTCAAATTAATAATAATAAAAAAATTGTTAATAAATAACGCAAATAGGCATTGATATCTGTTTTGATTTTTTTAATTGTGAGGGTATCCTGCTACGGATACCTTACAAATTGAGGACTCGGTACAAAGTATGTGGTACTCTGGTTTAGCAGATGGAGGTAAGACGGTTCCCAAGAGGTGTGGGTTTGAATCCCGCTGGATACCGTCCAAGCGCTCTCACCGCTAAGCCAAACGTTCTACTACCAGCTGCGTCGAAATACGTATACGTTTGTTACAACTTATTTATGTTGTTAGCATCTCTGTAGAGAGATTTTTACAAATTTCTACTACTTAAACATTATAAGGAATAATATAATATAATTATGTAATATAATAAAGTAAAATAAAATAATATAAGAAATAATATAAAAAAAAAATAAAAATATATTTTTCTTATGAAAATCTAAAATTTGTTATTGACATGGCGGCGGCCATTGATTTTCGACTCTGTTGTGCATCAACGTTGTTGGACGGCCATCTTGTATTTTCCCGCCCATTCCTCCGCAAATTAGAGTATCAAGTTGAAATTGTCAAAGACTGCATAATAAAATGCATAGAAATTTATAATTAATTTAATCTAGCTCTCTCAAGGGAAATATTTCAAAATTTAACTTTATTATCTGATTGATATTCTGTATAGTAATAAATATTTAATTACAATAAATCATCTCTGTTAAAAAAAGATCTTCCATATCTTACCTAATTTTTTGGTATATCTACCAAATAAATCATTAACAGTGTTTATATATATATATATATATATATATATATATATATATATATATATATATGGGAAATAATTTAAAAGCGTATTTCACCGGATTTTGTCTGACCAGAGCAAAAATTCTTTACGTACGTTACAATTTATTTACGCCATTAGCCATCTCTATAGAAAGATTTTTACAATTATTATTTCTAAGAAATAGTTTGGTGAATGCTTCACGCTTTTATACCACATAGCAGGGTTGACGGAAAGTACCTAGTGTCAAGACACTTCGCACTTTCGCTATATTCGTGACAACCCCGCAAACAAGCAAATATTTTACTATTTTTAAAGTATTAAGAAACACACTAGAATAGAACCAACTATAACGTCATTTACAGCTAAAAACATCTACAGCACTACAATGGCGTGGTAATGTTCATAAAGAAAAATACAAAAGAAAACATTCTGAAAAAAAAGGTGCGAAGGGAAGTGTGTACGTACTTTGCAAGGTATTCAATTTAATTATACTTACGGAAAAGTGTAATAAGCTTTTATAGCGCGTTTATGTCTTCATCCCCATGTGTATGTTAAGTAAAGTAGGAGAAATATGATGAGAGGAGTTCGCGAATGGGTTGAGTATTTTTGTTTTCAGGTTGTATTCATATTATTTTTGTGGAAACGTTTTGGAATAATGGGATTAGGTCAGTTATTTCATATGTATATTATATATTGATGCGTTTTCCTTATTATTATAAGTCTCATACTTATATATATATATATATATATATATATAAATATTTATATACAAATTTAATTTATTTCTTACTTATTGTTTCGATAGTCAACACAAATAATGTCAAAAATTTTATCCAAAATTTCAGAATGAATTTCAGAATAGTATTTTTTATTTGGCATATAAACAAACAAATATATATAGATAATATCATTATTATTATTAACTAGCTATGCCCGCGACTTCGTTCGCGTGGAATTTAACATCTCTATCTTAGATGAAGTACAATATAATTCCCATCAGCTGCTAGGTAGCGTCCCGTAAGAGGCGGGTATCCAAATATTGTGGTGGTAGGAGGTTAATCCTCCAAATGGCTTGCCACCACTATCATGACACACACACCGGTTCGATGTAATGTAAGCCAGATTTCCCTATTCCCACCCACCATTTCCCTCATCTCCTCCATCCCAAGATCGGCAACGCATCTACAATTTTAATGTTGAAGATGTTCGTAGACAAAGGTGACCACTTCCCATCATGTGACCCTCGTGGGTGGGCTTCTATTCTTTAACCACCTTTTTCTTTAAAAAAACAATTATTACAAAAAGTATTAAAAATAACACCAACGTTACTTTTAAACGGATCAAGTCAAACGGAGCGTTTTTCCTCTCTACCTATCGTACAAAATAAAAAAAAATCAGATCTAGCCAAAAAACATATCTAGATCAAATTCAAATTTTCAAAATACAAAATAAAAAAAATCAGATCTAGCCAAAAAACATATCTAGATCAAATTCAAATTTTCAAAATATCCGAAGTGTACTAAGAGCTTAAGGTAAGTTATGTACATACATTTGGAAGCGCCCGACCCGGACCGTCTTTGACGTGACAGCGGCGAGATGTGAAAATGTTCGTTACGGCAATAAATCTTCAAGCAAACTTCACACTTTTAAATTTACATTTATAAATCTAGTTTTAGGTAATGAATTAGATTAAAAATTTTATTACAAACAGAAATAATTACAAGTTTACAAAAGCTATCGAAGATATATTTAATTTAAAAAAAAATGATTTTTTTTGTAAAAAAAAAGAAACAATAAATTTTTCTTACCTTCTAAAATAATAAGAAATGTGAGAGAATATGTCAACGTCGTAATTTTTATCAGCTTCACGCTTTTATCCCGCTTAGCTGGATAAACAGGAAGTACCTTGTGTCAAAACACTCCGTAATTCGCTTTCCGCCGAATTCAAGATGTTTTGTGGTAAGTGATGGAACTCATCGCCGCTTTTTAACATACTAGAGAGAGGAAATAATTTAAATATAATCATTTTTCTGTCCTGCGCTACGACCCGCCTCTATTAAAATAATATATTTCTAATTTAATAAAAAAATGACATTTTACCCTCCACATAAACTATAACGCTCTAGCCGTTTTATTGTTTATTTAGCTTCAAGCTTTTATCCCGCATAGCATGGTAGACATGAAATACCCAGTGTCAAGACACTCCGTACTTCGCTTTCCACCGAATTCGAGACATTGCGTGTTGAATGGTGGAACTCAACGCCGCACTTTGTCTTTACCAGAGCGATAAAGTGAAAATAATTTAAATATAATCACTCTCTCGAGTGAGGATCGAACCCACAATCGATCGCGTTTATAGTCAGACGCTGTCCCACTGCGCCACGACCGGCCTCTACCCTTTTATTTTTATAAAAAAGGAAAATTTTTAAACAAATTAATATATAGACAGGTTTACTTTACAAAAAATATTATAAACAAACAAACATCTATACATTTATATTATATAATCCCATATGATAAATTCCCCGTTCCCACTGCTATCCCATTGTGATGTCAAAAGGTGTGGAATCATAAAGCCAGTCAATTTATGCACATACTTTACTTCGAGGCCACTCAGTCACCGCGTTGATGTAAATATATATATATATATATATATATATATATATATATATATATATATATATATATATATATATATATATCAAAATGTATGTATGTACATTTTTTTTTAACTTCACGCTTAAAGTACCTAGTATTAAGACACTCCGTATTCTGCTTTCCACCGAATTCGAGACATTGCATATTGAGTGGCGAAACTCAGCGCCGCACTTTATTGCGAGCAAGGAATTGAAAATAATTTGAATATAATTCCCCAAGTAGGATACGAACCCGCAACCCATTTCGTTTACAGTCAGACGTTATCTCACTGCGTCATGACTGGCCTTGTCTTTAAAGGTCATTTGATTATCGTAAATCATATCGTTAACATGGAATGCGCCATCTTAACGAAAATGGTTTTCGTATGAAAGATGGTTTTGGATTCGATGCTAACTCGATGAAATACTATAATAAAAATAATTAAATTTCCTCGGTCTACTAAGACAAAAAGCAGCGTTGAGTTTCGCAAATCAACACACAAAGTCACGTATTCATATACAATACAATGAAATTACTTGACACTAGGATTTCTTCTATACAGAAATAAACCTAAAGATAAAAAAAATCATAACAAATTATATAAAAATCTAGAATTCTTTCAAACATAAGTCATATAATTTACTTGGAATTTTAAACTTAAAATAAAAATACACGAAAACAATATAACAAGGCTTCGATAATACAAAAAGCTAAATTTGATCGAAAACTAGAAAAGAAATTGAACCTGTTACTACTCGTGAGGTGTACGCTACTTTATTATCGCTCGAGCCGCAGTAAATCCCTAACATAATAGACATCTAATGCCAATATTTTCGGGAGGATTGCGGATAAAGCCACGCGTCAAGTAATGCATAACGATAGATATGTTTTGAAGGTTTTTTTTTTTTAATTTATAATAGCTTTTTTAGCTTCACGCCTTATATACCGGAAAAAACCTAGTGTCAAAACACTCCGCACTTCGGTTTCCACTAAATTTGAGACACTGCGTGTTGTGCCCTGGAATCACAAAAAAACAAGGGTGTAATACCATTAATGTTTATAGATGTAAATCTATTTCGTACTTAACATAGAACAGAATTAAATATAATTAAAAAAATTTCTTACTCAGGACTCAGAATATATATATATATATATATATATATATATATATATATATATATATATATATATATATATATATATTAATTTTATATAAAAAATAACTAAAAAGTGGCGTTAAGTTTCGCAATACAACCCGTAACATCTTGACAAAACACTGTCTGTGTACTCTGGTATGTAAAACCTCAATACTTGAAAACTATGTTTAGGTCTTATTGACTAAAAAAATCCCCATTTTTTTATTCTAAATTAACATGTCCGTGGCTTTGAAGCTTTTATCAGCTTATTTTTATTTTTTCTGTAACTGATCCATCAAGCGGTCACACTCCGACACCTGCTTCCCAATTTTAGGGAAACGAAAAGGGTTGGCTGGAATATTAAGTGATTTGCGAAATCTGCAATTTTCAAAATAATATATTTTTTTAGAACTGTCTGTCTGTGTGTTTGTTCCGGCTAACCTCTGAAACGGGTATACAATTTTTTTTTATAGAAAACGGAGGCAAACGAGCAGAAAGGCCACCTGTATAAGCGGTCACTTTCGCCCATGGATATCTACAACATTAGAGTTGCAGATGCGATGCCTTGGGGTGGAAGTGAAAGGAGATGAGGGACAGGATGGGTGGGAGTAGGGAGAGCTGGCTCACATGACATCGAACTGAAACACACCATCATATATTTGGCGGATCGTTTTTGTCATGATAGTGGTCGCGAGCCAGTCGGAGGAATGACCTCCTACCACCAAATTACTGGGATACCCTCTTCTCACGGGACGCTACCCAGCAGCGGAGTCACAGGTGATTTTTTTTGCAATAGGTAGTTTTAAAGGTACTTTTATTAGCAGGTAGCTGATAAAGTTAGGAATATTTTAGGCTACTTTTATTTTAGAAATACAAAAGAAAGATCCAGAGATGTTAAGTTCCACGTGGTTTTTATCATTTTTTTTTGCTTCACGCTTTTATCCTGTTAGGGTAGTCAGAAAATTACATAGTGTCAAGACAGTCGATACTTCGCTTTCCATCGAATTCAATATATTGCGTATAAATTGGTGGAACTCAACGCCGCACATTATCTTACCAGAGCGAGAAAGTGAAAATAATTTAAATATAATCCCTCCCACAATTAGGAATCGAACCCACAACGGATCGCGTTTACAATCAGACATTGTCCCACAGCTCTATGATTATGTTTAAATTATTTCCACTTTCTCGCTCTGGTAAGACAAAAGTGCGGCGTTGAGTTCCACCACTCAACACGAAATGTCTCGAATTCGATAGAAAGCGAAGTACGGAGTGTTCTTGACACTAGGTACTTTCTGTCTACCCTGCTACACGGGATAAAAGCGTGAAGCTAAACAAAAAATTATAATTTTTTAATAAAAACAACATATTAAAAATAATTTAAAACGTTAATATAAATATTTATATTTAAAAAGGTATGTTTTAATAAGTATAAAACTGCATACATACCTATATATACAAATACTCTAGAAAAACAGGTTCATAACTTAAATATATACCCAATCAAAATTCGTATTCGCTACCCATATTGACTTAACCACTGAGTAATAACTAACTTCAACAATATTTTCTAAAGAATACGAAATCAAAATCAATATTAGCCCAATGGTAATTAATCAAACAAGTATCCGCTAGAACAAACCCAAGGAATCCAGTCGAGTCCTCACGAGCGCTCCTACCGGAGTTTTTGCGCTTTATTCATAGACATTACTTATGCATGCAGCAGCGAAAATATTACAAGATTTTAATGAAAGAAATATTAATTTAAACGCAAGTTTTCTTTGGGCGAGGGCGAAATTAATCTTGGTCTGGCGTAAATACCGACGCGAAATATGCGGTTTTTGGTTTTAAACTTTATAAATTGTTTGTGCAACTATGTGTAGAGGGGGAATGATTGTATTTTAAATTATTTTCTAAACCTCTGGTAAGACAAAGCGCGGCGTTGAGTTACGCCACTCAACACTCAAAGTCTGAAATTTGGCGGAAAGCAGTGTTCGGAGTGTCTTGAAACTATGTAATTCCTTTCTACCCTCCATATATGTGGAATAAAAGCGTGAAGCTAAAAAAAACTATGTTTATATGGGATTTTTTTGGAATATTATTTTAGATACCTACAGTCATTCAGCACACAATGTCGTTTACTGCAAAGTAGTACATTTAGAGAAAATAGAGTTAGATCCTGAATTTAGCGCTAAATAGTGTCTAGTGTCAAAACTCTCAGTTCTCTTCTGTATGCTATAAATCGAATCATTTTGTATAGAGTAACAAAGTTCAAAATCGCTCTCTATTTTATCTTACTATAACGGGGAGATAGAAATAATTTTAATATAATCATTCAGTCTAGTTAAAATAGAACCCAGAACCATCGCGTTTACAGACAGACCTTGTCCTCTTGTTACCTAACCAACAATTTTTTTTCTTCACTCTTTTATCCCGCGTAACAAGGTAAACAGAAGGTACTTAGTGTTAAAACACTTCGCTTTCCACCGAAGTCGAGACATTGCATATTGAGTGGTGGAACTCAACTCCCTTTGTCTTACCAGAAAAAATGAAAATAATTTTAAATATAATCACTCCCCCGAGTGGGAATCGAACCCACAACCGATCTCGTTCACAATCAGACCGACCTCACTAGCTAACTAACTAACAATAATACTTAAAATCCACCCCACAAGATAATTATGAGCAAGAGGGTAGTTACTCAGAAATGCATATAAATGGTAAGTCATACAAACGCGGGTTAATGTAAAAGAAAATAATGTCGACGCACTTTATTTAAATCGAGCGTCGGGAACAGTTGAAGTGGAAAAAATATGAATATCATTTCCCCGTTACGAACTTTCCACGCCAAATGAAGCATATTTCCAGTCGTAACACTCGCATTATTCAAAAAAAAAACTTTGTAAAGCCCGCTGTTAAATTACGTTTTTTTTAAATGCTATAGTACAGTAGATATTTTGAGAAATATTGGTAAAATGGTTTTTTAGTTACAACGAAATGCGGTGTTAAGTTACACCAGTCTTAGTCTTGACACTAGGTTATCTCTAACTACCCTATATATATAGTCTGAAGTTGCATATCTATATTTATTAGCAAATATTTGTAACTAGCTTAGCAATTCGTAGAGGCCGGTCGTGGCGCAGTGGGACATCTGACTGTAAACGCTATCGCTTGTGGAATCGATTCCCACTGAGGTGGTATCATTATATTTAAATTGTTTTCACTTCATCGCTCTGGTAAGAGTGCGGCGTTGAGTTCCACCACTCAACAAGTGGAGTACAGAGTGTCTTGACATTAGATACTTTCTATCTACCCTGCTATATCGGATAAAAGCTTGAAGATATAAGAAAAAGAATTCGTATTAGACAAGCGTTGCATAGGAAGCTTTATTCAAAATGTTTCTTAAGAACATAGAGAGGGAAACGCCTAAAGTTTTATATACATTCCCTACTAAATGAAGTGACACCGTCATACAGATGCTAACAAAAGTTATTCTTTATGCTCCCCGCGAAGCTTATATTTGCATAAGGACCAGATCAAACAAACATCTTAAAAAACACTCATAACGTCTTGTTTTGAATAATCAATTCAATTATATATATTAACTATTTATTTTATAGTAAAAACAGAGAAAATAGTGGTGCATTTCTCCGTTATACCTGTCATCATAGTATGAGACACGCAGCAGTATGTCAAGCCAAGTTCATACTGAAAACTTATAGAAAACTAGCGTCTGTCATATTTTTACACTTTGTGCTTAAATGTATTTATTTTTATATTTACTATTTTTAAAGTGCTATTCCACACTTAGAATTAGAAAACATTTTTGAAAAAACGTATAAAAATTTTGAACGCAAAAGGATTCGAACCCTTAGACGGTATCCAAGAGGCGCGGGTTTGAATCCCGCTGCGTTCAAAATTTTTATACTTTTTTTCAAAAATGTATTTATTTATTTCTCTTTTCCGTTATATTGACAATTGTATACTAAAAATGTATATTAAAAATTATAAATATTGTATTATATTTGGCTCTTATTTACACATTCAGATTTATTATAACTTTAAAAGCTGGTAAAATATATTTTTATATATATCATAATTTACTATAAAGGATATTTATTTATTTAATTATATTATAAGAATGTATGTAAACAAGTAATATTTTTTTAAACGGACCATCGTGGCGCAGTGGGATAGATTGATTGTAAACCGATTAGGAGAATTAAAAATATTCAAATTATTTCCTTTACTAAAACAAAGCGTGGCGTAAATACTCACAACTCAATAAATAAACTCTAGGTATTAGATGAAATTTTGATGGCAGATCGCAATACAACAAGGTCAACTAACCTGCTATTCGACAAAAAAACTTCAAATTGCTTTTTATTAATAAAATGAAATCGAAACGTCGACAAAAACAAAAACGTATGTTGTTGAAAATTCAACAAATTGATTGAAATCAGCGACAGGAGTAAAGAAATATAACGGGAGCGTTTCAGACGCACCGCTCCCGTCTCGTTGATGCATATATTAGAATATTTTAACCAGCCCATTGAAATACAGTGTTTTGCTAAAATGTTATTTTTTTTAACAAAATCCAAGCAATTCTCTTATATCATGTGAGAAACGGAGAGTTGGGTCTATTTCCTTAACATTAAATAATAAAATATAACGCCAATACATGGCTTCAAGATTTATTCTCGCATAGCAGGCTAGTCAGAGACAACCTAGTGTCAAGATACTCTGTTGACTGTAGTAACGAGTCCAACGCCGCACTTTATCTTATCAGAGTGAAGAATTGATATATATTTTAAATATAATCACTCCTTCGAGTGAGAATAACACCCATAAGCATTTATTTTACTCAATCACTTTTATAGATTTCTTATGTTTATTTTCAAATAAATAATTGAATATTATATTTGAATCGACAACCGTAAAATAGTGTTGTTTGAACTACCTGCCACACTGTATAAGATGTTTCGTTATTATTTTATTAGCTTCACGCTTTTAACCCACATAGCACAGGGTACCTAGAGTCAAGACACTACGTATTCTGCTTTCCACCGAATCCGAGACATTGTGTATTGAGTGGTGGAACTCAACGCCGAACCTTGTCTTAGTACCAGAGCAAGGAAGTGAAAATAATTTAAATATAATCACTACCCCGAGTGGGGATCGAACCCACAACCGATCGCGTTTACAGTGAGACTCTGCCACACTGCGCCACGACCGTTATTATTTCTCCAGCGTAAAAAATTACATTATTATTAATAAATAGGATATAATTTAAATTCTATACACAATATAAAATGTAAAGCTCCTTTTCCATTCCAGTAGAAATTTCCGGAAATCTTCTCTTTGTATTTCTAGAAGGAAATCTAAGAATTAATTTTCAACTTTCTCCACTTCATAGTTTAATATATTCATAGTTTCATATAGCATCAATTTTACTAAATTATAAACTACACTATTAATATCGGGTATAATATTTACTTTATAATAAATAATATTTAATAAATGTGTATTATATATATATATATATATATATATATATATATATATATATATATATATATGGTACACATAGTGAAATAAAGTTACAATTTTTGTCCGTCTGTCTGTTGGTTTCTACTAATCTCTGGAACGGACTAAGTTTACGACTTTCACTGGCAGCTACCTGATACCTAATAAAAATACTTTTCTTTTTGAATTTTTAAAACAAATATCTAGATATGTTTGATTCTAAGCGGATGAGGTCGCACACAACTAGCGTTTGTAAGGTTAGAAAGATTGCATACACCACGTAATATTTATAAAAAAAAAGTAAAAAACAGACTACTCTATAAAAAAAAAACATTAAATAATAAGGTATTTGATTTTCTTGTTTTTTACACATTTTATATGAAAATGTTCTTATGACGAATGTTAGAAAACACAAGGCCTGTCGTGGTGCAGTATCAGCGTGTGACTGTAAACGCGACCGGTTGTGGGTTCGATCCCCACTCGGAAGAGTGATTATATTTAAATTATTTTCACTTCCTCGCTCTGGTACCATAAAGTGCGGCGTTGAGTTCCACCACTCAACACGCAATATATGTCTTGGTACTAGGTACTGTCCACCCTGTTATTCGGGATAAAAAGCGTAAAGCAAAAAAAATAATAGATTGATATAATCAATTTTTGTATCAACTGTGGTATCAGGTTTCTAAAAATGTATTTTCGAATACCAAAATATATACGATTAATCCGCTTAAGATAGTAATTAAATGCATTAACTAAAATTATGACACACACACACATATATATATATATATATATATATATATATATATACTACCTGTTTATTTTTCGGCAATCTCTAATACAGGGGAGCTTAATTTATGAATAATATTTTCCTGGAGCATCCATCATTGTTGGGCGATAAATGACTTGCGCGCTCCTGGCGCTGGCCCTTTGAACACCACGAAAATAATACACGATACATATGTATGTGTATTATAGAACATACATATTTTTTTATTTTATTTTATATAAAATTTTACTGTTTTTTCTTTGCCCTTTTTATGTTTTGTAAGAGTACGAACACACATTTCACATTGAACGGACGCGGGATTCGAACCCGCGCCTCTTGGACGGTATCTATGAGGTTCAAATCCCATTGCATTCAAATTTTAAAATAGTCAATATTATAAATACTTAGTTTCCCACTGTATTAAAAAACGTATATTATCAATTTCTTAATAAATTAATTTTATAAAAAAACTAAAAGATACATTTAATTTGTTTCTTTTGCTATCCCTATCATCGTGGTTAAAACATCAGATTTCTGTTATGAAAAAAAAATATCCCATTCGGACACGAGTACAAATTTTCAAAAATAAATTTACGATTGTTTTCTAATCGTAGCTAATAAAAAAATTACAAGATTTTCTTTGATCTTGGAAACCGTTTCCAAGAGGCGCGGGTTCAAATCTAGTTGCGTTCAAATCTTTATACATTTCTTAAAAAAATATATTTTCTTTAGTCCATAATAATATTGACATATAGATAAATTAATATTGAAACTAACGAATACGTGTACAGAATAGCCAAGTATTACATAAATAGCCAAAAAGACTTATTTAAAAAAAAATCCTTCCGTACAAAACGAAAAAGACACTTGTTATATTAAAACCAGTGTTATAAAAACAACGTCTAGCCAATGCTCTTAAAATCAATTGTTTCCAGCCAATTCAATTTGTTCGATTTTATCTTAATAAGACTGTAGGTAGGATTGTTTGTTCGTTACTAATTCCCCCTCGCGTACATTAATTTCGTTATTTATTTTCTTTGCATTAACATTTTTATTACCGAAATGAAATCACTCTTCAGATTTATATGTAACGGCAAATGATGGGAAATGTTTACGTTGTACATTACGACAGCGACCGGTTGTGATCGCGATTGGTTGTGGGTTCGATTCTCACTCACGAATTAGGTTATTTATATTATTTTTGATTTGTTATTATGATAAGATAAAATGTGTTGACTTCTGTCATTCAACACGCGCTGTTTCTATTTGAAGCGGTAAGGAACGAACACATAGCAGGGTAGATAGGAAATACTTAGTGTCCACACACTCCGTAATTCACTTTCTGCAGAATTCTAGACATTGCATGTTGAGTGGGGGAATCTACTCTGCACTTTGTCTTAACAGAGCGAGGAAATGAAAATAATTTAAACACAATCATTCCCCCAATGGGAATTGAACTCACAATCGGTCGTTTACAGTCGGATGCTATGCCACTACGCCACGACCAGACCCATTTCTTAAAATTTTTTTTTTTCAATATTTACGAAAGTGGGCTTTTTCTTTATATAAACTTCGACTACGCCAAATTTTATCCATCTCTATTCTCATAACTTTGATACATAACGGTTAGTGGTTTTTTACAGACTTCTATTCAATTCGCCAAATATTGCAGGTGCCTGATAATATTATTAAGGAAAACCTTATATGTGAAACTCCCTTTCTTGCCTTATCCTAAACATCCGTATACCTTCACCAACCTGTATACAAGTACACACGCAAAACCTGAGGCAAAACCCATTATAACTGAACATAATTCAAAACCTAATTTACAAAACACACCACAAAAGACTCGTTCAAGGCTCTGAACTTTAAAATGTCGTCAAAATTAAGTTGGAAAAGCGTTTAAGTACCAAAAATCACGTTACCAAGTTAGGACCGGTTTTAGATCTGCGCATATATTAAGGCAAGGTGTGAGTAAAACAAAATCATTATTCAAATCCCCTGAATAATGTTTTGGGGAATCGGGCGCTGAGTTTCCAGTCGTTTTTGAATTTTAATATGGACTCTAACAAGTTTTCTGTCAAAGGAAATCGGCGTGACTGGATTTTGGGTGGGCCAGCGAGCTTTTCGGTCGTGTTTTGTGACTCCTGACATTATTTGATATTGTTGTTTGATTAAATGTGATATTTGAATTAATTTTTGCCCCTAAAAATTACCCCTCCCATGTTATATTTTAAAATAACTAGGTAGTATTTTTTTAATTTTATTTTTTTTAATCAGAAAGTACCTAGTGTCGGGACACTCCGTACTCCGCTTTCCACTGTATTTGAGAACAACCTTTTGCGTTTACAGTCACACGCTGTCACACTGCGCCACGACCGGACCCAAAAACTATATGTATATTAGAAATTTCAATTTTTAATTAATAAAATTATTTCAAATGTCCGTTTTACTCGGATACCGCGAAGTTTCGATCAAAGGCACGTGATCAAAGGACGGTGAGTGGCCGACGACGATAATTAGCACCTTACAAGCAACAGACGATGAAAATGTAGAGGAACTAGCTAGAAATTATTAATAGTTTTGAATTTAATACTGTTAACAATAAATATATAAATGTAGATCTATTCAGTTTTTTTATATATTTTTTTTATATATCGCGGAGATATATATATGGAAATCTACTTGTTCTTGCTATATAGTGATAAGAAATGTGGAGAAAGGAATGCCTTTCTCCACATTTCTTCTCATATATGTTAGAATTGTTCAAGTCAACGATGTCAGACAAGAATCAGATGTATTCCATCTGTAATAAAATTCTACCTTTAAAATTTCGTACAAACCTTTAAACGAAGCAGAATTTCATACATACGAATGCGAATCTCTTGACAGGTTAGTGACACAGTTGTTGTAGCTCATAATAGCTCCGATGTTTCTGGGTTCAATTCCCAAATAAAAAATATTATATAATTTTTGATATTCGAAAATATATTTTTGGTCATAGGTAGACTGACGGACCACGGACTATTGTAAAGTGTTCGAAACGTCTGGTGTCCCAAAAATGTATTTTCGAATACTAAAATACACGCGATTAATCCATTTAAAATAGTTTCATTTGAAATGTGTAAAAATCACGAAAATCACAGATCTTATTAAATATTTACATTATATTTACTTTTGCTAACGAGCAAAAGATAGCAAGCAACATTCAAGACGTTACCAAAGTCCGTAATAACAGGCAATCAAGACGTTTGTTAACTCAAGTATCAGTATGGACAAAATTAACAAAGTTCTTATAGATATAATATAAAATTATTTAATACTTAAAAATAAGTGTTTTTTTAGCTTCACGCTTTTAAAATTACTTTTCTTTTAAAATTATAACCCAACCTCAGTTTTATAAACTTGTATAGCATTTCGACATGCCTGTTATTATTATATCAATAAGTATATACTTTTTACATCTACATTTATTTTATACACTTCTTTTGACGATTTGGTAATACATAAAATGGCCATTATTTTGGCATTATGCCTTCTTTGGTGAAAATGAAATGAACCACGCCACATTATACGGGATAGTTACAAAAAAACACGACCTGTCAAGTTGAGCTTAAATAGGCGATACAGTGGCCACCCGTCGCTTCGCATCGCGATCACCGGTCACTCGGTCATTACGGCCCTCCTCTATGAAATATTTATGACAACTCCCATAATAACGGCGACGATATCATTATACTTTGTGATGGGGGTGTCGGGCGGGGTGGAATTTCTGATGCTCCTTACCATTGCAAAGTCGTTTCAGGACTACGTATCAGCTTTAAAATCCAAGATAGAGTCTAAACGCTGATAAAATTCACATTTCCCACCACAATTTTCAATTGCCGATTCAAATTTCAAGTCTGCATCGATGAAATATAGCGGCCTGTGCGCAGACGCGACGGCTCCTCCATATTAACTTGTTAATTAGGTCCATAATACTTGCAGATGAGCTACAGAGTAAAGTTGAATATATAAAAAGCCCTTTTTCAGCGATCGCATGCATTGTCCCCGGCAGTTCCTAGCGGGAGGCGAGCCTATACCTACCAGAAGTTTGCCTGTTCATAAATAAACGCGAACGGTATTCAACAGCCCTTGGTGCTGTATGCATAACGAATTTGAAGGAGGCAAACTTGGAGGCTCTGCTGGGATGGAGTATAAAATTCAGTAACAACATAGCAGAGCTTTTCATTCGACGGTTTGCTGTCGGTGAAGACATAGCTCTCTCTAATTAATTAGTAATTACAGTTTGATTGGCAACTCTGAGAGTGGTTTAGTGCTGTGTTGTGTTGGTGTGTACAATTGGCTTCGAACCTGTGACCGTTTGTGGAGTGTTAGTGTGTTTGGTGATTGTTTTGGCGATAAGACAGACGCGAGATGGAGTTGGCAGCGGCCATCTTGGAAGATGTCACGTGTGAGTACTTTCACCACTAGGTGGCGTTCGGGACTGGATACAATATTGAGACGCTCTTTGAATATTTTTGCATGTTATCCATATAAAATGTATTTTAATTTTATTTATCCGTTCATTGCAAAAAAAATCAGTTTATATTCATTTTAGTTAAGAGATCTATGCTAGCGTTTCTATTGATTGAGTACAATAGATCCTAAAGTCTATTCTCATAATAAAAGCCAACTGTAAGCTTCACGCTTTTTTCCCGTAAAGTGGAGTAGCCAGAACCTAGTGTCAAGACACTCCGTTTCCTATGACTGTATGGCATATCATAGAGTTTGAAGGTGCCTTACTAAACGTCCCCTTGGATTCAAATCCTACTTAGTCTAATGTTTATATGTAAAATGTGTTATTCTCTATCTTAATTAAACATTACCTTGAGATATTTATTTTCTGTTTTCCATTGGATAATATATTAACAAAAAATTATATATTTCGATACAAACATACAAATATATACTATTACAATGATTTTTAGACAATAAACGTAAAAAAAATGTTTTTTTTTAATTATTATACGTTAATAAAATTGTTTCACGCTTTTGCATGCGGGATACATAGCAGCATAGAGGTAGGGAGTATCTAGTGTCAACACAGTCCGTACTCCGCTTTCCACCGTATTCGAGACATTTCGTGTTGAGTGGCGGAACTCGACGCCGCGTTATGTGTTAACAGGGCGAGGAAATAAAAGTAATTTAATTATAATCCCCGAGTGGGAATGGAACACACAACTGATTGCGTTTATAGTCAGATGCGGACCCACAGCGCCACGTCTGGCCTCAACGTTGACGTTTACATTCAGCTATTTTAAGTTTCTACCAACAAAATTGTTAAAATATATCGGTATTTCCTGCATTTAAATACCCAAATAAGACCGTCGCTTCGTGTAGAGCTCCCGTGACAAGTCATTTTATGCGCCACTGCCATCCAAATTTGCCTATGTCAAACGTCAAAAACATAGAAATACCACCATATGCCCTATTTCAAGGGAATAAGGTGGAAATTCGATGTTTTCTTATGCTAGAGCGACTTTCATAACGAATTTCAATCCCATACGTCTGTTGATAGGTGTTAACCATTGAATGGGAGTTTATGGTAATATTGTAGTATGTCGAAATGCAGTTTTTTTTATTTACAAAAAAAATGGATTAAAAACCTTTATATTATGTAAAATATAAGATATTTTATATAACTCTTGACGTCCTGCTATTTGTAGAAGGCGTTATGATGTTTAGATGCGTGTCGTAACTCAACGCCGCCTAGTCTTTTTTAATGTTATTCGTATATTTAATACGATAAATGCTGAAAAGTTTAAAATTCTAATTCATATTTCCAAAATTATATAAAAAATAATATTAAAAACAAAGTAGGTGATAAGTATCAACTTAGCGCAGCTTATATGAGCTATTTACTGTATTGCAACTCAAGATTCTTTGCGGGTTGTTTATAGTAAAACTAGTTAAATTTTTAGGTTTGCATCATAATATAATTATAATAAGGTTTTAAATAGCCACGAAAACATTTTAAATTATTTATAATCTAGCAATACAACTTGGTAATAACACAAGGAATACAAATAAGCCGATTACTTCCGGTTTTCGTCTTCAAAAATTAAATAAATCATTTATATCACAAAATATATGAATGCATAATAAAATTGCGCAAATTATATCAGATTGCCACTAGGAAAACATAAAATTAAAATTACAAATTTGTTATTAAAAAAAAAGTATAACCACGGACACGTATAACACGGACTACTGTAAAGTGTTCGATACGTCAGGTTACCAAAAATGTATTTTTGAATACCAAAATAAACGCGATTAATCCGTTTAAAATAGTTTCATTTAAAATATGTATAATACGCGAAAATGTTATATATATATATATATATATATATATATATATATATATATATATATATTTCTAACTAATACTACTACACTAAAGGTAAATTATGGAATTGGGTCTTGTCGTTCAAGTAGCTAGTTGTCTATTTTACTATTTTTAAAGTATTATTCCACACTTATGATTAGAAAACATATTCAGAAAACCTAAAAATTCGAACCCACACCTCTTGGAAACTTAGATGGTTTTCAAGAGCGGGTTCGAATTCCGCTACGTTCAAATTTTTATGTTTTTTTTAAATGTAAACTAATAAACGTTAATAGGCATTGTAAAATTATATTTGAAATGAGTAACTATTGAGTTTCTCAGCACTGCTTTTCGAACTGACAGTAAGTTTTTCTAGAACTGACAATACTGACTTTTAATGTTAATTAACAATTCAAAAGTGCTTGTTTATAACGTATTGGAATAAAGAATATTTTAAAATAAACTATTTAATTTTTTTTTCACCTAGTGCGTGCAAAACACTCCGTACTTTGCTTAGCGCCAAGACCGGCCTCTTTAATCGGATTAATCCTATATATTTTGGTATTCGAAATTACATTTTTAAGGCACCTGACGCTTTGACTTACTTTACAGTAGTCCGTAGTAGTCTGCCCATTGTGCTCACGAACTATTTTAAAGTATTCTAAGCGTCAGGTTTCTGAAAATATATATTCGAATACCAAAATATACGCTATTAATCAGTTAAAAACAGTTTCATTGAAAATGTGTAAAAATCTGTTTATTTGAATTGATTGTGTTTAATAAATATCAAAACGATAAGATACAAAATTCGTGATTAATAAAAAAAAACAAAAACCTTCTAATTATAAGAAATTCAATTCTAATATGAATTTGAATATAGGAACAAAAATAGATAATTATATTCAAAAATTAAAATTATAATATATTAGATATGAATCATTTAAAAAAATAGTTTTCCTTATAACAAAATACAGCCATAATCGTTAACTTTATCAGGTATCAGTGTGGTAATGATAAACATATTTCACATGTCACTTACAACTAACTGCCAACGCAATGCGGGTCGTTTGACACGCTCTTATGCCATTAATATTTACTATATATTTTTTACCTTCACACTTTCATTCCGCATAATAAGACAGAAAGTACCTAGTGTCAAGACACTCCGTACTTCGCTTTCCACCGAATTCGTGACATTGCGTGTTGAGTGGTAGAACTCAACGCCGCACTTTGTCTTTTACCAGAGCGAGGAAATGAAAATAATTTTAATATAATCACTCCCCCAAATTGGGATCGAACCTACAACCGGTCGCGTTTACAGTCAGATGCTGTCGCACTGCGCCACGACCGGCCCCAATTTACATTTTTTTAATACTTTTTTTTATTTTACGCTTTTATCCCGCATTAGCAGAAACAGCAAGTACTTAGTGTCAACACACTCTAGACTCCACTTTCCGCCGAATGCGAGACATTGCGTGTTGAGTGACGGAACTCAACGCCGCGTTTTGTCTGCTCAGAGCTGGAAAATATAAATAATTTATAAAATAATCATTTCCTCGAGGAAATCTAACCTGTAACCGATGGTGTTTACAGACAGACGCTGTCCCGCTGCGCCACGCCACTTTACTTAATTATATATTGATATATTTACAAATATTCCTTTATTATTTAAATATTTCTAAAGCAGACTCTTATTAGTCTCAATAAGCTAATGAATTTATTAAGTACATTATATTTGTATGAAAATATTAATACTTATTATAAACGAGCCATCTTACAAGGATGGCTATTTGTTTTTTATTCATACAAAAACTACTGAACAGATCTAGATAGACCTTTACAATAACATAACGTATAATATAATATATGAGCTACATTTTATAAAACATAATTAATAATTTAACAATTACATAACGATAAGTACCTAATATTATACATTATTGTAAATAGACATACAAAATACGGTTTAATTTCAAAATCAATATAAAAATTAACAATCTAACTATCCACACGTTTAAAGGAATTGCCAGCGTAATATCAGAATGTCATTTTAAATTCATGCCCATATATGGACAGTCCTACCGCTTCATAGTTTGCGGGATGACCATATATGGGCATATAAATTGTACAGATATGATCTGTTTGTTGGATCATTAATAACTCATACAGAATGACGGATTGTCTTAAATTTTATAAATATTAGAAACATCGAAATGTACTCGATCCATAGTAAATGGACTACAGATTTAAGATAAACCATATAATGCAACTTAAATTATGATTGAGTTAAATTACACACGTTGTTCGCACGTATCTTATTAAAAACACACAACTTAGAGATATGAAAGTTGAAATGTTATTTTTTTTAGTTTAAATGTTATTTCTTTCACGCTTTTAGCAGGCATAGCAGGTTAGACAAAAAGTACCTAGTGTCGAGACACTCCGTACTTCGCTTTCCACCGAATTCAAGTATTTATTTTACCAGAGCGAGGGGATAAAAATATTTTTATATATAATCATTCCCCCCAATGGGAATCGAAGACCGGCCTCGTTATATTATTTTTTACTTTTTAATATTATGTTAAGATTTTTCTTTATTTAGTTCTACTATATCTATGTAAGTAAGTGTCTGTGGATTCAAATGTATATTAAATAATTTGAAGCAAGTCATGGCGCAGTTCGACAGCGTAACTGTAAACGCAAGCGGTTGTGGGTTCCATTCCGATTCGGGGAAGTGATTACATTTAAATTATTATCACTTCCTTGCTCAGGCAAGACAAACAGCGATGAGTTTCACCACTCAACACGCAATATCTCGAATTCGGCAGAAAGAGAAGTACGGAGTGTCTTGACACTAGGTACTAAATGCGGAATAAAAGCGTATAAATTTTCTAAGCGAGTTTCTTATACTGTTGGTTACATACATATTGCCTTGTACTGTTTGATACATTTCAATAACATTATATGTATATGTTATTGAAACATATTGCTAAAAGCTAAATAATAACTTAATACTGATTTTACAAACGAACAAAAAAATCTTATAAAAAGGATACTCCAATTAGACATTTTTAATTCTTTATATGAAACTGCTTTAAAACTTTGTATGAAATTACTTTAATTTATTTGCTAGACATGAAGTACCTAGTGTCAAAATTTCCCTTTCCTTACTCCCTTTTCCGCTGAATTCAAGACATTGCGTATTAAATGGCGGAACTCAACGCCGCGCTTTGTTTTACCAAAGCTAGTACGTCAATAATTAAAATACAATCATTCCCCGAGTGGGAATCGAATCCGCAACTGATCGCTATCTGATTGGATACTAGATCAAATAGAGAAAGATAAAAATCATTTTAGTATTAGTCAAATAATTTCCTTAGAAAACTAACAAGTAGTTGAGTGTAGTGATATATTACAGTGGGTATTACCGCGGGCGTCGGTGCGCGCACGTCTTCACTATCCCACGATACTTCATATAAATATATAGGGTGATTTTGATTTTTTATAAACTTTTTAGGTATTATTTTTGAACCCGCGGATTTGAACCCACGCCTCTTGGAAACCGTCCAAGCGCTATGACCGCTATGCCATGCGTTCTATTACCGGTTGCGTCAAAATTCTTATATATTTTGTTACAACTTATTTACGTTGTTCAAATCCCGCTGCGTTCAAATATTTATAAGTTTTTAAAAATTTTTTTCTAATCCTAAGTGTGGACTAACACTTTAAAAATAGTAAAATAAATTTCATTTATATAAATCCTCTATATAGAGGATTTTAAAATGATATTTTAACCATTTTTTTTAATGTCTGGTTAGTTTAAAAAATTGCATGTATATACGGATTATACGGATGGTATTCGATGACGTTATAATATGTTCCTTTCTCTGGTGGTTTTTCGCTAACAATCAGGATAAGGAAATATTAATTCTAAAAATGTTCCTTTTAGTTTATTTTTCAAACTAATTTGTTATTTCAACGTTCCTCAATATTCCCAGCAATATATATATATATATATATATATATATATATATATATATATATATATATATATATATATATATATATATATATACATATATAACTTCACGCTTTTATCCCGCGTGGCAGGGTAGGCAGAAAGTAGTAGTGTCAAGACACTCCGTACTTCGTTTTCCACCGAATTCGAGACATTACGTGTTGATTGGTGGAACTCAACGCCGCACTTTGTCTTACCAGAGCGAAAAAGTAAAAATAATTTATATACAATCACTCCCCCGAGTGGGGATCGGACCCACAATCGATCGCATTACCGTCAGATGCTGTCCCACTGCGCCACGACCGGCCTCATAAATATATTAACTTATATTTATTTAGCTAATTAAAATTTACTGATTATTGTAAAAAATTAAATTTATTTTTTAATTAAAAACCTTTCAAAGCCGTATAGCCAGCAGGTAGCACAAGCCCGTTATAGAACACCCTGTATATATTGTTTGCAAAACGTGTAGCCACAGTGGTTTGTTGCGCGATTATCGCGTAAGATCACATCACGATGCCGACGTTTATAATCGAAGTATAATTCAATATGAGAACAGTAGCCACTTGGTAATATTTGATTCTTATGAGTAGATATAAATGACGTATTTATAAAACTGTTTTGTTACTCACTCACTGATTAATAGATAAGGCACAGATCAATTTGGTCTTCAGAGAGATGGGATTGGCATGGAGGCTTCTTGAATGGTACATAAAAGAACTAAATAAATAAATAAATATACATATATATATATATATATATATATATATATATATAAGAACATGGTAAAAGACTTCAATCACTAGACTTTTGAAGGGACTCTTCCAATACCTTAAACACCTAGAGGCTTTTGATATTTTTTTTCTATTTTTTTTTTCAATATGTCAGGTGTCTCCTAGCCCGTTCTCTTAAAAAAATCACAATAATCAAGAATAGAAAAGGTTCATGTACTCCATAACTATGAGGCTTAACAAAGACTCTCAAAAAAGCATTTTACCTTATCACTTAGATATTATAAAATTAAACAAAAATACAAACTAAATTGTAAGCAACTATTATAGTATATTTAGTATGTATATTCTTAGTATAAAAATTTATTTATTATATGATCGCTTTGATCAAGTTTCAACAACTCATAGTAAAATTTCACTCCGAGGTCACTGGTACGTAATGTATTGATAACAGTAGGAAAGCCTATTGCAAAAATAATCTTCCTTCGAAAAATATACAGTAGGTTTGTATGTAAATAGTCTAGCTATATAAATTAAGGTGGGAAATCAACAAAAATATGTATTAATTATATATTTATATAAAAATAATGTTTTCGTTCCGTCCGAGGATATGTATTTTAAAATATATTCTGCAAATCCATCAATTTCCTGTTAAAGTGCATTTATCTAGAACAAATTTATCACTAATATTTCTTCTTAGCTTCACGCTTTTTATCCCGCATAATAGGGTAGAATGATAGTACCTAGTGTCAAGACACTCTACACTTCACTTTCCACCGAATTCGAGACATTGCGTGTTGCGTGGTGAAACTCAATGCCACACTTTGCCATTACCAGAGCGAGTAAGTAAAAATAATTTGAATATAATCATTCCCCCGAGTGGGGATTGAACCCACAACCGATCGCGTTTACAGTCAGACGCTGTCCCACTGCGCCACGAGCAGTCTCTACTAATATTTTTAATTGAATCATAATACACTTACTTGCACATATAGAGATAAATAAACAAAAAGATAAAAGAACAATGCATCGTGGACTACAATGAGATAAGGTGGAACATAAATCTCGCGAGTGCGCCGACGTTTCGTACTTTTTTAAAAGTAACCGCATTTTTATTCAAAATAGCCACTTAGTAAATAAAATATGTCCGTATCTAAAACAATAAACTCTCCGGTTTCCCCCGTTTTCATGATTTCCTTCCTTTTTGTGTTGTTTTTAAACAGATCCGAGGGCTAGGACAAATGAAGTACACTCCGGGACAAATTAAAGTGTTCATTTGTTTCTTTAATTAATTTATTTATTTATGCCGGTTGTGACAGCGTCTGGCTGTAAATACGATCGGTTGCGGGTTCGATTCCCACTCGGGGGAGTATTATATTTAAATTATCTTCACTTCTTCGCTCTACTAAAGACAGAAGCTCGGCATTGAGTTCCGCCACTCAACAAGCAATTTCTCGGATTCGGCGGAAAGCAAAATACAGAGTGTCTTGAAACTACGTACTTCCTATCTATCATGCTATGCGGGACTAAAGCGTGAAGCTGAAAATCTAATTATTTATTTATTAGCATCAACAAGAATCTACCTAATGATAAAACCTATTAGATAAAACCTATTAGATAAAACTTATAGCCTAAATATTCAGTCTTGCTCTTTCCAATAGTATTTAAGATATGAAATGCTGAGCAAGGCACAACGCCGCACTTTATATTATTACTTCCCTAACTAAGAATCGCACTTACGACAATCACGTTAACAGACCAACTTCACCACTGGGTCATGATAACTATAAATAACAATATTTTTTCCATTATATTCTTTATTGCACTTAAAAAAAAAAACAAATTACAAAAAAAAACTAAACATTGCGTATTACAAAGGCTTACTCAGACTTATCTCTGAAAGAGGTTTCTACCAATGAACCTCTCAATGTGGATCAACGACAAGAAGCGGTAATAAAATTTTAGTGTAATTTTATAATACATTAAAAACAGAGATAGAGAAAAGGAAACATATAAAAATCACTTAACAGACATACATACACAGATATATTTAAACTATATATATATGTATATGTATATATATATTTATTTATTTATTTATAGTATAATTAACAGTGCGATAACCAAAATACTGCAATAATTGTATACACTTTTTTGGCCGACAGTGCACGCCATTTCGTGGGTAATGTTACCGAAAAATGTTTAGTTTTTAAAGAATTAGCATTTGTTTGGTCTTTGTTTTTCAAAGAACCCCTCTTGTGTATTTCTTTTCGATTTTTCTCAGCAAAAGTTCAAATTATGTTGTTTTTGTCCAATTTAGTTGACGAAGCCACCGTGTTGCAGTGAGTCGGGTACTGACTGTAAAAGCGATTAGTTGTGGGTTCGATTCCGATTCAGAGGTTGATGTTTATATTTGAATTATTTTTAATTTCTTAGGAATAGTGATGTATTTTATGTTTCATGACTAAAATATAATTTCTACAGTAAATTGTAACATCTACATATTTAAACTTGTATGTTTTTATAAAAAGTATTTTTTGCACATATAATTAGTATGGAAAAGATGTTTTATGTTTTATAAATGGTTATTCCCATATAAAAATCTCACTGAAAGTCCGATTGATTGTGAATTCATATCTTTCCTCTTGTGAGAGAAATTGCGGCGTTCACTTCCGCCTGTCAGCATGACAGATATGCGGGATGACTACGTGTTTAAGCGTGAAACGTGCCTGCTTTAAACGCTAAAATCAGTTTTTGATATGAAAATAATGGAAATATAATCATTTCCCACAATGGGAACCAAACTCACAACTATCGCGTCAGCTTGTGCCACAATGGCCTCTAATCGGAATTTAATTGCTTGTGTAAATTTGTATGAAAGTTAAAGAAATAATTATTTGAATGTAATATATATATATATATATATATATATATATATATATATATATATATATATATATATATATATATATATATATATATATATATATATTGCTAATGGTTTGTATTACCAATGTCTAAAAGAGATCTAGTTTTGTTTCTTTACTTTTCTTTACACTACAGATATAATAATTTAAAAGAAAATTGTAGGCAGGAAGTACCTAGTGTCAAGACATTCTTTACTTCGCTTTCCATTGAATTCGAGACATAGCATGTTGAGTGGTGGAACTCAGCGCCGCACTTTGTCATACCAGAGGGAGAAAGTGAAAATAATTTAAATATAATCACTCCCCCGTCTGGGAATCAAACCCATAACCCGTCACTTCACAGTCAGACGATGTCCCACTGCGCCACGACCGGCCTCAACTGTATATCTAGTTTTTATCTTTCTTTTTCTCTTCAATCATCGTCATATTAGTCTTTATTTAATTATAGAAAATCACAATACCCTATGTTACTTCTTATTGCATCATCTATTTGACACTAAAAATCCGTCAAAATGAGACCAATCGTTTCAAAGATAACACGTACATACAGACAGACAGACAGATCCGACAGTATCCGGATCGGATCAATTCCATATTTTATAGTATTTTAACCCAAATTTTCTTAATTGGAAACAATTAGCGAGGAAAGACGAATTTAAATATTTTCTAACTCTTTAAATATATTTTTTAATATCTTTATAAGTCTTGTTCCTTTTTGTTTATTGTAAATACAATCGATAAATTAAACTTAGAAATGTTCTAATAATATACTTTAAAAAATACAAAAAAACACCAAAAATATTGTTTTTTTTTTTAATTTTGCAAATTTTACATACATTAAACAGATTAATCGTGTGTATTTTGGTATTCGATAATACATTTTTGAGAACCCGACGTTTCGAACACTTTACAGTAGTCCGTGGCCGCAAGTGAAGTTAGTGTATCTGTTTAATCGATTATTTCAGATAGTTCTATTTGAATAACTAATTTACTAATTAATCATAACTATAATTAAAATTAATAAAAATAATTACAAATATCATACACTAAAACAGTCAACGGAGTGTCTTGTCACTACGTTGTCTGTGAGTGTTGAGTTCAACACTCGTTGGTTGCAATATTACAATTTCCGTTCAATGAATTACGTTTTATACTTGTTTGTATTAAAAAAAGTCATATCTAATTATATATGAAAAAGAGTTTTAAGAGTTTATGAGATATTGTGTTATAAACATTTCAGTAAAGAAATATTTTTCTCAATATTAATTATCTAATAATATACAAGAGGCCGGTTGCGATTGGGACAGCGTCTGATTGGAAACGCGATCGGTTGTGGGTTCGATTCTCACTCAGGAGTGTGATCATATTTAAATTATTTTCATTTTTTCACTCTGGTAAGAAAAAGCGTGGCGTTTAGTTCCGCCATACAACATGTATTGTCTCAAATTCGGCGTTAAGCTAAATACGGAGTGTCTATATACAAGGTACTTCCTGTCTACCCTGCTATACGAGATAAAAACGTGAAGTTAAAAAACATACAATGTTAAAATAACTTGACAGTGCCTAAAATATCTGTACAAGAGCAATCGCCTTTATTTTTATATTTAAAGGGTAATTAAGTTCTAATTAAATTCTTATAACAGTATTTTCCCTTAGTCTTGTTAGAGAAACCGTGGAGTTTTATAATTTGATTATCTTTGCCTTCCCTATTTAATACAGTAATTATATAAAAAAATATGCTTATAAAAGAGAGACCACTGTGGCGCAATGGAATTGCATCTGACTGTAAACTGGTTAGACGTGGATTCAATCCCCACTCGTGGGAATGTATCGGACGACAAGCATTGTCTTGACGCTATACTATCTCTGACTACCCTAATAATATAGCGGCAATATTTTTTTTAGCTTAACACTTTTATCCCGCATAGCAGGCTAGACAGAAAGTGTCCTAGTGTCAAAATACTTCGCACTTCGCTTTCCGCCGAATCATAGACATTACGTGTTGAGTGGCGGAACTCAACGCCACACTTTTTCTTACCGAAGCAAAAAAGTGAAAATAATAAAATCTAATCACACCCCTGAATCAGAATAGAACCTACAACACAGACGCTATCCCACTGCGCCACGACGAAAAGAAAATATATATTTTACTTAACAAATAACACAAAAATAATTCAATCTACCCACAATTATATAAAGGAGCAATTTATTTTATCAGAGGCAACTACTCGTTAAGGTCGCTTGCTCCGAACCACGCCTTCCCATCACCACGCCCCAGGGAACGCCCACTCGTTTTCTTTTATTCCACTTACGTAATATATTTTGGGGGGTGAAAAGAGGGTGGGGGGAGGTGGAAAATGTTATTAAATTTATCTTGCTGTCCAACCAAGATGGCGACCAGGAGATTGCCTTTTACGTTCTTATCCCAAGTTAATGTCTAACGTTGGAATTGCTTTACGGCATCATCTTTCGTTATTTCTAAATCTATTTCAGATTAATTAATTATATAAAATGTTGAAAATTATTAAGAATATTGATAATATATTGACGCGTAAAATAAGCATCATAATTCACCAATTTTCTTTAGATTCACGCTTCTATCCCTTATAGCAGGGTAGACAGAAAGACACTCCGTACTTCGTTTTCCATCGAATTCAAGACATTGCGTGTTGAGTGGTGGAACTCAACGCCGCACTTTGTCTTTACCAGAGCGAGGAAGTGTAAAATAACTTAAGTATAATCAGTCCCCCGAGTGGGGATCGAACTCACAACCGATAACGTTTACAAACAGACGCTATCACACTGCGCCACGACCGTCCTCTAATAAAATCTTCTTATCTTATCTTGACCACCTTAATAACTAAGTGAATTTTAAAAAAGTATCCCAATATCAAATGCATAGTAGGGAGTGTGTTTATTAAATAATTTAATGTATTACTTTACCATATATTTAATTGTTGCTGTACCAAATTATGTACTTCTCTATCCGCAGAGTTTTTATAAAAATAAATAGAAAGTACATTTTTGAAAAAAAACGTATAAAAATTTTAATGCAACGGGATTCGAACCCGCGCCTCTTGGATACCATCCAAGCGCTCTGGCTGCTAAGCTTTTTTTTTCTTAGTTTCACGCTTTTATCCTCCATAGCAGGGTAGACAGAAAATAGAGTAGTGTCAAGACACTCCGTATTTCACTTTCCACTGAATTCGAGACATACCGTGTTGCCTCGACCTCAACTGAAATAAAACTATCTTAAACGCGTGGAACACTTTAAAGTAGTCCCAAATTAGAAACGTCAGGATGACAAAACTGTATTTTCGAATACCAAAATATACGCGATTAATCCGTTTAAAATGGTTTCATTTAAATGTCTAAGACTTGGGAAAATAAAAGATCTTCTTAGATAAGATATTTCTACATGTACGCCTTCGTGGCGCAATGGGACAGCGTCAGACTGTAAACGCGATTGTTGGGTTCGATTATATTTAAAAATTATATTTATTTCATCTGTCTGGTAAGATAAAGTGCGGCGTTGAATTCCACCACACAACACGCCACGCAACTCGCATGTCTCAAATTCAGTGGAAAGCGACGTATGGAGTGTCTTAACACTAGGCACTTTCTGTCTTCTCTGCAATGCAGGATAAAAGTATGAAGGTATGAATACAAGCCGTTCACACAATAATATCTTAAATAGATGTTAATTCATTTTTTTTCTTAATTATCTTTATTATCTATCTTGTATTTTAAATATGGAACCAATTGTCAAAAACATTTAGAATTTCCTTTATTTGTAAAGTATAAGGGATTAAAAGGTGGTATGAGGGTGGAAGAAATTTTTTTTTTTAGCTTCACTCTTTTATCCGGAATAGCAAGGTAGACAGGAAGTAATTAGTGTCAAGACACTCTACTTGACTTTCCGCCGAATCGAGACATTACGTGTTGAGTAACGGAACTCTACGTTGAACGTAAAAATGCATATAATTTAAATATAATCATTTCCCCAAGTGGGGATCGAACCCTCAACCGATCGCGTTTACAGTCAGACGCTGTCACATTGCGCCACGAGCGGCCTTTATTTTTAATAGGCAATGAATTCTTTTTTCGTAGACTTACAATATACTTAACTTAGAATGCGTATTAATTGTTACAATAGAGGGTACATTAAAAATTCTCGAACATTCGATCTTCAGAACACTGTTTAAAGAGGCATAAGTAAACATTTTAATTATTTTATTTTAATTATTTTATCTTCATTATTTTATTTTAATTATTTTATTTTACCTAATATAATTTAAGCCAACTTAACAACATTTTGCCAAACAATAAATATATAAAACTTTATATCGAAGAAATAACAATTATATTAAAAATTTGTTTATTTGAATTCAATATTAGAGGCCCATCGTGGTGCAGTGTCACAACGTCTAACTATAAATGCGAACGGTTGTGGGTTTGATCCCCAGTCGGGGAAATAATATAATCGTATATAAAATTATTTCCACTTCCTCGATCTGATATACAAAGTGCGGCGTTGAGTTTCACCACTCAACACGCAACACATCTATGCGGGACAGAAGCTGAAAAAATAAAAAATACAAATTAGACTTTATATTAAAAATCATAGTTAAAATTTGTTTATTTGAATTAAATACTAAACGGTGTCTGTGAGTTTCAAGTAAATATAATACTTATTTTGTATTTATTTGTACTATATTTCCTACACTTAAGGAAAATCCTGATTAAATAATATTTTTTTTAATCATTAATATAGATAATTATTTAAAATTATGTTTTTTATTTCTATTTTACCTTTCATTACAATCTATCACTATCATTTGATTTACGACGTGCAAACTTATATTTTATATACACACATCTATCTACTGTGTTTATTTTTTTAACTTCACGTGTTATCCCGCATAGCAGGATAAACAGCTGGCATCTAGGATCAGGACACGCCGTTTCCAGCTTTCCACTTGAATTTGAAACGTTGCGTGTTGAGTGGCGGAACTTAACGCCGCGTTTTGTCTTATCAGAGCGGGGAAATGAACGTTATTGAAATACTGAATAGTGACAACCGGACACTATATACAGTTAAAAGCAGTCCCACTACGGTCTCCGTCGACTGAATTGTTATTAAAAATTTAAGGAGTAGTTAGTTATAAAAATGATATCATTAAATTCTTGAAATACACAATTCTATAGAATTTATTTAAATTATTATATTATTATATACGTTTTTTAATAAAAACCTCTTTAAATTCATTATTTCCATTTATATTTCACTTATAACTGTTTGTTTAATACGCGTCTAATGATGGATATAAAAGACGACCTGAGCATACGCACATCGCACTCGGGCGATGACGCGGGACGTGAGTATTTTGACATATTTGCTTTTTTTTTCTTCTTTTCCGCCATATTTTTTATTATATTTATAACCACGTGCTATTTTTTATTTTTTAATATACAATTACTGTTATTAGTGAAAAGATTTGTGTTTTATATCACTACATTCTCCACTTTGCGCATGTTCTATGGATCTTACCACGTGCTCAGATGTGAAAACTTTTAACTATTTTAGAACCACGTGTTCTTTTTAAGAAATAGATGTTATTTTTCTCGATTAAATTCTGTAATAATTATTATATTTTTTTTTCATATTTATGAATAGCCACTCGAGGAAGAAATAACGTAGTGTTAAAACACTCCTTTTTCCATTTTCATCCACCGGTTATGGCCAAAATCATATAATTCATAATTTTGAATCCATTAATAATTTGAAATGTTCCTAAATTATTTTTTTTTTGCTTCATGATTTTATCCTGCATAGCAGGTTACCTAGTGTCCAGGGTACCTAGGTAGTGACAGGTAGAACCTAGTGTCTAAACATTCCGTACTTCGCTTTCTATATAAATTCTTATTTTTTATATTATTTTGTTAGTATCTATTAATTTTCATTTTCATAATTTCACGCTTTTATCCCGCATAGCAGGGTAGACAGAAAGTACCTAGTGTCAACACACTCCGTACTTCGCGTTCCATCGAAATCGAGACATTGTGTGTTGAGTGTTCGAACTCAACGCCAATCTTTGTCTTTAACAGGGCGAGAATGTAAAAATGATTTAAATATAATCACTCCTCCGAGTTGGGATCGAACGCACTACCTATCGCGTTTGCATTCGGACCCTGTCACTCTAAGCCACGACCGGCCTTATTGTTATTATCTATTGTTCATACATACATATATATATATATATGTGAACAATATTGTGTTTTTTGTTTCAAGTGAGCCAGGGTGCCCGCGGACCATGCGGCCTGCTAGACGGAGTGAGTTTTTTTATTACCTCTTTTTCCTCTCGTAATTTGTGTTATCAAGTGTGTAATTACTCCGGAAATATTCCACTTTCATATTGTAAAACCACGTGGCTCCATTCATAGCAATTTGAATGGATTTTTATACATTGGGTACAAAATATCAGTTTTTTTTTGCCCTAGCTGTCCCTAGATATATTCCTAGCTATATTAATAAAAATTGGGTATAATAAAGATATTTCCTCCGCCTCAAAATAACTCCTTTATTTGAATAAACATAAAATTATATTTATATACACTATACATATAACATTATATACATATTTAGACCACGTGATCTAGAATATTTCAGTAAAAATTTATTTATAGTAAGAACATCGCTATTTTATTTAAAAACATAGTCTTTCTATATACTAAGAATAACAATATTCTTCTCTAAGGTGTTATGGTTTCAAAGGGTCTTTCTAAGTGAATGGGATCGAAAACTAGAAGGGATTATAAAAAAATATTATCACATTTCCCCTAGCAGGATTCAAACCCACTATTAACACTAAGTACAGTAAAACTATTAACTAAATATACATTTAAACACCATTGAATTAGTGGAGCTGAAGGTGGCTGTAAACTTAAACGCGATGATTGCGTGTTCGTATATCACTCACTAAAATTATTATATTTAAATTGTTTTCTTTTCACTAGTGTTTTGACACTAAATTCTCTCTTCTTACCGCTAAAGGATTAAACTACAAAAAATTAAAAAAAATAATTTGATAAAAATCACCTTAACGCTTTATACCGCATAATGTAACTGACAGCCTAGTGTCAAGACACTCCCTTGACTACTTTCTGGCTGAAATCGAGACATGGTCTGTTGAGTGATAATTCTCAACGCCGCGCTTTGTCTTACCAGAGTCTCGATGATTCACTAAAACTCAATTTTGGCTATAGAAAAAAATAAATCCCATTTTTTTTTCTTTCCTATTCCTATATATGCTTTGGCAAAATGACACTAATGTGTTGATTTTAGACATAAGAACATGGTCCAGCCAGCAGGCCCCGCGCCCGGTGCGGCGGCCGCCAGCGTTGCCCGACGCCGCCCGGCCGCGTTACTGGCCGCGCGCCTGCCGCCGCTCCACGCGAGTCGCGTCCAGATAACGCGCTTTCTAGTTTAAGGTAAGGGAAGTGTGTCTATAGTAAATAAAAATTAAAATAAATTATTTAAGTATTTCGTGATTTTTACACATTTTAAGTAAAAAAAAATTAAAACGGATTAATCGCGTTTATTTTGGTATTCGAAAATACATTTTTGGAAAATGGACGTTTCGAATACTTTACTGTAGACTGTGGTCAGAGGTCACGGGTAGATTTCTCGGTCCTCTGTGACCACAGACTAGTGTAAAGTGTTCAAAACGTCTGGTTCTGTTATTTTCGAATACCAAAATATACGTGATTAATCCGTTTAAAAACGTTTCATTAGAAATAATTTGAGTTTGACTTTACCTGTAAAGTGAATATCCACTTAACTTTGTACTATAAAGTAGATATTTACTTGTAGGTAATCATTCAAATTTCAATTTTCAAAATGTTTTTAATGTAAGGTTATTTTAAAAATACAATACTAATTAGATGATCATTAGCTAAGTTTTTTTATATTGTTTTGAATATATTTAGAATTTGTGCCCTAGCCCTTTTTCGTTAGGAGTTCCGGAGAATATTAACATGTATTTCATTTATATACTTTGAAGATCTGCCGGTGATAGTGTAGCCCAGTGACACGATCAAGATATATTAAATTGAATAAAAGTGATTTAAATCCATTCAAAAAGATGTTAATTCTTATTGGGATGGCACATTCGAGTACTTGGTGTGAACTAATTACGGAAATACAGCCTACACCGTAAAATACTAAATATATTAAAAAAAAGGCTAAAGAAATGCGACCGGCGTAGTGTGACAGCGTCTTGACTGTAAATGTGACTGGTTGTGGGTACGATATCCATTCGGGGGATTATGTTAAATTATTTTCACTTCCTCGTTCTGGTGAAGACAAAGTGCGGCGTTGAGCTCCACCAGTCGATACGCAGTGTCTCGACTTCAATGGAAAGCGAAGTATGGAATGCCTTGACACTAGATACTTTCTGTCTACCCTGCTATGCGGGATAAAAGCGTGAGGCTAAGTGAAGAAAGGCTCTAACCTGTGTTTTTATGAATCTAGATTCTAGTGATGTGCCTTTATTCCTTTCCAGGTTTAGTTTTAGTGACGTAGACTGTCGGCAACGTCATGACGTGGTTGGCCCTAGTCGAAGTCTTGCCGCGCTGAGCTCGGCGCCTTTTTTCTTTTTTAGTTGTAAGTATTACTTCTGTACACAAATCTAATGTCAAGATTGCTCTTCAATTTTCGAATATTTTGATGGAAATCGACATGTTTCTTGAACATACCACTGTTCCATATACGATGATAATGTCTTTATGCATTATTTTGACTTTGCACGTAGCTGAACGCTACACCACTGCGCTACGACCGGTTTTTATGTGTTTGTGAACTAAAGTAAACTCGAGTATTTGAGGTGAATTTTAAGTGAATTATTGTGTTTTAACAGGATAGATAAAGTACCTAGTGTCATGACATCCCGTGATTCGCTTTCAGCCGAATCTGTGACAATGTGTGTTGAGTGGTGGAACTGAACGCCTCTCTCTGGTTTGGCGAGAGTGGAAATGAAAATAATTTAAACATGTTGGAGTTGGGAATCGAACCCACTCGGGGAAACGAGATCTTGGCTTCATATAGAGAAATTAATTATAATCATTCCCCCGAATGGGAATTGAACCCACAATGATGTATTCTAAGCCTAAAGTTATTATTCCTTTTGCAGGTATCAAGAAAATGGGACCAAGTATAACTTAAAATTTTAATGACCAATACAAACTCGTTTACTCGTGCTAAGACCACTTTATAAGACTTTTCCGTTGCTATTGTTTTTTTTATATATATAGATGTATATTACATTAATTATTATAATATAGATATAAGGATGTTAGTATTTGCGATAATAAGTTAAGATTCACTTTTAAGTATGGTTTTTTGTCTAGATCTAGATCTTTCCTAAAGTCACAAGTCCAGGTAAAAACGAGCGGAACCAATAAATAGATATGAAGAGAATAATGAGAGATTTTTTTTTCTATGTTACAAGTACAACTTTGTTAAGCGCGCCTTTCGTATTAGTTGTTTAATGTATGTCTGCCTAGATTTAAGTTTTTTTTTCTTTCATCAAAATTTAGTTTTTAATTATATGGTTTTCTTACTTACTTGGCCTTTTATTTAAACCTATTCACGTTTTTAAATGCATTTTTTTTGACTTTACACTTTTCATCCCGCATAGTAGGGTAGACGGAAAGTATCTGCGGTCAAGACATTCCGTACTTCGACTTTCCATCGAATTCGAGACATTACGTGTTGAGTGGTGGAACTGAACGCCGCACTTGGTCTTACCAGAGCGAGGAAGTGAAAATAATTTCAAATATAATCACTCCCCGGAGTGGGGATCAAACCCACAACCGTTTGCGTTTAGTCTGACGCTGTCATACTGTGCCAGTACCGACCTCTACTTATTTAGTTATAAAATAAAGATCCAGAAATGCCATGTCGATAAAGTCGCGGATACAGGTCGTTATAAATAAAAATGATTTTTTCTAAATATTCCTTGACACTTTTTGTATTATAATCCTAAAAAAAAGAATACCACTTAAGATCTCTTACTTTTTAAATACATCTAACCATGAAGCGTCAAGTTCCCAAGAGACGCTTCGAATTCCGCGGCGTTCATATTTTTATAGGTTTTTTTAAAAATGTTTTTTTGAGTCCGTTCGTGGCGCAGTGTGATAGCGTCCGACTGTAACCGCGACCGGTTGTGGGTTCGATCCCCACACGGTGAAGTGATTGTATTTAATTTATTTTCACTTCTTCGCTTTGGTAAGCCAAAGTGCGGCGTTGAGTTCCGCCACTCAGCACGCAACGTCTCGAATTCGGTGGAAGGTGAAGTATGGGGTGTCTTGAGGTACTTTGTCTCTCCTGCAATGTGGGATGAAAAGCGTCAAGGTCAAAAAAATGTTTATAAAAACTAGCCAATTTTATCCCAAAAAGATGTTTTATTAAGGAAAATAAAGTGGCCTCAGTTTTTGTGTATAAAAGAGAAATAAAGCTTACACTAATATTGGCGTTCAAGTACTCTCACTGGCGCTTTGATCCCGGAATATCATTAGTTGAAACACATTAGGTGGTTATTGTAGATCAGTTCTTAAGAACTCCGAAGGTCATAGATTCAATTTGACGTTGTAATAAAATATTAATTACAAATAAAAAACCGGTTTTTGATTATTCAAACTTATCTATTATGGCTATAATGATTTAACAGTAAGCGCGATCGGTTGTGTATTCGATTCCCACTCGCAGGAATGATAATATTTAAAATTATTTTCATTTCCTCAATCTGGTAAGACAAAGTACAACGTTGAGTTCCATCACTCGACACACAATGTCTCCCGGATTCTGTGAAAATTAGAATACGGAGTGTCTTGCCTCTAGATACTTCCTATATACCCCGCTATACGGGAATAGCGTGAAGCTAAAAAAATATATATGTACGAGTAATAAATTTACAGCTTTAATATGTTATTTATTATAATATCACTGCTAAGCAGCTTCACACATTTTCTCATTGTAGAAAAGTTAGAGAGAACATAGTGTCAAGACACTTCATCCATTTTTGTGTTATATTAAAAAAAATCTAAATAAAGTTATTTCAAGTATTATCATGTTCATCATTATCTGATTAATATAGACACATTTATATATATATATATATATATATATATATATATATATATATATATATATATATATATATATATATATATATATATATATATATATATATATATTTATATATATATATATATATTTATATATATATATATATATATATTTATATATACATACATAGAATAAAAAAATCATATTATTTAGTTACCTTTAGTATTACAACAAATTACTAAATACTAAATACATATTAAAATAGAATAAAATAAATAAAAAATAACTATACAAATGAAAAAATCAACGTAGTGTCATATCACTACATATTCCACTTATACAATAAAAAGCAAAAAAAATAAGGCACAAAACACACATAGTGTGACCCAACACTGTTTTAGTAAGTTCTAAACGCCCTCACTGTCCCTAGCAGATATTTAAATTAGGATCATCTGTTACTTTGCACTTTTTGCCGCCATCTTGTGCCGGTCCCGGAATATTCCCGGTATTTATTAGTTGGGTGTATTTTATACCAGGATAGGGATAAATTGGGGTGACAAACTACAGTGTAGATAAGAATTTGGGTTAATTATTTCAACATTAATAATTGTAATAAGTAGTAATAGTGTTCAAAACGCTTGGTTTTCAATCATGTTATTTCGAATACCAAAATATACGCGATTAATCAGTTTAAAATCGTTACATTCAAAAAGTTTTAGTGTTGTCAGTTTTGATATTTGACTTAAAAGGTCAGCGTTTTGAATGTAAACTCAGTTAGTCGTGGGTTTGATTCCCATTTAGGGGTATAATATTTTAATTATTTGTTCAGAACAATAATTCCTGATACTAAGCTCTCCTTCTCTCTCTCTTTTACATATATGTATGTATGAATGATCATCATTAACGCAAGATTGTTGTCTCTTTTTCTTTAACAATAATATAGCTTAAATCGGAATAACGTATAGGCTAATAGGCTACAATTTACAAAGAACAATTACACATACAATGTGTAATTTGGGCATAATATAACGTGTAATGTAGCAAAATTACACAAAACATTATATTTTTAATAACCATGTACGTATAAAATAAAATAATTCCAAGGAAACAACACGCCAAATTCAATATATAAAAAAAACAGGTTTAGAGCGAAACATTAACATAGAAATAAGTAGACAGTTACAAATGCTCGCTAAATATTGAAATGAGGTGAATTAAAAAATAAATCAAAAGAGGATTTCGCCGACACGTCGCGTCGGGTCGCGTCGGGCCGCGGCGACGGGGAAATTGGAAAAATTGTATACTAACATCCACACTGTTTCCATTGTCGGATATCTAATGACGTTGGTATATAAATTAGTTGCAATTTATTTCTATATTTTAATATTTTTTTTTAATATTATATTATCAAATGTTCGTCTGTTTGTGTCGTATCGGGATCGGTTGTGTGTTCGATTTTCTTTCCTAAACATTTTTTTTATATGTAATTTAATTACAGTTAAAATATCAATATACAATCAATTTCTCCATACAAATGTCTTTTAATACACAATAAGTGGAACGTAGTGAATTATCACTTCTTCTGTTTAGTTTAATAAATATTTAATTTCATGTTACTGATGACTGAAATCAAATAAATATATTTATATATTTTAGCAGTGCGTCGTTGATTTCCACCACTCAACACGCAATGTCTCGAATTTGACGGATAGGGAAGTGGAGTGTGTTAACACTAAGTATTTCCAGTCTACTCTTCTATGCGGGATGAAGGCGTGAAGCTAAAAAAAATTAAACTGAAATTGAATTTATCTACTTTCTATGAGCTGTATATTATATAAAATTTCCCCAAGGCTGTTAGAATTTGGTGTCAAGTAACTATACTCACGGGAACTCAACGCCGTACTTTGTCTTACCATGGATGAGGGTTAAAATTTTAACATAATCGTTTCCCCGGTAGGGGTTGGAATGTACAAAGATTTCTCACAGTTCGTAATTTAAAAAACGTAAAAATATAATAAATATTAATAATCTATACAAATAAATAAAATTTAATTATCTATACATAATGTTAATTTGAGAAATATAATTATATTTCAAATAAAAGGGTCTACTTACAAATAAAACAACATATTTTGGGATGATTATTTTTTTTTAATATTCTTTTGCCCAATGGACACGTATCGCTTGCAAGATAATAATGTTCCTTACATATTAAACAAACAGACTGTAATACACCTTATTTACATATACATGGCGATATTGAAATAACTGCGGGTACTTTCTTTATTGCTTTTGCAGTGCTATAATATGATTAAATTATTTGTTTTTTTTTTATATACTTTACCACGTCTCTATATGGAAAAAAAGCGATTAAGCAAAGAAACGCTTGAAAATATTAATATATAAATCTTTACATATAAATAAAATAGGAGTGTCGGTTTGTAATATTAAAACGATCTCTTTTTACTAATTACCTAAAGGCCAGTCGTGATGCAGTGTCACAGCGTCTGACTGTAAACATGATCGGTTGTGGGTTCGATCCCACTCGGGGGAGTGAATTATGTTTAAATTATTTTCACTTCCTCGCTCTGGTAAAGACATAGTGCGGCGTTGAGCTCCACCACTCAACACGCAATGTCTCGAATTCAGTGGAAAGCGAAGTACGGAGTTTCTAGACATTAAGTACTCTCTTTCCACCCTGCTATGCGGGATAAAAGCGAGAAGTTAAAAAAATTGCAGATGTATATACTTAAATAACTGTTTTTACAATTTTTGCAGACAACAGGACAGACAGATCTGTCGTGGCCTATCTCTGGAACGGTTGATACGATTTCGACTGGTTCACTATCAGATACCTCATGTATTAAAAAGTGACTTGGGTTTAGTTAATAAGATATTTGATTCGCGATTTCTATTCATTTTAAATGAAACTATTTTAAACGGATTAACGACGTATATTTTGGTATTCGAACATACATTTTTGAAAACTTGACGTTTTGAACACTTTACAGTAGTCCGTGGTCATACTCGCGGGTAGACTGAGATGGCATTTGCCTGTCGGTTGATACAAAAATTAATTATATTACTTCCGCCATCTATTTCTTATTTGCCTCGCGTACTGCCCTGGATTCGCTTATTTACTTTTTAACCTGGGTTTGCTTATTTTATAATTATAATTAAGAGATATTATATTCCATTTAGAAGAAGTCTCGAGCACATTTAGTATTGTAATATGATGAAGTAATTTTTCACTGTTTTGTGTATTTTATAGTTTTTAGATTTTATCTACGAGACTCTTTTTGAGTGTTATAAAGTTATACCTTGCTATTAGATATCACGCCTTTTCCCGTATTACAGGGTACTCGTATAGAACACAGTGTTAAGACACTTTGTTCTCCATTGCCTTTACTTTCTTTTCAGCATGACACTTTTATCCGGCATATAAGGGTAGACAGAAAGCACCTAGTGTTCAGACACTCCGTACTACACTTTCTGTCGAATTCGAGACATTGCGTGTTGAGTGACGGAACTTAACGCCGTACTTTATCTTACCAGAGCGAGGAAGTGACAATAATTTAAACATTATGACACATCCCCCCCCCCCCCAAGTAGGGATCGAACCCACAACCGATCACGTTTACAGTCGAACACTGTCCCACTGCACTCATGGCTCAGCATCTCCTTATTAATATGATTTATGATAATGATACATGGTACAGTAGTTGTGTTAATTACAAAGGCTGTAGTTTATTTAATTCTTTTTTTAAAATTATCTCAGTAATAAATTCAAATTTTGATCCAGAGGTCGAGATGAGACATACCTAGCAGATGATCAGACCAACTAAAGTATCAAAACACACCAAAAAACACAAAACTACTTCCATATTCACATCTCATCACCTTGACCACGATCTTAAGACATAAAGCATCGATCAAAGTAGAGAGAGATGTTATAAAGAATTATATACTGTAGGAATTTGATATAATCAGCTTTATATTAATCCAGTGAGTGTCAAGTAATTCCATTTTTTTGGAACTCAACGCTGTACTTTATCTTGTTATTGTATAAGAAGATATATCGATTATTATCGTTCCCCCGATTAGGAAGAGAACCTGCAAAGTATCAAGTTTTTCGTATGTGTAATCAATTTACTTAGTAAATACACAAATTATCTTAAATAAATACTAAACAACAAGTTGCAACAAGTTGCATCGATTTTATGTAAAAAAATAATGTGTATTTTTAAATGAAACTATTTTAAAAGGATTAATCGCGTATATTTTAGTATTCGAAAATATTTTTTTGGGTAACATGACGTTACGAACACTTTCCAGTAGTCCGTGGTCACAGGTAGACCGTTTACCTCGATTGATTCGCTTAAAATAGTTGTTTTAAAATATTGTGTATTTTTTTTGAAACTCAACACTTGAGCAAACAAAATAGAAAAGCATGTCACCAAGTTCTATCAACTCAACTGTAAAATTAACAAGAATTTTTAGAATATACCAAAAAACGCATAAAAATTTGAACGCAGTAGGATTCGAACCCACGCCTCTTGGATACCGTCCAAGCGCTCTGGCCGCTAAACCATGCATTCTACTACCAGCTGTGTCGAAATTCTTATACGTTTTTGTTACAACTTATTTATGTTGTTAGATAGATTCTCTCTCTCTGTAGAGAGATTTTTACAAATGTCTACTACTTAAAGATTATTAAGAAATAATCGTTTAATATTTACTATTTTAATATTTACAATTTTTAAAGTGTTATTCCACACTTAGGATTAGAAAACATTTTTGAAAAACAAAAATTATATGTTTTTTCAAAACTGTTCAGTAAATTCTATTGACGCTTTCTGTTTTGACAGATAATCAGCTGGCGTTAAATATAAGTTTTTTTTTACTTACTGAGCAGCATAACGCACAGCCTGTATGTATGAAGGTGCATATAAAGCTAAAATAACTATTTTTGAAAAAACGTATAAAAATTTGAACGCAGCGGAATTCGAACCCGCACCTCTTGGATACCGTCCAAGCGCTCTGACCGCTAAGCCATGCGTTCTACTACCAGCGGCGTCGAAATTCTTATACGTCTTGTTTTTATACGTTTTTTCAAAAATGTTTTCTAATCCTAAGTGTGGAATAACACTTTAAAAATAGTAAATATACCAAAAATATATATTTTAATAGCATTTTACAGTATATTGGTTTATGTATAAACAAATATTTTATGTATAAAATTCTTTAATTCTCTGCTCTACCGATACTACTTGCCATATTCTGATGGAATTTACCACGTTCCTAAGTTTCTTTGGGAATTAAATAACTGTATATCACTAAGAAAGGCAACCTCCAAACTCAAATAGGTAAAGTAAAAATGTATTTTATTTTATATTTTGCTGTCTAAACTACGCGAGATAGAAATAAAATGACTCATATCATAAGAACCGAGCAAACAAAGTCATTTAATATAAATTTTAACTATTTTTTTTTAATTTATATCAAAAGCTTAGAACAAAATAACAAGATATATTCTATTTACTTAAGTGTTGAGACACTCCGTACTTCGCTTACCAAATGATACAAGACATTGCCTGTTGAGTGGTGTAACTCAACGCCGTACTTTTTCTTTACCAGAGCTAAGAAGTGAAAATAATTTTAATATAACCACTCCACCGAGTGGGGATCGAATCCACAACCGATCGCGTTTACAGTCGTACTCTGCCCCACTGCGCCACGACCGGCCTCTCTTTATTAGATCTTTAAAAAATATACAATCTTTTGATTAGAAGCCTGCCAAAAAGAACCTAAACCAAAATAGTGTAATGTACTTTATCGAGAGCTTCATTGTAAATACAATTTAAATGAAAACACTTAGAAATACGGCCACTTGACATTATTCCCAAGCTCCGCCCTGTAAAAGCTCCACCCATTGGAAGCCACGCCCAATCAGCTCTTTATACAACTTGAGTAGCGAAGGTAGTTAGGGATTCACAAAGTATATTTGAGTTTCGTCTTCTAGTTTATGAGGGAATATTTATTTTTCCTAGTTTTTCTTTAAGTAAAGTTTTAATGGCTTGAGAAAAGTATGTTTTTATCTCTAGAAACATGGACTGCAGGTTCGTTTTCTAACTGGTTGAGTTTTTTTAAAAGAAAAACGGTATTCATTTTGGAAAAACGAAGCGCAGCGTTAAGTTCTGCCAACCATTTAACTGCTAATATTAGTTTTAAGATAAGAAATTGTATGAACATGTTTTCATATAAAAAAGCTGTAGTGGCGCAGTGGCACAGCGTGTGATTGTAAACGCGATGGTCCGGGATCGATCCGGATTCGGAGAAATCATTTTAATTAAATGATATCTATTTCACCGCTCTATTGATATATAAGGCGATGTTGAACTCAATACAAAACGTGTCGAATTCGCACAAAATGAAGAGAACGGAGTGTCTTGACACTATACTCTTGGTTCAACTTGCCAATGTTTTACTTGCCAGGTTTTAGTAAAAGTAATTATTACAATACGAAATAATTTGATCAAATAATACATAATGTTACTGGAATTACTTCAAAGTATAAATTGACAGTTAAAGATGTGATTTTATAGATTTTTATATATTTTAAATGAATCTATTTTAAACGGATCAATCGCGTATATTTTTGTATTCGATCATATATTTTTGAAAAACATTTTATACACTTTACAGTAGGTGATATTTTTTTGTATGTTCGTTTCCAAAACTGTATTTTCGAATACCAAAATATACAATATTAATCCGTATTTATATTTTCATTTAAAACTTAACGGAGTGTCTTAACACTACGTTGTTTATGACTACCCTGCTATACGGGAGGCTGTATATCAATTGACATATTTACTTTGTAATACCTACAGAAAACTAAAAACTATACAATAATGCTTAAATTATTTATTTTAAAATCCTTATACAAAATGTATACTTCATTTTGTTATTTTATTTGTTAGAAGTTGGATTTGTTTTAAGATTTTATAACGCATAGCAAGGTAGACAGAAAGTAACTAGTGAGCAGCGGAACTCAACGCCACACTTTGTCTTACCAGAACGAGAAAATGATAATACAATTTCAATACAATCTTTCCACCGAGTGGGAATCGAACCCACAATCGACCACGTTTACAGTTAGACGATTTCTCACTGCGCCACGATCGGCCTCAAGGCCATGAAGTTTATTACAATATTTATTTCTATTCAATAATATAATTATTTGTCCATTGAGAAATAAGAATTTATTTTAATTTACTTTATTTTTATTTAAAAGCTTTATTGTAAATATATATATATATATATATATATATATATATATATATATATATATATATATATATATATATATATATATATATATATATTATGGTATAATAAGGTCTAAAATATGGTTTATTCAACAAACTACAACCACAAATATATTTAAAAACAGAACACACAATTACTGTGCGTGTACTGTGAAAAATACTATACTTGTTAATCAAGAATTCCCTATATAATTGTAAACCAAAAAAATAATAGACTATTTCCAAATAATATATAACATATAGACACTCCACAATTCCTCAAACATCTCACGTAACAGTTTATTAAAGGTTGCAAAAAAGCAAAAACCAATATTCATACTAAATTGATCCCAAATCGCTCCACTATTGTATTACAGCATCCCAGCAGCGTTGGAGAACAACGTTTCATCTCAGTGAGATATCAAAAAATACATCCGGCCGGCCTTTCTGCGCTTTATTAAGAATAAATTTAGGGCCCTACGTTGGTTTGTAAGGGTTGAGCGAAAAGCAATTTGAATGGTTTTTTTCTTATATTTATATGTATATTTTTATAATATTTGCTATATATAATATGGTTTTTGGTAAACAACTGTTTCTGATATTATACCATTCTTAATTATTACGTCTCCAAGGAGTGAAAGATAGTGACATAGGAGTGAAAGTTGGTGATTTGACAGTAAACTGTCTGTTGTACGCAGATGATGCAGTGCTAATTGCATCATCAGAAAGCGAGTTACAGGCATTGGTCACCACTCTGAAAGAAGGGTATGAAAATAATGGTCTAAACCTGAATGCGAGTAAAACTAAGATTCTTGTATTTGAAAGAGACGAAGAAAGAACGGAGTGCAAGATTATGGTAGATGGAAAGATATTAGAACAAGTGAATGAGGTGTATATGTATGTTTAGTAGAGATGGAAGGTACGAAATGGATGTGGAAAGGCTTATTGCTGCCGGTAACAAGGTTAACGGTGCTCTTGCTGCATTGATGCGACGGCAAAACGTCAGCGTACCTGCACGTGTTGCCGTTCACAATGCAGTACTGATACCGACGTTGTTATACGGCAGTGAAATGTGAGTGTGTCAAAAGAAGAATGAAAGAAAGATGAATGCAGTAGAGATGAGATCTCTTCGTTGGATATGCGGAGTCAGCTTAGCTGACCGTATATGCAGTGAGGAGATATGCAGAATGGCGGGTGTAAGCGTGAATGTCACAGTAAGAACGAAGAAGAACGTATTCAGGTGGTTTGGGTATGTGGAAGATTTACGAAGCCAAGGTTAGGGGTACGAGAGGTCGGGGGAGACCTCAGTTAACCTTCGAAAACACAGTATCGAAGATCAAAGATACTGGAGGAAGGTCACGTAAAAAGTATGAGGACCCCCGAAGGGCATGCATGAAGAGGATAATGACTGTGGACGGGGTGACAGAGGTATGCACGGATCGTAGCGTTTGGCGCTCGGTACTCTCTGACTACCCCGCCAGGGATGAAGCGTGAAGCTAAAAAAAAAATATTACTACTTTTTACGATAACAAACAAAATCAAATCTAAAACCTCTAGGAAGAGTAGAGGAGTCCTCTTTACGGGCCGGCTTATGCGATAGTGCGATGAATGATAGATTATCGTCCATATATGTAATCGTTTATATAGTCTACTAGGTTAATTCTCCATTCTGCACTTCCTGTCGACGTAAAGTAATAATTTAAAAAACTTTAAAATACACTTTAAAGCGCTTCAATTTTTGGCAGTTTCACGCTTTTTTCCCTCATGGCAGGTTAGACAGGAAATACCTACTTTCAAGCTATTCCGTACTCCGTTACATGTTGAGTGGCGGATCTCAATGCTACGCTTTGCCTTACCAGAGCGAGGAAATGAAAATAATTTAATTATAATCACTCCCCCGAGTGAGGATCGAATCTGCAACCGATCGCATTTACAGTCAGACGCTGTCCCACTGAGCCACGAGCGGCCTCTATGATAATATTAAAATATATTAAAAAAAATATTGAGCATAATCGCTTCCGCTTATAACTTGCGTGGGTACAGTGCTTGGCGCCTATCTTCTGTCTAATGCATTTATGCAAGAGGCGCGATCGATCGCCGTAATTCCGCCAAATATTGATACAGCTCATTTTTATACTGGCAATGTTACTTCAAACGAAGTGTGTAACAAAAATGGAGGTGTACTTAATGGAAATGGGGCTTTATTTTTGTCCTATATAAGTATTTTTTAATGAAACAGCGCTTTTAAAAAAACACCCAATATATATATATATATATATATATATATATATATATATATATATATATATATATATATATATATATATATATATATATATATTACTGTTATTACGTTTCTATTAACGCTTGTTTCTATTATAATTTAATTAATTTACTTAACACTTTATTGGTAGTTACAACAGGTAATCTCACAATCGACTTATACAATGACTTCTAGTATAAATATTTTTTTAATATAAAATTTCTTGCACTGCACACTGGGTCTGTATCTTTTTTTCCTTATTGTTATTTATCTCTCATTTCAATGTAATTATTAATTATACAAGATACATTTACATAAAGTGTTATTAATTTAGTTTTTTTTCTGGAACAAGGCATTTTTCCTCAAAAAAAATCTTTTTTATAATTATATAAAGTTGAGAATAAAAAAAACGATTATTATGATTATTAACGTATTTTGCGTTATCTAGTGATCAAGCCCTCCGTTTTTCAATTCTCCGTTAAAAACCAGTACAATGCTCGTTTAAAACATTCAAACTAGAAATATTTAGAAAATATCGAATAGTGATCGATAACAGACGCTAGAGGCCGGTCGTGGCGCAGTGGGGCAGCGTCTGCCTGTAAACGCGATCGGTTGTGGGTTCGGTCCTCACTCGGGGAAGTGATTATATATAAATTATATTCACTTCCTCGCTCTGGTAAAAGGCATAGTGCGGCGTTGAATTCCACCACTCAACACACAATGTCTCGAATTCGGTGGAAAGCTAAGTACGGAGTGTCTTGACACTAGGTACTTCCTGTCTACCCTGCTATGCGGGATGAAAGCGTGAAGCTAAAAAATAAACAGACGCTACGTGAACCATGATGGCGTTGATAAATTGCAGTTAGAAAATTTTTATATTTGTTATAAAGTTCTAATCCCTCTTTAATCTCTCTTTTTACTTTAATATCAACTAAAAAGCATTAAGTAAGTAATAGTTATATACCATATGTTTATTTATTTAATGACAACACGTTTTAGGCAATACAGCTTCTTAGCACTTTATCCCGTATACCGTAACCGAGTGTCTAAACACTCCTTTAACTGCTTTTCTCCCGAAATCGAGACAGTGCGTGTTGAGTGAAAAACTAGAGCGCAGATATGAAAATATTTTTTAAATATCTCATATTTTATTCTTCAAAGGGGATCGAACCTACGACCAATCGCGTGTACCACTGCACCATGATGGACAGTTTTCTTTGTATTCTAAATTTTATCGATTTTATTGTAATATTATTTATATAATAAATATTGTTGATGTTAGCGTTTTGCATTCAGACAGAGTGTGACTGTAAACGCGATAGATTGTCGAATTCATTACCACTGTGAATATATGAGATGTTTAATGTCCCGCTCTGTTAGGTCAAAACTCGGCGTTGAGTTACGCCTTTTAACATAACAAAAGTGTGTATGTATATATATATATATATATATTATACATTAAATAGAAAGCCAAAATAAAAGGCAAAGTTAAACAAGCGGTCTTAACAAGAACGTAAATCGGATTTGCAAACGCATTTGAATAAGACGGCATTCGGAATGGCGGAATATTTATTTCTATTTCCAACGTCTTTACGAACTTTTTGAACGGGAAAAAGTTCTTTGAGCATTTTTATTTGCGAATACGTAAAATAAATATATATAAATATATATTGTAAAAGATGAAGATAAAAAACATTCTACATTTTTAACTTTGTTTTATATTTAGGATATAGCAATTTCACTCTTTCCGGTATACCAGTGTAGTCAAAGACAACCTAGTGTCAAGACACTCCGTTGACAGCTTTCCAATCTATATAGAGTCATTTTTATGATAAAATATCGTGTACATTAACTTGTACGCAATAAAAGTAGGTGGGAGAGATATTTAACTATTTTTAAAATTTTATCCCGCATAGCAGGGTAGACAGAAAGTACCTAGTGTCAAGACACTCCGTACTTCGCTTTCCATCGAATTCGAGACATTGTGTGTTGAGGGGTGGAACTCAACGCCGCCCTTTGTCTTTTCACCAAAAAGAAATGGTTTAAAAAAAAATATTTTCTAATGCGGAAAGATAACAGTCAAATCTTTCTAAATCTAGATTCTAAAACCATAACCAGTCTAGAATTATAATCTGTTCGTTTCTGTCCCTTATTTTGAAAGCGGTATTAGTAGGTTCTTTTTAGTACGGTTTAAATGAGGTGAATATTAATGGGCATTTTAAAAGGCTCCTTAAGCCTACACCTTTGTTACATTATACTTCTATCTACGACTCATAATGAAGCTACGGAGTGCTAACAATTTTTTCTTTTACCATATCAAAATTTGAACCTACACTACACACGAGGCCGGTCGTGGCGCAGTGTGACAGCGTCCAACTGTAAACGCGATCGTTTGTGGGTTCGATCCCCACTCGGGGTAGTGATTATATTTAAAATGTTTTCGATTTCTCGCTCTGGTAAGAGAAAGTGCGGCGTTTAGTTCCACCACTCAACACGCAATGTCTCGAACTCGACGGAAAGCGAAGTACTGGTGTGTCTTGAAACTAGGTGCTTAAAGCTAAAAAAAAATTAATTATTATGAATTGCCTGATATATGCTATACTAATAGCAACCCGAAACATCCTTTGATCTGATTATGACATGGAAAATCCCAATATTTCCAGTTTTTCAAGAAATTGCGAGATATCCCCTCCATTCCACTACTAAGGAATTACCTAGTTATTTTAATATTTACTGTTTTTAAAGTGTTATTCCACACACTTAGGATTAGAAAACATTTTTGAAAAAACGTATAAAAATTTGAACGCACCACGCATGGCTTAGCGGTCAGAGCGCTTGGACGGTATCCAAGAGGCGCGGGTTCGAATCCCGCTGCGTTCAAATTTTTATACGTTTTTTCAAAAATAGTTATTTTAGCTTTATATGCACCTTCATACATACAGGCTGTGCGTTATCGCTCAGTAAGTAAAAAAAAACTTATATTTATCGCCAGTTGATTATCTGTCAAAACAGAAAGCGTCAATAGAATTTACTGAACATTTTTGAAAAAATGTATAATTTTTGTTTTTCAAAAATGTTTTTTAATCCTAAGTTTGGAATAACTCTTTAAAAATAGTAAATATTGAAATAAAATAGCAATCTCTCTTGTTAAACGATTATTTCTTAATATTCTTTAAGTAGTAGAAATTTGTAAAAATCTGTCTACAGAGATGCTAACGACATAAATAAATTGTAACAAAACGTATAAGAATTTCGACACAGCTGGTAGTAGAATGCATGGTTTAGCGGTCAGAGCGCTTGGACGGTATCCAAGAGGCGTGGGTTCGAATCCCGCTGCGTTTAAATTTTTGTACATTTTTTTAAAAATGTTTTCTAATCCTAAGTTTGGACACTTTAAAAATAGTAAATATTAAAATTTACTAGTTTCCATTAATAATTTCATTTAGCCAAAAATATTTTCATTTTTGCATTCTAATGGACAGAGCGCGGCGTTGTATTCCGCAAGAATGAGCGAGTGAGCACAGGCTACAGAAAATCTTTGAAGCGCAATGTTTCCTAAAATGTATTTAAGACATACACAATTATTTTATTAAAATAAATTCGCTGTATATAAAACTATTTTAAACGGATTAATCATGTATATTTTGATATTCGAAAATAAATTTTTGAAAACACCTTTCAAACACTTTACAGTAGTCCATGGCTACAGGTAGACTGAGGTGGCATTTGTCTGTTAATACAAATATAAATTATATCAAACTACCGCCATCTGTTTCTCACTCGCCTCGCGTACGGCCTTGGATTGTCGCAAAATGAGCTGACTGTATCTTTGTCTCTGGTGTGGTGGATTTGAAACTTCTTTGATATCGCGGATCATTCTATATATTATTATAGAAATATTTCTACTTTGCATAGCGATGACATGAGGCGTAAAACGTGATATAGTGATTGGTTTATCCACTATTATGCGTAAAGATTTAAAAAAAATCACTATCTCGTATCACATCAAAAATCGATTTTAATATTCAAAATTTAAGGTCAAAACGGAAAATGCCAGTGAACATTATTATTGAGGCCGGTCGTGGCTCAGTGCGACAGCGGTTGTGGGTTCGATCCCCACTCGGAGGAGTGATTACATTTAAATTATTTTCACTTCCTCGCTCTGGTAAAGACAAAGTGCGGCGTTGAGTTCCACCACTCAACACACAATGTCTCGAATTCGATGGAAAGCGAAATACGGAGTGTCTTGACACTAGGTACTTTCTGTCTACCCTGCTATGCGGGATAAAAGCGTGAAGCTAATTAAAACGAAAAGCTTTGAGCTAAGTTATTAAAGTTTAAAATAAAACGTTAATCCATTATGTAACATATCGTCCTATTCACGCTGAATTTACTTTGTTAGAATCAATCTACTAAATTAGTTGAAGGTCTAATGGTAAGTAATACGGCGCCTTGGCCTTCTATTATAAGGGAAAAGGCGCAGGCGCAGTGGAACAGTGTTAACTGTAAACACAATTGGTTATATTTAATTATAAATATAAATATATACAATAGTAAGGCCTGTCGTGGCGATCCCCACTCGGGAGAGTGATTATATTTAATTTATTTTCACTTCTTTTCTCTGGTATGACAAAGTGCGGCGTTGAGTTCCACCACTCAACACGCAATGTCTTAAATTCGGCGGAAAGCGAAGTACAGAGTGCTTAACACTACGTACTTTCTGTCTACCCTGCTATGCGGTATTAAAAGCGTGGAGGTAAAAAAATATATATGTAATAGTTAATTAAAAGCTTAGGTGTTTTTTTTTTATAATACAAAATTTAATGCACAAAAGACTTCCGTATCTTTTGTTTCCTTATTATTATTTATTTTTCATTTACATTTAATTATAATTAGTTTTTAAATTTAAGCAAATTCATTTTTTTTTTGCTTCACGCTTTTATCCCGCATAGCAGACAGGAAGTACCTAGTGTAAAGGCACTCCGTACTTCGCTTTACACCGAATTCGAGACATTACATGTTGAGTGGTGGAACTCAACGCCTCACTTTGTCTTTTACCAAAGCAAGGAAGTGAGTATAATTTAAATATCATCAATCCCCCGAGTGGGGATCGAACCCACGAATGATCACGTTTACAGTTGGACGCTGTCACACTGCGCCACGGCCACGTGTGTAGTGTAGGTTCAAATTTTGATATGGTAAAAGAAAAAATTGTTAGCACTCCGTAGCTTCACTATGAATCGTAGATAGAAGTATAATGTAACAAAGGTGCAGGCTTAAGGAGCCTTTTAAAATGCCCATTAATATTCACCTCAATTAAACCGTACTAAAAAGAACCTACTAATACCGCTTTCAAAATAAGGGAGAAGAACGAAGTGATTATAATTCTAGACTAGTTATGGTCTTAGAACCTAGATTTTAGAAAGATTTGATTGTTATCCTTCTGCCTTAGAAAATATTTTTAAAAAATTGGGTCAGTAACGGAGTAATTCAACTAATTATAAATCCTGGACTTATAGGGAACACATAGAGACCCTAGAAGCTTTATCAGTCTTATAAGCTCAAGAACATTGTATAAGAAAAATAATATTTAAAAAGAATCAATGTAACAAAAGGTATAGAACGCTATCCGTGAAGTGTTAATAATAACGAATAAAAAAAACACGATTGGTTACAGGTTTGATTCCCACTTGGGGAAGATTTATGTTAAAATTATCTCCATTCTGGTAGTACAACAACTTGAATAAGATCTTTGATTTTCGCGATTTTTATACATTTTAAATAAAACTATTTTAACCGGATTAATCGCGTATATATAGGTAGACCCTACCTGTGACCACGGACTACTGTGAAGTGTTCGAAAGGTCAGATGTCCAAAATGTATTTTCGAATACCAAAATATGCGCGATTAATCCGGTTAAAATAGTTTCATTTAAAAAGTCAACTTGAATATGACTCAACATGTTAATGTTTTAAATTACTTTTGATAGGTTCAAAAAATCTGTCAAACGAAATGATTATACTTAGGTAGTAGAAGAGAAACAGAACAAAATAACTGTAACCACTTATATATTTCTACATATCTAATATTATATTATATACGCGAAAGTAAATCTGTCTGTTTGTTTGTCGTCGATTGTACCAATTTTGGAGGAGGAGGACTTGAGAGGTCTTTGAATGAATATAAGCTATTTTTTTCCCAGTTTTTTTTAGTTTTTTCAGGACTTCCATTGTTTTACAAAAACATTTTTTTAGCTTCACGCATTTATTCCGCGTTGCAGGATAGACAGAATGTGCCTAGTGTCAAGACACTACGTAATTCCCTTCGCAAAAAGTGAACCTCGAAAATTAATTTCTTCGGACCTGAACGCTCACTATATTTTATATTTTTCATAATTATATTTTTCAACCTTAAAAGACAATAATGTCTTCTATTTATGTATTTTTTCTTTTTCTTAGCTTCACGCTTTTATCCTGCATAGCAGAGTAAACAGAAAGTACATAGTGTCAAGAAACTTCGTACTTCGCTTTCCACTGAATTCGATATGATGCGTGTTGAGTGATGCAACTCAACGCCGCACTTTGTCTTATCAGAGCGAGGAAATGATGATTTATATAATTACCACCCCGAGTTGGGATCGAACCCACAACCGATCGTGTTCCCAGTCAGACGCTGTCCCGCTGCGCCACGACCTGCCTTAAATATATTCAACACCCTGATAGTGTTTTAGTTCTATGGAGATACATATTAAACAGTCACTCACTGTTAGATTATGTATATTTTTATTTTAAGTACAATAAAGATAATTTTACTTCACTTTACTTTATACTGTTCCACTGCACCATGATGACACTTCCCACTTCCCACTTCCCACTTCCCACTTCCCACTTCCCACTTCCCACTTCCCACTTCCCACTTCCCACTACCCACTTCCCACTTCCCACTTCCCAAATAACAGAGTGATCAGAAAAAAAACTAAAGTAAAGCCCTGCTGTTCTTTTCAGATCTGAGGCACTAACCTTAGTGAAACGCTTGTGGCGAAATTATTTAATGTTTATTTACTTATTTATTTATACAAAGGGTATATATGCACGCAATTTTAATAGAAATATGCTTAAAAAACGGACTAAACGATTACCGACAGTGTTCCCTACATACCATTGCCATTTATTTCCCAAATGTATACTAAAAACATATAATATAAAATATATTAACATTTTTGTATTATTTGGTTTTGGTAAACGCAATGCCATGTCCGTATGGCTTAGCGGTTAAAGCGCTTGGACTGTGTCCACGACACTCGGGTTCTAAACCCACTGTGTTAAGAATTTTCTAGGTCTTTTTCAAAAATATTTTCTTATCCAACGTATGGAACACTTTAAAATATAAAATAACCGCAATCTATAATAGAAAAAAGCATGCAGCTGATAGACTTTAACGTAGTGTCAAGACACTCTATTCTCTAATCTGAAATCGAAACAAAAACCAATAAAATAAAGATAAATTACCAAAACAATTTAAACAGCGTTTACCTTTGCATCTAATTTGTCCCCACTCATCGCCAGTGTCGTGGAAGTCCCCAGTCATGGCGCCCACAATACCTGTAACCTCATAATACTGTTCATGTACCTACCTACATTATGCTAATAACAAATATCGTGTAGTGAAGGTAGGGAATTCAAATATTTTATTGCGCCGTCATCTTTATAGTAGATTACGTTTTCTTCAATACATCGTGGATGTGCTTTTTATTGGATGAGGTAAGAAAATTCTTTACGATTTTTCCCGCATATCAAAGTAAAGTGGTATTGTTAATAGAACCAAGACATTCAATTGTTGTTTATGCCACATAGCAGTGTACACGGGAAGCGCCTAGTGTCAAGACACTCCGTACTTTGCTTTCCACAGAATTCGAGATATAGCGTATTGAGTGGTGGAACTCAACGCCGCACTTTAGCTCACCAGAGCGGGAAAGTGAAAATAATTTTAATATAATCACTCCCCCGAGTGGGATCGAACCCACAACCGATCATGATACAGTCAAACTGTTACCCTGCGCCTAGACCGGCCTCGAATAAAATCTAAGTGCAGATCAAAATCAATAATTAAAATTAATCTATATCTTATTAAATAATAAACATGTTAAAATCTTTCTTGAAAAATTTGTAAAATTCTCCACATACAAATTGTACGAGACACGTTACTCTTTATCCCGTATTATAGCAGGGTAACCAAACAACAACCAACCAATCAACAACCTAGTGTCCAGACACTCCGTTTACCGACCAAAATCAAGATATTAGGAGTTGAGTGGCGAGCTCTAAACAGCGTTGATTACCCAGCGCGGAGTATTCCAAATATTTTTTTAATACAATCATGTCCCTGACTAGGATTCGAATTTACAACCAATTGTATATACAATCAGATACAACCCACTGCGTTATATCAGCCTTTACTTACAGCAAATTTTCACCAAAAATCAAATGTCACATCAAAAGTAATCTAAATCCTGAATTTTCACGTACAAAAAAACCGTCAAATCACGTCGATTAGTGGCCGATGATACAAAACTTATTGTTGCCGTCACCACAATGGCACAAACGATCTTATACAATTCAATACCGATATAATATCGTCATTTATACGTGTCAACCCTTGAGCTATTTAAGGGTGCACAAGAGAATATTTAACGCAGTTATTTTTGAATATTCAGCTGAAAAACATATGAAAATCCGATATAGTAACGCTTAAGTATGAATCAGACGGAACCACTCGACCTATCGATACGGGGCAAATCTAAAATTTTAAGCGTAATAGATTTTAAATTTCTCACCGGCTTAAATGAACATCTAACACAGTTGTATGAAAGAACAGCGTTGGTTGATAGGCGAGTGGGTTCGATTCCGAGAGGTGCAAAAACCGTTTTGCCTTGCCAAGTGTGTATGAAGACGTTCGACAGGCCGTCGCTGTTGAAACGGCATATGCGAACTCATACAGGTATTTTTAAATGTTTAATTAATTATATACGTGTGATATACTCTAGAGAGACATATAGCGACGTTGAGTTACGCCACTCACCGTGCAGTGTCTGGAATTGGATGGAAAATACAGGTTTTCTATAAATACCCTGCTATACAGAAAAAAATATAATTTTTGTAATATTAACTTAATAATGGAAATGATGTATTAAAATATTTTGAGAATAAATACATTAAATAAAAATTCTAGTATTTCTAAATTCACTTTACTTTACCACTTTATTTTGTTGCAATTCCATTTTTATTCTGACATAAACATGAATAGTTTATATTAATATTGTAATAATTCATATATTTTAATATATATTGTAATATTTTAATTGAAATATTAATTTAATTTATTTTAACCTTTCATAAATCATAGCTAGTGACTTGTTCCTATACACACTTTATAAAAGTAAAAAAGCGCTTTCACGCTTTAACACGCATAGCGGGTAATCAGAGACAACCTAGTGTCAAGACACTCTGTTCACTGATTTCCACTTGAAAACCGATACATTGCGTGTTGAGTAGCGAGCTCAGAGCTTATTTTAATAGAGCGGAGAAATCGGAATACATTTTAAATATTTTAATTTCTCCTAGTGGGAATCGAACCCACGACCAACACCGTTTCATATCATCATCATTGGTTCAGCAAACCAATTATGTTATAATTTCAAAATATTAGATTACCTGTGAGTGTTCGAAACGCCAGATTTCCAAAAGTGTATTTTTGAATACCGAAATATACGCGATTAATCCGTTCAAAGTTACATTTTAAATTTAAAATATTTTGTAATAAACCTTTCGGTTTTTTTTAGCTTCACGCCTTTTATCCCGCATTGCATCTAGACCCTCTGTACTTCGTTTTCCACCGACTTCGAGACATGGCGTATTGAGTGGTGGAACTCAACGCCGCACTTTGTCTTTACCAGAGCGATGAAGTGAAATTAATTGAAATAAAATCACTCCCCCGAGTGGAGATCGAACCCACAACCGACCGCGTTTACAGTCAGACGCTGTCCCACTGCGCCACGACCGGCGAACTCAGAGCTTATTTTTAACAAAACGGAAAAATCAAAATACATTTTAATTCGGTTTTAGTATTTTCTGATAATTAAGTATTTCTTATAAATTATAATATTTTCTAACATTTTCAGGTGAAAAACCTCACATCTGTAATGTATGCAGCAAGGGCTTCAGCACGTCCAGCTCGTTGAACACCCATCGTAGGATACATACAGGTAATTTATTAAATATATTATTAAAAATGGATTTCTTACATTTTACCTCTTTCTAATGCTTTATTTGCTCGTAGAAATACTATCATTATAGATTAAACTTGTTCCAGGAATCATTTTATTGGTGGAAAAACTGGATTTAAAAATACACTTTTCGTACAAACAATTTCAGATTTCCCATTAGAGAATTTTTTTTTTATTCCACATAACGTCAAGACTCTCCGTACTCCGCTTTCCACTGAATTGGAGACATTGTGTGTTGAATAGCCGAGCTCAGCGCCGCACTTTGTCTTACCAGAAGAACAGGGAAAATATAATATAAACACTCCCCCGAGCCTTTATTGCATTTACAGTCAGACGCTGTCCCACTGCGCCATGACCGGCCTCTTTGTTTTATTTAGTATATTATATCAATTGGTAATTAATTATTTAATATATAATTAAATAATTTTGTGAATTAATTAACATTTCGTCCTATTTTCTTTGCACAGGTGAAAAGCCACACAAATGTCCTGAATGCGGCAAGTGCTTTACCGCCAGCTCCAATCTTTACTACCATCGGATGACGCATACTAAGGTGATAGTGAGCACCTAGTGTCAAGACACTCCGCTCTTTGAGACATTGCGTGTTTTGATAAAATTATAAAATTAAATATAATCGTTCCTTCAAATGGAGCTCGAATGCACCAATAATCGTGCCTCAGTTAAAATAACTTTTCTTATACTTCTACATTTTTTTGAAGTCAGATTTCTGTTCCCTATTTTGTTGTCTACTAAATATGCGTGGATAAGCCTCTCTCCTCTTTGTACATGCCCCTCGGGGGATCTTCATGTTTTTTACGTCACCTTCCTCCAGTATCATTGATACTATGTTTTCGAAGGTCAACCGAAGTGTCCCCCGACCTTCTTGTGTGACGCTCACCTTTGATTCATACATATCTATCTTACCGTTTACACATCCTCTAGACGAGTCCAAACCGTTCTCTTTATTTTTCCCATATTGCAGGTTAGACAGGAATTAGCTAGTGTCAAAACACTTTCAGCCAAATTCGAGATATTACCTTTTGGCTGACGGAACTCATCGCCACACTATGTCTTATCAAAACGAAGAATTAAAAATTAATTAAAATATAATCATTCCCTCAAATGAGAATCAAACCCCCGACCGATCGCGTTTACAGTTAGGCGCTGTACCACTGCGTCACCGGCCTTAAGCGGCCTTATATATAATTATAATATGATAAATATAATACTCTTTTTAAATGAAACTAATTTAAACGGATCAATCGCGTATATTTTGATATTCGAAAATACAATTCTGAAAACTGAACGCTTCGAACACTACAGTAGTCCTTGATCGCAGGTAGACAGGTCTATCTGCAGGTATACCAAAATATACGCAAATAATCCGTTACAAATACTTTCATTCGATTGGAATGTATAACAATTGCGAAAATCAAAGGTGTTATATCAATATTTATTTATTTTTCAGAACAAGCCCCACAAGTGCGTATGGTGCCCGCGGTCCTTCCCCACGCCGGGGGAGCTCCGCGCGCACCTCACCTCCCACGACGCGTACGAGTGCGCGGGGACGCCACGGAATAGATGTGGACGGATTGAATACATTTGTAGTTAATACAATTATTATTTCATCCCGCAGAGCAGGATAGACAGTGTCTGGGAGTAGTCTAGTGTCAGGATACCCCGTACTCCGCTTGCCGCCGAGTTCGAGACATTGTGCGTTCCGTAACGGAACTTAGCGCCGAGCTTCGCCTTACAGATAGAGGAAATCTAAATAAATTAAAATATAATAAATCCCCCGAGTGAAAATCGAACCCACAACCGATCGTATCTACAGTTAGACATCATTTTTTCAATATTTTTTTGTTGTATTTCCGCCAATATATAATTAAAGAGAAATTCTAAGAAATAATAAATCTATTAGGAAAACAGCTTCTTAATGTGTACCATTTAGTAATCAAATCAAAGGAAATTAAAATTTAAGTCTTTACTTGTTAATTCGCGGAACTCAACGCCGCGTTTTTCTTGACCAGAGACAAAACGAAAAGAATGTAAATACAACTTTTTCCCCGAATGGGAATCGAATCCGCAACCAATTCACACAATATCCCACTGATCCATGAGGAACGTAAATTTAGGATTTCACCAAATAAAAATGCTTTTTTTTTTAATTTTAAAATTTAATATATTAAGTATATATAAAAAAGACCGGGAATCGAACCCACAATCGTCATCTCTATACGTACCGTAACTATTTAGAATTACAAGTACACTATTATCTTATTGTTTATCATATAAAGAATTAATTATTTAAAATTTATAATAACTATATCTAGAAAATGTAATCAATACAAATAAATAAAATCGGAGTGTCCGTTTGTAATTTTAAAATGACAGTTTTCTGCTCAATGAATGTGTATGTATGTTTGTTCCGGCTAATCTCCGGAACGGCTGGACCTTTGACGGGACTCTCACTGGCAGAGAGCTGGCTTAATAAGGAGTAACTAGTTTTAGAATTATATAATGAAGATGCAGAGATGTTAAAATTCACGCGAATAAAGTCGCAAGTACAGTTAGTAAAAAAAATAAAATAGAGAAAAAAAAATGAAAATACTCAGCATTTATTTAATATGTATCATCATATTTTGATATTTTTAATAAATCTTAATATTATTATATTTGTCGTGTTGAAAAAAATACACTCAACACAAAAGAAAACCGTAAAAAAAAATTTAAAAAAATAAACCAAGAAACGCTCAATTCGTTAGAAATATGCGCTGAGATAATAATGTGTTTGAATAAAAAAAAAATTACTTAAATTAAAAAAAAATAAATGAAAATAAATATACCATTCCCTATTTCACGTTCAAATACCAACAATACACATGGAAAGAAAAAACACTTGGGCAAGAGAGAAGGTTCCGGAAACACAATAAACAAAAACAACCTTATTTGAATGTTTATTTAAAAATCTTGCTTTACTTTCTTACAATCCACTTCATCGTCAATGTCACCTTTACGTTTATCACCCGCGCTTTCGTCTCTCGTCTGATTACCGTCAGCAATATCCTCAGTATTACCATCTGTATTACCATCTGTATTACCGTCAGTAGTACCGTCAGCATTACCGTCAGTGTCGCTGACAGTTTTGTGGTAATCATTCTGCGAGGCCTGATTGTCACATGACGTGTCCACTCTGAGCAGCTCGCGTAACGCCATGGTCGCGTAGCAACTGGTAGGTAAAGTCATGGTCAGGAGAAGCGCTTTGTATTTACCCTCTGGAAGGGAAATGGTAAGTATTTGGTAAAAATTAAAACAAGTTAGATTGAGGTTGAGGCCGGTGGACTGTAAACGCAATCGGTTGTGGGTTCAATTTCCATTTGGGGGAACGATTATATATATTTAAAATATTTTCATTTCCTCGCTGGTTCGAGAATTCAGCGGAAAGCGGAGTACGGAGTGTCTTGACACTACGCACTTCCCGTCTAGTTCTACGCGGGTTATTATTCAATAGAAATACAATTTTAACAATAAACACACACAAGTATCAAACACTACATGCTCCATCACGCACACCAGGAGAGTCAGTGGCATAATGTCAAGACACTCTTAATATTCCTTTTAGTGTGAAATATAGACATTGGATATTTAATGGCGAAACTCAACACCGCATTTTGTTACATTGAAGCCGGAAAATGAAAACCGTTATAAATATCAATATATTATAAATCATTGTATCTTGTGGAACAGCGCCTGTCTGTACATCCGATGGTCTTGGGTTCGATCCTCTCTCCGGGCAACAATTATATTATTGATTTAATTTCATAGGTAAAATAGAACACGCAATGGCTCGGTTTCTTCTAATATTCTAACAATATTTTCCACGTACATAGTTGTATACATACCGTCAGCGATCTCCAGCTTGCGTTTCTGCAACATATCCAAATCAGAGGGCACGAGGTCGACAGCGGGGTCCGAGTAGCGGACACACCGCCATGACGCCTCGCGGGGCTTAACTACGCAACGCCGGTAGCTGCCCGACAGCGTGTAGTGTCTGCGCACCACAAAACGTTTACAACCAAAATGTAAATAACACACATACATGAATACAAGCATAATAGGAATTACTAATAAAATCAATGAGATCGTATGGCTCCTTAAATGGCTATTTTTCGACGGTTTCCAACAGGCGCGGGTTCACATCCTGCGACGTTCAAATTTCGTACAGAAGTAATCTATATATTATTACGTGAAGCAAAACCGTTGTAGCCCTCATTATACTTATATAATTATAATGAAAAGGAGCGCTAAATGCTAATATTGTTTAAGAATATATATAAATTGATAACATAAATAAATGTAACACACACGAGCATGTGTTCGACACACACGTTGATATGTAGTGGCGTGCACGTTGCTATGGCAACGCGTCGTCAACGGGACATAATTTAAAATGTCTGAACACTAAGAGAACAAACTATAGCAAAATATACCAAATTAATATTTACTCAACTAAATATATAAGACTCGGTACAACAACGGTACGGCGGCCGGTCGTGTCTTGTGTGGGTGTTGCGGGTTCGATCCCCACTCGGGGTAGTGATTGTATTTAAATTATTTTTACTTTCTCGCTCTGGTAAGACAAAGTGTTGAGTTCCACCACTCAACACGCAATGTCTTGAATTCGGTGGAAAGCGAAGTACGGAGTGTCTTGACACTAGGTACTTAGGTATACCCTGCTATGCGGGATGAAAGCGTGAAACTAAAAAAAATGCAATTAAGTTAATAAATAATATTTAAAAATAAAAAAAATAGCTTTATAACAATCAAAAAACATTAATAAAAAAAAAAAAAACCACAACATAAATAAGATACAAAATAAACAAATTAAATGATAAAACAAAACTTGTTACAAGTAAAGCCCCTTTCGTTTGATACTCAATCCGCCATTTTGATGCGACGGCCATTTTGTGTCAACAAATAGCACAGATTACATTTAACAATACACGCGTTCTCATCAAAACTAAACGTATATACAGCATGTCAACAAGACAGTCTGTACTTCGCTTGTGGAACTCAACGCCGCACCCGTCCCCGGCCCACTCGCCTGTACTTGTGGCGCATGTCGAGCGCCAGCCCGTCGGCGGCGAGCAGCGCCGCGTAGTAGTCGCGCAGGTTGCTGGGGTACGCCACGGCGCGCCCGGGCAGCGGCAGCACCACGTCGAACAGGCTGTACGCGTTGCTGCTCACGTCGGCCTCCGTCAGCAGCTTCACCGGGATCTGCTTCTTCCTCTCCGCGGCCCTCTTGCTCCTGTCGGAGTCCCTCCTCGCCGGGTCCGCCTCGTCGGTCTTCTCCTCGTCGTCGTCCTCCTCCGATTGCTCCTCTACTTCGTCTGGAATCGAGATCGCGCTTGGTCGCAGGTTTAATTCTCACTTGTGGGAATGATTGTAACAGAACTATTAAAAAAAAAAAAAAAAAAAAAAAAAAAAAAAAAAAAAAAAAAAAAAAAAAAAAAAAAAAAAAAAAAAAAAAAAAAAAAAAAAAAAAAAAAAAAACTAAGTACTTCGTATGTATTCTGATGTGCGGAACAAAGTGTAAATATTTTGTTTTTTTTTTATATTTAGAATGGCAGAACAATTAAACTATTGTTAATACATCTGGTATCAGTTTAAAAAACATTTTTGAAAAAACGTATGAAAATTTGAACGCAACGGGATTCGAACCTCTTGGAAACCCATTCTACTACCGACTGCGTCGGAATTATTATGCGTTAGTCTATCGTTATAAAAAAATTGAATTATCTTTGCACTTGCATTTGGACAGGAAATAAGAGGCGCGGGTTCGAATCCCGCTGCGTACAAACTCTTATAAAATATTAAAAACAAGCACGAGCTGCCGAAATATCCACATGCTTACCGTCATACACGTCCTCCAGCGCCACCAGGTCGCCCACCACGGGGCGGCGCGGGAACTGCGTTAAACGCCGCGTCACCACCTTGTTCCACAGCAGCGACTGGTACGAGTGCAGGTACAGCAGGCGCGAGTTGCGCGGTAACTGCGAAATGTTCCAATGTATTTATTGATTTGTTTTTGTATTCAAACTGATAATACTTTGAAAGCATTTAAATGTGAATTTAGAAAAAAATACTTTTTTAATTATGATAATGATGAAGTGAAAATAACTTTAAATATAATCGCTCCCCCGAGTGGGGATCGAACCCACAACCGACCGCGTTACAGTCAGACGCTGTCACACAAGACACGATCTGTCTTTTATAAGTATATTTAGAAAATACATTTTCAAAAGACAAACAGAAGGCGCTATGGATGTGGATGGACACCCCGCGAGTTTTATACGTTTAATATGAGAAGTAATGAATTTTGTCAAAATTGTCGACTATAATCATATGCAAGAAGGCGTGTGCGTGCGGCGCACAACGCCGTACCCGGTCGAGCGCGGCCAGCAGGTCGTTGGGCGCGCGCGCCAGCGCCGCCAGCACGCGCGCCTCCGCCGAGTGCGGGCGCGGCCGCGGCGCGTGCGCGCCCGCACGCTCGCCCACGATGCAGTCGATCGCCTACACACACGTACACGGGATAAGGACTCCGACCGGAACACGGAAATTCAAAATTTACAGCAGACAAGGGCGGACTTGTGACTGATGGCAATCCATAGCCATAGAATATTCAAATAGATATGTAAAAGATAGAGTGCTTAAAATAATTTTATAAACAACTTGTTACGAATCTCGACTGAATAATTTCACAAGTCGTGTAATGAAGTACGTTGTTACCACAGACGATACATTTGACAGATAAAGCAAGGACACTTGAAATTTATTGAACAAAAATAAACAATAAACCGTTTTTTTGTTAATAATTAACAAAATTAATTATTTTATATAAATAACTTTAAATTTCCAACTTTAAAAAATCTAATCATATTTTCTTACCAGATAAAATAATAAACAAAAAAAAAAAAAAAAAAAAAAAAAAAAAAAAAAAAAAAAAAAAAAAAAAAAAAAAAAAAAAAAAAAAAAAAAAAAAAAAAAAAAAAGAATTAAGAACTCTACGCACTTTGCCATTTCATTATATATAACTAATAATTATTAAATGTAACTAGAGTACGACCGTGTCTTGTCCGGTTGTGGGCTGTCTTGCGATCGGTTGTGGGTTCGATCCCCACTTGGGGGAGTGATTATAATTAAAATTATTTTCACTTTCTCGCTATGGTAAGACAAAGTGCGGCGTTTTGTTCCACCACTAAAAACGCAATGTTTCGAATTCTGCGGAAAGATAAATACGGAATGTCTTGACTTTAGATACTTTCTCTCTACCCTGCTATGCGGGATAAAAAGCGTGAAGCTAAAAAAAACAACAGTTAGTTTTTCACCGTTCCGGCTGCAGCTAATGTAACAAGTAGAATAGAAGAATAATAATAAGATCCCACCTCCCTGAACTTGCCCTGCAGCATCTTCCTGCCGATCTCGTAAGTGGGCACCTCGATGCGAGTTCCAAAGCGCTGCAGCCCGTAGTAGTTGATGAAGCCGTTTTTCTCCAACAACGAGCAGGCGTTATCTATACACTCATCCGAGGCGGTCACGTTGCGGAGGCAGATTCTGAAGCTGGAATAATATTAATTATATTATTTTTTAACTTCACGCCTTGGCCCATGACCGTCCACAACAATACGGTGCGTCGCCGGCCTCGGGATGGATGTGAAAGGCGATGAGGAAGGAATAGGTGCAAATAGGGAAAGCTGGATTACATGGCATCGAATCGGAACACATCAACAGATACTTGGGGTTCGTTTTTGTCATGATAGAGGTCGGAGGACTAACCTCCTTCCACCGAACTACTGGGATACCCGCCTCTTAAACGGACGCTACCCAGCAGTATTGTATTCTACCCCATTCCCTCACAAGGTAAAAGACTTTCATACCGTATAGCAGGATAGCAAGAAGTACCTGGTATCTAATTCTGTTGGTGGTGGAACTCAAAGCAGCGTTAAAATGTGTAATGTTTTAAGTGTTTTATTAAGTGCAATAAATAATATCTCTGGTAAAGAAAAAGAGCGGCGTTAAGTCCCATTACTTCACACGCAATGTCTCGAACACGGTGGAAAGCGAAGTACCGAGTGTCGTAACACTAGGTACTTCTTCTGTCTACTTTGCTATGCGGGAAAAAAGCGTGAAGCTAAATTTAAAATTAAAATATAAAGAATATAAATAAATTGGATTAAAATTATATAAAAAATGAATAAATAAAACAAGTTTAATAAAAAAAAAACCTGAACAAGAAAAAACAAAATCACTCACACGTTCCCCATGAGCATCCCCAACTTGAGCGGATAATCCGCGAAGCTGAAGTTGCCCACTTTGATGTCCTTCAAGCTGTTGCAGTGCGCTATCTTCCTGGGATCCACCTTCCGCAAGCTGAACCACTGCGAGGTCTTGGCTCGTCTGTCCTTCGTGCCGGAGTAGCCGACCATTGACGGTCTTATACTGAGAAAGGGCAAAATATAACTTTATATTTTACTATTTTCAAAGTGTTATTCCACACTTGGAATTGGGAAAATATTTAAAAAAAAAAACGTTCCAAATTTTGAACGGAGCGGGATTCGAACCCGCGTTTCTTGGAAATTCTTATACGTTTTGTTACAATTTATTTATGTAGTTGTTAACAAAACGTATATGAATTTTGACGCAGCCGCTAATAGAACGCATTGCGCACGCGGTCGGAGCGCTTGAACGGTATCCAAGAGGCGCGGGTTTGAATCCCGATGCATTCAATTATCGACTTTATGACCCTGTATACTACTGTAAGACTTATAGCAACTCGCTATACATTCATTTCCTATGGCTTAGCTAAGAAGTCTTCAACCGCCAACTCGCCAGACACATGCCTGTTTAATATGATACCGTGGCTTTTACTAGAATATGATAATATTATTTATTTTAGAAAAAAAAGCCACTTCCTGTTGAAACCTTTCCCTCGTGCCATGCATCGTCAATTCTTCAATTTATGAAATACAACAAAAGTGAACATCTTTGTAAGAAACGCCCCGTGTCAAGGTACTTTACTCATTCTCTATGTATCAATATTTGATACATAGAAATATAGGCCGGTAGTGGCTCAGTGGGATAGCGTCTGATTGTAAACGCAGACGGTTGTGGATTCGATTTCCACTCGGGGAAACGATTATATTTAAAATTATTTTCATTCGCTCACTCTGGTACGACAAAGCGCGGATGTTGAGTTACGCCACTCAACACGCAATGTCTCGAGCTCGGTGGAAAGCGGAGTACGAAGTGTCTTGATACTAGGTAGTTACTGTCTACCTTGCTATGCGGGAAAGAAGCGTGAAGCAAAAAAATAGAGTTCCAGATAGCTACATTAAAGTGAAAATATTACATTTGAAATGCCTAAATATCTACGAATAGAAGTATTGCGAGCAGATATGCTCTTGAATCAATATAACCTCTCAAGTCCTAAACTCGAACGAAAAATGTTAATTATATTTACTATTTTTAAAGTGTTATTCTACACTTAGGATTAAAAATCATTTTTTGAAAAAAACGTATAAAAATTTGAACGCAGCGGGATTCGAACCCGCGCCTCTTGGCCAAGCGCTCTGACCGCTAAGCCATGCGCTCTACAAGCTGAGTCGAAATTCTTATACGTTTGTTACAACTTTTGTGCTTTACCTTGGCATCTACCGTGGATCGTCCACTGCGGAAGCCATACTGACTGTCTGAGAGATCCGGCCCTATCAACTGGATGTGCTGGATCAACTGGTTTTGGAAAATGCTCCCGCCAACACTCGCTCGAAGAGCTTAACTCAAAAACACGATCGGCCGATACGCCGAGGCCGGGCGCAAGCAGACTAGTCCTCATTATTATATGTAATTTTGGCTTGAGCCAGACAGGCAGAGAATAGCCCTGGCACTCTCCCCCCTAAGATGTTATGGGCCAGAGAGATTACACGCCCGGATACCATCGAGCCCAGGAGTGGTGTTCTTGCCCCTGGATCGCCTAACCACCTCTTCGAGCTCCTCATAAAGCATCTCTGGTATGATGCTCTCTTTTTCTCTTTGCGCTGCAGGGCAAGCCATACTTGGTGATGTACAGTTGGCCCGCTGCGGAAACAGTGACGACAGGAATCCTCAAAGAAATTTTGGTTGGAGTATCTGCGTCAGCGAAGGAGCTCAAGTACGGGACTTGCCGCGCACCCTTCCTCACGGATAAGCGTCCCTATCGCACGATCGTCCTCTTCCTGCAGCACTGTTCTAGCCGCGATGTACTGTACCAAGTCTACAGCTGGTTTTCCTCCTGCTGCTGCCGGTGTACCCACCTTCGTTAGTGAATGTACTGGCGTCGCCTCAATGCAGGTGATACGCAATTGAGCAGATTACGTCTACGGTGGTCACTAGTACACTTGTCGCAGCGGAAGGCGAGGCCCGAAACGGGACATTGAGATACGTGTCATTGCTCTCTTCACCCAGATGGCAGCATCGTAACCCACTCCGATAGCGTCTTACCACGCGCAGTTGTCGTTGCAGGACCCCATACGCTCGATTTTGCGTTGGGGTCACGTGCAACTACCGAACTCTGCCGAACGGTATCGGTCCACCATTTCCCCCAAGCGGATTAAGAACCCTTCAACCTCCGCCAGTGTTCTACTGGGGGAAAAGTAAACACCGATGATAACTAAGTCGCCGACAAGTGCCTTCTCTACCCTCGAGACGGACGGGTAGCCTGCAGCTACCTGGATGGTAATAGCTACCACTCCGGTATTGTCTGTGACCCAGTTATCTCTTGCAGAAACCCTGTAGGGCTCCGCAACAACTGTCACCCGAATTGATCACTGCTCTATACCCTGGCCCAGCAATAAGGAGGCACTTTAATTGCATACCTGTGCCGTGTCATTGGAACTTATCTCTTCAGATCCGCGACATTTCCAGGGAAAGCTGGCTGAGGCTCTTGGTAGGTGTCATGCGGTATTCCACATGGTTCATAGCTGAGTGCGCTTCAGTGAACAACGGCTACGACTGGGTGCTATGGAGCAGCTCTCTCCAAGGGGGATGGACGTCAATGGCCCTCTACGGTGCCGCTGTTTTAGGCAGACGCTCTGGATAGGCAAAACGTCACCCTGCTGCGACGAGCGCAGAGGATGATGGCCATCTGGGTGATAGGGGATTATCCCGACCATCTCCGGTGAAGTCGCGTGTGTTGGCTACAGTTCTGCCCTGGGACCAACATAACTAGAAGAGGCACGGGTAGCCGCAATAGAAGTATGGGAGTCCCGACTGGCAACTCCATCAACCTGCCAGATGACAATCGATTTGTCCAGTGTTCCACCAGTTTTCCGCGAGATGTCATAGCGTCCTAACCTTCCACACCACGCAGGTACTCAGGGGGCATGGATGCTTTGAAAGGTATCGCTGGCGGATTGCTCGGAAGGAGCCCCACGCTCGCTGCCACCACTGTGACACTGAACTGTCAAAGAGACGGCTCAGCACGCTGGATGTGTTCCCCGGCCTATCAACGCCGCGCGGCTTTATTGAAGGTGATCTCTTCCTGCCGGCCGTTGTGAAGGCCATAGTGGCGTGCGAGAGGTCGTGTGACGCGGTCGTATCCTTCTGCGAGGCAATGGTGCTCGAGAAAGAAGCGGCGGGGCGAGCAAGGGAGGCCTCCCCCAACCTTGACATCCGCTGCAGAAGACCGGGTCACCTGTGCCGCCGCACAGGATAACAGCCTCCCGCCCTAACGGGACAGAGCGCGGTCACCTTGAGGACGCTATTAGCTTACTGACGCGAGTAGGTGCGCGCAGGTCGCTCCGCACGCTACTCTAAGCAGGCCGTCGAGGCTGTCCACTACCCTTGACTTCGCAACGTGCCTTGCAGGGTCCCGCCGCCAGGCTCGCGGGAGATTGGGGTTCCCGCAGACCAGCTACTGGCGGTCGAGGGGAAGCATCGTGAGGTTTTAGTGGGTATACAGATGACATTTGGAGTCCCACTTAACCCTCCCTGAGTCCCCAACCAGGCGGGTATCCCTAACGGATTTGCTCACGTAATAAAAAAATCGTAAATAAAAAAAGATTTTGTTTTCAATATAAGTAATAAAAAAGTTGGTACACATATTACACCTTAGGTTCTTTAAGTATTATAATTTTCGAAATAAATATTTTTTTTGAGTAGAGTACACACATATATATATATATATAGATATATATATATATATATATATATATATATATATATATATATATATATATATATATATATATATATATATATATATATATATATATATCTATATATATATATCTATATATATATATATATATATATATATATATATATATATTGCATTTTAAAAACATAGTGAGTGTATCAGCGGCAGGAGCACGTGGATACGACATTTTGAAGCGGACTGACGGTGGTACAGCTAACTGGTCGGTTTTTTAAGGGGCGTTTTTCACCAATTTCTACGCCACTAGTCTAATAATACCGGGCAGTGCTTTTCCAGTTATAAAAGCAGTCTTTATTTTCAGCATAACTTCTGTCAACTTCAGACTGAATACGTCTGTGTACAAAACACAGCTACTGTTACCCCTAGTCCTAGATTTTTCATAATATTCTTAGACAATGTGTTAAATTTGCCAACTTCAAAATTTCAAAGTCCAATACCAGCCCATATCGGGAAGCTGCACAAAGGTCTTCAAACACAGCAAATCCCGTTTTAATGGTACATATTGCCGGTATTCACCGCGTCCGGCAAATGATATCATTCGCTTGTCTCTTGGACATGGATTGGGAGCATTTCCTCAGAATGGGGTTTATCTGGGGCGTGACTTTTTTCTAACAAAGTGAAAATAATTTAGGAGCTCAAAAAGAACAATCACGTGTGACTATAGGCACACAAAGATGTCTACTAAAATACAACTTTCCTTTCGGATATTTTATGGTGACCATCATCAGTTGCACGCCAGTAAAGTGTATCATTTCAATTGTATTTACGAACATATATATTGATTTTAAATCCCTTTTTTGAGCTGAATACAGTTTACTCTGTTCTGCTTGTTCTGCTAGTCATTTTCAAAAGCAGTACAAAACCTTCATGTGTACACTCCCGCTGCGAAATCAGTACGCCCGTCTGGAACATCAGCTCCACTGTGAGGCATTCACTGCATTTATCCGCCACAATGATCGTGACGTAATTGGATTAATTACTTCAATATTTCCATCATCTTGTCTCACTTCTTTACACGTCTCTTAATTTCAGCCTTTCATCGTCTCCAGACAAATCTAAATACGCTGATATTCAAGATAACATCCATTTTCAAGCTGAAAAACGCTCATACGTCATACATAACTAAATCTTCAGCCCTGAGGTACATGTTAAGGGCTCAACATGGTGAACTGATAGTCAATGGACTATAAATGAGTTTATTTGATTTACGAGCATAATAATTGATTTAGCGGCGCGTGTCACACTGGTGGCTGGCAACCGTCAGCCACACGTTGTGTCAACCCCCCCCCCCCCCCCCCCCCCCCCGCGACCACTTCCGCCGACAGCCGCCGACCGATGTACGCGCGAACAGTACACATATGTGGATAATAAACCAAGAAAAATATTACACAAAAAAATATTAACACTAACCCTAAGACTTACCTTTAATACGTTAGTTCAATTATAAAGGAACATATCTCAACAATTATATCGCAACTAAACTGAAAAACTATATTTTTAATGCAAATTTAAAAATTGCAAGTAGCTGTCAGTTGGAAAAAATCATACCAACATATTATAAATTAAAAAAAAATTGACAAACCTATTGGCATCAGCCGATACTGTATATGCTATAGTAACACATTCAAATAATAGTAACTATTTCAAAGTGTAACTAGTATTTACTATTTTTAAAATGTTATTCCACACTTAGGATTAGAATACATTTTACAAAAAACGTATAAAAATTTAAACGCAGCGGGATTCGAACCCGCGCCTCTTGGATACCGTCCAAGCGCTCTGACCGCTAAGCCATGCGTTCTACTACCAGCTGCGTCGAAATTCTTATACGTTTTGTTACAATTTATTTATGTTGTTAGCATTTCTGTAGAGAGATTTTTACAAATTTCTATTTTTATTATTATTTTCTATTTTCTATTTATTTATGTTGTTAGCATTTCTGTAGAGAGATTTTTACAAATTGCTATTTCATTTTAATATTTACTATTTTTAAAGTGTTATTCCACACTAAGGATTAGAAAACATTTTTGAAAAAACGTATAAAAATGTAAAAAAAGTGTTAGCTAGTGTTAACTGGAATAAAATAAAGGTAAAAGGATAACCAAAGGAAAAATAATAATTAAGTTATTGTATTTTTTAATTTTTTAAAAACATTTTAAATGTAATAAATTTTTCATTTTCAACTCTAAAAATTTGTCATTATAGATTCAAAAGGTTGCCGACCCCTGGTTCTTTATCAGTTTCCAATGTGGAACACATACAGGCGAGGGTATACTTAATGTTACACACACGCCGTCACGCTATTTCACGGAATATTACGGAATATTAAGTCACTCATCATGTCTTACGTAGATAGATTTTTTCACGCCGCATAGCAGGGTGGAGAGAAAGTACCTAGTGTCAAGACACTCCGTACTTCGCTTCCCACCGAATTCGAGACATTGCGTATTGATTGGTGAAACTCAATGCCGCACTTAGTCTTAGCAGAGCGAGGAAGTGACAATAATTCTAAATACAATGACTCCGCCGAGCGGGAATCGAACCCACAACCGATCGCGTTTACAGCCCGACGCTGTCACACTGCGCCACGACCGGCCGGTAGATAGATATATAAATATAACAGATTGAACGGTTGATAAACATGCAAATAGATTGATATAATAAATCCATAATATATAACTATCTCTATACAGATAGGACCTACCTACCAAAACCTATATGTCAAAGACTGACAAGTTTGTAACTATATATAAACTATACTATATAGTAACTATATTCTTTATAAAAGGATTCTTTAAAAATATATTTTTTTGAATGAGTTCATAAAAGAACCTTATTCAATATATAGGGATTTTACATAGGAAGTATCTAGTGTCAAGACACTTTCAGCTGAATTTGAGGGATTGCCTATTGAGCAGCAGAACTTAACGCCGCGTTTTGTCTCACCAAAGCGACAAAATGATAATAAATTTAAATATAATCATGCCCTCGAGTGAGAATGGAACTAACTACGACCAGCCTCAAATATATTTTTTTCTATTAAATTTTACAGAATTTTGGATCTAGATAGACATGTATAGATAGTTCAAAAACATAATATTATCCCTAACATAAATACTCACGTAAGCCTGAGCCTCTCTGCTATACGAGATGCTGCTTCCATAGTATCAAAGTTTTGTTTGTATAAAATAAAGTGAACATACTCTCCCGGCCATATCCACTTCACTCTGTTGTCTATGCGTACTGAAAAAATAATATTAGGTAAAGAAAATAAAATAATATAGAGTAAAAAAAGAGAGCGATATTACAATCTCTATATTATGGAGCCAATGTAAACGCAATTGATCGGCTCGATTCCCACTTGCAGGAATGATTATATTTAAATTATTTTCATTCCCTCGCTCTGGTAGGACAATGCGCGGCGTTGAGTTTCGCCACTCAAAGCAACTCTGCCCTACTACACGGGTTAAAATGTGAAGCTGTACAATATTATCTATGCCCAATAAAAAAGTAAAATGGTAAATAAAATAATAAACACCAATTGTTATTCTCTATAATATTGGTTATTATAATTATCTTATTATTATTGTCACAGTAGAACAACATCTGACTGTAAATACCATTGGTTGTGAGTTCGATTCCTGATTGTGGTTATTTTATTATTTTAATTATTTTAATTATTTTAATTTTCCCTCTCAGCATGGTGCATTACACAAAGCACAGCATTGAATTCCACCAATTGAAACCCAATTCTGTCAGGAGGTGTGTCTTTAGTCACTAGGTGGTTTCCTTACCCCGCTATGGGGGATAAAATATAAAACTGTGAACTCACATCCCTTCCTATACTTTTCAAAAGTAACAAACTTCTTATCTCCAGAACTGACAGTACTGCCGACAATGCTATCACCAAAAGCCTTTTTGACTGCATCATGTATTTTAGTTCTTTCTTCCTTTGACATGCCTGTTACATCTATCTGAAATAGTATATATATATGATTTATATAGATAATCATGACATTTTGTACTCAATTTTTAATATTTGATGTTGGTTTAACTTAAAAAAAAATCATTTTTGTATAAACATATAAAAATTAGAATGCAGCAGGATTCGAATCCAGACCTCTTGTTGCCCATCCAAATGCTCTAATCGTATCCATCATATGCTCTATATCCAGCTGCATTTTAATATTTGTTGCGACTTGCACTGCTGTAGAAAATTATAAATTTCTGCTACCTGAAGAATTTTTTTTAGCTTCACGCTTTTATCCCGCATAGCATGGTAAAAGGAAAGTAAATAGTGTCAAGACACTGTACTTCACCTTCCAATGAATGAACCCACAACTGATTGTGTTTATGTCAGACACTGTCCCACTGTGCCAAGACCAGCCTTATAATAAGTATTTTAATTTTATGTTCTATACTATAAAATCTATTTTTATCACTATTATAACCAGAATAAGATATAGAAAATGTGAAATTAATTAGTGTAATGTATTTATGATATACAGCATCTACCTATAACTATTGATTCCCACTCAACAGAATAATTTATATTTATTTCCTCCCACAGCATACGATATCTTTAAAGCAGAAAGCAGAGAACAGTGTACCAACACTGATTTCTCTCTGCTTGTGTTTAAAAAAAATTAATAAAAGCTGACACAAAAAAAAAACATACTTCAACTTTTTGCAATGATGGTAAATTAGGAGATATTGCTAATTTATTGATCCTGTCCCAGGTCTCCATTGGCAGAATCTCCAAGTTATATTTCTTTAATAGCAGATCTTCATCGTCTTCCACGTCAGATTCCTCTTTGATGACTTGAGGCGGTGACAGATCAGTTAGCTTGGCGACCTCTCCTTTCAAATTTATTTCTGACACTTGAAAATCTGAAAACCTGAAAATTTGATTGATAACTTATTGTTTTTTTCATAGCTAATAAAATAAAAGTACTTATTATAACAAACACCAAAATTTTGTATAAACATTTATAATCTCACCTGGATTTAATAATTCCATTGAATCCTTCATGGTCACTAATATATTCAGTGACAAATATATCTTGCTCGGACAGCCTTTTAGATGGCATATCTGGTTTCGGATTTGGTTTCCACTGATTATTCATATAGCCATCGTAGTTGTGACCACCCCTTCCACCTCTATCGCTTCTGTCGAAACGTGAATATCCTCCTCTGAAGCCTCTATTGGACCAGAACCCGCCAGAACCTCTTCCCCTAAACCCTCTTGATCCTCTATACGATCCGCGCATATTATTACGATTCCAATTATTATTCATAGCACTAAATAACCTAGTCTTCTAACACACAATATTTATCGCGCAATTTTATATTATTAAAAACACTTTTTTAATTAAGCAACAATATAAAAGATTGCTAATTAACTTATATTTAGTTAATAATTACTTATGTTAGTTACAAAATATGATCAATAATTCAAATAATTAATTTATTGACTTCTTTAAAGTCCGGTGTCGGCGACGTTGACATGTATATCGCTATCGTCCAGCATGTTTGTTTTCTTACATTTTATTTGCCATAGAATATTTATAATAGTAAATCGTAATTTATAATCTGTGGCTTGATTTAAATTTGTATGTGAAAGTAAATTATTTTACTTATAGAAACCAAATAACCAGCGAAAGAACGTTAAAACGTTTTCAGGGTCTGAATAATATTTTATTCTCGGATGAAGCTCATTTTCAATGGTAGATTTGTCAATGTGCAAAATTATAGGATTTGGGCTAAAGAAAATCCCCAATTAAAACACCAAACACCTTTGCGTAAGCTTAAATTTACAGTTATGGCTATTTCTTCGAAAATGAGCGAGGCCAGACAACAACAGTAAATTCTGATCGCTACACAGCAATTCTATGTAAATCAGAAAACATTTTTAAATAACGTATAATAATTTAAAAGCAGCGGGATTCGAACCCACGCCTCTTGGAAACCGTTCAAACACTCTGACCACGTGCGCCATGCGTTCTACTACCGGCTGCGTCAATTTTCTTATACGTTTGTTACAACTTATTTGTTTACGTTGTTAGCATCTCTGTAGAGAGATTTTTACAACTTTCTGTGAACCAAAAATTACTAAACAATAATCGTTTGGCAAGAGAGAATAATGCAAATAGCATTATTTTAATGATTTACTATGTTAACACGTAGGATACGAAAATATTTTTAAAAAGCGTATAAAAATTTGAACGCAGCGTATTGAAACCCGCGCCTCTTGGAAACGGCGCTATGACCGCTAAGCTTTAAAAATATTTTCTAATAATAACATACATAACACGTAAAATATTATGTTAAAGTTAATACTTCCTTTTCACAACTGCAATAATTTTCAAGCCTACAACAACAGGACCTGATTTAAACAAGATGGCGCGATATCCCATCGAATGAGTCTTTAGCAGTAGTAAACGATTTTTGTTTTGCTTCACGTTTTTATCCCGCATAGCAGGGTAAACAGGAAGTACCTAGTGTCAAGACACTCCATACTTCGCTTTCCACCGAATTCGAGACATTGCGTGTTGAGCGGTGTAACTCAACGCCGCACTTTGTCTTACTAGAGCGAGTATAAGTTATCTAAATATATTCACTTCCCCTACTAAGTTAGATAAAATTGCCGTGTAGCGATCAGAATTTACCGTTATTGTTAGGCCTCGCTCATTTTCGAAGAAATAGCCATAATTGTAACTTTAAGCTAACGCAAAGGTGTTTGGTGTTTTAATTGGGGATTTTCTTTGGCCCAATTCCGTATTAATAATTTTTCCTATTGACAAATCCGAGAAGAAAATATTGTTTAGAACCTGAAAACGTTTTAACATTCTTTAAGCAAATGGACGACGTAATAAGAGGTTATTTGGTTTCAATTTTTGAACTAATTGAAGTTTATATATACGGGTTAAGATTTAAAATCTTGCTTATATATATATATATATATATATATATATATATATATATATATATATATATATATATATATATATTTATATATATATATATTTTATTTTAGTTTTTTTATATTTTAGTTTTTTTAGCTAAAAAAAATTAAAAAAGCCCCAGGGTAGCGTCAAGATCCGTATATATCCGTGTCTGGCGAATTCGAGACTGCGTATTTAGCGGCGTAACTCTACACCGCGCTTTGGCTTACCACTTACCAGAGAGAGTCTCTGGACTCAGTCAGCCTCTGACCCACTGTGCCACAACTGGCGTGAAGCCGGTCTTCCAACATATTTTAAAGCTCTTTAATTTCAGAAATTAAAGTAAGAAAAAGATAATTTTTTAAATTTGCCAATGTATATTTTTTTTTATATTTTATAGAATTATTATCTCAAATATTAGTATTTCCCTTTCATTTTATGGGTTAAGTCTTTAATAGTGTATTACCTCTATATACTTTACACCTAACATCCAATCATTGCATATAAATAAATATAACATAACCACAAACATAAATATAAAAAAATAAACAAAACTTTATATATGAATTTTATAATATTAATTTAAACTGTTTTTGTAAGATTTTAATGCATTATACATAAATGAAACCTTAAATTATACACAATGATAAGTCACTAGTTTTTTTTTTTAAATAAATTTGAAGTCAAAAAATATTTATTAATATGAAAATACAAAAATATTTTATACATATCATATAGATATTAAAAAATTTGAATTCAATAATAATTTTGAAAATCATATCTCACAATATCTTTTAAAAAAAATTACAATTATACAAATTATTTTAGATAATAACTTAATCAAATTATTACTTTTTTTTCACAAAAAATAAATAAATACTTACAATACAATATTAAGTTTTTTTTCAAAGTATTATTCCACACTTTGATTTTTTTTTATTAATTCAAAAACATTTACTTTATAACCCCATTTCTTGTAAACTATAGCTAATTAGCTAAAATTAAAAACAAAAACTTATTTACTATATTTAAAAAAATCACAATTTTTCAAATAACAAAAAAAACAATTTATTCAAATTAAAAATTAATACTCCTGTGATAGACCATTTTCATTATTTTTATGGCTGTAGTTTTTGTTGGCTGTTTTCTTAGGCAACAGTTGAGGTAATATCTTCGGCATGACTCCTCCCTGGGATATTGTTACTCCGCTCAACATTTTGTCCAGCTCATCGTCATTGCCGATGGCTAACATTATGTGTCTCGGAGATATTCTGAAAGTAAATAAAGATATTTTGATATTATTAAATGTTTTAGTCATATAGTTAGTATAAAACAATATTTAAATACCTTAACAATCTTTTATTCTAATTTAATCTAATCTTTCCTTAATAATATGTATGTATAATATGGTACATATACCAAATATTTATTTTTATAATTTCTGCATATTGGTTTGTTTTGGCTAATCTGTGGAAAGGCTAGCATATTTTTACTGGCAAATGTCTGTTGTAATGAGGAATAATTTATTTAGTCTACATTTATTTAAGAATTTTAAAATAAACTCAACATGTAATGTCTTGAATTCGGGAAACTAAGTATGGAGTGTCTTGACACTAGGTACTTTCTGTCTACCCTGCTATGCTAGAGATCTAGAACCATTTAATACCACACAGTTGAAATTGCGAGCACAGCTGGCAGAAACTAACAATGGAAGTACTGGGATATTTAATTTCAAAATGGGGGATTCTATGTGGTATGGTCCAAATCTAATGTTATAATGATTTTTAAATTGCTGGTATACATAAAAATCAAACTTTATTTGTTTGTTAAAAAAACTATTTCAAACTTATACGATTTTTGTACAATGGACCACTAAGACATAAAAAAATACATTTTAAGGTGATAATGTAATAAAAGAGAAATTTCTAATAAATATTTACCTAGCTTTCCCATTGTCCTGTGCTGCTTTGGCAGCTAGCTCTAATATTTCAGCAGACAGGTATTCCAATACAGCTGAAAGGTATACTGCCGCTCCGCATCCAACCCGAGGGGCATAGTTACCTTTACGAAGAATCCTGTGGATCCTTCCCACTGGGAAAGTTAGTCCTGAACGTGTACTACGTGTCTTATTTTTAGTTTTACCTATAGAGAGATAAATAAAAGATATCTAATGAGATGGGAAGATTAGAATGTAATAAAATTAAGAAATATAATTTTTTACATTAAATATTATAATGCATTTAATGCATTGCGAGACAAAATTTAAGTTCTTAGTAGTCACTATTAAAAGGCTTAAATAGAGGTGGAAACAAAATAATTATTCACTATATTTTATGTATTTCCCTTATAGAAGACATAGGTAGTAAACATTTGCGAGAAAGAAAGGTTTAAGCGTTTACGAAAATAAACCACACACTTCATCAAAAATACCTACCGACTTTACTTATTTCTCTTCCAGACATTTTGCAATTTAATTTATTGTAATTGTTACACAAACAAAAATTGAAATAAAACGAAATTAGATCAAATATACAATTTTAATTCAGAAAATTTAAAAACATCGGTTCGTTTATTTGAATTTCTGACGTGAAACTGAATGACAGATGAAAAGCGCGGGAGATGCCAGTGAGATATTCATTTTAAGAAAAATGAGAACGTTTAGAAATATAAGCTCAGAAATCTTAAGATTTTAGAACAACATCTATACTAATATTATAAATTGGAAACATTTGTATATTTGTAGCGTTTTCACATAAAAAATTCTGGACTGATTTAAAAAATTCTGGACTGAAAGAAAGCTGCATCTTCACTGAGTAAAATAGGCATATTTGACATTTTCAAAAAAATAGATATCTCTAATAAAAATGCAATAATGTAAGTCAAGGTATAAAAAAGTAGCTATAAAAATTATTGATGATAGAACAAAGAAATGTTCTACAGTATTATAGATCCTATTGATATCTACCAAAACGTCCGCCATAGCATAAGTCCATCTACAAACATTTTCAAACATTTTTCATTTTAAAAGTTGAGAAAAAAGGTTACAATATAAATACATTTTCATAAGAGCTAATTAGTTTATTTTAATATTGTTTGTTTATTTGAAATTACTGAACCATCTAGATCCTGAGGTTCATAACAAACAGCTATAAACTATAATAGCTATTATCGTACCGTGTGTTTCTTATTAAATGATGTTTAGTTCCAATAAAGATATTTAAAACAAATTTAAAGATAAATACAAAACTTAATAATTTGATTACGTTAATAATTTAAAAATAGGTAATAAATAGGATTTAGGTCGAGCACAGAATCATGTTCATGTCTCCATTGATATGCGAAGGTCGAAAGGTCGAAGGTGAGCGTCGAAAATTATCGATGTATCGATTAATTTTGCAATCGTCTTCCAAGCTTATATATTAATTTCAGTACTTCGTATATAATTTCAAATAATTATTATATCCGTCGTACAGTCACTCATAATTTCAAATGTCAATTTGAGTTATATATTTTGTTTATCTTCACGATTTTTATCCAGCATAGCAGGATAGACAGAAAGTATCCAGTGTCAAGACACTCGAGTACTTTGCTTTCCACCGAATACGAGACATGGCGTACTGAGTGGTGGAACTGAGTGCCGCACTTTGACTTACCAGAGCGAGGAAGTGAAAATAATTTAAAATATAATCACCCCCGATTGGGGATCGAGCCCACAATCGGCCGCGCTTACAGTCAGACGCTGTCACACTGCGCCATGTCATTTAGTTACAAATTAAATACAAAGATTTAAATATAAAAAAAAAATAAAACCACCGAACCAGTCTTGTAAATGACATGTAATTTTAAATACTGTAGGTAAACAGAGATCCGATATTTAAATCCTTTAATACGGTACAATGTACAACTTCTATTGAATAGCACAAAATAAAAAAAAAAGAAATTTCAACATGTTACTTTAAAATTATAAAAGCATGCATTCTCATACACAATAATATAATAATTAATAATAAATCTATATAATTAATTATAATTACTACAATATGTTAATAAATGAATAAATGCTACTGTTATATATTGCAGATACAGGACTAGCTACTTTACGGTCAGCTAAAAATAATCTATACTTACACAAGTTTAAAATGAGAACTAAATGTTTATGCCACAAATACAACAAACATTGAATTTAAGAAAAAAAAACAAAATGTCATTTAAAGAACATACTAACAATTGTTTAATAGCATTTTAAACTAAGCAATTTATAAATTTATTGTACAAATTAAAAAAAAACAATCTTAAAAAAAAAATGATTTCCGGCAAACCTAAAAAACAACTTAGTTCTCGTTGCAAAGGAACATAACAATTATCTCATACTGCATAGTTTATGGCTAAAATACTAATTCTACAATAAAATGAGGAATATTAAAAAAAAAATAAACTAAAAACTAAAAAAAATAGTACCAAATTAAAAAGACAATAAATGCAAAACATCGTTAAATTAATGAATTGTGTGAAAATTAAAACATGCATATTTTATTTGTTCTCAAAGGAATGATTTTTTAAAATCAGTGCAATATATTGGAGAAGACAGGCAATGGCAAATCATTGTACAGCCCAATTGGCATTATAATTGAATATCATCAAGCAAACTTTTTCACATTATTAAAAAAAAAACCAGTCAATTCATTTGCAGCTAGAGCAAATGTGTCATTTGATAATTACAATTGCAGTGTATATTATATTTATATATATTATATTTATATATATATGATATAAAAGAATGATCATATATTAATATATTTGTTCTGAACACCGGATTTTACACAATTTCGTTGACAATCGTTCAATAAAATACACAACAACACTATAAATCACATTCATAAACTATTCAATTATTGCAATATACATTTGGAAAAGAGCTCAAAAAAATATAATCACAATTAATTAGAAGATTAGAAAACATACATTTTAAAATATCTTATATTACATACTTCTTTATATGAATAATGAGAGAAAAAAAGCTTTTTAAAATTATATAAAAAATAAGAACCTCATAACCATTTTGGATAAGTTACTGTTAAATTATTAAAAAAAAAACACATGCCGTCTTTATCTTATCTATCGAAATAGAAAGAGACAGCAATATAATCATAAAAAATGTATTCTTTAAGTTGCCAGTAACTTATCAAAGAGTTATAAAAAAGAGGTTTTATTAAAAAAAAATGAAAAGTGAATATAATAGAAAAAAGTTAAAATTGCACATAATACAAAAACTTGTTAATTATCTATGTAAACTATATCTATAATCTATATAACAAACATGTAATAATACTATCGTATAATAAAAGTTTTTTTTTTGGGGATAATATAATAAAAGAATTAAAGACATGCACATATGCATTCGTCAACACTGGAATAAGTGTGGAACAGTTAAGACTGTTAAATATACTTATGTTAGGATCAAAATTACATCACAATTAAATATTTTATCAAAAAAAAAAAGAAAATTCTTAACACAAAAAAATGTTTTTATATATACAATAATTAATATGAACTTTTAATCACAAAGGAGTGTAAAGACATTGCGTGTTGAGTGGCAAACTCAACGCCGCGTTTTGTCTTACCACAGATAAAAAAAATTGAATATAATTGTTAAAAAATCCTCTTAATGGGAGTTGAACCACAACCAATCGCGTTTACGGTCAAATGCTGTCCCACTGCACCTATAGATAGAACTGGTATATTTAGAAAAAGTAATAATTCTTCATATATGCATATCTTCAATTATATAGTTTATATATAATATCTGTATAAGAACCTGAGCTCAAATCACAAGATCACCTTGTAAATTGAGCAAAACAACAACATTGTGTTTATTTTAAACACATTATTTAATGTGTAATATAATTCGAGTAATGTGTAATTTATCATTTGAGTGTGTGTTTATTATAAATAAAATACACGTATGAAATGTATGAATATACATGGAAACAATGTTAATTGGGGTAAGTGAAGCGTCATTGGCAGTGATTGACCGTAGAATACAAAAACGACAATTATCAATAACAATTCCCTTATAATTAAATATTATAAAGAGATCATTTTACATGCAAAAAGTATTAAAATTTTTTTTATCTTCAATGAGAGCCAATTTGTAATGACGAGTTGTTTTTATTTTCAAATGTCAAATTTCAAAAATGAGCAACGATTGCACTTTAGTCAGCCAAATATTGATAAATATACAATACATATTTTTAAGTATACAAAATTTGTATTAAATTGATCCCATGACCTTCCACTTATTATATACTAGCTTAAAAAAAATAGATAATTAAACCACTACAATTCAAATTATAGCTTGGTTTAAAAAAAAATCCTAAATAATTAAAAAAAAAAAATAACACATTTTTTTATAAAATTTTAAAACACAAAGGTAAAAGGCTCAATACCTATTACTATATATATATATTTGTTTTTCTAAATAAACTGCCAAGCACAAAAAGAAACAAAATTAGCTCTCATTGGAATAAAAAAATTACATGAGCATTAATAATAAGAATAATTTATAATTATTTGTCAAATTTTGCTTTATAAAATTGGCAACAATTAAACATTATATAGCATTATACAAAAACCATCTAATTTTCAATATACATACAAACATACATACATACATACATTCTCTTTTATATATATATATCACACCCTAATAATAAAAATGACCCTAACTACAATAGCTAGGTAGATTCTGATTTCACAAAAAAAATGTATTTAAATGCAATATATAATAATATTGTATGTATTATCAAATATATTAATTAGAAGAATCTTTTAAATTTTAAGTTTACAATATTAAGAAAGAAAAAAAATTAGAAATAATAAAAATGTATTACACAACCATCAAAATTGTTTGCATTCACACTGTATTACTGAAAAAAAAAGGTTTTTCTTTTTCATATAAAAACAGGGATTTCCATTTGTCATATATTATCTGTGGTGAATAGCAAAGCACTTTTGTATTCGCTGTCACATGGCCTGACATTTGAAATTTGAATTAAATATTTAGTATTTAAATTTTTTTTTATTAGATTTTTCGTATTAAAAGACCATTGTTATAAAATTACAGTACAATATCGTATAAAATAATTATAATATGACAGCGACATATCCCAAAGCATATTACCAAAACAAAAAAAAAAAACCTTACAATACCAACCAAGCCATGATAAAGTACCTGAAGATTTCCTCCACATATAATATTCACAACTGTACCTATGACTAGCCACTTTAAAACACCCACAAGTGTAACATTACAAGCAAACCTCCATACAAAAAACATTCTAATATAAACGTTTACGAACTAAATGAGCTGATTACACTATTTTTATTATCACAAAAATTATTTTCAGTCGTGTGCAGCGCCAACTTCTGCATTGGATCTATAATTATTTTGGAGTCCTCACTGTTAATATCGTCCAGCTTGGCATTGTCCGTGTCAACTTTATTGTCGAAGACGGGGAAAAAGTCAAAATGCGACTTGCCGTTGGCAATTTTCTTGTCGTTCTTGATTTTCTTCTTGGCGTCGTCCATTTTCGTTGTGTTTCTGAACGAGCTGGATGGTTTTGTCATTTCGTGTGATGCAAACTTTTGTTGTATATCATTTATCTGATTGTGATTTTCCCTGCTTGAAACTATTTGTCCGTAAACAGGTGTACAATATGTGGTGTCTTCACCGCATCTGGTGTCCTTGTTCACATTGTTCTGATTCAGCTGACAATTGTTCATGCCGGAATCGAACTCCGACTTCTGTCCGGCGTTTTTCAGTATTTGTTTGGACGACTTGACGGCTTTCTTGTCACAGCTTCTGTTCGGTGAGCCGTTGTCAAGTTTACCATTTTTGTTGTTAGTCTGGTCTTCTTCGTTCACATCCTCATTGCCGATGCCGTCGATGTCATAAACCTTGAATATATACATAATCACCTTTAATATTAAAATATTAATTATATTGATATATTAATTATAATTAAGAATATGAAGTTTATTAGAGTTAAATAAAACTTTATATTGAAAAGTGTAAATGGATCATTGTTTTTTACTATAATACATAAAAACACATTGAAATAACTAAATTTATATTTTATAAGTTACATGGAACACCGTTGTTAACATTAAATTTGTGTATTAAGAAACATACATGTTGCTAAGGTAAAATATATATTACACACAGAAAATTATTATTTTTGCCTATTAGTAGGAAATAAGAGTAGGTAAGGTAAACATGAGTTTTGTGGTGACCATATACCATCACCTAATGGTTCACCCCCACCAAGCTACAGGTAATGCGTTACTGCTCCTTATAATGGGATTTTGGGATTTAAATTATATTTTTCAAAACAAGTATAAAAAGATCTTAAAAGTATTTTTTTTAACTATATATTGTATTTGTTTTAGGATATCACAACTCATAACAGTGTCTGAAAAAGCGTATTTACAGTTGAAAAAACCAAAAACACAAATAATAATCAAAAGTAAATTAACAAAATTTTGTGATTTGAAACTGTTTTAAATGGATATCCATTTAAAATAGTTTCATTTAAAATGTGTAGAAATCGTGAAAATTAAATATCTTATTATGTGAACCAGTACAAACATAATAGAATACATAATAAATATATTTGAGTATCTAAAAACGAAACGTGCAAGATATTTAACATAAATAAATTAATATAAATTTAAATTAATTTAATTACTTTTAATTAATAAAAATAAATTTATTTGATTAATTAAAATAATTTTTATTCATATAAATTTCGTAAAAAGATACCAAAATAAAAATCATCCATTTAAAATAGCTTCAAAAGCAAATTATTCTTCATCCATATCAAATGCAAAACAAATTAAAAGAAAACAAAAAAATAAAACCATTACCTTATACATAACATCCTGGTTTAGTCCTTTCTCCCGTTCCCTTTTATTCTGAACGGCAAGCCACACATCTTTCAGTTCACCCGCTAAATCTCTATCTTTTAGTATCACTGGATTCCTCGTTAACACAAGACCAGGGTTCATAGCTTCTACAAAGTCGCATAGCAAGCTGACTAGAGCTTCACGGTCCTGTAATTTTAGATATACAGTTGTAATAAATATATTAATGTCATTTAAACTCTTATTAATATCTTTAAGTATAGAATAAATTAACATATATTTATTTGTATAAATTCTATTTGAATTATAATTATTAATACATCAATGATTTTGTCAAATTTGTAATTAATTTGGAAAGTATTTAGTAATAGAATCCGCCCACATTATATATTTTAGTTAACACACATTAAGTTGTAACAAAACAATATTCTTATAAGAACAAATTGTAAATAAGGTATATTATCAAACATGGTCCAAAAACAATATCTATCATGTACAATGTAGTCCGTTGTTAACTTTGTCCTAATAAATTTAAACCAACACAAGTAAACTCAATATTTACCGTTGGATTTGTAGCATTCTTTCCATTAGCTTTAAGTATGTCAGGGTTTACCATAACTGCAAATACCAGTAAAGGTGGCCTATTACTATTCGGTCCACACCCTTGATGCACCTAAATATGGAAAATTATTATTAAAAAGTCAAAATGTCATAATAATAGGTCTTTTATTATAATTAAACTATTATAATTAGATTTTAAGTTTGAATTCTTAATTAAATTCAGTTTCGCACTAATTACATTTGAGTGTAACAAAATGTTACCTGCATTCCTCCATACAACGGTATTGGATCCGAATATTGCTTGGGATTTGCTATTTTCTGCCATCCCAGTACATTTATATATAATTTTTCGGTAGTATCCTTTATTGTATCCTGAATGCACATATGAGGCTGCGGTGGATTTTTGAATTGACGAAAAGCTCTCGAGCCACGCACATATTGTATCGGAACAGTTCTTTCTTGCGGGTTTGGGTTATCCATTAGTTCGTCTAACACTTATAAAACACACAAAGTTAGCTATAATACACTAAACGATCGCTATAAATTCCAATAACTAATAATGACATTTCTAAAAGGCCCTCACTACCGACCCGACTTACAAGTTTATTGAACTCTCGCACGCCGCATCGAAACACCATTTACAAGCACAAATGTAGCGTTTATCTATCAATATGTTTATCTGTTCACCGTTTATCTATAAATATTTATAATAAAATCAAAAAATCTATAAATAGAAACGAAAATAAAGGTAAAGACTTCCGTAAAAGAGAAAGATGTCAAAAGGCGGGTTGGTGTCTCTTTTTTTTTTAAGTTTTTACTCTGTGAAGCTTAGAACGAACAACGTTGTGCCGAGACCGCTAGAATTTATTTTAAGCGTACCTTCATGTAATCATTTTGTAACTGTATAATATTTAAAATTAATAATTTAAATAAATCGCTAATGTATTTAGATTAAAAATCATTTATTTTATTTATATTGCTTCTGTTTACTTAGTTTATGCATAAATTGCCACCATTAAGCCTTACCTTTACTGCCAAGACGCTTTATTTATATGTAATAATACGTTTTAAGTTTTAATATGCTAAATAATTGATACTATTATCTACATTTATGACTCACCGTTAGGTATTGTATGGCATGAGGTTTTTAATATTTATCCTTAATCATTTCCAATATAAAAAGCAAAATTAAGAGTTATTACTTGTCTTTTGAAGAACTGCTTTTAAATCAAATATAATGTATTATTTATTATTGACTGTAAAATGTATCACCTCCACTGTTTGTATTCTTTAAGATGTTTAAAACTAAACAACGGTTTTAATATGGTTTACATTAATAAACAGTTATAATAATATCATTGTTTGTCGCGATTTTGGCACATTTTATGAAATTACCTTAAACGTATTAATAGTTTATATATTTATATTAAAAATACACTTTAGGAAAGTCGGCATTTCGAAAACTACATTAATAAGTCGTAATAAATAAACTGAGCTTATGATGTAAAGAAAAATCAAGAGAAATCAAAGAGCTTGTGAAACTGTACTGGAAACCCAAAAATATGAGTCTACTTCTTTAACCACGAACTATTGTAAAGTGTTCAGAGCCTCCAGTAATTTAAAATATATTTTCAAATATCAACTTTTTTTAGCTTCACGCCGTTATCATTTCATTTCACTTCACATTTTAACTTTCCGCCGAATTCCAGATATTACGTGTAAAATGGCGGAACTTAACGTCGCACTTTGTCCTACCAGGGTGAAGAAGTGTAAATAATTTAAATAGAATTGAGGCCGGTCGTGGCACTGTGGGACAGCGTTTGGCTGTAAACGCGATCGGTTGCGGGTCGATCCCACTCGGGGGAGTGAATATTCAAAACAAGTGGGATTAATCAGTTTAAAATAGCTTCATTTAATACAGTCATGTATGAACAAAAATTATATATATATAATATTTGTCTGTAAAACTATATCTTTGTGCACTCTTATATTGCAGAAGCTGGCGAAAAAGCAAGATAGATTTATATGATACAATAAGTAGGTGCCTCGGAATTTTATATCTTGAAAATGTTGTTGATGTCCACGATCAGCTTTCTAAGAATGGTGCGATGGACCCTGTGATGGCTGTACCTTTATATCTTTTATTTATACCAGATAATAATACGTAATAATACGTTTTTTACTATGGTACATTAAACAGTAATATTATTCTTCATTCAGCTAGATACGTTAGAAGATGTAAATAAAATGAATATCTCACAAGATATTAAAGATTTAAAATATAGAAGCAAAACGGACATTACGTATATAAAAAGATTAACAATTTATATAAAAATATTGGCAACATTTTTTTTAATTGCATTATTTAAAAAAATATATTTGGTTGAAATATGAAACATGATTTTTAAACGTTATAGTATATTATATCTTTAATAGCTAGTAAGTATAAAAATAAAACATAAAGAATATATAGTGTTAAAACATTTATTATTAGAAATAGAGAGTGAGTACATAATAAGAAGGGATAGAACTACAAGTGTTTTTTTTTAATTTCCTAACACACACTACGTAAAATAAAACGCGTAAAAATTAGAGCGATCATTGTCTTAGAAGAGCATAATAACTGTAAGCTCCTTTCAGTATCTGAAAAAAAAAACAATTTTGTCTTTTAAATAAATATACCATATCGTATTTTGAATACATTTTCTAAATTAATCCATACATATAATAAAATTAACGTTGATTTTTCCCAAAACGTTGGTTTTTTGTTTTTTTTTTTCATAGGAGAAGCAACCGAGCAGAAGCTACCTGATGATAAATAGTCACCTTCGCCCTTGGACATCTACAATATTAGAGTTGTAGATGGGAATGGTATTCTACCCGTCACCTCACAAGGGAAATAAAATATTAGGTTGTCAGTATGTCTGTTTTTCTGTGCGTTTGTGCACGCTGTAGATTCGTAAAAAAATTATAAAAATTTAAAGTAGTTTATTTGATAAAATAATAGCAAGGCGCAGTCCATATTAATCATAAAAATAGAGGCATAACTTATTCCATAAGAATGTCGCTGTGGCGTAGTTGCGCTTAATTTCACCAACGATGGTTGCAGGTTGGAATCTAATTTAAAAATTTTCGTTATCATATTACATACAATATCTATTAAAGAGTGTAATGTAAAAATCGACGTATTGTTTTCATATCATATTTTCATATACATTTAATATTTTCCAAAATTTTTGAATTAGTTTTTTGAACTAGTGATCTTCAGCTACTAATTATTTAGTTACTTTGTACTAAGATATACCTACTTCAAATATACCTATAACCACCTCCATGGGTTGTACGTGTAATATTTTTATATAAAAATATATATATATATATATAAATTAAAATAATATAACAATTAGAAGCCACCGTCGCAAAGTGGAGCAACGTCTGATCGTTCGGGTTCATTATATTCTAGAAAATTATTTAATTTTTACATCCGGAAAGCAGTTAACGGAGTGTCGTGAAACTAATTATTCTCTGACTACCCAGCTGTGCAGGATAACGCATCAAATTGTAAAAAAACTATATCAAAATTCATACTGATGTTTCCATTCAATTATCGTTAAAGGTGTATCAGAAATATCGTTCATATAATAAGATCTTTGATTTTCTCAATTTTCACACATTATAAATGAAAATATTGTAAACGGATCAATCGCGTATATTTTGGTATTCGAAAATACATTTTTGGACAGCTGACGTTTCGAACAGTTTACAGTAGTCCGTGGTCACAGGTAGATTGAGGTGGCATTTGTACTGCTTTGGATTCTTGAGAATGGGCTGAATGTGTCTTTATCTCTGGTATGGTGGATTTGATGCCACCTCAGTCTACCTGTGACCACGGACTATTGTAAAGTGTTCGAAACGTCAGGTGGCCAAAAATGTATTTTCGAATACCAAAATATACGCGATTAATCCGTGTAAAATTGTTACATTTATAGTATCGTTCATGTAGATATACATTACATTTAGTCAACATTTTATTTGAAGTATAATTTATAATAGTGTACATATCTCATTTTTATCGATCAATCTCCTACATTCTGGTAAGGTAAAGCGCGGCGTTAATTTCCGCCACTCAACCCGCAATATCTCTAATTCGGACAGCGGAGTACAGCGTGTCTTGACACTAGGCACTTCCCGTCTGTTCAATAAAAAACTAAAGTGAACAGAAGTTATATTCTCAAGGCACTCACAGTAACAAAGGTCGACAAAGTCAATTCCGTGAAGGGCCCCGCGGTGTAGGTGTGCACTATTCGGAGCTGCCCGCACAGTATTAATATATTTTTCCTCTGTTTGGAATCCACTTTCCACCATTCACTTTCGTACGGGCCAAGTGTCACTTCTTCGTTCTAAAAATTATTTAAAATTTAAACGTGTGTATATTTATTAATTTTCGTGATTTTTATATATTTTAAATCAATTTTTTTTTAATTTTTTTATAGACAGATAATGTGTTAATGTCAAATATTTATAAAAAAGGGGCCTCTTATTTTTTTATTAAGCAATAAGTAAGAAGCTTCTTATAAAAATGCAATAAAAATCAATATAGCAAAGTGGCGCGTTGAAAACGTCTTACTATGGATTCAACGTTTGTAAGTTCGATTCCCACTCGATGTAGTTATATTTGAACCATTTATTTTTCTTCGCCCGAATTAAATTGAATAGATTTAATGAAGACACCAGTTTATATTTACCTCGAGTATTCTATATACTTACTTTGAGCATTATCTGAGATATGCGAGATAAATAAAAACTTAACATTTTAGAGGGGCCCTCTAAAATGTGCATAAATATAAACAAGAAAAATTACTTACTTTAACTAAAACGTCGTTACTGTGCCAACAGAACATAAAGAGTTGTGCCACGCCAAATATCAAATATTCCGCCATTAATAATTTCTGGGTTGTATTAGTTGCAGTCTAAAATTTAAAAACATATTATTTTTTATATTTGTACATTATATATACAAGTGTCTCTGACTACGCTGCTACGCGGGATAGAGCGTGAAACTATAAGTGTTTATAAATTGTTTATTTAATGAACAAACATAGCTCCAATAAAAATGTTCTTTAACGTAATTAATAAGTTAATATATTTAGTAGTTAATAAATCTTATATTGTCACTGTATTCCTTGGAGTCGAACTCCCAAATTTTTTCAAAGCTTCACGCTTTTATCCCGCTTAGCAGGGTAGACAAAGAGTCTAGCCTAGTGTGAAGACATTCCATACTCCGCTTTTCACCGAATTTGAGATATTGCGTGTTGGGTAGTGGAACTCAACGCCGCATTTTGTCTTTACCAGAGCGAGGAATTGAAAATAATTTATATAATCACTCCTCCGAGTGGAGATCGAACCCACAACCGATCGCGTTTACAGTCAGACGCTGTCACACTGCGCCACGACCGGCCTCCAACTTTAAATATATATATATATATATATATATATATATATATATATATATATATATATATATATATATATATATATATATATATATATATATATTTATATTTATATAAAATAAGATAAAAAAGACGTTTACCATAAAAGAAAAATACTTACACTAATATTTTAGTATTTTTAAAGTGTTATTCCACACTTAGGATATAAAATAATATTTAAAATTAGGATAAAAATTGAAAGACGGGGAATTCGAACCCGCGCCTCTTGGATATCGTTCTACTTTCGCCAAGTGGTTTACTTACAGTAAGTTGAAATGCACTCGCGCAGAGCATCAAAGAACACATCACGACATACAAAAACATTACCGGCGACAACAGCGAGTTGAATAATCTTGAATACCTGAAAATATAAAGAAAAAAAAAACAAAAATTCATAAGTGTCTTCAAAAGTGTAATTAAGTATTACACTTTAGTTAAATTATTGTTTTTTTGTTTTTCTTTTTTTTTTAACAATGAACACGGCGCTTTTGAACGGTTAATGGCCGGGATAGTTCGGGAGGAGTATCGATAACGTGTTAAGTTTTATTTATATGATAATTTCTTTATATATTTTGTGTTAATAAATAAATTGATATCATTATGTAGATTTCTTTTATTATCTGTCATTAAAAAATCTACAAAATTACATTAATCTAGTATATCTAAATAAAAGCGAGTTTAAATTTCAATATTGTTATTTGTTAGTTAATATAAGATTGTATAATCTGTTGTTTTCTATTTAATAGATTATTAATAATTTAGAGTAGAATATAATGTTTTTTTTTAATATTTAAAATAGTAAACTTGAAAATTGACATAAGTAATGTTGTTTTGCTTTATTATTAGAATTATTTAAATCATATTATTTAAGATTATATTTAAAAAAAAATTCATTATTTAGGTAAGCATTATCTGGTAAGTCCTAGTGTGTTTACAAAATTTTCTAATTAAAAAAGTAATGACTTTTATAAGTTTATTTAACGATTATAGTTTGAATTTGAAATTAAGTACTTGCTTAGAAGTCAAATCTTACACTGATAATAGGGAATAATAGTAAGAGACGAAAACGTAAAACGTGACTCTAGATGATAGTAGAGTGAATGGGACTTGAAATAACAATTATTTATTATGCCATCTTTTTAAATTAGTAAACAAAATGTTTTTAAGGAATATGTTTAATAGAGATATACAGAACAAACATGAGATAGAGATGATATACAGATAAACGGAGTTATCTGCGTTGACGAGATAGAGATAGTGGAACGTCAGAATCATGTCAGTGTAATATGTCTTTGAACGAGCAAAATGTATCGTCATATAAGAAATTGTAAAGCGTCAAATGTGAATGATAATGGCTATATAATACTGTATATACCAGAAAACCTTTTGTTTAATTTTAATTTAGAAAATTAATCATTAAAGCTGTTAATTCTACTAGAAAGCAATGATCGTTCTAATTTTCACATTGATTATTCTGGTTATACACATGTTGGTATTATATACTTTATAAATATTTCGATAAGAATCTGTATTTTTTTTAGCAATTGTAAAAAAGAAAGGATTTAAATTTATCAATTCATAAATTTTCTACTTTTTTTAGAAGATATTTGACGTTGAGAATTTCTTTGTCTAAATTTTGTAATGTTTATATTAAAAAACTGGCCTTCTTATCCGTTTATATTTTGCAATTAAAGTAAAGATTATAATTTCTTTTTACTGTACATGTGTGGTTTAACGCTGCACGGATATAAAATGTCATATATATATAACTTGCAATTTATATTGGATTATTATAAAATCTTTATTGTCTTCAGTCTTCATTGGAAATTACTTCCATGTTGAACAAGAGTATAAAATATTGGATGCAAAAATTACTTTTCCTAACAAAGTAATTAGCGATGTGTTTTTAAAGTGTCTTATTTTTGTTTAATGACTATGAAAACGACATGACTTACCGTGTTTAGTATAGTATTTGTTATTAAATTTATATTTTAACATTTCTACTAAAGGTATATATAACAAAATATTTTAATACATACAAATCTACTACGGACTATTGTAAATCGTTCAAAATATCAAGTATTCGAAAATGTAATTTGGAATACCAAAATGTGCACGAATAATCCGTTTAAAATAAATTTTATTTCATACATTTAAAAAATTTGCTTAATACAATAGCAATTGCATTATTGTTATTTCAAAATTTGTCATGATCTGTTTGTCATGAGAACTAGGGCTCAATAAGTATCGCTGTTGTAAAACATCTTGCGATTTTAATTTGAAATTAGCATTATAATCTATAATTTCAAATTATGACCAATCAATTATTCGTTAGTTAAGATTGTCTTGAAATATTTTAATTTTATTAGTTTTGTAATATTTGCATTTATTATATTTAAAAGCCTTTTCATTTAAATGTGTTGATTTTAAAATAATATTAAGTACTTACTTCATTAATAGAACATGTGTACTATGCAATTCGCGTATCGTTCTGTTCGCTTGTTCGTCGCTCACAGCCACGCCGTTATAACCGAAGATGGCCTTACATCTTGCTCTCAGCAACTGCAACTTCCCACCAAAAAACACCATAATCACCATAATAATAGTATCATACGCCGCCATTATACCAGCTCCATACGCACACAGCAAAATGTGGTATATAACAGTTATCCAGTTACCAGGGAAGCTGTATTTATCAAATGGCATCCAGGAACTGAAGATATGAGGGAAGGGCTCTGTTCCGTTGTTCATGGTGTCTTGGGACGACAAGTATTTTATCAATGGTGTTGATATAACGCTAACGAATGTAGTGAAAACAAGAATCCAGTAGAAACGTATTACGCGCCTACAGTATTTAGTGTAGAAATCCAGGATTTTTCTCTTTTCAACATTACTATTCTCTCTTTCGTATAGATCAGCTTGTGTTACATATTCAATGACTTCCCTCCAGCTTTTCTGCCAGAATACAAATGTGTTAGCTTTAACTATGCATACAATGCTTAACATTGATATCTTTAGATTCGTTAATACTTGATCTAAATCCGATTTTATTACGTATAGCTCCATGTATTGAGATATTACAAAAAGGGTAACGATTTCATGTATAATTATATATATAGCTTTACTTATAAAATTTTTACTCAAAATTAAGCCCATTTTCTTTAAAATCCAATAGTTTGGACCAAGAAGTGGTCTTTGAGGATCCTCGATACTTGTTATAAAGGATTGAATCATTTTAGTGCTTGCTTGGTGAAAGGTAAAATTTAAATGATTTTAGTTGGGAAATACCTCTTATATATACCCTTTGGTAACACGCTACCCCTACGTCTTAGGGAATAATATTATATATGTATGATATATTTGTAAATCTTTTTTTACCCGTGCCGTCGTCGCCATACATTTTTGATAAGCGAAATTGGAAAAATCGTATAGTTGATGTGCTACTTAAAAAAATATATCTATCTGTTCTAATACGTTTAAAGAAAATTTACTGTTTGAGTGAAATTTAGGGTTAATAATTTGTTAGATTTAGTACACTTTTGTAAAACATGTTTTTGTATTTTTATTAATATAATGAAATAGTTCATGATATTCACAATTTTTGTATCAAATTTCGTTCTACTACTATAACAAATTATAAAGTCAAGATTTACAATCAACTTTTATAAGAAAACATAACATATTTTTGAAAAAACGTATAAAATTTTTAACGCAACGGAGTTTGAACCCGCCCCTTTTGGACACCGCTGAAGCGCTCTGACCACTAAGCCATGCATTCTACTACCGACTGCGTGGAAATTCTTATACGTTTGTTATAAGTATGGAATAACACTTTAAAAATAGTAAACGATTAAGCATGACATACTTAATACATTTAAATTAATTTACAACTAAGACGTTTTCAGAAGCCACTATTTGAAAAAAATATACTATTCAAAAAAATCTATAAAACAATATTAAAAATAATAATATAATTAAATTTAAATACATATAATAATATTTTAATACAAAAATAGTATTTAATAAACTAAATCCCAATAAAAAAAAAAACAAAAACCATAGTCATATCGATAAAAACCATAAAAGCACATCACTACCCAACAATCAACAGAACGCGGTGCGGTACAACCCCACAATTTAAACGTCTATATTATACAGGGTGTGTTGGAGCCGCTAAATATGGGCGTGGCGGTGACGGTCGCGGAACAGCCGAAATGAAAATTAAATGAAGACATCACCAACATGCAATACATTGTTGTATGAAGGACGATCTATGTAATTATATGCGGTGTATTATTACACTGCAATTTTGTATGGGTTTTGTATGGGTTAATAATTCTATCTATTGACTACTTCATATGACTGATACTTTGAATAGTTAAGGTAATTATGGTAACAGTGGTGCGGTGCATTGACGGTGTTAGAGGGTTCAATTTCCAACAATTTTTTTTGTACTGATAAGTTATAATGCCGCGTTGAGTTCCGTGTCTCACTAACCATGTCTCGAATTTAGTTATATATATATATATATATATATATATATATATATATATATATATATATATATATATATATATATCATATCATATTGTAGTCGCGACCCGGTCGGAAGATTAATCCCTACCCTAGCCCAAAATTACTGGGATATCCGCCTCTTACGAGACTCTACTTAGCAGCGGAGGTAAATTGTATTCTACCCTCCTCAAATGGAAAAAGTGTAAACAATGTTACAGTACACTAAAATAAAAAGAAGGAATAGTTAAGACAGAATCGTGTAACAGATAATCGGTTCTGAGCAAAACCGTGTTGCGTGAGTTTGCTGTCAGAGTTTCGAGTCGAAATAAAGATCAATTTCAAACTACAAAATTACTTAAACGTAAAGACGTTTCTAATTGATTTTGCATTTTTTAATTTAACGTTTTAATAACGTTGACTAATTTTTTTTTATTTGACCTTATGTAGGTTTTTTTTTATAGTAAATAAATATTTTTTATATAAATACTACATTAGTTATTTATACAATACATATTAAATGGTGGTTTTTAAGTGAGACCTTTGTAGCGTAGTGAAAAAGCGAAATCATAAATATGATTGGTTGTAGATTTAATTCTAACTCGGGGGAGTGATTATGTTAAAAATTATCATTTGTCGGATCTGGTAAGGCAAAGCGCTGTGTTGCGTTGGCCAATCAACATGCAATATTTCCATTTCGGGTGGAGAGCTACGGAGTGTCTTGACACTTAATTATCTAACGACCTTGCTTTGTAAAACAGGGTGCGAAACTGCTCATTTATTAAAATGCTTATTACATTTTGCTATAATCTTATTATTTTCTTAACTCTACCTTGGTCTTGATTATTTATTTCATATTTTACGATTTTCTTTTACAATTATGTATGTAGTCAGAGAGAAAATAGCGATAAGACTCAATACTTACGTTAAGTACTCGAACTCCGACAAAGTCTTTCAAAAATTATTTAGCATTATAAGAAAATGCAGTAACATGACGTTGCGGATAAATTTATAAATACACTATATATTTTTTATAAATTTAATATACATTATATATACTTATATTAATATATTTTATAAAATTATTTTATAGTTTCCTCATTTCTTTGGCTGTATGCATGCAGCTTAGAACCGAAAATGATTAACACCCAAAATATAATTACCCACAAATGACGTTGACGGCTGTCAACTGATATTGACATTAAGTAGTTTATTTTGAATGCTTGTGTTTTGCCAACAAAACATTTCTTGTACAAAATTGTGTATGTTTTTAAAGTTATGGTTTAAATTTTAGTAATGGTTTGTTGTGCTGTATCCAATTGCAAAAATACATCTGCAAAGATATCTAAAGATAAAGATGGCATTACTTTTCACAGGTAAAAAATATTTTTCTATTAATAAAAAGTATTATATTATGTAAAAAATAAAAAAATATATAGACACATTACGTTTAAGAGGACAACAGAGCTACAAATATGTGCTCTTAATAAATAATTTATTAATAATTTTAAAAAAAGTGCCATAAGATGTTAATTTTATACGTTTTTCCCCAAATTTCAGATTCCCTCGAGATCCTGAGAGGAAACGCTTATGGGAAATAGCAGTTAATCGTGACGAATGGTCATCTACTGTCTCAAGTGCAGTTTGCTCGGAACACTTTGATGCTAAAGATTTCTATATCACTGTGAGTGGTCTCCGAAGACTTTGTATTGAGGCTGTTCCTTCTATTAACATTTCTGTAAGTCAGCTTCATATTTTTAGTTTTAGACATTATTTGTATTGACATATTTCTTTAATATTAATATATATATATATATATATATATATATATATATATATATATATATATATATATATATATATATATATATATATATATATATTATTTTTAGTTTACCACGAAACTAAAACGGGTTTATTCATTTGTTTTGTTTTATATTGTCATTTTGAATAAATCTACACAATGTATTATGGGAATTGTATAATTTGAAACTAACCCATATTACTAAATCATATATGATAATTTTTAAATTATATATTTTATTAATGTTGAATAATAATAAATAAGAAATCCCTTTTTCATTATATTTTAACTATAATAATGTTAACATATTTAAATTATTAATATCCTAATTGCGCAGTGTGACAGCGTCTGACTGTAAACGCTACCGGTTGTGAGTTCAATCCCCACTTGGGGGAGTGATTAATCAATTTAAATTATTTTCACTTCCTCACTCTGGTAAAGACAAAGTGCGGTGTTGAGTTCCACTACTCAACACGCTATGTCTCGACTTCGGTGGAAAGCGTTTTGACACTAGGTACTTTCTGTCTACACTGCTATGCGGGATAAAAGTGTAAAGATAAAAAAAAAAATACTAATAATAATTTAATATCTTTATTTTTTTTTCAGCCATGTCAAGAACCCGAACCTACAATATCAAATCACTTACCAATAGATATAAAAGACACAGATACAGAAGAGGTTATCAAATTAAAAATTAAAGTGAAACGTTTGGAAATAATAGCAGCCAATAGAAAAAAGAGGTTGAACATAATGTGGCAAAGTCGACGCCGATTGAAAAACAAATTGGAGAAATTGAAATGTATTATAAAACATTTGATTAGACATAGGCAGGATAAAAAAATAGACGACATAGAAATTACCTGAAATTATATAGACTAGATTAAAAAAAAACTTTTCCTGTGAAAATAAATAGCAATTAAAATATTGGCATTTCATAACTGTGTTTTTGAATGATGATGAGGCTGGTTGTGGCTTAGTGGGACAGCGGCTGACTGTAAACGCGATTGGTTGTGGATTCAATCCCCACTCAGGGGAGTGATTATATATAAATTATTTTCTCTTCCTCACTTTGATTAAAAACTAAGTGCGGCGTTGAGTTCCACCACTCAGCATGCATTGTCTGGAATTCAGTGGAAAGCAAAGTACAGAGTGACGTGACTTGACTTATATATATATATATATATATATATATATATATATATATATATATATATATATATATATATTATAGGATCAAATTTTTTAATGTTAATTATTTACGACATTGTGGTAACTTTCGCTTGTTTCAGTTTTTAAATAATTTTCTCTGTATATTAAAATATTGATATTTAAGTGATTTATTTCAAATATATATATTTTTACTAAATTTAACAATGAAAACATATTATGATTGATCTCAAAGAAATTATTAAAAGATTGTGTATTCATTTCATTTTAATTTCAAATGTATTTATATTTATTATATATACATACAAATAAAGTGTCTATTTATTATATTAAAATAAACGCCTTTTAGTCAAATGCATACATATGTATAAAACTTATATATACCAAAATAATTTATTTCTGTCTAGTTGTTCGGGTTAATCTTTGAAAAACCTGTGTCGATTTTGATGGGACTTTTGCTGGCAGATAGCTGATGTAATAAGAAGTAGCTTAGTTAATAATTGTGAAATAAAGTTCCACATTATAATTCTTTCTTAGATTATGCTTTTTGGTTTATTGTTACATGCGTGATTCTAGTCATTTAAAAAAAAATATGATAATTATTTTAATATTGACCGAAAATATAAAAATATTAAATAGTTTTCTACTATTTTTGAATACAGCAGGGCAGACAGATAGTACCTAGCATCGATACACTGCGCATTTCTATTTTTGCCGAACTCTAGACAACGCGGGTTAAGTGTCGGAACTCGACGCCGCACTTCGTCTTACCAGAGCGAGGAAGTGAATATAATTTAATTATAATCACTCCTCCGAGTGGGAATCGAACCCACAACCGTATTGCGTTTACGGACGCTGTCACACGACCGGTCTCAATAACGACCTGCCTGAATATATAGAAATTGTGTTTCATAATGGAAAACTTAAAAAAATATATGATTACAATATTATACTCTACTCTACCCCAGGGTTGCCTGGAAGAGATCTCTCACTTAGTGACAAGGCCGCTAATTATGTCTACCTAACACACACACCCACACACACACACACACACACACACACACACACACACACACACACACATATATATATATATATATATATATATATATACTTATGTAAATGTATTATTTGGTCTACAATAATAAGTATTTTGAGTTCATTCCATTTTTGCCTTTCATTTCATCTATAAAATAAAATAAAAGAATTTAATGATATTCCTTTTACAATTAGTGTGAGTACAATTTGTATGACAACAGATTTATCTATACAAGTTGACCGCAACGTCATTTGCTCGACTGTCATGATGGTTTCCAATCTTTCTTATTTTTTTTTATTTGGAAATCCCGCTTGTAACGTTCCTTTAGGAATTTCAAGAAATCCTTTATATGTAAATGTTTTATTCGGTATACAATAAAGAGTGTTAGTAATCAGTCATCCCCTTCACCGTCTAAGGAACATGTATGCCAAATTTTTATTTATATATCTGATTTTTGAATTAGTTTAGTGTAAAATTCACGATAATTACAAACTTAGTTTTACAACTTAATTTCAATATTAACGGTCTACTTGTGACTTGCTTCTAAGTCGGTAAAACATGGGTACTTCAAAGGCCGGCAACGCACTAATAACTCCCCTGGTGTTACACGGGCCAGTGGGTGTTGATCATCATCATGCGATCAGCTAGTTCGTTTGGCTTGCTTGTCATTTAAAAAAAAAACCATATTTGTATGGAATTTGAACTCACAGTCACCGCGTCAATTAGACACTTCAAAACTGTACCACAATGGTGTTTATAAGGAAAAAAATATCAAGTTGTTTTAATTTGTCTATCAGATATGATTGTAATTTTTGTCCCTTTCTAATTAGTATCATTAGAGAAAGGTGGCATGATACTAACGACTGTATAATTGTTTTTCATATATCAGGACGTCGTGGTGCAGTGTGGGGCAGTAGCTGACTGTAAACGAGATTGGTTGTGGCTTCGATTCCCACTCAGGAAAACGATTGTATTTACTCTGCTCTGGTAAGATAAAGCGCTGCGTTGAGTTTGACACTCAACACGCAATGTCTCAATTTCAGGGGAAAAGCAGTCAACGGAGTGTCTTGACATTAGGTTGTCTCTGGCTACCCTGCTATGCGGGATAAAGAGTGAAGTTTTTTTTGTTTGATATTAATCATCTTACAGTTATGTATATTGAACACATTGATTATTGACTGGCGGAGCCTAACGCCGTATTTTATCAACCAGTTAAAAGAAAAGAAAACATTTGGTTTATTTTGATAATTTTTTTTGACATTGAGAAAACGAATATCTTTTATAATATTTATAATGATCACATATAGATATGTTATCTATTGGCTAATTAAATTTCCACTTGTTTGGATCGATCGTGGCGCATTGGTACAGTGTCTGAGTGTAAACGCGATCAGTTGTGGGTTCGACTCCCACGCGGGAAAGTGGTTATATTTCTATTATGTTCACTTTCTAAATCTGGTAAGATAAAGTGCAGCGTTGAGTTCACTCGATCGAAACGCAATGTCTCCAATTCGGTGGAAAGCGAAGTACGGAGTGTCCTGACACTAGATACTTTCTGCCTTCCCTGCAATGCGGGAAAAAAGTAGTAAATAATCAGTAGATCCCTTTATACCAAAATTACGCGGATAGAGGAGTATGAAATTTAGCACAATTATATTCATATAGGAGAAGATTGTGGATGTTTTTTTAAATTATGTGCAAAAAATACTTTAAATTATTACAATGAATACAACCTTCTACCATTTGTTTGAAATAATCGAATTTGATTAAAAAATTAAAGTTTATAATAAAACTATTATAATTTTCTTGCTATGTTAAGCCGGACCGCGGCGTTGTGTTCCGCCATACTACATCTAGCCTCGTAATTGCAATAGAGAGTGTTTGGACACTAGGTTAAGAAGTGAGTAATAGTGCTTAATGCTTATCACAAACGGTAACGGTACAATATAGTGTTTAATTACTTTGACCACGGTTTTCTCAGATAGCTTATCTGCCCATTATAAGGTATGCGGTACTTAATGGTAGGGTTGTCACTTTTTTGAAAAATATTTTTTAAATGTTATTATATATATATATATATATATATATATATATATATATATATATATTTTCTTTTTTCTTTCTTTGCTCTGGTAAGACAGCGCGCGGCGTTGAGTTTAGCCACTAAAGTCAACGCCTAATGAAAAGTATATATATATATATATATATATATATATATATATATATATATATATATTTTTTTTCTTTTTTCTTTCTTTGCTCTGGTATGACAACGCGCGGCGTTGAGTTCAGCCACTAAAGTCAACGCCTAATGAAAAGTGTATTAAGAATGACAGATAGCGTTTGAACATATCACACTAGATATACTAGATATTTTATAATGGGCCGGTTGTAATAAAAATAGAGAAAAGATAAGAAAGAGCCATTCGAGTATTTATAAATATAACAAGTGGTTATGGGAAGGATTCTCAATCAGGGAACTGATTAGGTATATTTAAAAAACGATTTCTATTTCCTCCCTCTGGTAAGACAAAGCGCAGCGTTGAATTCCGCCACTCAATACGCAATGTATCGATTTTAGGGGGATAGTGAAATGCAAAGTATCTTAACACTAGATTGTGTCTTGTCTTGCTAAGCGGGATAAAGCGTGAACGTGTTTATTTTATTTTATACTATTTATTCCTTATTATTATATGGTTCTTTTTCATCATTAACTTCTCTTTTATACATATATAAATGATTACTTAGAACTAAGTTTACGTGATGTTATTGAAGCGTTTAAAATTAAAGGGTAGATATATATAAATGGATGTGCTTATATATACGAAGGTCGGACGTTCAAATCTCATATGTAATTTTTAACACGCTTTTATCAGTTACACTTGTATTTTTCTATGAAATCCTTTAAAAAAATCTTAACTCGCAAAGTTGTATGTATTGACTCACTCCTTGTTTTTTTTTTGATTTTATAAAAAATATGCACGTGTGTCCGGATTATATTAAATTAATTTCACAATGAAATTATCTTATGATTTTCTTTGTTATATCAAAATTTAAATTTGTAAGCTATTATCTTTATAAAATGTATTTTTTATTTAATTTATCTCACTTTATTTATTTATGATTTATAAGGAAATAATTAATTATATGTATATATACTTATATACATAAAAATTAAAAACACACACAATAAACTACATAAAGATTAAATAATATCTTCATACATTTAACAATTACTGTTAAAAACAAGCGTTAAGGAATAATAACCCTAGCGTATAGCGGTTATTCATTGAAGGCTTGCGCGCGCGCAGTGGGGAACGATCCCTACCACTCACAACGCGCAGTACCTACGCAATAGCGACAGACGACACACGTGTATTGTAATTATATTAAATTTAAATACGAAAAAAAAAACAATTTAAAAACATACGCAAATCAATAGAAAAACAAGTTTCGGTGCAAAGTGTTTTATAGTGAATAGAAGAAAATGTGACTTATATAAAAATGGCTCACAAATTCACTATTCTGTAAGTGATGTATAATAAAATGCAAGGCAAGTTAAAGATCGTATTGTTGTGTGTGTGTGTTTTTGTATACGTTCGATGTGTAGTATGTGAGGATGTTGATTTGGAGAAGGCGGAGAAAGCGGAGGACCATGAAAGGAGAGATACGAAGGGTTTTGTACCAGGTAAGTGTTAGTTTTAATTTATAAGTATAAACTTATCTAATATAACAGGGTAGTTAGAGAAAACCTGGTGTCAAGTCACTATGGTTACGATTTTTCGTTCAAATTCAAGATACATGTAGTTGACGGAAATTAACGCCGCCATTTGCCCTATAAGAAGGGACACATGAAAATACCTTAATTATATTCTTTCTTTCGAGTGGGGAATTGAATTTCCAATCGATAGCGTTGTACGGGCTTCTGCCCCACTGCGCCGCGATGGCCTAATATTAAGTAAATATATAATAATAATTATTATTAACAAATATTTGATTTTCTTGGATAATGTTCAAAAATTTACTGGGCTATAAAACACGCATATAAAATATGCCTACAATAATATACTTTTTGTGCTTGTTTTCTATACGTTTATAATTTTAAGTTTATGAATAAAATAGGCCGGTCGTCGCGCAGTGTGACTGTATCTGACTGTAAACGTAATCGGTTTTGGGTTCGGTTCCCACTCGTGGGAATGATTTTATTTAAATTATTTCCACTTCCTCTGATAAGAATAAGTGCGGCGTTGAACTCCGCTAAGGACTTCCGGTCTACCCTGCTATGCGGGATGAAAGCGTGAAGCTAAAAGCAAAAAAACAAAAAAAATATTCAAAATTTTTAGTTTTTTAAATTTTATTATGTAAAAATTATATAAAAATCTATTCAATAGGTCAGTTTATTGCTAAAACGGATAACATCGTCTAGCGGCCTTGGTTGCTTTGCGTTAAAAGTTTTAAGTATATAGAAAACATATTATTATATATACTTATGTTTGTTCCACATTGAAACATTATTAAAACTAATGTGTAACTTAACACCGTTTTGGCATATTTGAATCACTGAAGGTGTTTGTAGATTCGATTGTTACTTAAAATATATATCTAATTTTATTACGTAATATATAGTATATTGATATGTTACGCTTCGAGCAATGTCTCTAAAATGAACAGGACACGGAGAACAGACAGTGATGTGTTAGTTAACCGTAGTTTACCATGGAACTAAAGTATTATCTCAAGTTACTAGGGATTAGAATACTTGGGCCCACGTGAATTGAAGATCTATTAAGATAATAGAGGCCGGTCGTGCCGCAGTGGGACAGCGTTTGATTGTAAATGCGTTCTGTTTTGTCTGACTCTAAATGGGTTCGATTCCCATACGGGGGAGTAATGATATTTAATTTATTTTCACTTCCTCGCTCTAGTAAGACAACGTGCGGCGTTGAGTTCCACCACTCAACACGCAATGTCTCGAATTCGGTGAAATGCGAAGCATGAAGTGTCGTAACACTAAGGAAACATGCATAATTAATTATAAATAAATAAAAAAAATATTAAAAAAAGTCATAAAACGATTAAAAATAAATGAAAATAATAATAAAATATTAAGGTTGGAAATAATTGAGTTTAATATAATAATAATAAAAAGGAGTAATACACCTACTGATGTATTGTATTAGCATAATCTCGTCTCTTAAATCGTATCGTTTATACTTCATTGCTCTGGTAAGACAAAGTGCGGCGTTGAGTTCCACCACTCAACACGCAATGTCTTCAGTTCGGTGGAAAGCGGAGTGTCATGACACTAGGTACTTTCTGTCTACCCTACTATGCGTGATAAAAAGCGTGAAGCTGAAAATCGTAGTCGACATTCTTACATGGAAACTTCAAGGTAAATGAAACAAATGACCACAAGTATGTGAATACGTAACTTAACACAGTAATGGACAGATACCTTATGGTATGATAACATCAATCATATATATTTTGTAATTAATATATGTTATTCTTTTATAAATATATAAATAGGCTTTCATTGTGTTTTTGGTTTTATAATCAGCGAAGTAGTAGTATGGTAATTTATATACATTTATTAAATTAAAACCTTTTTTAATAACATATTCCTACAAATAATATTGTAAAAATTAAATTTATATTTAAATGAGTATATACTGACGCCGTTTCCTAATTATTGGCAAATCGTTAACTTATGAGTTGATATATAAATTAAAAAATAATAATATATACGGGTTTTTGTGAAATTATTACAATCAAAACAAAACAATAAAAGCTAATAAATTACCGGAAACCAATACTGGCTGTGGTTTCCAGCAAATAGTCCTTCAAGCGATGTTAAACAAAAATAAACTATATATGTATATATATATATATATATATATATATATATATATATATATATATATATATATATATAACTTTCGTCAGTGTTGTCAGTGAGCTGGCTTTAATCTCTCTACATCTCTCTACATATCTCTAATCTCTAAGATATGCAGGAGATTTTTGAGGTTAGAATTGCTATATGCTATATGAATAAACATTCCAACGCCCACATTTCCTATTCAATTTAATACCTACGAGTTTCTTATCGTTCATTATTTAATTTAGTTATTTATTAAGACTTCATTGTAAAAGGAGGTTAGTGATCCATCACTCTGTTTGCACTTCAATATAAATTGATATTGTATTATTTTACTATTTTTAAAGTGTTATTCCACACTTAGGATTAGAAGACATATTTAAAAAACTAATATAAAAAATTAAAAAAGAGAATGCCATTTATTTTAATACTTTAGTTTTCAAATATTAAAGTAAAATAAATATCTCTTGCCATATAATTAGTTTTTCGAAATAATCTTTGGATAGCAGAATATTTGTAAAAATCACTCTACAGAGATGCTAACATAAATAAGTTGTAACAAACGTATAAGAGTTTCACATCTCAGAGGGCTTGGACGGTCTCCAAGAGGCGCGGGTTCGAAGCCCGCTGCCAATTTTTATACGTATTTTAAAAATGTTTCCTAATACTAAGTGTAGAATAACACTTTAGACATAGTGAAATATAAAGTTCAAGGGTTTAAAAATTATACATATAGTGATAGGATCGTATAGCTCAACTAAGTAGAACGTAATTGGTTTCCAAAGGGTACAGTTTCGAATTCTATTACGTTCCCTATATATTCAAAGTAATATGTAATTATACATAATTCAGTTCTATAATCTCGAATATTCTAAATGTTGATGTTTTATTATTATGTAAATAAATAATAATAATAAGTAATGATGTCCATTAGTGCCACAATAAAAACATTTTATTAGTTTTTTCTTTATATGCAAGAAGTTATTACATACTACTAAAACTGCCAGTACGTGACGATTTTAAATATAACATAACGATATTTACTATTTTTAAAGTGTTATTCCACACTTAGGAGCGGGATTCGAACCCCCGCCTCTTGGATACCGTCCAACGGTATCCAAGTGGACGGTATCCAAGAGGCGCGGGTTCGAATCCCGCTGCGTTCAAATTTTTTATACGTTTTTTTCAAAGATGATAACATAATGATTATTATGAATTTTTTTTAGAAATAAGATGTTTTTTTAATAATTATTCAGTAAAGAATGAAATCAATATAAAACATAAATAACAATATATTATTAACTATTAAAAGCAAATCAATTCACTTTTTTTTCATATAGACAACGCACTGGTAAAAATATTGGACGTAGAAATTTTAAGTTTGTTCTATGGGCTGCTTGCTTTTCCACGCAGCAGGGTAAACAGAAAGTGGCAAGACACTCCGTGCTCCTTTTTTCACTAAATTCAAGACACTGCATCTTCAGTGGTGGAGCTTACCTACGTGCTTCGTCTTATCACAGCGAAGAAATGAATGTAGTTTAAATATAATCATTTCCCGAAATGGGAATCGAAGCCATGACCGATCGCGTTTACATACAGACGCTCTCCCACTACGCCACGACCTCGGCAATTGGGTATAGAGGGACGAGCTAAAAGAATATATCCCTTAATTCCTACGGGAACGGAAAAAATAGTTTTTTTTTACTTTATATAGATTACGAAATATATTGTAGAAATGAAATAGCCCAAGTTTATATTTAACACATGTTCAAACAATTGCAGTTCCGGGTGATAGCTGATCTAACGTTTTTTTCTTCTTCACGCTATTATCCCGCATACCAGGGTAGACAGGTAGTATCTAGTGTCAAGACACTCCCTACTGAATAAAAGATTGAAACAATCCCCCGATTGGTAATCGAACCCACAACTGATCGCGTTACAGTCAGACGCTCTCAAAAAATTGAACGGTTTCGGGTGATACCTGCTCTCAAATTTAAGGAAGATAATCGATACAAAACAGTTTAATTTATCCAAATATATAAGATGAGCTTATATAAACACGTTTTAATATAATGCTGCCTTATTAAGGCAAGTGATTCGCCACTTTCTTTTATTTTACTTTCACTGCTGTACAATAAAAGGTTATTCTTGATACATTTGTATCAGTTATATATTATTTTTTTTTAATTTATTATGAAAATTTGTTTTTTTTTTTATTTTAAATTAGGCTGGTTCTTAAAGACAGCGTCCGACTGTAAAACGCGACCGGTTGTGGGTTCGATTTCGACTCAAGGAATGACTATATTTAAACTATTTTCACTTCCTCGCTCGGCTAAGACAGAGTGCGGCGTTGAGTTCCACCATTCACCATACACGCAATGTCTCAAATTCGGTGAAAATCGAAGTACGGAGTGTCTTGACACTAGGTACTTTCTGTCTACTTTGCTATGCCGGATAAAAAGTGTGAAGAAGTCAGAAATAGAAGTCTATTGGGACTTCTAGATCTTCTAGATCTGTATTTCTAAGAAGTAATATTTGTTTTGTGGGCTAATCCATTTGGTTGTAAGTAACCGTTTGAAAGGTGAAAGGAGGTTATATTGTAAAACAACTAAGCTAGCTCTATACTAATATAATGAGCTATGCGTGGATTAATACGAAATAAAAAAGCAATTCCATCTAATGTATGAGATAGAATAGTATATCTTAGAAATATTATTACCGGTTATAATATACAAAACCGTGTTTATCTCACGTTTGAGTCGAGCGAATTGAAATTGTAAGCGTTTGTCGTCCAAATTATAACGCGGACTTTATAATAGATAGATCGATTGGAATAAATACATATTTTAAATGAAACTATTTTAAACAGATTAATCCCGTATAATTTGGTGTTAGAAAATACTAACATTTTCGAAAAACCGATGTTTCGAACACTTTACCACTGTATTCACAAAAACTAATTATATCAATCTACCGTCATCTGTTTTTAATTACCTCGTGAAATGCCCTGGATACTTGCAGAATGAGCTGACCGTGTCTTGCTTTATGGGTCCCAGGTGATAGTTAAATAACTAAAACTTATTTAAGCCTAATAATAAACATGGAAAATCGTAAAAATCAAAAATCTTATTTTATAATAAGATCTTCATACTTAAATTTTATAAATATTTACCAAATATATACTAGGTGAGTGGTGGTATAAAACACTGAATCGAACATACTGGAGGAAGGTCACGTAAAAAGCATGAGGACCCCCCGAAGGGCGTGTATGAAGAGATAATGACTGTGGACGAGGCGAAAGAGGTATGCAGGGTCCGTAGCGTTTGGCGTTCCGTCCTTTCTCACTACCCCGCAAGGGATAAAGCATGAGCTAAATAAAAGAAAAAATATATACTATCAATTTTCATAATAAATACTCATCACGTTGTTTATTGAAATGTTATTCAGGATAATGTACATTGTCTATGAACAGGCAGGCATGTATGTTGAGGGCGATCACGGAGCAGTGTGACAGCGTCTGACTGTAAATGCAATCGGATGTGAGTTCAAAAAATATTTACACTTCCTCGCTCTGGTAAGCCAAAGTGCAGCGTTAAGTTCCACCACTTAACGCGCAAAGTCTTCGAATTCGGTGGAAGGCGAAGTACGGAGTGTTTTGACACTAGGTAATTTCTGTCTACCCTGCTATGCGGGATAAAAGCGTGAACCTAAAAAAATCTATGTACTAAAAAAACCTTCGTTACTTAAGGCTGGGGCCGTAGAAAGTTGAAATTTGGCATGATCTATACTAGCTGCTATACTAATGTAGAGGGATACTAAAAAATAGTTATCAACTATAATTTGTTTAAAATTTCATATCCCCTCTAACATTTGGTTTTAAAAAAAAATCCTCTTTGTAAACAAATTATAACACAACAATTTTGGGTGAAAGTGGAAAAAATTGTTTTGCAGCCTAAAAAAATAATTTCCAAACCTATTTCTTTGACTTTCTCCATAACAAAAAAAAATTTAAAACAATAACCTAAACCTAGTACATACAACCAGTACAGAAGCCTGTTCAATTTCAAACTATTGTGAAAATCCACCGACCTTACTTCAGTTGGGTTTACGTAACCGTGTGGGAAACATTAGCATTATACGACTCGGTAACGCACTTGCGTTCTACGTAATAATGCCCGGTGGTATCTAAAATATACTTTAAATGTATCGAGATAAGAGCCAGTTTTGTTCCTGCTTGAGGTAGAACAGTGTGATAGAAGGTTGGAATGTTGTCAACTCTTCGTTGCGTGAATAACGTGAATAAGTTTTTCTAATACTCTACTGTTATTGGTGGGCTGTTGTTGGAATACTTCAAATGTATTGTTTATACTGTTATGTGTTATATTGATTTTGGTTAGAAAAACACTTATATGGCGTTTGGTTAATGTTCTATTTGTTCTTGAAGGCAGTGATATGAAGGAAACTTAACATAAATTAATAAAAATCACCTAAATACATATAATATATATATGTATATAATGTAAAAGTATGCAGATATATAATACTTAATTATTCACATATTTTTATGTTCAGTAGTTATTTAAAATGGCTATTTTTCAAGTTTTTTTACTAAAAAACAATGTTAAGTAATAAATTATTTGTTCTATAATAATTTTTTTTGGGTTATATTCATTTTAGACTATCTATGCCCGCAACGTTGTCCGCTTGAGAACATAACTATTTATTACATAAGTTCTAGATATAAGTCGGAACAAACAAACAGACAAACCAAAATTGTAGAAAATATTTTGTTACATGTATCAAAAAAGAGATTATTTTAATATTACAAACAGACTAGAATAACTAAAATTTAATTTATTTACATAGATATTTAAAATACAGATCTAGTTAATTTATTGTTTTTTTTTTATAAACAAAATAAAAAAGCCCAATGTTTTTAAAGTGTTATTACAGAGAGCGGCCATACTAGCATATTCAGTTATATGACTTTACATAATGTTATGAATTTCATAATTTCCCGTTTCGTTTGCGGTTCTGTGGCGCGCGCTGTTGTGTTCAAGATCATAGTAATTACGTTAACGTTAAATTTTACAAGTTTTTAAATTCTGCGCTAAACACCACATTTGTTATACTTTTCTACGTGTATGAGAATTTAGTGTTCAGACACTCTGTTCTATTATATTACGTATAACTTATATATTCGTTATTATATGTACTAATTCCTATTATCCTACTTAGTTTTATTCCTAATCTTTTTTAATCAACTTTGAAAGGAGGAGGTTATATTTTTATTTGTATGTATATAATATTGTTAGAATTGAATAATATTAGAATAAGATGATCCTTTAGGCTTCCAGGCATATATGCTTAATTTCGTGTTTGTATGTTTATTTACGAATTTCTCATAAACTATGACTCGAAACTATTCGACATTATACTTTGATTTCATTTCAAAAGCGTAAGTTTCATTAAAATCGGTCCAGCATTTGAATAGATACAGATAAATAACTCCTGAGAAAATATATATATAGGTAGTTGTATAGTTATTACAAAGTCGGTTTGTTTTGTAATAAATTATTTAAGCTATTTAGTCTGCACAAAGTAAAGCATAATTTACAAAGAATGATACTGTATTATCTATTTTTTTTTGCTTTTAAATAACCTAAAGAGTAATTGGCTAGTGACTGATTCTAGACGCGATGGTTTTCGGTTCGATTCCCACTAAGAGCAAATTTAAAAATATTTTATTCTATCTTCCGAGTAAGTAATGAAACTCTCAACTTTTAACTAATAAAATTATTTAAATTACGTATATATATATATATATATATAACCTTTACAATTCAACATATAAAATAATCAGTTAAGGACCATTACCCAACAGCCTGAGCCGTGACTCTTCACGCTTTAACCCATAACGTCCGAAATGGACATCAAATACGCCTATAGATAAGACCTTGGTAAATTTAAATTTTCATTGTGAAACATCATCAATCATCTATTGTTGGTATGATCAAAGGCGCTGCCTCCTCAAGTACGGCTTGCATTATTAAAGAAAGTTTCGCCAGTGTATTGAATTTTATTAATTATATACATTGTTTTAATTCTAAAGCCTCTATATATAAATGTAATGTGTAATAAATACTGGAATTCGAATTAGTGTTGGGTTATATTTTGTAATGTCTATACATTATAAAACATACGCTCTGCTAAATGTCTATGGTCTGTACAATAGACATTTAGGTATGTATAAGGCAGGTCGTGGCGCAGTGACAGCGTCTTTCTGTATATGAGATTGGTTGTAGATTCGATTCGCACTCGGGGAAATGATTATATTTTTAAATGAAGCTATTTTAACCGGATTAATCGCGTATATTTTGGTATACGACTGGAATTTTTGGTAGACTGTGACCACGGACTACTGTAACGTGTTTGAAACGTCAGGTGTCCAAAATGTATTTTCGAATACCAAAATATATGCGATTAATCCGGTTAAAATAGTTTCATTTAAAATGCATAAAAATCGCGAAAATCAAAGAATCTTATTATGGAATGATTATATATTAAATATTTTCATTTGCCTCGCTCTGGTTAGACGAAGTGTTGAGTACAAGCGGAGTACGTAGTATCTTGAAACTAGGCACTTTCCGTCTACCCTGCTAAGTGGTATAAAAGCGTGTAACTAAAAAATAATCACACTATGTTTTATTGTCAATTTCATATTTCAATATTTATTTATGATACAGGATTTGTTAATATAAATTATTTGGAAAGTGAGAAGTGGCTGCCCCTAATTAAATCGCTATGTCATGAAGTAAATAGGAGAGTATAGAGTAGAGTTCGAGAGAGCAGTTCTCCTATAGGAGTTCTCTCTATTTTATTTAGTTAGGGTAAATGTGAGACTTTTAATTATTAGTTAATTAATAGTATTATGTAAATAAATATAAGGGTTGGCACTGTACGCCTTAATACAGGTTATATAGCGCTACAGTGGCTTCCAAAACATATTAAACGAAATTTTATATGAAATATATTGGAAAATCTACCAGTTTTGTAAATAAATAAAGTTATTATTACAAACTAATTTATAATTATTAATTTGGTATTTAAAAAAAAGATGAAATTGATGTTTAAAACACTTGAAGAACTTGAAGTCAAAAATGTTAAATTTGATGCATAAAGATGGATTTATGATTTAAGTCCCATAAAACAACGCTTGCCAAATCTAATGTTGCATCATCCTGTTACTTCTTACATGATTCATGAAGAATCATAATCAACTTTTTACATTCCACGTAACGAACAATGAAAATAATATCATGCGGCGCTACGTGTTTTGGTTTTTTGATTAATATAGGGTTCATATTATGTTCTATTATAGTTTTTTAATAGAAATTGTATATATATATATATATATATATATATATATATATATATATATATATATATATATATATATATATATATATATATATATATGTATATATATATATATATATATAGCTTCACACCTTCCTCCCCGCATAGCAGGGTAGACAAAGGGAGTTAAGACACTCCGTTAAGATACTACCAGAGTGAGGAAGTGAAAATAATTTAAATATAATCACTCCCCCGAGTGGGATTCAAACCCACAACCGATCGCGTTTACAGTTGGACGCTATCCCACCGTGCCACTACCGGAACTGAATGTAATATTATTTAGAATCTCTACATTTATCAATGTTATAACCATAATGGCGAATAGCTATATTAAAGGAAATAATATTTTAATTAAGTAGTTTTAATAAAAAAATATAACAAAGTATATAGTTTAAGTTGTTTTTGGGCAGAAAGTGTCTTGACACTTAGTTCTCTCTGACTATAGGTATAGGTAGTATGGGAATGTGAATTAATCTTTTTTTATATTCTATTCTGTATCTCCCATATATAGAAATTTCATAGAAGTGTCAATTTAAAATATACTACAAAAAATATTGCTACTAGAAGGTTTGACTTGTATGACTTGTCTGACAGATCTTGGTGTGTGTGAGGTTCAAGTTATGTGCGAAGTAATATGTATAATTAAAAACCTTTTTTTTCTCAGATAAGACTAATGCCAGCGTTAAACACCGAAGTTCGATACGATGAGATTAAACGTCTCCCAATTAATTTCACTTCTAACTTAAGTGTATTCATTTACACTGCAACATGTCTAAAATAATTATCTTTTAGATGTAAAAAATATATATATATAATTGATTAAACTGACGACTGACTGACTTTTCTTGAATTCCAACCTTAAACCGTGTATTATTTGTGTACATAAAGCTCTATCTACATCTCTACTATTATATAAATGTTATATAAAACAAAAGGAATTACACGCGAATTAAAGAATAAGTTTAACAAATCTTGATTTGTATGGAGTCCAATAGACATAGACAGACAATACCGGTTTGTTCGTTGTTAGGCATCAAACACACTATGACGGATGTGTTCACAAAGTGTATTTATATACAATTGTGAAATAATCTGTAAAAAATATATGTGGATTTCGACGTTGAATAAGAACGTATGGTGTGGTTGGTTAAAGCTTGGACGGTTTCTAGAAGTACGTGGGATCGAATTTCGCTCGAATTGGTTAAATTTCATAATATTTTAAATAAAATTATAGTGTTCGTTTGTAATTAAAAACAAGGTAAATATAGTTGTTGTCATTATATTATTACATAAAGAGAAAAGTTTATACCCTTTTTTAAGAAAATTATATAGACGAAGAGTGTGTATAAAATCTTGATTATATTAGAAATTGGTTAAAATAGTAAATTATCAAAAGAAGCGTTAATAAATTAGACAGGTTATGTCTAAGAAAAATGAGCTTTACGCTTTATCTCGCAATGCAAGGTCAGAGATAACCTAGTATCAAGACACATGTTGACCGCGTTCTGCCCGAAAATCGAGACATTGCATATTGAGCGGAGAACTTAACGCCACGGTTTGTTTAACGAGAATGAAGAAATTAAAACAATTTTTATATTCAATCTTTCCCCAAACGAGAATAGAATCCACAACTAATCGGGCTTACTGTTAGACAGTGTCCCACTGCACCACGACGGTGTTCCCTAACAAAAAAACGATTATTTATATTGTAATATTTTCATACTTTTGCTCTTTTTTAAATATACGTTAAGCTGGTATTAATTTAAACTTTTAATTATAAATTTAACAGCGTATTAGCTGTACAGTATGAGCGCGGCCTTATAGGCAAAGGTTAAAGAAAACGTTCTCATGTTCTTTATTGTTTTCAAAGGAAATGCCGTTTCCATTGTGTTGGATATCTAAATGTTGATAACAAGCCATTTGCGTTCATTAAAAATATTTATAAAATTAATTCGTTTTATTCACGTCCAGATTCATATATGATTGGTGATACGAGCCGCAGTTTGATTACTATGATGCTCTAAGAGATTTTTATTATTCCACATAACAGGGTAAACAGGAAGTACCAAGTTAACACTAGGTACTAGACACTCTGTATTCCGCTTTTCGCGGGATTCGAAACATTGCCACTCTGCGCCACGACGTACCGTGTAGAATTTATTATAAACTTGTAATAAATTAATTATAATTTTCTTTACCTTTCTGGTTAAACATATAGAGAGTAGTGTTGAAACACTGTTTTTTTAAGTGGTGAAACTCAACGAAAATAATATTTAAAAAAAGCGTATGAAAATTAAAAATCCGTCAACTTCGAATCCCGCCTTTAACGTTTCTTAAAGTATGGGATAGAAAAGATCAAATACGAAATTAAAACATATATACATATAATACACTGAAAATAATTCTGTCTGGCACCAGGTTAGTGCTATTAGGATATACGAAGAAGTGCAAATTTAAAATAAAAAAGCAGTTGAAAATTGCTTTGTAACGTATTAAAATAAATACGAATTGTATGTACTGCTAAGTATTTTGAGTATGTATTTTGAGTAAAAAGAGTAAAGTTGCGTTAATGTTGCTAAGTAACAAGACCGGTCGTGGCGCAGTGGGATACCATCTGACTGTAAACGCGTATCGGATATGGAGGGGGACTTCCTCGTTCTGGTAAGACAAAGTGCGGCGTTGAGTTCCATCACTCAACACACAATGTCTCGAATACGGTGGAAAGTGAAGTACGACGTGTCTTGACACTAGGTTAACGTCTACCCTGCGAAATACTAATTGTGACATTTTTATCATGTATAAAATAACGCGAACGCGGTCATAACGCGAACCTTTCCATCCTGTATCCTTTGTTATATAACTATAATTGTAATGATAAAGAAATTTTCTGCATAATAACATATAATTAGTTTTTATGATATATAATTTGAAATGAAACTACTTTAAACAGATTAATGACATATATTTAGGTATTCAAAAATATATTTTTAAAAAGTACAGTAAAGTCATAGGTAGGTAGACTGAATACCAAATTATACGTGAATAATCCTTTTAAAATAGTTTTTTTTTGCTTAAAATATGTAAAAATCGCGATAACCAAAGATTACCCATTACATAATTATTTCAGTTATAAATATATTCAATTTACCTACATTGAAATGAAACTATTTTACTGACTGACTACCTAGTTTACCTGTGACCACGGACTACTGTAAAGTGTTTGAAACGTCAGGTGTCCAAAATATATTTTCGAATACCAAAATATACACGATTAATCCGGTTAAAATAGTTTCATTAAAAATGTATAAAAATCGCGAAAATCAAAGATCTTATTATTGAAATACAGTGGATTGCATTCTCTTTTAAACTTGATCCGTTGGTACATTATGTAACATTTCACTACTTTCTCTAAATGTGTTTTTATACCTTTAATAAAGTTATTTGAATTATGTTTATGTTTCGTAGATAACTTATATTTGGAGAGTTTTATGACATAATAATTGTAGCGTTGTCTCGTCGACGCGTAAACTATCCGTTGCCTTAGCAACCTGAGTGTTAGTATACAAAAGTGTATGTCAAACACATGTGTAATTTTTTTTCTATTTTAACACATTTTTATATTAATATTTGGGTTCGTACTACGATAATGTATTGCCATAAGAACTTAACTCTCTTTTAATAGGATTGTAAAGAATTTTAAATAGATTTAGATAATAAAAAAATTAAAAAAGTAAAATATTAACTATTTTTAAAAAAACAATTCAACACTTAGCTTATATATAAACATCAGATCATGAGGGTCGTCAGTAACTCACTTAACTTTAAAGGTTATTACAAAATAACAACGAATGTAATCGAAACCTAACTTAATTACAAAAACTCATACGTAACTACTGTATAATATAAGAATAATATAATAACGTGTATATCCATATATCTTAGCGATACGGTTGTATTTACAATGTTTTGTACACATACATACATACATATTTCTATACATATTTATGCAACCCGGTGGTTTGTGGAAGGCGGCCATTGGAACGTGTACGAGTGGTTTTCTGTACTTAAATCACCCACATATATATATATATATATATATATATATATATATATATATATATATATATATATATATATATAGTACTAGTGTTAAGACACTCCGTACTTCGCTTTCTGAATTCGAGACATTGCCTGTTGAGTGTCGGACCCCAGACGGTACGAAAAATATATCCCTCTATTAATTTTTCTATAAACAAAATGAATGACAAAAAACATAATTTGTAAGAAGCTCGATGAGTATTAATATACATTTGCACTTACTAACAGACTCGACAGATCTTACGCCTCCATTGTAATCAGATTGCCTTGGCTTTTTATTGTTTGCCAAATGTGGGTGACGATCTTGAGTGCTGAGACACCTGTATGGACGACTCGAGATTATTACTAGCCTTCCTACTACATAGACTGTATGAGATTTAATTTTAAATAATGACTCAATTAAATAGTAAATATTTTGAATTTATTTTTCGATGAAATTTAAATTCATTAACATATCACAAGAACGTTTTTGGGACGTAACAGTGCAAGTTTTTACGTAGGAGGTATCAAAGTAAACAATTGTTTTTTTTAGCTTCACGCTTGTATTCCGCATAGCTGGGTCGACAGAAAGTACCTAGCTTCAAAACTTCAAGACACTCGGTACTTCGTGACATTGCGTGTTGGATAGTGGAACTCAACGCCGCGCTCTGTCTTTCAAGAGTGAGGAAGTGAAAATAATTTAAATATAATCACTCCTCCAAGTGGGGATTGAATCCAGAACCGATCGCATTTACAGTCGGAGGCTGTCCCACTGCGCCACGACCGGCGTCAAAACAATAGATAAGCTATATTTATTAATTTTGTCTTTACGTTTCTTATACATAATGTGAACATATAGTACTTACTGAAAAAATCATTAAAATCATCATTGTCAAATATTGCACTTTGTAGAACACGGATATAGAAATTGTAATGATAATTCTCCTTTCGTTATCCAGAGTTAAATAACGTAACATAACGCCACAGTTTGTCAAGTGGCTTCAAATATCTTAGTTACATCTAAGTTTAGGAACTTACTTACTAATTGTAGGCAATTATTTGTATCTACATATAATGAGTAACTAATACAAGATGATTCGTTTTGTATCATATTTTTTTGTCTAAAATCATCTGACAGTTTCATTTAATAGTAATTGATAAATAAATAGTTAATAAAAACAAGCTAAAATTGGTAAACAAAATCAACTCCACAAAAATGTCGTCATTTCTGCAGTAAAACGTATTGTTTACTACAAAAGTGGGGAATATATTAAAAAAATCCTGTTTTGGACTCATTCATAACGCTTTAAACGTATTTCACCATCCAAGGTTGAAAAACATACACATTTTTATTGTTCTATTTACGATCCGTGGCGTGATTTTATTCGCATAAATATTACGATACTATGTTACTGCCAATACAATTTAAAAATATATATTTGAAATACTAACTTTGATAGAATTTGTCTTGAGTAAAAACTGATATAACAAGAAACAAGAAATTAAATACATTTTTGTCGATTACTTTCTTTATTGGTTACCATTATTGGCGCCAATTTAGATGGCGTGTGTTCCTTTTTCAAAACACATGTCACTAATTCGACTGTGGTATCATTTTATTCATCCAAAATTAAGCTGTTTGAAACATAAAATAAAATGAATGAAATAATTAATTCATTTTTATAATTCTCCTTTTTTATACAATCAGTTATAACTATTAATTTTACTTGAATTAATAACTTAAGTTTTATGCTCAAGTTTGAAAAACTTTATAGTGAATCTGTGGAATGTTTAGTTTTAATGTTGGTAGTTATATAGACATGTGTTAGAGGCTAGGGTAAATATAACGTCCGTTCGGTTTAAATACCGAAATAAAATAACTCTTACAGAAACCGCTTATCTTCATAAAGTATAATACGAAAAGAGATATCATAAAACGACGGATGTCGAGTTTTTCATACTAAAAGTCTAAATAATTTTGCCTATACATAATAATCTATTGAAAAAGCAAAATAAATTCATATTTAAATCAACAACTGACCAACTAAATAATCAATTGATATTCTATATATATGATATCGTTTTTCTTCAAATCATTTATATCTTTTGATTTTTATAACCTACAAAAAAGACTTAGTACGTATAATAGTTTCATTAAAATTGTATTTAAAAAAAAACATATTCGCATATAATTGAGATACAAAATAGTAAAAAGAATTCCATATTTTTTTCTTATAATAACGGACATGATATAACTAACATTAACTTATAAGGAAGTTATAAACTTCCACAAATATATAGCCAAATATTTTTGCGTTTAAAAGTGACAGGTGAAGTGTCGCCATTATGTATATAACATAAGCTGTCAAAACAAGTTCTAAAAGTTAACATTATTTAGTTTTTATAAAGAACTTTGAAATTAATCTTTAACTTAAGAATTATAATACAGATTAAATAAATAATATAACGTGCAAAATTTATACAAATTTTCAATAGGTTTCAATTTTAGATTTCAAGTTTTCAAGAGCACTAAATAAAAGAAAAAAAAAACAATTAAAAAATATTGCTTAAGCATTGCGATGTTCGTTTCAAATCGTTTGAAAACTAGAAAAATCAAGGTTATATAATCTTATAGATACCTATTAGCAGAGATTTTATAGCGAATTAAAACGAAAATCTAATCACGTATTATATTTAATTTGAACTTGTAAAGGTCAGTGGTAAAGCCGTAGTGAATATATAATTATAGGTAAGGAAATTGATTTGTTTGTTTCGTCTTCACTCGTTTCCCGCACTTGGGTTATTTTTAAAAAAAAATAACAGGTAAGTTACTAAGATATGTAACTATTGCACATTTCAAATATATTATGGAGCAAGAGTTAGAGAATTATGTTGAAGCCGGTCGAGTCGCAGTGTGACAGCGTCCGACTGTAAATAGGTTCGGTTGTGGGTTCGATTCCCACTCGAGAGAACGATTATATAAAATTATTATTATTTTATGTTCACTTCCTCGCTCTGATAGAAATAAGTACGGCGTTGTGTTCTACTACTCCACACGCAATGTCTCGAATTCGGTAGAGAGCAAAGTACGGAGTGTCTTGACACTAGATACTTTCTGCCTGCTGTGCGGTATTGAAAGTGTGAAGCTAAGCAAAAATGAACATTTATATGTATCTTTTTTATTTTTGCTTGTTACAGAATTTATTGTACTTATATATACATATAATTTCAATATATTGTATTCTTAAAGTCTTAGCAAAAAACTACAGTGTTTAACAAGTTATTATAAAAAAACCTGCTTTATATGTTAAATATTAACAAAATAGCATAGTATTAAATTTTCCTTAGTGACCATAATGTTAAGAAAATAAAAAAGTGGATAGAAATTAGTTTTAATTTAGTACAATTAATTTTTTTTTAAAATCAAAAAGATTATTTATTATTTTAAAAAAGTTATAACTAAATTTGAACTCGCTATTTATATAAAGTACTCAACTATTTAACAACTGAACATAGAAAACAAATATTTGTATTGCAATTACACAATAAACCTCTCATATTTCGTTCTTCCTTTACATAGCCTTGGTGATAAAATCTAATGAAATTAATATTGCTATTGGGTTATATGGACTCCTATTACTAAGATAATAAGGTTTAATTTCGGTTGATTTATTCTTTAAAGGTTAGAGAGACGTCTTTGATTAAATTTGTAAGTATAGTTTAAAATTTTTTATTTAGATGCATTTTGTTCCTATTTCTTTATTTTCGTATGTTTTTTTCCAATATTAATGGAGATAAAGAGGCCGGTAGTGGTGCTGTGGGACATCGTTTGACTGTAAACGCGATCGGTTGTGGGTTCGATCCTCACTCGGAGGAGTGCTTATATTTCAATTATTTTCACTTCCTCACTCCAGTAAAGACAAAGTGCGGCGTTGTGTTCCACTACTCCACACGCAATGTCTCGAATTCGGTGGCAAGCGAAGTACGTAGTGTTTTGACACTAGATAATTTCTGCCAGCTATGCGGGATTAAAAGTGTGAAGCTAAAAAAAATGAACATTTATACGTATGAATTATACTTATATTTTAAAATACACAAAAACCGAATTTATCATAAATATTCTTAATATTTTGTCCTATGAATTATTTTTGTATGTACTAATTTAATGCTATTTAAACGATAATAATTGTCTTTGAGTACGGATTTATTTAAAAAACCAAAATATGAATTTTGGTTATCAACCATGGATTTTGTTTAAAATACACATATTTCATGTAAAAGAAAAACGTGTTAGAGCGAGACACCGCTATACACCAAAGCGAGACGAGTATACACATCGCATTTCCGTCACGCGCCGTCCGTTCGAGAAAGCTAGGGAAAACTAAATTATGTGTTTCATTTGACAATTGAAAGGGAACCTTATTATAATATTAGTAAGATTCAAATTTAAATGTATTAAATTTAGACGGATCATATAACTTGATAACGAAAACGATATTTGAGATGTTTTAATTTGTGAAAGTAGATGTTTTATTGATTTACCTTTTTTTTAATAACATATTTTTATTATTTTAGTAAACAAATAAGTCTATTCGTAGACATTGAGTGTAACAGCGGAACCCAACGCCGCACTTTGTTTGATAAAATGTTCATATGTTTTCTTTTCTTTTTTTTATCAATTTTCTTTGTAATATTAAATAATTTTAATTACTTTGGGCAAGTGATGAAAGAATGGTAAGAGATAGGTCGGCGGAGACCTCGGTTGGAAAGCACGTGGACCCCTCGAAGGGCATGTATAAAGAGGCTAATGACTGTTGATGAGGTGAAAGAGGGACCGTAGCGCTCCGTCCTTTCTGACAACCTCGTAAGGGATTAATCGTGAAGCTAAAAAAGTAGTCAAAGAGAATCTAGTGTCAAGACACTCCGTTATTCAGAATATATAGAATATAAGTGTTAAATGCTTACTAGAGAGAATTATGGAAAATTATTATTTTTCCCCGAGTGAGAATTGAACCTGCAATCACCGTGCTCGCAATCAGACGCTAAAGTTAGCAACAAATTTAAACCAGTTAAAGTTAAAAAATATAACACAAAGAACAAATATACCGAATTATTATTTTAATTGATTTGTAAAAAATTACACGCACCGTCCTCAGCAGGACAAATTTAGAAACGTTCTCCAATTTCATCTTGGCGTAACTGAACGCCGTGAACTTATGACGTGTATATTTCTTTTTTTTCAATTTCTATAATCTATTAATATTATAAATGCAAAATTTTGTTATTTTGTATGTATGTTTGTTATTCTTTACATAAAATTTTGAAGTTCTAATTGGAGGTGAGAGTAATACATTTTTATTATCAAGAACAGTTTTAATTATTTTTAATAATTCATTGTATAATTTTAAACATTTAGTACTAAAAGGCCGGTCGTGGCGCAGTGTGACAGCGTTTGACTGTAAACGCGACCGGTTGTGGGTTCGTTACTCACTCGGGGGAGTGATTATATTTAAATTATTTTCATTTACTGGCTGGTAAGATAAAGTGCGGCGTTGAGTTCCACCACGTCAAGTACGGAGTGTGTTGACACTAAGTACTTTCTGTCTACCCTGCTTTGCGGGATAGAAGCGTAAAGCTAAAAAAACAGTTTTTAGAATACATTAAAGGCAATAACTTGGCCATTTTATGTGTTCAAACTCCTTTTAGTATAAGGTTTTGCCAAGTAGGCTGTAGCGGACACAGTGACCGGGTCACTCGAGTGCATCTCAATGAGAGGAGAAATTGAGGGAAATGTGTTAAACTCATTTGAAGCAAATGTGTTTTTTGTATTGTAAATAATGTTTTATTTGTGTTGAATTCAAAGGAAATTATAATGTTATAGAAAACTTTTTGACTACTTGAGTGACAATTAAAGGTAAACTAAAAAGGTTTCTACAGGGTTAATTAATAATAGGGAGTTTGTTGAATTCATAGTAAAAGGGAAATTATATCACAGGGAAGGGGAATGATTTGGAAAGTTGAAATTTTTAACGTAATATTTATATTTAAACGATAAATGTCGATTATTGTTTTCTATTGGTTTTCAACGAATAGGCGAGATTGTAAATGTAAAGCTCGCATCGCCATAGCAACGTGTATGTCATTTTACATTAAATATATTCTGTATCATATAGAACTTGTGTGTTTTAGTTTTGTATAAACTTATACCAGTCCTGTTGAGGCCGGTTGTGGGTTCGATCCCAACTCGCGAGATGATTATATTTAAATTATTTTCACTTCCTCGCTCTAGTCAAGGCAAAGTGTGGCGTTGAAATCCACCATTCAACACGTAATGTCTTGAATTCAGTGGAAAGCGAAGTACGGAATGTCTTGACACTAGGTACTTTCTGTCTACCTTGCTATGTGGGATAAAAGCGTGAAGATAAAAAAATCTGTATTTGAGTGTATTTTTGTAAGTAATGTTAGAAAATTCCTCGTTTTTAACTAACAATTAACAGTTTTATTTATGCTTGTGATAACCAAAATATATTATATTTAAAATAGCTTTAACTCTTTGACATACATAAAGTGATAATTAAAAAAAATACCCCAACTTCAGAATATACTTTATTTATTAAAAAACATTATCAAAATATACGTCGAATTGAGAACCTCCTCCCATGATGACGTCATTTTAAGAAAATAATGACGTAGCTGATGTTTAAATCAAATAAAATAATAAATTTTAAATTTAAAAGAATCTTCTATACAGCTGTCTTTGGATGATTTTCAAGAGGCGCGGGTTTGAATTCAAATACACTTTCATACATTTAATTCAAAATGGTTTTCAAATACTAAGTATGGAATAACGCTTTAAAAGTTGTAAAAAATAAATATTTATATAAACTGTTTTTAATATACTAACTTGAAATTTCCTCAAATCCTTGAGCAATTAGAACTAACCAGCCAGAAATGAGTATTGAATATAAACCTCATTTGTATATATTTAAGGTTTAATTTACCTTATCACTATCTGTTAGATATTCGATAAACGATACATTTATTACAATTTTGTTTGTTTGTACAATTCATATGTATATTTATAACGTCTTTAGTTACGTATAAATTCACGTTTTTTTTTCTGCGTCAAGAGATAGTTTGACATTAGCAATAATTTTTATAGTAGCACAATACAGCGTTAAGTTCCGTGAACCAACTGGGAAAGTGGGAAAACGAAAATAATTTAAGAGTAATTTTACTCTCGAGTGTTAATGTAACCTACCTTACGGGTTACAGCGACACGATGGGAATAGAACTGCTTTCCAACTAAGTATTATTAAAAAAAATAAAAAAAAAGCAATAAAGTATTTATATCAAATAATTGTAAAGTTCTTTGAATAATATATATATATATATATATATATATATATATATATATATATATATATATATATATATATATATATATATATTTCCAATAATCCTGCGACCATCCCAGTTGAAACAATGTCAATCAGTCGTTACCAATGTGCCATACTCGTATATACAGAAGGTTTTTTAACATCGGCCCGCCATTAAGTCCCGAATGACCGTGTTCCGCAAAATAATATAATGCTAGGATACGGCGAATTATACGATAAAATTATTACTAATTACACAATTTTCTTAAATAGTTTTCAATATTTTATTAGCTTCACGCTTTTATCCCGCATAATAGGGTAGATAAGAAGTGCCTAGTGTCAACACACTCCGTACTCCGCTTTTCCGCCGAATTCGAGACATTGTGCGGTGTTGAGTGGAGGACTTCAACGCCGGGCTTTGTTTTTTTTCCATTTGACTCGAAATTGAACCCAGAACTGATCACGTTTACAGTCAGTCATATATATGTATATTTGATAAATCGATTATTATATAAGGTTCATTGAGACTATCGTATCGCAGTAGTATTGGCGTAATCATTGCGATTGTGGGTTCGATGCCCACTGGAAGGTATAATTAGTTTTTAAATATTGCCATTTACTTTTTTTTCCTCTAGTAAGATAGGTAGCTGCGTTTAATTACGCAATAAACGAGTCATAAGTTAATTTAGGGCGGACCATAGAGAACTTCGTATCACTTGGTTCTCTAGAAAAAAAGAGTAGGATAAAAAAAACACTGCTTCAAACTAAATTACATTTAAAACTAGTATTTGCAATAAGCTCCCAAAGTGACAAAAAAGCTTCGAAGTTAAAATATTTTATCGGCTCTTTGAGCAATAATCAGTGGAATTTTATTAAGAAATGATGTAAGATTTTATAAAAGAATATATATTTAATATGTTAATTATATTATTATTATATATGTATTTAAAAATGCCTTTTACAGTGATAGCTGTTAAATGTACCTTTTTTACATTTTTCAATGTTATATTTACATACTAGCTTTACCTGCGATTCTGTTCGCGTGAAATCTAACATTTCTAGATCTATTTTTTATATTTTTAATTTTAATTACTCTTTATAACATCTGTTACCAGTCTAGTATATACCAGTGAAAACCCCGTTAAAATCGGTCCTGCCGTTTTAGAGATTATTTGAAAAGTACAGTCTTAATAAATAATTTCCAAGTGATAAAAATGCAACCTGTCCCGTATTTCAAAGGAATATATATATATATATATATATATATATATATATATTATTGTTAGCAACATAAATAACTGAGGCAACGTATGGTTTAGTGGTAAGAACGCTCATCTCTTGTTAACAAGAGGTTCGATTCTCCCTGCTTGAACACAGAAACATTTTTCGTATACTAAAATATGTGCCAGTTTTACAATTGAATATGAATAAGATGACGAAGTATGAATTTATTAAACTTTTTAACTCTTATAATATTTTAAATATAAACAAGATACAAGAAAACCAATATTATAATATTAAAAACAGCTTTAAGATAAAAAAATCCATATACACCTATATGGTATAAAACTAGATATATACTATAAGGATATATATATACGTTTAAGGGGTTTTCTGTTCCATGCATAAAACATGGTGGCGCCGCTCTTTAACGGACTCGTCTGTCTATAGTAGCTTTAGTTTGCTGGAATGCGATTTAATTAATATGAATTTATATTACTTTATTTGTACACTACATTGTATATAAAAACAGATAATAGACAATAGAGATAAAAAGTTCTACAGAGGGGGTTTTATGGCAAATTAGCCATTTCTTCCAAGCAATATTTAAAGCGGAAAGAAGCGGGGTGTAGGCGATGTAACTAATTTCAAACTAACGAACGTATATATGTATATATATATATATATATATATATATATATATATATATATATATATATATATATATATATATATAGAAGTATATACTGAGTTTATATTTTTTTTATCTTGACGTTTTTATCCCGCATAGCAGGGTAGACAGCAAGCACCTATACATGTGTACATTTTCGTATTCGGAATTTGTAATTGACTCTGAAAACCACACGTTATACAGTACTCTGTAGCGACAAGTAGACTGAGATGGCATTCATCAGTCATTTGTTATAAAAATTAATTATATTGAAGTACCGTCATCTGTTTATTTTTTAACGTTGTTTTTGATCCCACGCTTTGTCTAACCAGAGCGAATTTAATTATAATCATTCCCCCGAATGGAATCGAACTCACAACCGACCACGGTTTCAGTCGGACGCTGTCCCACTGCGCTACGACCGGCCTCGGTAATTGCCTGCCTACTATTTTTGTAGAGAAAGCCGACTGTATCTTGTTTTTGATTTGACACCACAAAGTTTTTAGAAATGGGTTTTAGGTCAAGATGCTAATTCCTTTAAAATTATATATTATATAAAATATATTATATTTTATATAATATAATATATAAAATTATATATTATATTATATAAAATTATTATACTTGGCTTAAGCCGGTTTTATAGTTTTGTAGTAAAGAAATGCAATACAAGTATTAAATTTTATCAGATAAATATTTTCCGTATGAATCTAGCGACGAGTAACAATGGGAGAGAAATAACAATTTGTACACAATAGCGTCGTGGGAATGTGTCTGGCTTTTAACGCTTATAATTATAGTAACGGGTTCGATTATTGATATGATAATAAAAAGTGCGGCGTTAACTTCCGCCACTTAACAGATATTGTTTTACATAAACGAGTAAAAAATTATAAATTAAACTATAATTTCAAACTCTATGCAAATATATATATTTTTATATATATAAAAAAAAACAAGTTTTTCAACATCCAATATAAAGTTAACATTATGCAGTATATCACTTCCGTGTTCTATCAAGTACCAACACGGTGACCCGTTCACATTGACGGCATTCCGCATTTGTCCTTACCGTAAGTACGTAACTCTCACCTTACTTGTATGCTTTTGATGTGTTTTCATTCATTTATTATATAAAAGTAATAAAATTTTATTTTTTAATATGATCTTTGGTTTTTTTAGCGACTTTTACACATTTTAAATGAAACTATTTTAAACGGATCAATCGCGTATATTTTGGTATTTGAAAATACATTATTGGACACCTGACGTTTCGAACACTTTACAGTAGTCCGTGGTCACAGGTAGACTCTCTACTAAAAAAAAAATTGTATATAGCATTGTTTTAATAATATGTACAAATTATTTGCGTTCTTTAAATGTATGATTGTTTTTTTGATTACATTTTTTTTAAATTAGATTATTTTATTCATTTACAGGTAATTAACAGGTTCTGTGGGAGCTCATACTTTTTACGTGACCTTCCTCCAGCGTTACGATACTGTGTTTTCAAAGGTCAAATGAGGTCTCCCTCGACCTCGACCCCTGGTACCAATTTAACCTTTTCCTATACAAACATAAATATTTGCCAACGTACAATTCAAACCAAGATCATGATTGATACAGAATTTTAAAAGTATATTTATTTGAATAATATTTGATTAATTATATATTTTTTTATTTTTATATAATAATAATTGTAAATATTTCATTCTTACAAGGTTTTGTTTGACAAGTTTTACCTTTAGTACTGGCAGTATGCGATACATACAGACATACATATGATCAGTATAGTTATTACATACTTTGTACAATCCATTTAATATGAGTTCCAAATCGAAGGGGCTGAATAGTAAAATATAGAACATAAATAAAAATTAAATTCAAAATGCTTTAAAAGCTCTTGTATTTCATTTATAACGCGTTGTCATGGCAACGAGTGTGTTACTTTATATAAACGTGTACGTCAACCACATGGTAGTGTGTGTTACATTTATTTTATTTATCTAATATATTTCTATGTATTATTTAAAAAAATATTAGCATTCTGCTCTCTATCTCTATATAAACTAGAACTGTACCAAATTTCATACACCTCAGTTCGCGTTATTTTCGTTAAAACAGGTACAAATATATTTGCTTCACGTATTAATAAATAGATACTACGTAAACATCTTTGAAAAAACGTATAAAAATTTTGAACGCAGCGGGATTCGAACCCGCGCCTCTTGGACCTTGGCGCGGGTTCGAATCCCGCTGCGTTCAAAATTTTTATACGTTTTTTCAAAGATGTTTTCTAATCCTAAGTGTGGAATAACATTTTAAAAATAGTAAAGATACTACGTACTACAATTATGTCATACGTATAAAAGTATTTACTACAATACCATGAGAATTAAGCTCAACCTGTTTTTGTTTTTACATTGACTTATTTTGGGATTTTAAAGTAAATAAAGGCGACCTTGTGTTGTAAAATATTATCAATTTCTTTTAGCTTCACGCTGTATCCCGCATAGTAGGATAGACAGGAAATGTCAACTTCAAGACAGGAAGTGTCAAGAAAATTTGAGACATTGAGTGTTGAGTGATGGGACTTATCCCTTTGCACATTGCACTTACTGCCAAGTGTATGTGCAAACACTTTTGTCTAAAGTGACATACACGTTGCTAAGGCAACGGCGTTAACATGGTTTCTGATACTATTTATTGCCATCAAATACGTATATAGTATCTCTTTATCTTTGTTCTTAACCGGTTATGTTTATCTTTAAATTATATTGTCAATTGCCTGTTTAAGAGTTTTAATTTTTTAAGTAGTTATTTATTGCAGTATTTTTTTTTTATTTCAACTTTTAAGCTTTGAATTTTTTTATCAGGAAGTGCCTAGTGTCAAGACACTCGGCTTTCCGCCAAATTCGAGACTTTGCGTGTTGAATGGTGGAGCTCAACGCCGTGCTTTGTCTTACCAGAGCGAGGAAATGAAAATAATTTGAATATAATCATTCCTATGAAAGCGAATCGAACTCACAACCATACTTTTGAAATATATGCTACATGATTATTGAAGCCTCGAAGCGTCTGACTGTAAGTACGAGCGGTTGTGGGTTCAATTCCCACTCGGGGGAGTGATTATGTTTAAATTATTTTCACTTCTTCGCTCTGGTAAAACAAAGCACGGCGTTCAGTCCCACCACTCAACAAGCAATGTCTCGAATTCGGTGGAAAACTAAGTACAGAGTGTCATGACACTAGGTACTTTCTATCTACCCTGCTATATGGAATAAAAGCGTGAAGCTAAAAAATAAAATTATTATAATACAAAACGGATCCAAATAAATATATACTCAATTAAAATAAAAATTCTACTAATTACTCTTCAAGTAATATAATATTTTAAATATATTAAAGCATTATCTAAATATAAAAAAGGATATCCGCTACAAAAGGTCACCATTCAACCTGAAACTTTCACTCGCGAAAGTGAAGCTGGAACCGGTCGCGTTTCTTACTCCGATTACATTCTCATAATGGAAGTGCCGCTGTGCCTTGTGTAAGCAGTTGTAAATGTAGAATTTTGTAAATTTATAATTGAGGCCGGTCGTGGCGCAGTGGGACAGCGTCTGACTGTAAACTCAGTCGGTTATGGGTTCAATTCCCACACGGGGGAGTGATTATATTTAAATTGAATGTGAAACTGTCAGATGATTTTAGATGAAAAATATGATACAAAACGAGTCATCTTGTATTGGTTACTCATTATATATAGATATAAATAATTGCCTACAATTAGTAAGTAAGTAAGTTCCTAAACTTAGATGTAACTAAGATATTTGAAGCCACTTGACAGACAAACTGTGGCGTTATGTTACGTTATTTAACAGGAGACCGAAGATAGAATTATCATATCCGTTCTACAAAGTGCAATCTTGACACTTATGATTTTAATCATTCTTTCAGTTAGTATTATTTGCTCACATTTATGTATAACAAATGTAAAGATATAATTAATAAACATAGCTTATCTATTATTTTGAGGCCAGGCGCAGTGGGACAGCTTCACGTTTTTATCCCGCTTCGGGTAGACAGAAAGTACCTAGTGTCAAGACAATCCGTACTCCACTTTCCACCGAATTCGAGACATTGCCGCGCCGCGCTTTGTCTTTGAGAAACAGAGCGAGGAAGTAAAAAAAAAATTTTAATATAATTACTCCCCCGAGTGGGTATCGAACCCACAACCGATCGCGTTTACAGACAGATATTATAATGAACATATATTGTTGAAGACATTAAAAGAAAAAAGCTCAGTAAAGTCTCATCACGTACATCCGTTTCAACCGTGTCTGTTCTCAAAAAGCGTTGATGACTAAGAAATTTTCAAATATATTTTTGTTATCTGAATATTTAATAAGAAAAGTCAGGTTAGAGCGTTTTGGTTTCCAAGTAGCGCGGGTTCGATTCTTAGCAGATTTTATATTATTATGCTGAGAATGACCCATTTAGGTGTATCCATAGCAACGTGTATGTCACCTTATTTAAGCGTGTACGTCAAACACATGGTAGTGTGTGTTACATTTGTTTTATTAATTTAATATATTTAAAAAAAAGATTACTTTTTATTTCTCTATATAAGCAATAACTGTGCCAAATTTCATATATATATATATATATATATATATATATTTGTATCTGTGTGTGTGTGTTAGTAAGTAACTGGGTCATGCCGTGAGATGACACTTACATATGTTAATATTTACACACGATATGTCAAAAGGACAGTCATGTTTACTAAAATGAAGGTTATGGGTTCAATTCCTGCAAGGAAAATTTATGTATAACATAATAATATATTGATTTTAAATTATATTTTAAGTGTCATCGTGGGTTTTGGGTTTTATTCCCATTTGAGAAAATAATTATATTTAAATTATTTACGTATGGTATCACGAATTCGAACGTTGAGTGGCGAACGGAGTATCTTGACACTATTGTTTACTCTGTATCTAGTGTGAGATTAAAGTGGAAAATTGCAAAACATAGATATTGAAATTATGAAATAAAAATATAAAAAAATCGAATCCAGACTTATTGGATCATAGACAAAAGAGTTTTAGCCAATTATGCTTTACGTTAATATCAAATTTATTATATATATATATATATATATATATATATATATATATATATATATATATATATATATATATATATAATTTCGTGTAGTAAATTAAATGATTTCTAGATTTTTAATTTTTTTTTAATGTTTCCAGTTTTATTTAAATAGTAATAAATTTAGTGGCCGTGACCTATTAGTGACATGCATAATATATAAGTATTCCATTTAGATTTCCTGTTTAGATGTTAACACTTTGATTTTTCTGAAAATCGAATTAATTTTATATGTAATATTTGATTTTAAATTAACACATTTGTGGAAATTAAAATTTTCTATATGTTACTTTATTTAAACATTTATGTGAAACACGTGGTAGTGTGTGTTACATTTATTATAATTTTAATCTTTTATCACGTTTATTTATACACATTTTAACTTAAATTACAGAGTTTTGCATTATAACTTTATAGATAAAGTGCGGCGTTGAATTCCATCACTCAACACCTAATATCTCGGATTCGGTGAAAAGCGAAGTACGGAGTGTCTTGATATTGGATACTTCCTGTCTACCCCGCTATGCGGGATAACAGCGTGAAGCTAAAAAAAGACGTTATAGAAATTGTATCCGCAGCTACATAGAACTCTTCAATAGCAAGTCATCTTCTCGTCTTCGTTACCTATCTATGCTAGCCAGTTTACGCATGTCGTTATCCCTTTAAATTTGAACGCTTGAACCCGCTTATTTTATTATATTAATAGATTTTTTGTTTTGTATTTTTGTTCTTTTTAAATATTTAAACTCAATAATGAAGGCTGGTCGTGGCGCAGTGTGACAGCGTTTGACTGTAAACGCTATTGGTTGTGGGTTCGATCCCCACTCGCGGGAGTGATTATATTTAAATTATTTTCACTTCCTCGCTCTGGTAAAGACAAAGAGCGGCGTTGAGCTCCACCACTCGACACGCAATGTCTCCTGTCTACGGAGTGTCTTGACACTAGGTACTTTCTATCTACCCTGCTATGCGGGATAAAGGAGTGAAGCTAAAAAAAATATTATAATGAAAATCAATAAATCATCAGAAGTAGTCACACATCCGGTACGATTGCGTTTAATGTATATTCTAGATATAATATTGTGTAAAGAATATTTCTCGGTACAATCGTTAAAGTTTATTTGTTATTTGCCTTTCTTGGAAGCACTCTGTATGAGATGGAACTGATTGATGTTTGTTATAAGTACGAAACGGTATTTAACTATACATATATAGATGACGTTGTGTTTGTACGTAAAAACATGAAAAAAAATATTTAAAAAAAGACGAGATAAAAAAAATATTTAAAAAAGAAGATAAGCTGATTCCTCCCACTTAAGTTACGTAACGTTGTGTTTGTACGTAAAAACATGAAAAAAAATATTTAAAAAAGAAGATAAGCTGATTACTCCCAGTTACGTTACGTAACGTTGTGTTTGTCCGTAAAACATTGAAAAAAAATATTTAAAAAAGAAGATAAGCTGATTACTCCCAGTTACGTTACGTAACGTTGTGTTTGTCCGTAAAACATTGAAAAAAATATTTAAAAAAGAAGATAAGCTGATTACTCCCAGTTACGTTACGTAACGTTGTGTTTGTCCACAAAAACTATTAAAAATATTTAAAAAGAAAATAAGCTGATTACTCCCAGTTACGTTACGTAACGTTGTGTTTGTCCACAAAAACTATTAAAAATATTTAAAAAGAAAATAAGCTGACGACGAAAACTGAGAGAATTTTCGTCATCAAAAATTAAATAAATAATTTATGGGATATGTTTGTTTAATAATATTCCACAAACAATGTCAGATCTGTTGCTAGAGAAATTTAAAATTGAAAAGTATATTATACTGCATGTTAATGTATGGAATTAAATGCATGTTGATACTGAATCAGGAAGATAATTATTGACTTATGAAAATATATTTGAAAAGAGCAACTGTTGAGTTCCTCGCCGGCTCTCCTCAGCAGAACTGACTTCTGAGCTGGTATTAACTTCCTGTGGGACTGACAATACTGACACTTGTGTTGATTGACGATTCGAAAGTGCTTGTAAAAAGCCTATGTGGTTAAAGAATATTTTGATTTAGGCTTTGAATAATATACGGCTACTCCCACTACATAATCTAGAATATAGATATGTGTAATTCCACAGTTTATTTTTATTTAAGTGAAACTATTTTAATCGGATTATTCGTGTATATTTTGGTATTCGAAAATATTTTTTTGGAAACCTGTCGTTTACTTTACCCTGTAGTCTTTGGTCTACCTTTGTGTTAAAATCACATAAATCAAATATGTTTTCAAATATTTTTGGCTTATAGCTTTATCTCTCATCACAAGGGTACTTATAGAAAACTTAGTATAAATACACGTTTTTCACTAAACAATTGCAGATCTCAACTCCGCGCTTTGTCTTACAAGAGTGGAAAAATAAAACGATTTGTCTTATAATTCCTTCGCTATATGTCTGCTGTACGTATATATTATCTATACATATGAATACAATTCGAGTGTCTGTTTGTGTAATTAAAAAAAATCGTTATTTACTAAATGTATATGTATATATACTACATGTATACATACCAAAATTTTATTTTATTTTTGGTAGGAGATAAATCCTGGCTCGCGACCGTCATCATGACAAAAACGATCCGCCAAATATCGGATGATGTGTTTAGGTTCGAAGTCATGTAAGCCAGCTCTCCCTATTACCACCTCCCCTTTCCCCATTCTGAGACCGGTAACACATCTACAACTCTAATGTTGTAGATGTCCATGGGCGAAGGTGACCACTTACCATGGTCGAAGGTGGCCGTTTTGCTTGTTTACCTCCTATTTCTATAAAAAAACCAAAATAACATATTTTACAATTTTCGTCTGTCTGTTTGTTCCGGCTAATCTGGAAAACTAAACCTATATTGACGAGACTTTCACTGGCAGATAGCTGATGCAATAGGAGTAGCCTTAGGCTGCATTTACTTTATAATTATAAAAACATCCACATATTGTAAATCCTACGCAAATGTATACATTTAAAATTTATATTTTATACTCGAATATATGTTGTAGCCTTTAATTTCTTTCCTAAATCCTCAATATAATTATTTGTATTGTATTTAAATATACACATTTAAGTGGCGAGTGGCGTAACAAAAACTTAATTTTTATTACTTACTCAAAATTAAAATAAAAAACGGAAAATTATATATATATATATATATAAAAAAACATATTTATGTTTGTATCACTTGAGTACAATTAGCGATGTAGGAAGTTTTACTTGCGAGTAGCTTCATGTTAAATATTGTTGTAATTAACTTGAGAATAACACCTTGAACTGCTGTGTGACCAAACGATTGGATAATTGGCGGACTTGGGACTAAAAATATTTTTCTTTTTTTTTATTAACACTATGGAGATAGATCTATACATTTTATATATGATTCTGTTTTTTTTTATATATTTTTTTAATGCAATTGAAAGTCTAAATTTTTTATACATATAAAGACAGTAGGGACTCTATATATAAGGCTCTTATACGCTTAAACTGTACAAGAGCCTTATATATTATGTTCCTTAAGAGAGTCCAGGATTTTCTATTAGTTAACTTAAAATTTCAATTAATTTTATTTACACATTTTATACAGTAAATCTATTATATACACATACAATGGTCATATACGGTAAGACAATATACGTTGTTAAGTTCCGCCACTCAATACATATTCCGGTAGAAAGTGGAGAATGGAGTGCCTTGACACTAATTGATCTTTGACTATTTTACCATGGTATGTTTACCATTCCATGGAATTGAAAAAATAAATGTATTTGAAAATATCAATTGTCTATATGATAGTGATTTTATAATTAAAAATATAAGATTTTTTTTATTAAGTACTGTAGGTACTTTGAAAATAATTTGGTATTATTTCCAAACCATCTTTCCAAAATAAATTTACTCTTACTAAGTTACTATATATATTTTATTATCGATTTTTTTGTATGAAAAATAAATATACGAACATTAGTTTAAAATCAACTTGTAAGCAAAATTCCTTATATATTTTTATATTTATTAAAACATTTGAACGTGGCCGGATTCGGATACGTGATCCGTAAAATATTTTTGAAAGTAAACGTTTACATTTTTAAAATATTACATTTAATTTAGTTAATGTGAATGTAAGCAAATAATAAAGTAGGAAAAGATTTTCCTCACGATATTATGATCATGGCAACACTAACATGATTTTGATTGGCAGATAGAATACAGAGGTAATTCAATAATAGCTAATAATGTATACAGACTATACACTTGAGGTTAAAGATTAAAATTTACTTAAAGCTTGAATTTAACATGTCTGTATAATTGTTTTACAATTTCAAAATAAAAGTAGCTAAAATTAGTTTATATTAAATAAGCTATCAGTAAGTGAATTTCCAATCAAAAATGGTCCAGCCATTTCAGAGATAATCTCCAACAAACACGCAGTCAGACAAAAATTACAAATGTTATTTTTATATATACAAATGTTATTTTGAAATATCGTGTATCCAAAAAAAAGCGGTTTTTAAAAAGTAAATTATAAACAGACACACAATTTTTTTTTTATTTACACGTCAATTCTTCTTTTTGTAAACATGGGAAAACCTAGTAAATATCGAAAGCTGAATACCAGTATATATATATATATATATATATATATATATATATATATATATATATATATATATATATATATATATATATATATATATATATATATTAGATTTTTTTTGTGTTCCGTCCCTACACGTTATGTTATAGCTTCAAAGATTTTGATTAATCGTTATTTGGACGTTGTTTTTTTTTCATACTTTATTAATATTGAGTCATCAATATTCATATACATGACTTACGTAATTGACTAGGTCTGGTGCAAATATTGTAATACTGATTTTTTTATTGTCGTATGGTGGAACTCAACGCCGTACTTTGTTATACAATAACAGGTATATTAAATTAGTTTTAATAAAATCATTTCTCTAAACTGAAAAAATATATATAGTGTTATCAGCCGGACGCCGACGCTACGTTACTATGACAATTAAGAATTAATTTAAAAGCAAAATTATATTATGGATTGAAATTTAACATCCTTGGCTTTTCATTTTGTAATTTAAAAAAAAGTAGCCTAACTTACGTCTTACAAAATCAGCTATCTGCCAATGAAAGTTCTTTCAAAATCGGTCCAGCCGTTTAGAGATTATCCGGAACTAACATACAGAAAAACAAACAAAAATTGTTTTATATTACTGACAGGTAGTTCATTTTTATTTATTTGTATAGATTTTCAATAATTAGTAAAAAACATGACTACCCCCCGAAGGGTTTGTATGAGGTTAATCACTGTGCATGAGGCGAAAGAGGTATGCAGGGACAGGGACGCTAGGGGTAAAACGTGAAACTAAAAAAACCAGTTGGAAACAAACAGTTAGCAATTCTATGAATATTTTTCGTTCCATTATATATCTATTTTTTTTAAAACAGATAGAAAAACTAAAGGAGATTTAAAAAATGAAATGAAATTAATAATGAATATGAAACACTCTTCGTGTTTCGTATTTTTTCTCAATAACCTTTATATACGTATAAAAATATCATAGCTGGATATACAAAGAACGAACGGCTTAACAGTTACAAAGGTTGAATGATTACTAAGAGGCGCGAGATCGAATCCCGTTGCGTTCAAAATTTTATACGTTTTTTTTTTAATATTTTCCAATACTACGTGTGGAATAATAATAACATATAATTGTTTTTTAATAAGATCTTTGATATTCACGGTTTTTACACATTTTAAATGAAAATATTTTAAACGGACTAATCGCGTATATTTTGGTATTCGGGTAGAGAGTCTACCTGTTACCACGGACTATAGTAAAGTGTTCGAAACGTCAGATTTTCAAAAATGTATTTTCGAATACCAAAATATACGCGATTAATCCGTTAAATATAGTTTCATTTAAAATCTTCAATTATATTTTATATACAGAATTAATTTTGACCCACATCAAGTTATTAATATTGTTATATGAATATATTAATTTACAACCAGAACACTAGATTTCAAACTGGTCCACGTTTGGTCACTTCCAATTAATTATTATAATAGATTTCGTACTTGGCTAATTATAATTTTTGTTTATCATAGTTACTCAGAGAAGTCAATTAGAATTTGATTTACATCAAAAACTTGACCATTTACATAAAGATACATTATATAGAATTGGATTTATATTGTATAGTATACACAATTGGTTATGAATTCGATTTTCGATTCAGGCAAATTATTATACACCGCTCTGGCAAGACGAAACGCGGCGTTGAGCTCCGTCACTCGACAGGCGAAGTGTGAAGCTGTAAATTATATATATTAAGATGGTTTTATTTCGGCTCAAGTACAATCAGTACCAAGTATTAAGTACAGAAACGTAAAATATAATTTTGTTGCACGAATTTTGAAGGTTTATATACATATGCCGAATGGCATAATTTAATACGCTCTTCTATTGAGAGAATTATAGGTTCATTAACTTGATTATGACTTATTTGCTTATTGATATAAAAATAAATAAAATTGTAGTGTCTGTTTGTAATATCAAAATGAATGCTTTTAATTGAAACTGTTTTTTTTAGCTTCACGCTTTTTATCCCGCATAGCAGGGTAAGCAGAAAGTACCTAGTGTCAAAACACTCCGTAAATGTCAAAACACTCCGTACTTCGCTTTCCACTGAATTCGAGACGTTGCGTGTTGAATGGTAGAACTCAACGCCGCACTTTGTATTACTAGAGTGAGTAAGTCAAAATAATTTAGATATAATCACTCCCCCGAGTGGGGATCGAACCCACAACTGATCGCGTTACTATCAAACACTGTCTCACTGAGCCACAACTGGCCTCTGAAAGTAAAAATAATTTTAAATCTATTATTCACGTATATTTTGATATTCAAAAAGATATTGAAAACACGATATTAGATACTTTACAGTAGTCCGTGGTTATTGGTAGATTTGGAAACATCAAAGATCTTATTAAACGTTTTAACTCAATGATATATATGTATTTAGTTATGTACAGTATATATTACGTCAAATTTTTATATGTCTATTTATATCTCTCTGCGGATCTCAGTGGATCTCAGTGTTAAGTTCCGCAATCATTTCAACATTGGCAAAAAAAAATAAAAAAAAACCAACAAGTATATATAGAAGAAACGTTATTTAAGTAAACAAACTGACTACTTCCTATGCTATTAATTTAATTATTATCATAACAATATAATACAGTAATTAGTGAGTAGGAAAGGGAAGTCGCTTGCACGCCTTGAATTTGATCCGTGTTGATACTAACGCATATAGCATCTCAGTACATATGGGTCTTAATTCACCATGAAAACGTTTTGTAAATGTTCAAACAATTTTTTTTTAGCTTCACGCTTTTCCCCGAATTCGAGACTCGTGGTGAGTGGTGGAACTCAACGCCGCGCTAACTCAACCAAATTATTTATTATATATTTAGATTTTATTTATTATGTATTTTTTACTCTTTTATTAATGAATTTCGTGTTATTTCAAGATATTTTTTTTAGCTTTTTTTTTAGCTTTACGCTTCTATACCGCATGGACATTAGGTAGCAGGTAGACAGAAAGTATCTAGTTTCAAAACTCTCCGTACTCCGTTTTCCGCCAAATTTAAGACATTGCGTGTTGAATAGCAGAACATAACGCCGTGTTTTGCCTTCTAACTAAATTATTTTCATTTCCCGGCTCTTGTAAAACAAAACACGGCTTGCGCCACTCAACGCCTAAAGTCGTGAATTCGTCGGAAAGTGAAGTATGGAGTGTCTTGACACTATGTATTTCCAGATAGGAAGTACCTTGTACTCTGCTATGCAGGATAAAAGCGTGAAGCTAAAATATAAAAAAAAATACACTATTGAAATAAACGGTTTTACTTTGCAATCAGCCACAAATATAAAAGAACAACACCATAATATCATATTTATAATAATAAATATAATAGATTTCTAATTATAATTGAATTTTAAATGCATTTATGTTAGAATAATAGAAAATCAGAAGGGCTATTATTGTTTGTTGATGAAAAACGCTTGGCCCACCGCAAGGAGGATTGCGTACTCCGATATAAACTGAAGCCCGTTACGAATTCAACAAGATGACTAAACCAAGTTGTAATTACAATTCGACTTTACGCTTTTACTCTTCAAATGGCGTTAAATTAATATTATGTAACTCATGACGTCACTTGTTGTTCTAACATCTAAATTGGGGATCAATCTGTGGCAGTCAGTCAGTCATCTTCTAAGTGGAAGTTAGAAAGGAATTAATGGTACAATGGTACAATCTGCTCGTTTCTCCTTTTCATTCAAATGGCATTCAAGGAAGAGCATCATGAGGTTTTAGGTATAGGTATACGGTTTTTAAAGGCAATCTGGAGTCCGAGATTCGGATTCAGATCGGGGAATCGGATATACCCATTGGAAAAGAACATCGATGTATGTTTATTTGTTTTTTTTTAAATAAATAGATTTTATTAGATGTGTTCTTTTGTGTTATTGTTATTTATTTGTCATTTGAATGCAATTATAGTCGGCTACTTGGAAACATTTATAAAGATATAATTATATAAATTATTATTAATATTCAATATATAAAATTAAACATGTTTTACTATATACTTTAATATTATCATTATATTAGATAATTTAATCTGAGTTTAGATTATATATGTATGTATGTTTGTATGTACCATATTACAGTATTAAGTTAAAATCAACTCAGTAGCTAGTCAAGGAGGACGATGGCACAAGATGGCATTCTTCTAATCACGACCAGACAAGTAGGTTAAGGATGATATAGAGATGACTTAGAGATGTTACGATTGTTATCTTTAGTATTTCGTGACAAAGATAAGTTTTGAGATATCTTTTATTTTAGGCAGAGAGTATATAGAGATGAAGTTTTAAATCTTTTAGATTCATTCAGACTACCATGGCCAATGACCGATTGTATACCCGATTGGTTTTAGGTTCGATTCCCACATACGGAATGCATTTCCCCGATTTGGTGAGTCAAAACGGAGATTTCCGCCTAACAACACGCAGTGTGTCGAATTCGGGTGGAAATCCTAAGTTGTAATGTCGTGGCACTACTCTCTCTCTGTCTACCTTAATATACGAGATAGAGCGTGAACCATGTCTAAACTATGTGAAACCTTAAAAATCTTTTACGTGGAAAATACTTCTCCTCTATTGTATCAGACAAATTATATTTTTTTAAATTATTTTGGCTGATAATATCCTTTATATACATATATACAAAAATAAAGGGCTTACTGTTCCACGCCATTGTGATTGATGGTTAGGTGATTAGTTGATGATGTCACGATGAATATTGTTTGGTTGGAACAATGTTCATCGTCAATCACCGTCAATTTATCAACCGCCTAGGTATACTCGTGTTTTAATTACTTCTTTTAATATATATTTGAAATTTTAAATAAAACTATTTTAACCGGATTAATCACGTATATTTTGGTTTTCGAAAATACATTTTGGACACCTGACGTTTCGAACACTTTACAGTAGTCCGTGGTCACAGGTAGGTCTACCAAAATATACTCAATTAATCCGGTTAAAATAGTTTCATTTAAAATGTATAAAAATCGCGAAAGTCAAAGATTTTATTATATTTAAAATTATCTTAAGAACTGATAGCTTAATGGTTGTAAATCTTCGATGATTTCTAACAATCGGGTTCGACTTCCAGTATGTTGAAATTTCTGTATATTTCTGAAATATCTTACCTGATAGTGTATATAGTACTTTAATATGTGTTTATTTTTAAATAATAAAATGAATGGCATAATAATGTATTACAACATCCGTTCTAACGGGTCGTAATTATGCTTGGACGGAAGCAGTTTGTCGATCTTTTTGCAGGTTCGTCACACAATTGCAAATGTCGGCAACCGTTTCCCCTTTTGTAATATTACTTGTTCTGTGTTAACTGATGTAGGAAATTGTGGTTTTGTATAAATGAGTGTTCCACAAGAGATTTTTGGGGCCGTAATTTCGTGGTTCAGTGGGACAGCGTCTGACTGTGAACGCGATCGCGCGTGAGTTTGAATCCCAGTCGGGGGTGTGATTATATTTAAATTATTTCCACTTACTTGCACTGGTATGAGTGTGAAGAAAATGCGGCTTTGAGTTTCACTGTTGAGTTTTGAGTTGAGTTTTTCAAGTCAAAATGCAATATGCTGAATTCAGGGCGAAGCGAAGTACGGATTATCATGTCAGACATAAAAACGGATATCGGAGTGTTTTTACCAAGAAATGTTTTATCTGCTACAAAACTCTTTTGACATAGCACGGCGTTAAATTGCTAAATCTATAGATTGTTTATCTCTTATTATTACTGGCATCTCTCTGAATACGAGATATGCAAAGCTAAAAAAAAATAATATGATTGACGCTATTAACATAATGTTGCGTAAAGATACATTCCAACTATCTGGCTTAACAAAATAGACTGAAGAATTATCAATAATATGCAAAAATCATGTCTTTATTCAAATAGACTGTTTACAAGCACTTTCGAATCGTCAATCAACACAAGTATCAGTATTGTCAGTCCCACAGGAAGCGGCCAGCGGCTCGGAAGGCAGCTCTGCTGAGAAGAGCCGGAAAGGAACTCAACAGTTGCTCTTTTCAAATATACTTCTTATCTCCTTTATTTCTATTTAGTAATATTATAAGTTCTTTTTTATCCCGCATCGCAGGGTAGACAGAAATTATCTAGTGTCAACATACTCCGCACTTCACTTTCCAACGAATTCGAGACTTTGCGTGTCGAGTTGCAGAACTCAATGCCGCAGTTTGTCTTACCAGAGCGAGGTTGTGGAAATAATTTAAATATAATCACTCTCCTGATTGGGGATTGAACCCACAACCGATCGCATTTACAGTCAAATGCTGCCCCATTGCACCACGGCCGGCCCACCGGATATTTTATAACTTGTTATTTCCGCAGCAAATACGTATTTTTCCATACCAGACCAAATGAATTAAAATAAATTAAACATAATCTTTATCCCCGATTCGGTATCGAACCCACAATCGACCAGTTTAAAACGATATACCGTTCCACTGCGCCCAGATGGCGAAACTACACGTAAAGCATCAATAAATAAAAACGCCAAGAAATTTCTCAGCGAGATTGACATATTAAATGCGTACAATCAAAGACATTACACTGAGTTCAAACAATAAACGATACGTCTTAAAGTATTAATTTTGTTATCGTCTTATGTAAGGTTTTGAAGTAAGCTTACAATAGCAATAACAATTATTGCTAAATAAACACATTTTTTATTTTTCGCGTAACAATATTGGCGGAATTCAACGCCGTGGTTTGTTTTAGCGGAGCGAAATTCGATTGCCAATCGGAGTTTGTTTATATTTAAATTGTTTTCATTTTTCCACTCTGGTACGACAAAGCACGGCGTTAGGTTCCGTTACTTAACAATCAATGTATCTAATTCGGTCGTAAAGCGGTGAATAAATTGTTTTCACATGTGGTTCAACCAGACTACTCAGCTATAGAGGGATTCGAACCCACGCTAGTTTCGATTCCCGCTGCGTTTTAAATTTTTATACGTTTTATTAAAAATGTTTGCTAATCCTAAGTGTGGATTAACACTTTAAAATTAATTAATTAAAGTTATTTTAATTAATTACAACTGAATTCAGAACCTTTGCGATTACAGCCAGACCCTGTATCACTATACAGGGTCTGACTGTAATCGCCAATGATGGAGTTAGAGTATTTACTAAGTATTAATATTTCGTAACGTTAAAGCTATAGTGGAGTATTGGGATAGTGTCTTACTGTAAACGCGATTGGTTGTGGGTTCGAATTCCACTCGAAGGAATGATCATTTCCCTGGTTTGGATACACGAAGCAAGGTGTTGAGTTCCACACTCAACACGCAATATTTCAATTTTAAGCGGAAAGCAGTGGACAAAGTGTCTTCAAATTAGGTTGTTACTGACTACCCTTTTATGCCAGATAAACCGTATTTGAACCCACTACCGTTGTATATCAAATAATTCACTTTTAACATTTCGTTGATACGAAAACATGTATTTAAAAGTAATTACTAGTTTTCAAAGCAATCGTTGTTAATAGTAGAAAATTATCACGATCTATCAATTTCGTGTTACATCCGATTTTACATAATCTCTAACACCTATCATGTTCATTTTTATAATTTTATCAAATAAAACGTAATAACGCGTGGCCAATGCTGAGGTCAGTTGGTTTTTTATACAATTAAAGTTGTTTATGTTGATTACAAAATATATATATATATATATATATATATATATATATATATATATATATAATATTTTTTTTATATTGACACTTATTTAGCTCACCACTGTATTTTGTCCTACCAGAGCGAAGAAGTGTAAATAATTTAAATATAATCACTCCCCCGAGTGGGAATCGAACCTACAGCCGGTCGCGTTTACAGTCACACGCTGTCACACGCCCCGACCGGCCTCAACAATGATTAATTCACTTTGCAAAACAAAGTGTAAAAGATTTGTCCTTTAATCTGCAACAATAGTCTTTACGCGCGACCTTTGTCCAGTCTCGGTTTAGATAAACGCGAATATATGTACGTGTTAGTTTCTCATGTATTTTTTCCAACATACATTGTTTAGTGGCCTTTGAATTAGTAGCTTTAAAATATTTTAATTTAAACGTACATACATCTGTAAGACTATATATATATATATAAAACTATATATATATATATATATATATATATATATATATACGCAGTGAAACAGCGTCCGAATGTAACGCGATCGGTTGTGGGTTCGATTTCCACTCGGGGAAGTGATTATATTTAAATTATTTTCACTTCTTCGCTCTGGTAAGACAAAGTGCGGCGTTGAGTTCCATCACTCAACACGCAATGTCTCGAATTCGGTGGAAAGCGAAGTACGGAGTGTCGTGACACTAGGTACTTTCCGCCTACCCTGCTACGCCTACGCGGGATAAAAGCGTGAAGCTAATATATATATATATATACAAAGTGGTGAGTTCCGCCACTCTCCGCGATCAGAGAACGCTTATTTTAAGCGTTCTACAAGTTTATATGAATAAAAACTAGTTTTATATATTTTTTTCAGTACAAGTTATAAGTTTACACTATTGAAATATTGTAATAAATACGATTCTAACGAACGATATATATATATATATATATATATATATATATATATATATATATATATAACGTTTTTTCGTCTAACCACGCTATTATCCCGCATAGCAGGGTAGACAAAGTACCTAGTTTGTACTTCACTTTCATCGAATTCGAGATTTTGCGTGCTGAGTGGCGGAACTTAACGCCGCACTTTGTCGTACCAGAGCGAAGTAGTGTATATAATTAAATACAATCCCTTGTCGTCTTTACAGCTAAGACGGTGTCAATAAAAAAAATATTCATAAAAACCAAAAATTAGCTTCACACATTGCTTACATGGATTGGATTACCGAACTCGTGACCTCCGTCTTAAATAACACATTCAATATAAACAACAAAAGCGTACTTAGTACATAATTAAGTCATATTAATATCTGTCTGTACGTCAATTGAAGAAACGTGTGAGACCGTTTCTTTAGGATTATGATGTCAGAATGTTATTTAAGAATCTCATGTTTTTTTTTATGATACTTTAATAATTATGTTTTAAGCATTAGGTTTATTAAAATCGTAGTTTACATACATACTAGCTGCGCACGCGACTTTGGTTCGTTTGAATTTTAAAATAAAAATGGGCTATGTTACTCCTTATAACATTAGCTATCTGCGCTTAAAAGCCCCGTCAATATCGGCCCAGCCGTTCCCCATTAACCGGACCAAATAGAGAAATTGACAAACAATCATTGTGAAAAATGTTATTTTCTTATATAAATCGTTTACCTTTATTTATATTTTAATATTAAAAACAGACATTCCAATTTTTTATAGGTATAGATATAACTTGTTTAAGCTTGTGACTTGTGACGCACTGCAGGGTAGACATTCCTGTCCTGTACCTAGTGTCAAGACACTCCGACCAACTTCCCCACAGCAGGGAGAATCTAGAGAGCAGACACTCCCGTCTTTTGCCTTGCGCATGAATTCGAAAGAATAAAGAAGTGGATTTTTTATCTTTCACGTTTTATAACAATATACAGATAAAAACTTAAAAAAAAATAACAGCGTCTGACTGCAAACGATTGGTTGTAGGTTAGATTTCCACCTTGGGAAATAATTATGTTTAAATTCTCTCGCTCTGGTTAAAAAGAGACACGGCATTGAGCCCTGCCACTCAACACGGAATGTCTCGGATTCTGGGGAAAGGGAAGTAAGGAGTGTAAACTAAGTTGAAATGCGAACATCTTTCTAATATTAGAACAACTGCACTATGGACTGTTGACAAAACAAAACATAATAAAATATTATATTGTCTGTATTGTTTTGTCAATAACCACTCAATTAATACAATGTATGACTCAATCTACTATAATATTGACTTACAGTGTTTCCTTTGACATACGTCCTGCGAGCTTGCTCTGAGACACGAGCTATTAACATAACATCCATCAACGTCAGTATACAAATTGCTAAGGAATATATATATATATATATGTATATATATATGTATATATATATATATATATATACATATATAAGCCAAGAGAATTTATTCATTACGGTAAACTCAGTAAAGTCTTTCACTGGTATTTGGTAATGTAATGAGTAGTAAGTCAGGGCAGTTTTATTTCAGAATTATAAAATAAGGATCAGGAGTTGTTATTAGTGTCTAAACACTTCGTTGACTGCTTTCCGTTTTCCTATAATATGATCAGAAATAGTACTGGGGTCTTCGTCCGATCGTCCATTTGACCGCGGGTGAAATACTCATCGTTTTTTTATAATGTTATAACTAAAAATACAACATGTGTTTTTAGTTTTTCGCTTTTTTTATATATTATTTTTGAATTTAAGGCATTTTAGGTTAACATGAAACGGGTTCGATTTGTACGAAGTGAAAAAAAAGAATTTGTTGTACTACAAACTGGTATATATATATATATATATATATATGTATATATATATATATATATATATATATATATATATATATATATATATATGTTTCAACATACATACTTCGGTACAATTATAGTATTTTAGAAATAAACGGAATTACTCAATCACTGCGCTCAAAGCATAATCAAAACGCCATCACAATTTTACTGTTTACTGTACTAATACTGCTATATTATATATCTTCAAATATTCGTGTATCTCGATCGTAAATAATATAATATATAATAATACGCTCAGAGACATTGATTAATTTTAATCTAACATTAAATTGGTAGGAGATATCAAGTTGTTTGTCAGTTTTTGAAGTATTATCTATATATTAAGACGTGAAGCAAAATATTTGTACCTGTTTTTAAGAAAATAACTCGAACTGAGGAGTATGAAATTTGGCACAGTTCTAGTTTATATAGAGATAGAGAGCAGAATGCTAATTTAAAAAAAATGCATAAAAAATATAATAAATAAATAAAATAAATGTAACACACACTACCATGCATATGACATACACGTTTATATAAAGGGACATACACGTTGCTATGGCAACGCGTAAACGGTAACATCTAGTTCAAATAATCAGTACAAAAGATATGTTTTTTGATATAATTTCTCTTTCAGTTTTTTGATATATTTACGCATATTAACGTTATAGAAGTGTATTTAAAACGTGTATAATATGTAAAAGACGTCGGTTCAAATCCATTTGAAATGGAGCTTATATTCAAAACGATTTCGTAGCTGAGCAACGCGCGGCGTTTAACTCCTGGAACACGTAATGCATTTCAAATCTTACGCTTCGTTGTATATTTTAATACTTGTTTTTACCATTTTAATTGACGTTATTCAACAAGTAGATATAATTCTGAAAAACCTGAGAGAAGGGAAAAGCTAACTGAAGAATATAAGCATAAAATGTTACAATATAATTTAATTTCAATAGATTCTCTCAAAGCAAAGAGAAGGTCGATCAAATAAATGATTTTATATAATAGACTTACTATGGCAACTCGACCTTTTTCCTCACACCAATGAGGTGTAATCGGGTGTGACAAAATTTGCAAAAACCGTTCTGCGTTTTATTGAAAAATCTACAAAGTTACCGATGCAATTGGTGACGTCGTTGTGGGTGATTGAGCACGGTTTTGAGTTCAAATCCATTTTGAAAGTACCATTTCGAGCGTTATCTTGTATATCAGAGGAGGCAGTGACTTTGAGGCATGCGCTGTGCGTTACCAGAGGAGAAACATGAAAATTAACCTAAAGTGTTTTTAGGTGCGTAACTTAACGCCGTGCTTTGTTTTACCAAAATGAACATTAACTTGAAAGTGTATATGTTTTGTTTAATATAATAATTCCTGGCTCGGTAGAAGAAATGACGGTCTTATTTATGTTTACATTGATTGTTGAAGTTCATATGTTTGAGCTACCAGCTGACATATAATCCACCATGTTCTTCTTTTTCAAAGGATTTATAACCTGTAGGTTATAATTTAAATGTTTAATGTTTAAGAGGAAATGACATTTTTTTATTTGAAAGTCAACCAACCATCATGATAGTATTCTCTTATAATTTTCTTTGTGTCTTGAGAGAATCTTGGTCATATAAATCTTTCAATCGATCCTGTATAATTTTTTATTTATTTTTTTTAGCTTCACGCTTTTTTCCCGCATAGCATGGTAGGCAGAAAGTTCCTAGTGTCAAGACACTCCACTCCGTACTTCGCTTTCCATCGAATTCGGGACATCGCGTGTTGGGTGGTGGAACTCAACGCCGCTCTTTGTCTTTACCAGAGCGAGAAAGTGAAAGTAATTCAAATATAATCACACCCCCGAGTGGGATCGAACCCACAACCGATCGCGTTTACAGTCAGAGGCTGTCACACTGCGCCACGATTAGCCTCACTATTATTATTATATTTTCCTTTAAACTTAATAATAATTTTACCGATTATAACACATTGTAAACGGATTAAACGCGTATATTTTTTTATTACAAAATACATCCTTACAAACCTCACCTGAAGTGTTCAAAACGTGAGGTTTCCAAAAATTAATAAATTAAAAAACCTATATATTCGAGTTTAAATATTATATTTATTATAAATATTAATAACATTACAAATGGCTTGAAATTAAACGATGGCGATGCGGAAGCGACGCAACGCGTTGCGAATAAAACGTGACCTATCAAGTATCATGGTATCAAGTACCTGCATACTTGTTATTAGTAAACGGTATTTGTTCTGAGATATTTGGATTTTTGCAATTTTTACCCATTTTCAATTGTAATATTATGAATGGATTAATTGCGTATTTTGGTATTCGTAAAATATATTTTTTGGAAATCTGACGTTTCGAACACTTTACAGTGGTCCGTGGTCACAGGTAGACTGAGGTGGCATTCGTCTGTCGGTTAATACAAAACATCTCCTTCGTAGAAAAAACGTAGTGTCGAGTCACTCAGTTGTCCTTTCTAATATATATATATAATTTATATATTAAAATGATAAAAAAACCTTTTCAAGAGTACATATATATATGAAGCAAAAATGTAAATTTTTATAATAATATTGTGATAAATTGTTAATTTAACGAAATTAAATACTAGATACACGTGGTAAAGGGTTGAATTTTGAAAATATATATCGGTAGTACGAATCACCATAATATTATGAATGAACTAATTTAATGAATGAATGAACTAAATTTTATATTGAAATTGTGTTGTATGATTCAAAATATACTTTATCAAGACACTTTATGCTGAATTTGAGGCAATGTAAGTAAAGTGGCGAAACTTAACCCCGCGCTTTGTCTTACCAGAGCGAGAAATTGCGAAAAAATTACATATAATCATTTCACCGAGAGGAAACCGAACCTATAACCAACCGCATTTTCAATCAGACTCAAATATATTTTAGTTAGTAAATAACACTTTAAATTTAAAAAAAAGCATGCAAAACTGAACATCGAACCCATGACCCCATAATAAAAAAAAATCTAATTATAACTATTGTATCACAAAGAATATAATGTTAAACCAAAATTCTTTTTGTTTGCAAAAAGAATTTTGGTTTAACATTATATGTAAATAAATATCAAGAGACGGCCATCCGCGACAGTTTCCTCACTGCTTCAAAACGATTTAAAATCATTGTTTTTTGCTGGGCCCAAAGTAATGCAACTCTCTCTGTTTAAACATCCACTTGTATTGGCAAATATTTTTTACGCTTATTTAAAGCGATAGTTAAGTTGTTTATAATTGTATTGTATAGGTACTATTGTTTGCAATAGAGATGAGCTCACAATGAAATGACTTTGTGTAACATTTGATTGGTTACGGGTTCTATTACCGGTTGTGGCTTATGGTAGTATAATAAGTTTACGGTATTTAATATTTAGGCCGGTCGTGGCGCAGTGGGACAGCGTCTGACTGTAAACGCAATCGGATGTGGGTTCGATTCCCACTCGGGGGAGTGATTATATTTAAATTATTTTCACTTCCTCGTGGTAAAAGACAAAGAGCGTCGTTGAGTTCCACCACTCAACACGCGGTGTCTCGAATTCGGTGGAAAGCGAAATACGGAGTGTCTTGACACTAGGTACTTTCTGTCTACCTTGCTATGCAGGATAAAAAAGCGTGAAGCTAAAAAAAGAGAAAAAAGTTCATTTAAAAATGTAATGTATTCTCATATCTATAATAAATATATTAAAATTGATGCATCTGTTAAAAAAAATGAATGCAGATAAAAAAAAAATGTATGCGATTTCCCTGTTTTTTTTTTAAATAAATAAAATTTAATACATTGCGTGTTGAGTGGTGGAGCTCAACGCCGCACTTTGTCTTACCAGAGCGAGGAAATGAAAGTAATTCAAATATAATCAGTCCCCCGATCGGGGATCGAACCCACAACCGATCGTATTTACAGTCAGACGCTGTCCCATTGAGGCACGAGCGCTCTCAATGTTCTTCTTTACCTATGTTATTTATAAGTTATAATTTTTTTTAGCCTTACGCTTATTCTGCGTATCTTTATCCGTTAAGACTTTGAGTGGCAGAAGTCTCCGCCGCGTTTTGCCCAACCAGAGAGAGGAAATAAAAATAATATAAATACAACATTGCACCAAGTGGGAATCGAACCCCACTGCGCGACGATTGACCGTTTTATAATTAATTTTATAGTAAAAAAAAAGGAAATTAACTCTAAAATCATTAAAATCTTTCTCAACAGCAAATCCAATATACAAATGTGCATTTATTTTATGTTTCAATAAAAACACATTGCATTAGCTTTTTGTACCACGATTTCTTACTTATAACACTAATGAAATGATGAATATAAATATAAAATTTAATTTTTATAATATTTTGAAATTTTATTACAACGGGTGAGAGGTCACTGGGGCGCAGTCCTCACTGGTTATATTTTAATTATTTAAATTTCTTCATTCTAGACAAACTAGATTAAGACAAAGCGCGGCGTTAAGTTACTCTAATCAACAAGCGATGTCTCGAACTTGAGTAGATAGTGGAGAACGAAATGTCTTCATGTTATAATTTCTCTGCTCACCCTAACAAAAGCGACAGAGCGACAAGGCGCAGCGTTGAATTCCGCCACTCAACACGCAATGTCTTGAAATGAATTCGACGGAAAGCGGGATACGGAGTGTCTTAACACTAAGCGTTTATAAATAGCGTGAAGGTACAAGCCGAAAAACGACTTTAAAAAAAAACAATAATTAACATCATCACGTTTCATTTATTGGTATTACACAATATGGTTGTAATAATTATATATACATACATACATACATACGTATTCTATTTCTATAGCTATTTTCAATACAATACAAGGTGTACAGGAAACATTCACGCATCATCATATTCACGCTTTATCCCGCATAGCGGGGTAGTCAGACACGACCAGAGTGGAGTATAAATTTTTTTTATAAATTTTCACGTGCCTTATTTTCCTGGGTCTTTATATGAAATATATTCTTTTGTCTTGTTTCTATTATTAATTATTTACAAGGGAATAAATTCAAAGACACTTTGTTAAAACCATGGCAAACTGCACCTCTCCATACAAACTTTAACTATACTTAATTTTCGCTCATAATATTTTTTTTAATTTTTTTTTGTAGTCCGTGGTCACAGGTAGACTCTATCTGTTACCACGTGTTACTGTAAAGTGTTTGAAACGTCATGTGTCCAAAAATATATCTTCGAATACCAAAATATACGCCATTAATCCGTTTGAAAATATGTTCGTTTAAAATTTGATGTTCTTTCGTTCGTCTAAATTGATAAAAAGGTACCGCAATCTAAACATTTTCCTTCACATAATAATATAATAACTCAAAACATACTATGTGCGGCGCTTAACTCGGTGAAAAGCGGAGTACGGAGTGTCTTGACACTAGGTATTTCCTGGCAAACTAAAAAAAACATTCTTCTATTCTCGCTCAAGTAAACAAGTATACCAGACCAGTCCTAACTAACGGTTAAATTATATTGATAATATCGCAGCAATAGGCATTTCCTTGATCATTTTTCTTAGATTGTGCGTACGTTTGTTAGGTAACGTGCAATATATGACGTACGTACAGACATAAATGCATATGGTAATTAACTATAATTAAATAAGTTAATACAATCACTTTACGTAAGTTTACGCATCTCGGATATTTCGAAAAAGATATTCCGTTATATATATATATATATATATATATATATATATATATATATATATATATATATATATATATATATATATATATATATATATATATATAAAATATGTATCAGCTAATTTATCCGTTTGTCTGTCTGTGACGAAATTACATATAGTGAGTGATACTTGAAGGTCTTTCTACTTTCTCCTATTTTTTCTTACTTTACCGGGAACTTCAATGAAGCTTAGCCAGTTCATATATACATATTTACCCTAATGAAATTTGAACCAACTATCATCGCGTTTCAACACACATACCACTACAGGCACTGTGACATATGTACCTTTCTAACATTATTTTATTATAGAATATTTTTTTTTTACTAGAATATATAACTAGTAAGGATATGAGGCCTGTCGTGGCGCAGTGGGACAGCGTCTGACTGTAAACGCGATCGATTGTGGGTTAGATCCCCACTCGGGGTAAAGAATATATAATTAAATTGTTCTCATTCCCTCGCTCTGGTAAGACAAAGCGGTGCGTTCATTTCCGCCGCTAAACACACAATGTCTCGAATTCGGCGCAAAGCAGAATACGGAGTGTCTTGTCACTAGATACTTTCTGTCTAATCTTCTATGCGGGATAAAAGGGTGAAACTAAAAAAATAATAATAAAATGTAAATAGAGAGGAATTCAATGCCTTATAATTTGGTTTTCTCTAGAATTGGGAAAGCATCTGGTTGCAAAACACGATTGGTTGTGGGTTCGACTTCCCGGAAATGATTCTATTTAAAATATGTTTTCAATTCTTGGCTCTGGTAAAACAAAACGCGGGTTCTTGGTTTCAGGTGTCATTAGAGTGTCTTGACACTACGTTGTTTCTGAGTGTCCTGCTATGCGGGATAAAGCGTGAAGTTAAATAATAACAACACACAATATAAAGAATTTATAATATTTAAAATTATCATATTAAGATATACTAACTATAGATTATTCCATCTATATATTAACTATCAGTGGCGAGGGGTAGAATTCGAACGCGATCGGTTTATGGCTTCGGTCCCCACTCGTGGGAGATGATTATATTTAAATTATTTGCGTTTCTTCGTTCCGCAAAGACGAAGCGTGGCGTTGAGTTCCGCACGTCAACACTCATTGCCTCAAACTCGGTGGAAAGCGACACTAGGTACTTTCTGTCTACCCTGCTATACGGGACAAAGAAAAATATGAATGTCTCAAAATATATTATTTACTTGTTTTCTTGTGTTATTAAATAATTATACTTATTAAAAATAATTATTTTTTTCCGTGATATACAAACATTTCGTCAACGGTATGAAATATAACGAAACACCAAGGGCCTTATAGACTAGCTAACGGACGAATAACGGTAAAAGTGTTTAGCTCGGACGGTCGATGTCGCATACTATAGTAAATACTGCGCATTCTCTTATAGAAAAAAAAATGTTTTTTTATGTAATTTCAAGCTATTTTTCAAGTATTTATATAAAAAATGTAAATTCTACGTTCTGGTAAGTCAAAGGGCGGCGTTGAGTTCCGCTCCCAACACGAAATTTGATTAATATAAGTGGAAATAAAAGACATGTCTTAAATTTGAAAATTAGGTGTAACTTAGACTTACGTTCATTCCGTTTTTGCTTTTAGAATTATAACGTGTTAGGTGGCGGAACTCAACACCGCATTTTGTTCAATTAAGTCTAGAAATAATAAACATATAAAATTGTATGTGTACATTTAATTATATTACACAAACATTGAGCGTCCTATATATTATAAATGTGTAAACGGTAAGCCTATTTATTGTGGCGCGGCGCAGCGCGCTCTTACGCAACCGTTATGAGGTATTACGTTAAATATTATAACTTGAATATTATATATTGACTTTTATATACAAAAAACTCTTGAAACACTTGTTATTTAAGGGTTTTTTAGGCTAAAGGAAGTATCAAGTGTCATGACACTGTACTCCGCTTTCCGCCTAATTCGTGATATTGCGTATTGAGCGGTGGAATCAGCGTCCTGGTTTGCCTTGCCAGAGTGAGGAAATGGGAATCATTTAAATAAATTCGTTGCCTAGTTGGAATCGAACCCACAAGCGATCGCGTTTACTTAGTTGATGTACTATTGTAGTAAAAATTGAGAACATCGTGGTGCATTGGGATCTGACTGTTAGCCCGTTTGTCACACATTCGATAACCATTCGAGGGAATGATTGTCATATGTGTATTATTTATTTTCAAACCAATCTAGTTAAGCCGGTCAACACGCAATATATCGATTTTAGTTATCACTCTGACTATCTCGCTTTGCGGGTAAAGTGTAAAGCAATATTGAAAATAGAAAAGTTACTTATATTATTTTAAATATAAACGGATTTTCATAACCTTATTTGAATCTGGTATATTCCAACTGGTTTGCTTTTTATACCAATCAAGTATATATTGTATTGAAGTCGTTAATAATTAAATAAAAATAACAAAAAAACATTTTAAAATTTATGACCTTGTTACTATTTAACATCATTAACAGGCACCGGGCTGTCCACAAACGGACAAATAACAGCCAAGTACCACCTCACTCCAAAAACTTTAACTAAATTATTTCTCAAGGCACCTTTTCCTTTGGTCCGAATCTTAAATCTATATTCCCTAGCTGTTACACCGTAGAAAACATTTCTCATATGGTACCAAAATAAAGCGCCGGACCAAATAACCAGGCTTACGTTCAAAAACAAAAAGAACATATACAGATCTTTCATTGACGGCGGTTCTTTTACCATATATCTTAGAAATGGATTGATAATCCTAAACGCTGATAACAGCATATCGTTATCAAATTTAGTTGATACATAATAATAGTTGTAGTACGTGGAGTATACAAGGGATATGAAATTGTAGCCAAGATAAAGGATGTAGTAACGCAAATTTTTCAGCCCGATGCATTTTGAGAAGAAGAAACAGTGGTGATCACGTCTCATGATGCACGTATTGCAGGTAGCGCAGTGCCAAGTTTTCTCGGAGCGTTCCAAATTGCAAATTTTACACAAATCACCAGTTCCTTCAGATTTCCTTAGACGCGTATCAGTGGATACGCACATCATCGTGTTGCCAATTATGTTGACGAAAATAAATATCGGACATATTGTATGTAAAACATGCTTTATCATACCCAATTTGTATGTTTCAATTATAATAGGCCGTACAATGGACATTTCGAACAGGAAAAATGTGGGGTTTATCACAAGTACGAGGATGTGGCAGAAGATTTTCTCGAAAATCTTTGTATATATACTCACTGGCTTGGTCATTTTGGGTTGTTTTTTTTTGATTCACGAAATAACCATAGCACAATTGTTTGCAATCTCACAGAACTGGTACTTTATGCGGTATTTTGACAGTGACATTGACAATTCGATGACTAACAATATATTTTTTACTGCATACATACATTTAAAAAGTATTTTATAATAAAAGTTATTTATAAATAAATTGTGTTGGCTGTAACTATTTTGATATATAAATAATGAAATTATAAATATATTTAAATTATTTTCAGTCCCTCGGCATGGTAAAGACAAAGTGCGGCGTTGAGTTCCACCACTCAACACGTTATGTCTCGACTTCGGTGCAAAGTGATGTACGGAGGGTCTTGACACTAGATACTTTCTGTCTACCCTGATATGTGGGATAAAAGAAAAAAATATAAGAAAAAAAGATATTTGCCCTACGAAAATTTTCGTCAGTCTAGTAAGTCAGAACACAGCGTTGAATCCCACCACTGAACATAATGTCTGCATTTTTGACACTAGATTGCCTCTGACTATCCTGTTAAGAGGAAAAAAGGGTAAAACACTTGTCAATATAAACTTTCACCATTTCTGCAAATATATTTGATATGTTAGTAAATATGAAACAACTACTAAGGATGTATTTATAGTCGCAGCGGTGTCACGATACTGGCATTTACTCCTGTCACTTATTTATATATATATATATATATATATATATATATATATATATATATATATATATATATATGTATATATATATGTATATATATATATATATATATATATATATAGCTGTTTAATATGTATATTACATATATATATTTGGAATTGAAATCTGTTTGAGTTATCCATTTAGGCTTGTATGTTTGTCCAAGAATTTATTTAGAACTAAAAATTATTGTTTCTTATAATTAATTATATCCAAATTATTCTTTTCTAATTTAACCTAGGTATATTTGAGCTTAGAGAACTGTTTAAGTTTTATTGAAATCGGTGCAGTAGATTCAGAGATATATGTAACTTACGTGTAAGAAAATATATAGTTATAAATATAATATAGGTAGTTGTATACATTTTTGAAAAAACATATAAAAATTTAAACGCAGCGGGATTTTTTATACGTTTTTTTAAAAATGTTTTCTAATCCTAAGTGTGGAATAACACTTTAAAAATAGTAAATGTTAGGTAGTTGTATAGTTATTACGAAGTCAGTTTAGTTTTTTATAAATTAAATTATTAATAATTTTTCAACTAAATTTAATTTATTTTACAGTAGTTCCTAGTGACTGGTATATATATATATATTTATATATATATATATATATATATATATATATATATATATATATTTAGCTTCACTCTTTTGTCCTGCATAGCAGGGTAGACAGGAACTGTAGTGTCAAGACACTTCGTACTTCACTGTTCATGGAATTTTGGACATTGCGTGTCGAGTGGTGGAACATAACGCCGCGCTTTGTCGTACAAGAACGAGAAAGTGAACATAACTCAAATATAATCACTCCCCCGAGTGAGAATCGAACACACAACCGATCGCGTTTACAGTCAGACACTGTCCCACTGCGCCACGACCGGCCTCAGGTATATTCTTATAACGTTTATATTTACCTTAGTACTATTTTATAACTAGTTATTTACTGTGTAACGTAATAACCACTTTGAATCGGTATCGCAACTGCTTCTTACTTGTTAGGTGGCTTACATCATATTCGTACATTGCCTATATATCTTTTTTCTATACAAATTATAATCGGTATACTGGCATAATAAATGACTTTATTAACAAATCTATAATAAAAAGAAGTTATCGTGATGTAGTGGGACTTGTATTTGCGGTGGTTGCAGGTTCGATATCCATTTTGGTAATTATTTTGGTTTTTAGATTATGGTAAAGTAAAGCGCGGTGTTATGCTCCGCTTATAAACACGTATAATGTCTCGAATGTGGGTGGTAAGTGTAGAATAGAATGTGTGAACACTATGTTTTTCGTCTACTCTGCTATAAGCACTCTTCTATAAAAAACTAAACAAATTTTTATAAGTATTATTTATAATAGATAATTAATAGAGCCTCAATCGGGAATTGAACTTTCATTATACATTTGTTACATATTACTTCACAATATTTATATCATAATTTCTATATATTTTCATAATAAATGGCCCTTGAAAATAGCTCTAGGCATCGTTTAATATAACATGTTATTACGACATCTATATTTTTGATATATACATGTCCATGTTGAAAATCAAAAGGAAATTAGTTTCAAGACACTCCATTCCCCAATTAATGTCTGAAATCACGACACTTTGTATTGTATGGCGGAACTTAACACTGCGCTTTGGTTATCCAGAGCCAAAAAAATAAAAATACATAAAATGTAATCCTTTTTTAGGGAAATCGAATCTATAACCATTCGTATATATATATATATATATATATATATATATATATGTTTTTTTATATTTCAATTTGATATATAATACGTCATTTACATTGCAACTTGCAACATATAGTCAATATCCATTTATAGACTTTTTTACTTATATTTAAATTAAAGTAAACGTACAATGCGGTAGATGTATCTAAATAGTATTCACGGAGATATTTACTTGATAATTATAAAGCCTTACGCAGTTTTGTAGTAGATAGTTGAAGTAATTAGTTGCCTTTTTTGAGGGCAGAACGGATGTGATATATGTATACGTATATATATATATATATATATATATATATATATATATATATATATAAAATAAATGAGTATGTCTATAGAATCATTAAGCGTCATTAAGCGTCAATTAGTTTTTTGTAGCTTCACGCTTTTATTCCGCTTAGCGAGGTAGACAGAAATTACCTAGTGTCAAGACAAACTGTATTTCTCTCTCCGCGAATTTCGAGACATTGCGTGTTAAGTAGCGGAACTCAACGTCGCACTTTGTCTTACCAAATAAATCTTATATATATATATACAAACAAATAAAATTGATGTGTCTGTTTGTACTATTTAAATACTCTCACTGGCAAGCTAAATAATGTCATAAGGAGTGACTCTATTTTTATTTTACAATTATAAAATAAACGTACAGATATGGTGGAGGCCGGTAGCAGCGCAGTGTGACAGCGTCTGACTGTAAACGCCATCGGTTGTGGGTTCGATTCCCACTCGAGGGAGTGATTATATTTAAATTATTTTCACTTTCTCGCTCTGGTGAGACAAAGAGCGACGTTGAGTTCCGCCACTCAACACGCAATGTTTCGAATTCGTGAAGCTAAAAAATGAGGTACAGATGTTAAATTTCTCGCGGATAAAACCGCGAGTACAACTAGTATGAACATAAAAACTATGATATATGGTAAATGACTTTATTACGCGTCCGAGCGTAAATAAATGACACCTAACTTTCCCACTATAATTTACAATTGTATAATTTTTTTTATAGATATTTTTTTTTAGCTTTACACGTTTTTTATCCTGTATAGGTGCAGGGTAGACAGAAAGTACCTAGTGTTAAGACACTCTGTACTTCGCTTTCCACCGAATTCGAGTCATTGCGTGTTGAGCAGTGGAACTCAACGCTGTACGTTGTCGTAGCAAAAGGAAGTAAAAATATTTTATATATAATAACTCCCGCGAGTGGGGACCGAATTCACAACCGTTCACGATACAATCAGACGCTGTCCCACTGCGTCACGACCGGCCTCAGAGAGATATTTTATAGTGATATATTTCTCCGTTTATGCACTGATACTTTGTAAGAGAGCTCTATACCCACTGATAATTAAAACTTAATTTATATGACTTATAATTCAACCGACCAGTGAAGCAAGAAATAATATAGTTCGAAACGTATGAATTTCAAAAATTTTCGAATACATAAATATATGCAATCCTATTAGAATAATTTCATTTAAATTTAGATCATTTTCATACTATCAACATCTTAGAGGTTTTATTATAAAATCAAATAATATATATACATTACATGTTGAGGTCGATTGTGGCGCAGTGTGACAGGATTCGACTGTAAACGCAATCGGTTGTGTGTTCGATTCCCAATCGGTGGTTCCTTCCTCGCTCTGGTAAGACACAGTACGGCGTTGAGTTCTGCCACGGAGTACAGAGTGTCTTGACACCATGTACTTTCTGCCTACCTTGCTATGCGAGTTAAAAGCGTGAAGCTGTATGAACCATACTTAGTTAATGAAATACAATTATACAATTCATAACGTAATGCAGCGGAATTGCGTTTCAAGCCGATAGATGATAGGAAGACTAACAATACTGACAATACTGACATTTTATGTTAATTGTCAATTTAAAAGTTGATACGGCCCATCAAAGTAAAGCACCCTAATGCTTTAACCCGCATATCAGGTTAATTAGAGACAACCTAGTGGCAAGACACTCCGCTGTCCGATTTCCGATTTATTTAAATAATATAATGATTTTAATATTCTTCCTAAGTAATTTCAGATGCGTGCATAGAGAAATATAACACACGCTTTATATAACGTGTTAAGTTACAAGTTATTGGCCGCGCGCGTCGTGCGTTCCAACAATTGTAACAAAGAATCCACTTCCTGTTGTAAGTGTAGATATGTTGATATTTCCGTTACTATTTCCTTATATATTAAATAATATTTTTGTTATATAATTTTGTTCGTGTAAAATATTATATAAATTATGTAAAAATCAAGTTATATTATTATTATTGTTATTTGTATTTTACGTTGTTTTTATTCGTTTAACGATATTGTATTTAAGAAATTTAAGTAATAAATTGAAGAAACATCTGAAAGAGTCTTTCGAGTTACTTTTAAGGAAATTATATGGATGGAAGATTAAGCGTTTTGATATGTATATATGATGGCGTTGAGTTACGCCAATCAATGTGCAATGTCTCGAATTCGGCGAAAATGGTATTTCCTGTTTTGACATTAGGTACTTCCTGTCTACATTGATATGCGGGATAAAAGCGTGAAACTAAATAATACACATTGGTAATACATATTAATGTGTTTTAACATAAACTGTTATCCATGACGTTAAGGCAAAACTTAAAAATATTTTTTTTAGATTCACGCTTTTATCCCGTATAGCAGGGTATACAGGAGGTACCTAGTGTCAAGACACTCAGTACTTTGTTTTCCAACGAATTCGAGACATTGCGTGACTCAAATAAAATCCCCGTCAGACGCTGTCACACTTTTATATTTTATATATATATATATATATATATATATATATATATATATATATGTTAGTGATGTAACACAATTTCCTAACATATATATATATATATATATATATATATATATGTTAGTGATGTAAATAATAAATTTGTACTAAACAGAAAATTTTACAAAACCAATAAAACAATAACAAGTAAGAAAAAAACATATTTAATTACAATTAAATTAAATATTTAATTTTCAATGTGTCCGCCTGTCTAAAAATCCCTAAGCCATTGACTAGTATAGAAATAAAAAAAAAGCATTTATTATATTTTTTTTTCATATTATTATTACCTAAAACTAGAGTAATATATAATTAAGATAACCTAAAAAAACGTACCATAAATACAAAAATTAAGCGTTTAATTGCACGTTTACTTTCAAATAGGCTAGTCTCGTATAAGGGCAGAGTTGCGCAACTGTCGCCCATCTTTGCTGGAAGGCGCGTGAGTCTATGTCGCCAGAACGTTACGACACGGTCTAATGAAATATACCTATAGATTGTTTTTTACAACTATTTTCTTAAATGTAACATGTTTAAAACCAGCCAGCTTTAGCCAGAAAGTATTTAGTGTCAATACACTCCGTACTTCGTTTTCTCACCGAATTCCAGATATTGCGTGTTAAGTGGTGGAGCTCAACGCCGCACTTTGTCTTTACCAGAGCGATGAAGTGAAAATAAGTTAAATATAATCAATTTCCCGAGTGGGAATCGAACCCACGACCCATAGCGTTGATTGTCAGATGCTGTCATACTGCGTTTAGTTAATTATGACTTTTTTTAAGCCAAAGAAAGTGTTATACCTATACACCCTCCCTCTCCCTCTAATATTTATTTTCTATGTCTGAAAATCGAATCCACAACAAACTATGGAATATCACTTTAATAATACTATAAGAACAGTAATAAAGCCATAAGGTTATCTTTAATCTACCTTGCGAAGGGCGTGGCCAGTGCCTTACTACTGTATCTATTTACGTAACTAAACTTTCATTTCCCATAACTTGGATTAAGCAATTAACTCCCATTAATTCTCCTATTACGAACAAACGTATTAAATTTATTATATGTATTTAATTTACAGTTGTTTTATATAACACATGGTTTCTAGTTATGTGTTAAATTAACTCATAGTTTTCGCTTTTATTTGGTTTAAAAAAATGTATTTTGATATGTTTTTTCAGCTTCAAGCTTTTGTCCCGCATAGCAGGGTAGACAGGAAGCACCTAGTGTCAAGAGACTCCGTAAAAAATAATTTAATAACCACTCCCCTGAGTGGGGATGGAACCCACAACCGATCGCGTTTACAGTCAGACGCTGTCACACTGCGCTACGATCGGCCTCATATAAAGTTTACTTATTTAAAGTTTATATAAGTGTAAAAATTAACAGTAAACAAATATAACATTTGATTTCTCCACAGGTAGGACCGGATGTCGTTCGTTGCATCCGGTATTGACCCACTCATTACGGCGCCTAGTCAAATGGCATTTTTATTGGAATATTTTGTTAGCTAAATTAATTAAAACTATATATTTAGTGTTTGTGACCAAGAGTTGTCTGAGTACTGCGTTTGTAAATGATTTAATTTAGTTCTACACTAAAAAATTAAGAAAACAAAACTATTTTAGTATTTTTTAGGGATACCTCAATACGTATATACGAATTCGCTATAATTTGGCTTCGCCATTGGAAAATGCTTGTTATAAAGGAAACAGCTTCACGCTTTATACCGCACGATAAGTCAACTCAGCCTAGTGTCAAGACGCTCCGTTGACTGATTTCGCTCGAAATCGAGATATTATGCGGTGAGTGACCTCCGCTTAATTGTACCAGAGTGGAGCAATGAAAATATTTATTAAATTTAATTTCCCCAAGTGAGAATCGAACTCACAACTATTCACACTCACAGTCAAACCGTGTCCCACTTATCTGCGATTTGAAACTGCTAGTAAAAAATTCTAATTGTAAATATTAACTATATTTTCCCTTTACAACAATTTGAATTTGAACCCATTACCAAATTATGTTTGAAATATCATAAACATCAAACTCACTTTCCACTTATGATACAAAGTCATAGAACATAATTCATAGTTTTGTATAATAATAGGTAACGAAGCGTATCGTATCGTTAGCACGATATCGCTTTATCGTGGCATATTGTTATGACATATATATATATATGGCCAAGAGGGTCGCCAGTTTAATTCCCACGTGAAGAACAAGTTTCCATACTTCTACATTTTCAACAAATCGCTGTGTTTAGTACCGCCACTTTACACGCAAAATCTAAAATTGAAATGGAAATGGGCGCTTAGAGTGTCTTGATTTCCAGATGCAGGAAAAAGCATGAAGTTAAAAAAGAGATTATATTTGAATTATTTTCCCGTCCTCGTTCTGGTAAGCCTTCCCGTTACTTACATGCGGTACACCTATACTTTCCCTCAGAGTATAGTGGTTCTGACAGGTCTGGCTTCCAAGGACACTCTTCTTTCCCGACCATCCCAAGACTTGCCATGCAGCCACATCTCTAATGTTGTGGATGTCTATGGACGAAGGTGACTACTCATCATCAGGTGGCCTTTCTTCTCTCCCGCATAGAATTGTAGACAGAAAATACCTAGTGTCAACACAATCCGTACTTAGTTTTCCATCGAATTCGAGACATTGCGTGTTGAGTGGTGGAACTGAACGACGCACTTTGTCTTTTACCAGAGCGAGAAAGTGTAAATAATTTAAATATAATCACTCCCCCGAGTGGGGATCGAACGCACAACCGACCGCGATTACAGCCAGACACAGTACCACTGTGCCACGACCGGCCTCCTTTTTCTATGACAAAAAATAAAGTTAAGAACGCAGTGTCTTAACACTAGATATTATACAAAAATATTAATAATTATAAGTACCCTGTATATACAGATATATAAAATATAACTTTATTTATTTATATATAATTTTTTTATAAATGTAGTCTAAGTTTCTTTTTATTACATCAGCTACCCGCCACTGAAATTGGTCAGGCCAAAATTAAAAAAAAATGATATTTTACAAACAAACACAAACAGACATACCAATTATATTTATTTATATAGATATATTATCTATATACATATATTACCTATATACAGATTTATTCTATATATACAGATATGGTCATGAAGATGTTTATGACGGATGTGGGTGCGGTGAGCCCTTTCATAACGTTAAAGGTCGTTTTGTTCTAAGTCAAACACGCTTACTATTTATTTTGTAAGTACTTGATATCTAAATGCGGTTATGTGTAGCAGAGTTTATAATTTTTTCCCTGTGAGGGAACGGGGTAGAATACCATTCCCGTCCGCTGCTGGGTAGCGTCCCGTAAGAGGCGGGTATCCCAGTAGTTTGGTGGTAAGAGGTTAGTCCTCCAACCGGCCATCATGGCGACCACTATCCCATTCCATCCTTTCCCTCATCACCTTTCACTACTATCCCAAGGCCGGTAACGCAAACAACTCTAACGTTGTAGATGTCCATAGGCAAAGGTGACCACTTATCATCAGGTGGCCCTTCTGCTCTTTTATATATTTTTTTTTTATTGTACACTTATAACCTGTGCCAAATATAAGGTAATGCCATCATAATTTTAAAAATATATTTAATTTAAAACGTTTCTACAGATTTCCCTTCAAGTATCATTATTACAATCTATACTGATCTAATCACATCAACGTTATGTAAATTGTGTCTTACTTAATTACACTGTCATTCTGATAAAATGCTAATCCATCGTTTATAATGAGGCGGTATCAAATATATTTATTTTTTTTCTAGCTTCACGTTTTATCCCTTGCGAGGTAGTCATAGAGCACGGAGCGCCAAACGTTACTGTCCCTGTATACCTCTTACGCCTCATCCTCAGTCATTATCCTGTTCATACATGCCGTTCGGGGAGTCCTCATGCTTTTTACGTGAGCTTCCTCCAGTATCTTTGATACTGTGTTTTCGAAGGTCAACCGAGGTCTCCCCCGACCTCTCGTACCACTCACCTTGGCTTCATAAATATTTATCCCACTAATATTATTAATATGTAACTTTGCAAACTCTAACGTAATATTAGATTATACATCCATATACTATCTATAGATTGAAAAGTATCTAATACACTTGCAATATAATGTCATTAGATGTTATAGTTAGCGAAAAAACCTTTAATTTTAAATTTAAGTCATGGCCAGAAAAAAGCACATTTTGTTTTTCCAATATCTATTTAAGGTATTAAATACATACAAGTGACAAGTGGAGAAACGGTCGTGGTGCAGTGGGACATCTGACTGCAAACACAATCGGTTATGTGTTCAATTCCTACTCGGGGAAATGTTTATATAAATTATTTTCATTTCCAGCTCTGGTAAGACAAAACGCGGCGATGAGTTGCGCCGATCAACACGTAATATCTAAAATTTGTCGGAAAGCAGAGTATGGGTTGTCTCGACGCTAGGTTACTTCCTATTTACCCTGCTACGTTATGAATACAATAGTGAAGCTATAAAGAAAAGTTGAAAACAGAGTTTTAACACTCATTTCTTTTTCCGCTTGATCGATTTCCAATAGGTGCAGGTTCAAATCACGTTCTTTTTCCTCAGAACTCACAAGCTACACATAAAATTAAATCAACTACAGAACACAGTACATTATAATGCATAATTACTATATAAAGCCAAGTACTAAGTATACCTAAGTAATTTGATCTAAGCAACCTGTTAAGGGCAATCGTGAAGGCTAGGAACAATCACCGGTATATACAAATGCACGCTTCTATAGGACTTAAGTCGTTTTCTATAGTAATAATGTAGTATAGAATAGTTTATATTAAAAAATTGTATAATTGGAATTCACAAGTTATTTTTTAACACGTTTATATTAAGGCAAGTGACTGAAGACGAAATAGGTTGTAAGTTCGATTTTAACTCGAAAAAATCATTTCCATTCCTTCTCTCTGTTAAGACAAAGCGCGGTGTTGAACTCGACACTCAACTCGCAATGTCTCGATTTCAAACGGAAACCAGTCAATGGAGTATCTTGACACTAGGTTGTATCTATGCTGCTATGCGGGATAAAGCGTGAAAACGATATTAAATATAGGTAATATTATATTGTGTGATAATAAGTAATATTAATAAAGTACGGCGTTGAGTTCCGCCACTTAACTTGCAATGTTTTGATTTCGAGCGGAAAACAGACAACAAATATATATATATATATATATATATATATATATATATATATATATATATATATATATATATATATATATATATGTACGTCTGTCTATAAAGCAATTATATAAGGGCATGTGAATAAATAATAGTGTAAACTGGATTTGCCAGTGTATAAGCATTTGTATTGCATAAATGACTTTCGCTGTCCCACTTATAAACGGTAACAAATGTTAGAGAGTGCTACGTTCCAACAAATCATATTTTTTCTTCATATATAATTAAAACTTGTTCGAATTTTTTCTTATACTTCAATATGTATTTATTTTTTTGTATGGTTATTCTTTAGTATGGTATATTGGTTAGAGTGCTAGAGTGTGTTCAAGGAGTGCGGGTTCGATTCCTGCGCTGCGTTCAATTTTTTTTTAGCTTCACGCTTTTATCCCACATACTAGGGTAGACAGAAAGTACCTAGTGCCAAGACATTCCGTACTTCGCTTTCCACCGAATTCGAGACATTGCGTGTTGAGTGGTGGAACTCAACGCGGCATTTTGTCTTTTACCAGGGCGAGAAAGTGAAAATAACTTAAATATAAACACACCAACGAGTGGAGATCAAATCCACATCCGATCGCATTTACAGTCAGGCGCTGTCCCACCGCGCCACAAATATATCAAAGAATTTTATATAAACCAACAAAAAACACCGAACGGACATGCCAACTAAAATAACATTAATATTTCAAGGTGCTTCTATCCTCTAGCGCGCTCTCGCCGTCCATTTCGTACAATTTCGAAACATTATCACGTCTGTACGTTATTACCGTATCGTAATTCATAAGTACGTATTTATAACCTTTATTTAGTTATATAATGAGATACCGATCTACTTTGTGCACTTTGACCTGTTCTTTAGAAAATTATACAAATATATATTTTGCAAGAGGTATCGTATGGAAGTAGCTGTTTTTTATTCTAAATTTAATTTAAAGTATGAATTTATAATATAACATATAAAAAAATTTTTGGTGAGGCCGCTCGCGGTGCAGTGTTGTGGGTTCGATTCCCGCTCAGGAGAGTGATACTAATTAAAATTATTCTCACTTTCTCACTCTGGTAAGACAAAATGCGGCGTTGAGTTCCGCCACTCAACACGCAATGTCTCGAATTCGGCGGAAAGCGAAGTACGCAGTGTCTTGATACCAGATACTTTCCGTTTACCCTGCCATGTGGCATTATAGCGTGAAGCTAAAATAAAAAAATATATATTAATATCAACCAATGTCCAAATACCACCTGAGTCTACCTGTGACAAGTTTCCCGAAAAGGTATATTCAAATACCAAAATATACGCGATTAATCCGTTTAAAATATTTTCATTTAAAACATACATTATTTTATATATAGTAGCTATAGAATGGTGACGTTTACAATATAATATGTAATTAATATTAAAACTCACGATTCTTTAAAGCTATCTAGCTAAGTAAAGAGGTCAAATGCTGATACGTTACGTTATCGATCGGTATATGCATATAAATATTTTTTTACTGAGCCCATCGAGGCGCAGTGGCACAGTGTCTGACTGTTAACGCCACTGGTTGTGGGTTCTTTAGATGCCATATGTCGAATTCAGTGGAAAGCAAAGTACGAAGTGTTTGGACACTAGACACTTTCTATTTAGTAGAGTGATGCTAAAAAAAAATAATAGTTCAAATTATTTGAATTTAAATTAGATTCACAAAAAACTATTTTTTTTATAAGTATAAATAATTAAAGTGAAAACTTTGTATGTCTTTTTACGAAAATTTATTGACGCGATTGGAGGAGTATGGAATTTGGGACAGTTATAGTTTTTTTTAAATTATATTTTATATAGAGTAGGAGTGCAGGATGCTAAAGTAACATGCACGTTACCAAGGCAACGAGTTGTATATAATCATCTTGTACACAGAGTCTGATATAAATTTGCTCTAACACTAACAATTTATTGATTTATATAAAATATAAATAAAATTGTAATGTCTGTTTGTAATAATCAAAATGATTATATTTAAAATTATTTTCATTCCCTTGCTTGTGGTAGAAAAGCAAAGCAAAGCAAATCGCGGCGTTGAGTTTCGCCACCCAACACGTAATGCATCTCGCATTCAGCCCTACCCTGCTATGCAAGATTAAGAGCTAAAGAGTATCACGACACTAGATTCTCTCCGCCTTTAAGCCTGTATCGTTCAATAGTTACCAAGAATGCCAAGAACAATGCACACAACGTGTTAGAAAGCAGTCGTCCTTGAAAGTAAAAGCAAGAGAAAGTGTTCTTCCAAACATATTATAAACTACTAAATTAGTGTCGATATTTTAATAACAACTTAAGTTATGGGTATATATTTTCGATTGTTAATTTTTTTTACGTTTAAAGAAATTATGCAGCGTCAGACTGTAAATGTGATCGGTTGTGGGTTCGATTCTCAGTCGGGGAGTGACTTTTTTTAATTATTTTCACTTTCTCTCTCTGGTGCAAGACAAAGTGTGGCGTTGAATTACGCCATTCCACATATAAGCTAAACATTTCACTGGCATTAGACAACATGCGGTATTTGTTTCCGCCTTTGTGTGCTCATTTGATTTTATGATAAGTAAAACGAACATTTCTCTTTACACTGTATTACATATTTAATATTCAGTCTACCTGTGACCACGGACTACTGTACAAATTTTCAAAATTGCATTATCGAATACCCAAAACATACGCGATTAATCCGTTTATAATACTTTCATTAAAAATGTGGCGAAAATCAAATATCTTATATTTAATAATTGTTTAAAACCAAAAAAAAGAGAGAGAATAGAGTGTTACGTCACATGACGCTTCAGGTCAAAGAACCTAACAGTGTTTGCTTTTTCTACGCTCGATCGGTCGCGCTTTTTGCGAAATTGCAATGACATGGTGACCACGCGCACTGCGGTACAGAAACTTAATTAAATTTAATATATATATAAAATTTACTTGGCCTTTATGGGTTAATTTAAACAGACTAATCAGAAATTTTTTTTTACAGACAGACAGACACCAACATTTTTTTTATTATCATTTTAATGAAGTCATTGTCCATAATTGTCACGGTAGGTAGAGAGATGTTACTGATTTATTTATATATTTTAAGGCGCAGTGATAAAGTATCTTTTCGTAAGCCTTGGGGTTGTGATCTCAACCCCACTCGTAAATAAATAAAAAATATTTTATTTATTTTATATTGCTTTTCAGTCAAAATATAATTTCATGAAATTATGTAAAAATTAGAGATCAGACTATAACAACACTAGGTTGTATCTCTGGTGTAACACAACGCTGCGTTTACGTTACCAGAGCGAGGAAATAGAAAATAATTTCAATATAACTATTTTACAAAGAGTGCTTATTTCACGCACAACCACATCTCAATAATAAACTATTTTTTAGTTTCACGCTTTTACCGTCGATGGCAGGGTAAACAGGAAGTATCTAGTATCAAGACACTCCGTATTTCACTTTCTACCGAATTCGAGACATTGCGTGTTGAGTGGTTCAATTCAACGTCGCACTTTGTCTTACCAGAGCGAGTAAGTGATAATAATTTAATTATAATTACTCCCCCTTAGTGGGGATCGTACCCACAACCGTTCGCGTTTATAGTTAGACGTCGGATCTATTTTCATTACAAATAAGCGGACCTATATATCAAATAAGCAGAAAGTACAACCGTGCGTAAGGAACCTGTGTTCAGTCCGATTTCGTGGGACGTCACGTCACGACCAGCGTTACGTTGTACATGACGTGACAATCTCTTTTTTTTTATATCAACTCCGTTTTCTTTTCACTATATAAGTTATTTATAATTAATGTTTAACGTAATATAGTTGGGATTTATTGATAATTGCACTCGATGGTTTTGGGTTTGAATTTTATTTATTTGCTAGCTGTACTTGGGATATTTGTCACGTGAAATTAAATATTTTTATATCTTACTTTTATAATTTTTAAAAATAAAATAGCCTCAGTTATCCTTTATTACATCGGCTATCTGCTAATGAAAATCCTGTTATTATCGGGCCAGCCGTTCTAGAGATAAAGCCAGACATATAAAATGTTGACCGTAAACGCGATCGATTGTGTATTCAATTCCCACTCTGGATAATTATTATTTTACATTTAGATTATTTTCATTTCCCCACTCTGGTAAAACAAAGCGCGGCGTTGAGCTCCGCCATTTAACACGCAAGTTTATAGTTTGATACACTATACGCAGTGGGACAGCGTCTGATTGTAAAAGCTATCGGTTGCTCGTTCGATTCTCACTTGGGGGAGTGTTTATATTTAAATTATTTTCACATCCGCGCTCTGGTAACACAAAATGCGGCTTTAAGTTACACCACTCAACACGCAATGTCTCGCGATTCGGCGAAAAGCGGAGTACGGAGTGTCTTGACACTAGGTACTTCCTGTCTACTATTAGGCTGTTTAATAGTAGCAAGGAAAGATACTTATCTGATGACTTCAGTCATCTATTCCATCTCAAAATATTTCTAAAATGACAATTTATAAACTAAATACGCATTAAAAATATATTTCAAACATAGTCATATGATTGAACATAGCACGACCAGCCGTTACCATTTTAACAATCCATTTCCACCATATAAGGAATATCGACCCAACGTTCTGATTCAAAAGAATTTAAATGACATTAATTATGACTAGCTAAGGAGTGATCTTTTTTATTCTAAACAAGTTATACCCTCGAATTTGTTTGGTATTTTTTATCATTATATAATATATAATTCTAAATTGTAAGTAGCTTTACTCATTTCTTATTAAGTCAGCTATCTTCCAGTGAAAGCCCTATAAAAATCGGTCCCGCGGTTCCAGATATTAACCGGAAATATCATAAAATACTCTTTCGGTATGTGTTCTGTGCTTACATATTGTGATTATTTTAATATTATATACAGATATTATAATTTTATTGATATTTTATATAAATTAATAAATTATCAAGCAAATTTATGTCAGATTGTCTATCCAAGATTTGTGAATAAGTAATTTTGATAAAAGAGTCCAAAGTTTTCGTATCACTTATTAACATTAAATTATACTTATAAAAAACCAGCTTTTTGTGAATCTAATTTAAATTCAAATATTTGAATTATTAAAGATTTTTAGCGTAACGCTTTTATCCCGCATGGCAGGGTAAACAGAAAGTGCCTAATGTCGTGACACTCCCTACTTTGCTTTTCACCGAATTCGAGACATTGCGTGTTTAGTGGAAGAGCTGAACGCCGCGCTTTCTCTTACCAGAGTGAAGAAGTGATAATAATTTAAATATAATCACTCCCCCAAGTGGGAATCGAACCCATAACCAATCGCGTTTACAATCATACTCTGCCTCTATTATTATATTTAAATTTGAAATAATTATTACCTATATCATCGCGGAAGTTGTTTAGACGAAACTAGGCTAATATTAAAATCGTATATTGCTCCAACGACCCCGGGGCTACGTCTGTATACATTAAAAGATAATTTACTATGAAAAAATCAATCCTTACACAAATTATACGTAACACAATCATGATAGTTGTATAATAGAATTTAATATTAATTTAAAAGTATAAATACGATCAGTTTTAAGTTCGATTCCCATTCGGGGGAATGATTATGTTTAAACTACATGTATATCTATTTTCTCGCTCGAGTAAGAGAAAATGCAACGTCTCATATGTAACGGAAAGCGAAGTACGGAGTGTTTTGACACTAGGTTCTTTCACAGAAAGACCCAGCTATGTGAGATATAGGGGTAAAGCAAAAATAAATGATTAGTCACTAGATAAAGTCGCAAGTTATAATATATTATCGATTCTATCCCGGAATAAAGCAAGAACCATTTGCTGGTGGAAATGGTAACGCATTGAATACATAAAAAGGTCGAGTGGCCTTTCAAATGTATAGAATATAAATGGAATTATTCACGGTAGGCACTCGTATATATACAATGAAGACTTTTATTCTAATGATATTTTGGCGACATAGTGGCGCAGTTGTTAAAGTACAAATGTGTTAGTTGCCGATTCAATGCCCATATAAGGTATATTTACAGTGATCTTTAAGTATTTTAACTACTTTTTGTGTTATTTCACATTTAGTATTAGATAACATTCTTTTAATAGTTTGAGCGCAGCGGGATTCGAAAATATTTATATCTCAATTTAAATAACTTGACGAAAAGACGTTTTCTGTATGCCATATTACAACGTTAATGGTTACGTAAATGATAACACGCCTTGTAAATGAAACACTCGCTCCAGTCTATTTCAAAGATATTATTAAATCTAACAAATTGTACATCTACAAATTGATGGCTGGTAAAAAAAAGAGAAAGTCCCGATGAGTACCGTGCGCCGGTTCTTCTCGGGTCGGAGGCGTTTACTTTAGTGAACCGAAGATAAATAACCATATTGACCATAATTATTTGACTTTGACCAAAAACAGTATACCTTGTTTAGGTTCTTTAAAAAAAACATATAAAAAATTGAACGCAGTAGGATTCGAACCTGCGCCTTTTGAAAATTGCCGTAGCGCTCTGACCGCTAAGCCATGCGTTCTACTACCGGCTGTTTAGAAATTCTTATACGTTTGTTACAACTTATTTACGTTGTTAACATCTCTGTAGAGAGATTTTTACAAATCCAAAGATTAATAAGAAATAATCGTTTAGCAAGAGAGATTGCTATTTATTTTAATATTGTACTATTTTTTAAAATATTATTCCACACTTAGTATAAGAAACAGTATACCTTTATATCTCCACGTTCAAACGTGTAAAGTCGCGAGTCATATGTGCGCATGAGTTTAAATCGCTACCATATATGACCTCATTTTAAGTGTCCCTGCAAACCGGTCTGCAGGGCACCTTGTTATTTACTAGCAAAACATACTTTGTTAAATATAATATTACTGTAATGATAATATAGCTATGACTTAATGATTAACAAAATACTTAATAGCCTCTTCTAGGGCATTTATCCAGTTTCCTATATTATACCATCTATATATTCCAGTATTTAGTACCTTCATCATTCCTTAGTACCTCCTTCATTTAATTTAATCCAGAGCCCAGGCCCAGGCCCTGGTTATGTATATATATATATATATATATATATATATATATATATATATATATATATATATATATATATATAAACATTAAGCGGGGTTATCATATCGTGACCTCAGTTCTACACATACAATGAATTATTACATCAATTTTACAATACAATTGTCATTCACATTATAATTGACCTTTAGCAGGTCGTTAAGGGTCAAACTGTTTAACCTTAGTTTAAAAGTTATTGTGCTACTGTAATTGCCTAGCTTAGTGATTTTTATGTTGTTTTTTTATTTTTTTAGCTTAACGCTTTTATGCCGTTTAGCAGGCCTGACTGGAAGTGCCTAGTGTGAAAACACTCCACTCCGCCAAATTTGAGACATTGCGTGTTTGAGTAATGGAACTCAACGCCGCACTTCGTCTTACCACCTCTTAGCTAGGAAGTGTAAACTATTTAATATAATCAATCTCCCAGAACACACACCGATCACACCCACAACCGATCGCGTTTACAGTCAGACGCTGTCCCACTTCACCATGACTGGCCTCCATCATATATGGTAAAAAAAATCAATATGCTGAAGGGGAGAAATAAAGATGTTTATTTTTATATAAACTGATATTTTCTCGCCAATCAAGTATATTCTCTGGTATTTATCTCATTCAGTTCAATTTTGTCAAGTGCCAAGCTCTCATTGCCATGAGTGAGATAATGATTTATGTTTAGTTTTCAATATACTTCAATGAGATTGTAAACTAAAGGCATGTATACAATATATATATCACTCTATACAAAAGTGTATGTCAAACACATAACAATGTGTGTAATATTTATTTTATTAATTTATTATGTATTATAATAAGGCCGGTCGTGGCGCAGTGGGACAGCGTCTGACTGTAACGTGATCGGTTGTGGGTTCGATCCTTACTCAAGGGAGTGATTTTTTTTAACTTCTTCGCTCTGGTAATAGAAAGTGCGGTGTTGAGTTCCACCATTCAACACGCAAAGTCTCAAATTCGGTGGAAAGCGAAGTACGGAGTGTCTTGGCACTTGGTACTTTCTGTTTACCCTGCTATGCGGGATAAAAGCGTGAAGCTAAAAAAATGTATTATAATATAAAAAAAAATATGGCTTTGTACAGTTCCTTCCTATATAGACTTGAAGTAAACCATAATAAGATCATTGATTATCGCGATCTTTGCACATTTTAAACGAAACTATTATAAACGGATTAATCGTATATATTTTGGTATTCGAAAATATATTTTTGACTTTGTCACGGGTGGAAAGCCAAACGTTTCTACTTCACGTGTTATTTTTAATTAACTATATATATTTATAATCTGTGAATTTTTAATAAAAGATTAGATAAAATGCGAATTATACAGTATTATAATAATACATAGTTATTTTTGAGTTTATTATGATTTTCACTTCGTTTAAGTTTTAATATTTCAATGAAAAACAAATGAAGCGCTATAAAGAACTAACGGAGGCGTTTAAAGTCAATTATATACACATCGAGATACATCAACGATCGCGTCTGATGTAATTTAATATTCTGTTCTAGATTTTAAAATGAAAGTATATATCTATTAATATTTTTATTAAGAAATTTAACAAAAAAAAACACCGGAAGGAAGTTTTTAATTGGATGGTCATATTTAAAGTAAACGTATATCAAAATGCTATGTTTTTTGTTATCTATGAGTATTGATTGGGTTTACTTCTTTTCTCTTTGTGTACTACTGTTTTGAATGGGGTTATCCTAAAAAAGTGTTTTTTTCCCTCATAGCAGAATAGCAGAATTGAACCCACAACCGATCGCGTTTACAGTTTAACGCTGTCTCACTGCGCCACCACCGGCCTTCATTTTATATTTTATACAAAATATCATAAATGCTTGTTTTGTAGACTAACTTCGTTGTATTTTTGATTTTTAGCTAGTTTTTAGGTTTTAGATATGTATTTTTTGGGTTTTTTGGTACTGTGGTTGGAGAAAATCTAGTGTCAAGAAACACCGTTCTTTACTTTTCAACCAAAGTCGAGACATTGTAAGGTGATTGGCGGAATCAACGCCGCCCATTGTCACATTAAAGTGGGAATATGATAACCATCTCTCCCCCGACTTCAGTAAGTGTTACACTGGGTCACAATTACTTGAAAATCTTGTGGTACACCTCATAGAAGAAATTGACAAATCGATTAAATTTACTGGGATTCAAATGTATTACCTAACAATTAAAAGACCCTTCAGGCCGGATGGTCCCTGGGACAGCGACTGACTGTAAACGCGATCTGTTGTCAGTTCGATTCTCACTCGGGGGATTGATTATGATAAAATGATTTTCACTTCGTCACTCTAGTAAGGATACGGTGTTGAGTTCTGCCGCTCAACACGCAATATTTCGAACTCAGAAAGCGAATTACGGAGTACCTTGACACTAAGTATGTATTTTCTGTCTACCCTGCTATGCGGGATAACAGCGTGAAGCTGAAAGCCTTCAAAGTCAAATAAACCACTACGCTTTAATTCAAACAACCTAGCCAGTGTTTAGCATTATCGTGTGAATTTACTATTGTATAACTAATGTAATCCTTACGACTTATTCGTCGTGTGTCATAACAGTTAGAATGACTTCGATATTGTAACTCTGATATACATATATCTATGTATATATTAAGGCCATTGTGACGATGGAGTACAGCGTCTGTAAACGCGACTGGTTGTGGATTCGATTCTCACTCAGGGGAACGGATTTTGAAACGATTTTCATTATACCGCTCCAAAGTGTGTGTATTAGTGTATTGAGTGGCAGGACTCAACGCCAGCCTATGTCCATAGGCCGGCGTTGAGATCTGCCACTCTACACTATCAAATTCGGGGTAAAAATAGAAACAACTTTCTTATCACTAACTTCTATCTATATATAAAAAAAAATATATAAATATACTAATAACTTCTTGAAACGGATTAATCGAGTATATTTTGGTATTATAAAATACATTTTTGGGAACCTGACGTTTCGAACACTTAACAGTAGTCCATTATCATAAGAAGACTTAGGTGGAATTAGTCTGTGATGAAATAATACCAAAATATACGCGATTAATCCGTTTAAAATAATTTAATTTTAAAATATTAATATACTATTAACCGATACGTTTTTCAAGTAAGACAATTGCATAACCTCTTGTAAGCTGAGTGCGCGTGAGCATTAGAATGCGATATTAATATTCTTAAGTAACTATTGTGCGGTGGATGCTAATTTTATGCCTCGTGTATTATAATTGCGGTACTGTTCAGGTCATAATAGAGTCAATATAGGTCAGTTACGCGTTAACGTAAACTGTCGTCCCTATCGTAATAGTTGAGATGTAGTTAACTTAATAAAGGGAATTTATATTAAAATTGTTTTTTATCGATTTTAACTATTCAATAATAGTAATAAATAATGTATAAGGTTGGTTGTGGCGCAGTGGAATGTGAAAAGTGAAAATGGAACAATTGTCTTGACTGTAAATGCGATCGGTTTTGGGTTTGATTCACACTCGGGGGAATGATTTTATTTAAATTATTTCCATTTTCTCGCTCTGGTAAGACAAAGTGTTGTGTTGAGTTCTGCCACTCAACACGCAATGTCTCGAATTCGGTGTAAAGCGAAGTACGGAGTGCCTTGACACTAGGTACTTTCTGTCTACCGTGCTATGCGGGATAAAATTCTTCCTTAATTATTCTATCTTAATTTCTAAAAAACACCGAAGCGTTTTATTAATTTTCAGCTAAGCAAATATTAATATTAACTTTCATTTCAAAATCTAGAACAGAATATTAAAATTCGCGTACCAAAATATTCAGCTATTGTTCTTAATAACTTCTAAATCTTTAAAAACGCGGATTTGAACCCGCGCCGGTTGGATAAGACGAGGTCCAAGACGAGGCGCGGGTTCAAATCCCGCTGCATTTTTATACGTTTTTTTTAAAAATATAAGTAAATATCAAATAAACTTGTTTCAACAAAATATTTAAAGTGGTATATTTTTTTAATTATTATATATTTTTTATCTGTATTCAAACACATCAATCATAGCCAATTAAAATATCAAATATAAATGTATATATATAATAGATACGTTTTTTGTTTGTATGAGTCCGTCGGACTGTAAACGCCATTGGTATTGGGTTCGATTCTCGCTGGATACAGTTATAATTAAGATTTACTCTCATTTCTCCGCTCTGGTACGATAAAGCGCGGCGATAAGTTTGCTGGTTGACACGTAATATCTCGATATCGAGCTGAACGCAGTTAACGGAGAGTCTTGACACAAGATTGTCTGTGGAAGGTGGAAAAAGAGTTATCTATCTACTTCAATAATCAAACAACCGAAAAGTCAATCGATATAAAATTATAAACCAATACGTTTAAAATCTAATTAATAGTCAAATAAATAAAAAAATATAATATATACATACATACATACATACATACATACATACATACATACATACATACATACATACATACATACAGATATAGAGACATACATACATACATACATACATACATACATACATACATACATACATACATACATACATACATACATACATACATACATACATACATACATACATACATACATACATACATACATACATACATACATACATACATACATACATACATACATACATACATACATACATACATACATACATACATACATACATACATACATACATACATACATACATACATACATACATACATACATACATACATACATACATACATACATACATACATACATACATACATACATACATACATACATACATACATACATACATACATACATACATACATACATACATACATACATACATACATACATACATACATACATACATACATACATACATACATACATACATACATACATACATACATACATACATACATACATACATACATACATACATACATACATACATACATACATACATACATACATACATACATACATACATACATACATACATACATACATACATACATACATACATACATACATACATACATACATACATACATACATACATACATACATACATACATACATACATACATACATACATACATACATACATACATACATACATACATACATACATACATACATACATACATACATACATACATACATACATACATACATACATACATACATACATACATACATACATACATACATACATACATACATACATACATACATACATACATACATACATACATACATACATACATACATACATACATACATACATACATACATACATACATACATACATACATACATACATACATACATACATACATACATACATACATACATACATACATACATACATACATACATACATACATACATACATACATACATACATACATACATACATACATACATACATACATACATACATACATACATACATACATACATACATACATACATACATACATACATACATACATACATACATACATACATACATACATACATACATACATACATACATACATACATACATACATACATACATACATACATACATACATACATACATACATACATACATACATACATACATACATACATACATACATACATACATACATACATACATACATACATACATACATACATACATACATACATACATACATACATACATACATACATACATACATACATACATACATACATACATACATACATACATACATACATACATACATACATACATACATACATACATACATACATACATACATACATACATACATACATACATACATACATACATACATACATACATACATACATACATACATACATACATACATACATACATACATACATACATACATACATACATACATACATACATACATACATACATACATACATACATACATACATACATACATACATACATACATACATACATACATACATACATACATACATACATACATACATACATACATACATACATACATACATACATACATACATACATACATACATACATACATACATACATACATACATACATACATACATACATACATACATACATACATACATACATACATACATACATACATACATACATACATACATACATACATACATACATACATACATACATACATACATACATACATACATACATACATACATACATACATACATACATACATACATACATACATACATACATACATACATACATACATACATACATACATACATACATACATACATACATACATACATACATACATACATACATACATACATACATACATACATACATACATACATACATACATACATACATACATACATACATACATACATACATACATACATACATACATACATACATACATACATACATACATACATACATACATACATACATACATACATACATACATACATACATACATACATACATACATACATACATACATACATACATACATACATACATACATACATACATACATACATACATACATACATACATACATACATACATACATACATACATACATACATACATACATACATACATACATACATACATACATACATACATACATACATACATACATACATACATACATACATACATACATACATACATACATACATACATACTACATACATACATACATACATACATACATACATACATACATACATACATACATACATACATACATACATACATACATACATACATACATACATACATACATACATACATACATACATACATACATACATACATACATACATACATACATACATACATACATACATACATACATACATACATACATACATACATACATACATACATACATACATACATACATACATACATACATACATACATACATACATACATACATACATACATACATACATACATACATACATACATACATACATACATACATACATACATACATACATACATACATACATACATACATACATACATACATACATACATACATACATACATACATACATACATACATACATACATACATACATACATACATACATACATACATACATACATACATACATACATACATACATACTACATACATACATACATACATACATACATACATACATACATACATACATACATACATACATACATACATACATACATACATACATACATACATACATACATACATACATACATACATACATACATACATACATACATACATACATACATACATACATACATACATACATACATACATACATACATACATACATACATACATACATACATACATACATACATACATACATACATACATACATACATACATACATACATACATACATACATACATACATACATACATACATACATACATACATACATACATACATACATACATACATACATACATACATACATACATACATACATACATACATACATACATACATACATACATACATACATACATACATACATACATACATACATACATACATACATACATACATACATACATACATACATACATACATACATACATACATACTACATACATACATACATACATACATACATACATACATACATACATACATACATACATACATACATACATACATACATACATACATACATACATACATACATACATACATACATACATACATACATACATACATACATACATACATACATACATACATACATACATACATACATACATACATACATACATACATACATACATACATACATACATACATACATACATACATACATACATACATACATACATACATACATACATACATACATACATACATACATACATACATACATACATACATACATACATACATACATACATACATACATACATACATACATACATACATACATACATACATACATACATACATACATACATACATACATACATACATACATACATACATACATACATACATACATACATACATACATACATACATACATACATACATACATACATACATACATACATACATACATACATACATACATACATACATACATACATACATACATACATACATACATACATACATACATACATACATACATACATACATACATACATACATACATACATACATACATACATACATACATACATACATACATACATACATACATACATACATACATACATACATACATACATACATACATACATACATACATACATACATACATACATACATACATACATACATACATACATACATACATACATACATACATACATACATACATACATACATACATACATACATACATACATACATACATACATACATACATACATACATACATACATACATACATACATACATACATACATACATACATACATACATACATACATACATACATACATACATACATACATACATACATACATACATACATACATACATACATACATACATACATACATACATACATACATACATACATACATACATACATACATACATACATACATACATACATACATACATACATACATACATACATACATACATACATACATACATACATACATACATACATACATACATACATACATACATACATACATACATACATACATACATACATACATACATACATACTACATACATACATACATACATACATACATACATACATACATACATACATACATACATAC